>CM060843.1:99049368-99679368 GCA_030762175.1 Metallyticus violacea
CATGGCTGCATTTTCCGGATAAGCCCTGGTTTGACTTCTTGGTCACCCTCCGTTTAATAGTCGGGCGCTACATTGGGTATTTGTACTTTTTACAAGGGTGAACTCTTTTTGATACATTGTAAAATTATATTTCGGTATGCAGTTATATAAAGTGTGCTTGCGCACTTCAGTTTTGTAAGCCTGTGTGAGTATTATAATTATTTAGTATAGTTGAACAAAATATTATCCGAACTTGCTGATTTATAGTTGTCGTAGCAGCCAAATGGGGTACAAACTTATGTAGCTTCCTTCATAAACTTTGTTTCTCTATCTCAACGGCTGTGCAAGCCATTAACTGCTGCTTTTAACGTAAGATTATGGTTCTTGATAACAGGGGTCGTTTGCTTTAAGAAGCTACAGTATATTTGTTTCACTTATGGATTTTTTCCCTTTCTTTTCATTTGGCAAAAGTATAATTATATAAGCTGGCACAGTTTTGAACACCTAATGCACATTATTTGAGCATATAAATGAATTAACAAAATATACAGTCCGAGCTAACAGCTACGTGTAATTGTCAAAACAACTACTTTTATTTTGTGTTTTATGTTCAATCAATAAATTGTGTGGATTTCTGTATTATTTTGTAAATTAATGTATAGTTACATTTATAGCTCTTTACAAATTACGTACATGTTCTCTGTGAATCATTGTTATTAAAAAGTACTTAATAAAGTTATGAAACCATTACAAACAATAAATTATAGTCCCACTCTTTTAATCATGTCACGGGGGCCTAAAGATCTATTGTGACAGATGATGGATGATATGGTAACTTGGCCGAATGAATTTAGAGGACTTAATGGCCTAAGTTTCCCAGGCATTTACCTAAAGCACTAAAGGAAAAAAACACAAATAGGAAACTAACTCATCCGGGAATGGAACCCAAGTCTGCTGCCGCTACCGCTAAGACTATAGAAGTAGCCACAGTGCCACTTAAATAGAAAAATTGTTATGCAACAATAAGGCGTAATACAAACCAGCTATGTGTACGTATAACGATAGATTTCTAAATACCGTTGAATTTTCTTCAAAACAATTGCTTGTTCTTCCCTTCCATGGTCTGGATTCTAATTCCCACGTTCTTAAGTAACAATTTTCAGAAATTCTGATCTTTCATCTCTTCCTTGGGCATCCTGCTAGTCCAGATCCTCTTGTTTTGTATTGAAATACAACTTACGGTACTCTTCCATTTCTTTCTGTGTGATTGAATTTCCTCAATGAATGCTTTGAACTGCAGTTGTTGGCGAATATAATCGCTCCTGATGTGATCACTGCTTTAAAAGCAGTGATCACATTAAAAGCTCAACTGAGCTGTCTCAAGTCGTCGTTCTTCATTTTTTGTTCAAGACCCATTGTTCACTACCATACATTTACTCACAGTATTATAGAACTTCAATATCACCTTTTTCTCATATGTTTTCTGAAATTTATTTTTCAGACTCCATTAATATAATTATATCTTCGCTTAAGTTTATCTATTTCCTGTTTTTTTAATTACTTATTTCACAGTTTAAATATTGAATGATCGCACTTGTTCTGTAATCTGATGAACTATTTTTGATCTTATCATATATTTTCCTTCAAAAGCTACTGTTTTAGTTTTATCTGTGGAGATTTGCATACTGTACTGTTTTGCAACGTCAGAAGTATGGGTTCCGAACAACCTTATTGTAGGTAGCTATCTTACCGGCCTTCAGATGGATGTGTTTGGTAGGCAATCCTGTGATATTGCAGATTGCTTCCTTACCGATCTTCTGAGGCAAATATACTGTTATGCAATCCTACGACAAAGGTCAGTTAAGACGGGATTATTATTTTATTGATTATACATATAATTATGCAAAATATTAATTACAAAATGGCAGGAATTTAAATTAAACATTTGATACATACGCATCTTTTATTCACTGAAGTGGCAAAAACTGCAAGATACATACACTCTGTTGTAAACAATTGTTATACATGCAATTAAACAAAATATTAATCACAAAATGTTGGGGATTTGAATATAACGTTTGCTACATACTCATGTTTTATTCAACACAATGGAAAAAACTTTGGAATGTATTCACTATTCTGTAAACATTTGTTCGCTCACAAAAAGTATTAAAAGTTTCTCCACAAAAATTATTTTAAAATATGCAGTATAGATCATTTTGGTAAAAGTACACAATCACCATCGTCACTATCTTCGTTGTTGCTGCTTTCGCTACGATCCTCGAAAAATGTGGAGACGCAGGTGAGTAGCGTGTGGTTGTTTAGGTGTTCTGGGACGACGAAATCGTCAATGGAAGCGGTGAAGAAGCACCCGGTCGATGTGATCTTGTTGGTGGTATCGAGGTGAATGATACAGCGAGCTTCTGTTCCATATTGAAGATTTTTGAAGGCAAGCATCTGACTTCCACGATGTCGGCGTTGTTGACGGCGAGTTTGATGGTGACTGTTTTGTCCTCGCCAAGGAGGGAGATTTTGGTGGAGGTCATGTTAATAGTTACTGGATACTCCCTGCATGTTGTGACATAGTTTTGGGTGTCAAAAGTTAGTTTGATAATGAGATTGTTGACATTGCCCACTGGGTTTGTTTGGATGCTATGTTTTACGTGGGGGTAAATTTTACAACGTGCATCCGCTAGCCGTTTCTGAGCAGTTCCTCTCCTTGGTACACGATGTAAAAGGCAAAGGAGTTGAGTTGGTTGATGAGCTCTGCAGAAAATTTGTTCACTCGTGTGGGTAGAAATACTTCTTTCCCGTTCTCGAGTCCGACAAGCGTTCTGGGCCCGTTTTTGGTGGACATGGTCCGGACACTTTGCATGACGTACGCCAAGTTCAGCTGCAGCGCAGAGACGGTAACAAAATCAGATAGTGCAACACTTCTATTGGCGTAAAGCGTCGTGAATTATGTTGCTTGCTCGGCCAGTTTCTCAGTTATGGCGCTGGTGATGCATATTGGACCGCTCAAGGTCATGTGATGTCACCAGGGAGGGGGACAACCAAGCTCATTTATTCCTATCTTCTCCGTATGCATTTTCATTGTCAAATTGAAATTTACCCTGTTCTCATTAATTTGTTTCAGTATATAAATTGCATCGGATGTTGATTTCCCTTTCCGGAACCCACATGGTTCTTCTTCTATTAGGGGTTCAAGGTATTAATTATAAAAAGTAATTTTAAGCAACTTTTAAAGGTTTTCTTAGGGAAACAAAAAATCACCAAAGCACTAATTTTGCTTTTCTCTAATTTTTTTGTTCATACATTGCAGATTTTGCAAGAGCAACAACTCAGTGCTAGGATCCGGGAACAAAAGAGTCACTTCAAATAGTAACTTTGTATTCTCTACTAAAAGTCGGCAACTATAGTCGAACTTAAGATACGAAATAAATTTAACCTTTGCACTGACGAAACTTTCACTTTCGCCCGTAATGATATATCGCGGGAAGATCCGCTTCCGTCTTGCAAGGTTCTGCACAAGTTTATCCTCTGAGAGGAATAAAGCAAGTCAACCTTGACCATAATTCAACTTCAGGTATAAGATATGTATGTACATCATGTTTTTATTATTCATTTTAAAAATGGTCTGTATTGTAAATGAAATATAGTTATTAAAGATACAGCTGAAAATAATAACAAAGAGGAAATGGTGAAGTATTTACAGAACATTTAGCGAGAAGAAATAAATTGATTATTCGGGACAATGACTCATGTAGCACAAAATAATATTTCGTTGAAGAGATCTGTACGAAATTACTAAGATCTTTAAAGTTCACTTTGTAGTCAGTTCCACACATTCATAATTATGTCACATACTTCTTAGGGTGTTAAGAAAAAGTCTATCAATATGTGTTAGCTATTGTGGTAGAATGAGAATATACCCATATTGGCTAGTAGAAAGGTAGGAATAAAAGTAAACTCACTTTAACAGTTTTGTGCACCTCGTCGTGTAGAAAGAATAGAAATAAATATTTAAACTTTTGTAAATAAATTTTGATTCTAATTCGACAATAGGTTCGTGAAAAAAAATCAAGAAAGTATTGAAACAGCAGACAGTTCTTTCCGAACAGAAGGTTTTACAGGCTTATTGGGTTATTATCTATTATCCAATAGATAATGAAAGAATAAATGTTGGGTAAAGAAATGAAGTAATTATAATTTATAGAAAACTTAAGAAAGACCATCTATAACGGATGAAGACACATAATGGGAACCCATCGCGCGATAGGACACAGGGAAATTGGACTAAATGAGTCAAACATTTTAAAAGTTGATTATGAAAAAGTTGTAGCCTTACACGTGGAAAGATCGCTCACAAGAACATCAAAGCACCAAATCATTGCTGCCAGCCTATTATTTTAGTACTTAGCTCAGCTCTTGCTTTGTGCTCCTTCGGTGCATGGCGAAGTGTAAGAACAAGAAGATAATGGAATGCAGGGAGCGTGCCAGTAATTTCAAACACTTTGAAAAACTCCTTTATGGGCCAAGTGGCAGACAGCCTTTTATTAATACCTTGGAAGTGACTGCGCGAGGGAAAACTTCTGAGTCATGAATGCACAAGCAGCTCTCTCCGCCGAATGGGGTGCGACATTCCTAAAAACCATTCACTGGACTCTGAACATCTTCCCAAACTGTTATTGTTCCGCAAAGCACCCTTGCTCCATTCTAGCCATCACTATGACAGTTTTACATGTTGCGTACAATTACGTGATATCATGTTAAAAGTTTCCTTCTTTTCAGTTTATCGTGGCTATCAAAGCAACCTAACCTAGAAGTTAACTGCCCTCTGCGCAGATATTAAGGTACAATAGTTAAGAGTGTAACTCTAATAGCAGAGAAACGTTTCCACTTGCTGGCAATTCACTCTGCATCCATGATATACGTAGTTCTCTTAAGATTTAGGAATATTTTTAGTGGCTACCAAACATCTTCATAAAGTGAATTCCTATAGCCTGATATTATCCCTTTTAAAAGTTCACTGACATTTAGCTACTTAAGCCTGGCGTGTTACAATACAATTAATAATGACCTTTAAATTTGTGATATTATTTAAACATATATGCTTTTATATTTTAAAATGTCACTCTCTACTTGAAATAGGTGAGCCGTGTTGAAAAGTTTTAATGTTTCGTGTTTGATCTAGATTAGGTCTTTGCGATTGTGATTAGCAGTGCCTGAAAAAAAAAAAATCTTGTCTCTGACAACAAGCCAATTCAGTATTTAAAAATAAATTTGATGCTTTTACAATTACATCGTTTAATACTATGCCCAATTATTCTGAAATGCTAAATTTTGCGGAATATGTTATCTTTCTGAGCAGCGCTCACAGTTGGTTTATTAAAAAGGGGCGCAAAAGGGCAAAATCGGCATCAGCATTTGTTCATAATGTTCATATGTGGTATTTCTACTGAAAAAGTCTTCCAACATCACGGACAGAATCTTGTTTCGCTGTTCAGTGTCTTATATGGCTTGCACTTTTAAGTCATACAAAGGTATTAACATTAGTAATATTCATCGAAATTAAATTAGAATAGTTGGCATATAAAAAGAGCGCTTACAACAAAGGTAACCAACCCATGCTGTTTGTGCAAGAGAATGCATTCTTCGTTACTGTCGTGCAGTGTGAGAGAAGTAGACAGCGAGGTCAATGTGAGGCTCGTGATACCGTGGCGGTTTGTGCTGATGATATAGCACTACTGACATTCTTCAAGGAATAATCGCAAAATACAGCGCACTCATCATCCCCAGTTGTTTATTTTAGTTCGCAATGGGAACATTAATACAAAAATGCTTAGTGTATCACAAAGTTATAACATATGTGAAAAAGTTGAACATCAAAGACATTATTTAAGTTAGCACGCGAAGAATTATACGCGTAATGGGAATTTAGACCATGCAGCAGAGATCGACAATCTGAAAGATAATTAATTTACTTCAGTGAGGCTTAGGTAATATATTTATATTTACGTATCGTTAAATGTTTTAATTTTATTAGCTGCACATTATTATTTTATTATTATTATTATTATTATTATTATTATTATTATTATTATTATTATATTTAGAAGACTTGATCATATAATAAGAATGCCTAAAGAAAGATGACTTAATATACATATAACTGGAAACCAATGTAAACAACAATAATAATAATAATACTAACAATAATTTCAATGTACATAGGTTCATTATTTTCTGTGAACAGATTTTCCACTATAGACAGAAGGGAGAGAACAGAAAGAAATCAAATTGATGAAATGAATTTGGAATCTGCTATTAGATTATAGTGCTCAATTAATTCACCCAGATATTGGGGTGGCCGAGGTCGTTAAGGTTCGGATTCGTGAGCAGGAGGTCTGGGGTTCGATTCCCATCAGGACCGTCCTCCCTGACTGAGGTTTTTTCCAGGCTTTTCTCAGTGATCATAAATGGCGATGCCGGAAAGATACCCAGTATTTAGGCTTGGAACGCTTCCTTTAAAAAATCCTTCCCCAATATATCATTTCATTTTATGTACATTCAGTGTCCCCGCCTGTGATATCTCAGTTAAAACGGGTATTAAACACCATTTAAAAAAATGCAATTTTCAGAATTTATGGTGATATTAGACGATCCTCTCTTACAATGGTACCAGCAGTGTTAATGTTTTCTGCCGTTACAGCTCAAACTGCAGACTTTGCACTTTCCTTTGAAAATGACTGCCTTCCCTCTTTAATCATTTTAAATCATCTTCGAGGTGTGCTATAGGGAAGAACAAAATTTCATTACATGGACCTCGGCTGAAGAATTTTTGGACGAAGGCAGCATTTCAGAGCAGCGTAATGTTCATCGCGTGTCACCTCCATTTTGTTGTAGGCGGGACAGAACATGTCTCAACTTGCACACCTCTCACAGGAGGGAACTGAAAGTGACAACAATGAAACTAACACTAAGTGTACGGTACACTTAACAAAATGTTGTAAAGTTAAATTTTAGCACTAGAACTTATGCCTGTAAAAAGTATGACAATTGTTTATTGAACAATTGTCATACAATTGTCATACAATTGTCTTACAAGGATACATTACTCAGGAAATCCTTTACAACATAACTTCTTAATTCTAACTTATGTTTGTCCCTGTAGTAATTTTACAGGAGGAAATGAAAAACACGCGGTACAGGCCCCAGGTAGTGTATCTTTAAAGACAGGAGTGCCAATACTTCTATAGGTGAAATTAATGATGTAGCCGTGGTAGAGAAATGTGACCCTGGATGGGGAAAAGCTGTACTGTTCACATTTGACCGCTTTGCACGTCATTTCCTGTAGTGCAGCAGCGTGAAGGGTACACCTAACAAGAGGGTTTTTTTTTTGGTGGCAGCAGTGGATTGTGACGGAGCATCTAGTCTCCTATCTTCCAAAGCGACTGTTAAGGGACAGACTATCAGGAAGAAGAGAACAACATTAGAAGTAAAAACTTTATACGTATGTTGATTATTTGTCTCTATATTTAAATTCAATTATTCAGCCGTACATCATACGAAAACAATGCGCGTGCACATAATTTATATGCTCATTAGTCTTAAAACGATACATTGCATGTTTGCAAAGATGCAGAGAGTTCGAGTCACACTTAATCCGAAAAAGCGAGCGGGAGTAAGCCGGTAAAGCGCGAAGTAAACGGCGGCATTCTAGATGCTAATTTTCCTTCAGTGCTGAGCCCATGCCTAATACAGGTTGAGATGATGACAATAGAACATGTGTTTGGGCGAGCTCCAAGTACATGCTTTGTACAGTTTGAAGGGTTAGAAGATGTGTTTGCTTGTGTACTTCTTTCGAATTATGTTTAAAGTGCGTATGCTGTTTACTCTATAACAACGAATACTTGTTTACGACACTTACATACATCAAAACAAACTCATGCCAACAAGTGTGATAGGCAATGTGTAGAGAGATTCCCTGCCACTCGACCTCCAAATAAGGTACAGCTAGAAACCTTGTCAATAAATTTAAAGAAACGGGATAGGTAAACTCTAAATTTCGTAGGGTTCTATTAGAAGAAAACCTGGATGATTTTGGGGTATTACTTGAACGTTCTCCTAATAAATCTTTACGTCGTGTTGAACAAGAAGTAGGCGTTTCAGAAAGTTCAGTCCATATGACTGCTAAACTTTTAAAATGAAAACCTTACAGAGTTACAATAGTCCATGAATTACAACCGCCTGGCAAGGTAAGTCGAGTAAATTTCTGTAATTGGATTTTATAGAATATTCTTGACGGTATTGCTGATTCACATTTAATTATTTTCTCTGATGAAACATGGTTACGTATGTTCACAGGACCATAGATTCTGAAGCACAGAAAATTCACGAATAATTCACAAAATGTCTCTGCATGATGAACAGATTGGTGTGTGGTGTGCCGCAACACCATATGACCTATATTTTTTGAAGAAAGTAAATTTGGAGTGGCATCGTACGCAAATACTCACACATTTTTTGAACAATTTACTGATCATGAGAGACAGTATGCATATTCTCAACAAATTCTGTCACTGTCCATATTGTCCATGATTCTTTGGAGGCTATGAGGGAGATTTTTAACCAAAAAAATAAAAAATAAAATAAAGACAATAAAACTAAATCTAAGCTTACCTCATAAGAAATATTTTGAGCAACAGCTCGCAACCCAAGACAGAATTATTTCTAAAGGGTTATGGTCCGCACTTTCCTCAGATCTTACCGTGTGGGATTATTATTTGTGGGGAATCCTAAAAAAATAGAATCCTAAAAAATAGAACACATACACACACTGTAGATTAGATTGTTGATTTGTTTTATTTACGACGATCCTTAATATATCAGGTCATCAGCGTCCCATTCAATTCAGGGCATGAAACGGCCGACAAATTTTGCTCAGAGGCCTCTTCTTTCAGGCTTGAGGCTCCTTTTCTTGCCGTAAATATACGACATGGGACCTCACGGGTTTACTTCTCTTCCGAAGAAAGCCATACTTAGGATTTTAACCCCGAAAAAAATCCTCTCCCTGGCCGATATTGAACCCGTGATCTTGGGCCTACGAGGCAAGTAACGTTACCGCTAGACCACCAGGACCGACCTGTTGTTTCTAAACTGAAAATGCAGTTATTAATTATGTTGCAATTATAAGTGATATTAATTGTAATACGTTTTTATTTACTATCAAGATTTCTGAGAGAAAATTTAAGCAGAAATTAAAGTAGATAGAAATAACTAAATTTGTTAAATTTTATATTTTATGCTTTGTATGGATATTTGAATTAAGTGCCAACGCTCTAACCGACTCAGCTTCTGTATCTTACAATCTTTGATTCGAATCCCGACACTTCTTTAAAAATGTTACTGTAAATAAGAGAAAATAACTTCGCCTAGGGGACAATCTACCTTCAGTTGTATTCCTTATGAAATCAGGTAACTTCTGTCATTATAACCTTTGAAAAGTTAATGAGATTCGCACTTTTTCATCGTTGCTTCGACATAGTTTTCTTTCTTCTCCCCCTCTTTTTCTCTCGCAGAACTCCTGAAGATTTCGTCATGTTACAGAGCGAGCATATCAAGCACGGAATTGCGCTAGTTTAACAAACCTTTGTGTGTAATTCTTCCCTGCGTCGATTTGCTATTAAACACTGTATCACATATTTGACTATCGCCAGATCGATTGATACGGAGTTTATTAAAACCTATTAAAACAGCGATTACCGATATAGTATCTCTTTCATGCTTCACTTCACTGGTAACGTGAATAACAATTTTATTTTCCAAAACGCAGCAGCTGTGCTATCTCTGTTGTTCATTTGTTTTATTCCGTGTCATACAATGTACACACTAGTGGTTTAATTTGCGTGCAGAGCGCCTGATAATGCCATCAACAGGTGGGAATGAAAACATTAAAATTATCTCCGCTGCCTTGTTTTTGTTAGAATAAAACTCCTAAAATACGCTGTATATTTCAGATAGTAATTAATGACATATTTACACATCATAGTTGCAGGGAAATCTTGTTCAATAAGTAATAAAAATAAATGTCGTTATTATTCCGATAGAAGTTAACGGAGCTATTAGTTACATTTCGCATAGAATACTTGGACATTACTAAAAGTTAAACATTCGTACATATAATACAAAACGGTAATTTAAAAACAAATATTAATTTGTACAGATCATGTATAAGTGATCCATAAAGTGCAGAAGTAGAATTTGTTAACTCTTTAAGAAATATTGTGCTTAAGTGGTGTGTCCAAAAATATCCAGCGTTTATTTATTGTTTATTTATTTATTTGTAATAATCTGTCCATGATCACTCAGCGTAAAAAGAGCCTAGGTTATCGTAACTGAGAGAGAGAAAATAATTATAATATGAACACAGAAAATGCAGGGTGTAGTATTCTACGTCACTAAAGATTATATATGTATAGTATACATCAACAAGTCGTGCAAAATTATAATTATACTTTTAACACAGTACAATAATATTATAACTTATAAACATAATATAATTATTGCAATGTAATATTACAATAAAATATGCAACAAATTATACATAACATAGATATTCCAAACACAGAATACACCTTAAACTAGAGCTCGTGGACTGTAAAGAGAAAATTATAAATTATAAAACTACTTAATATGCAAAGGGCATTATCCTTTATAATACATTCATGAACTAAGTAGCTGGCATAAATAAACTTATGGAAAATAACCTAAATTGTAATTTGGGTAGATCTATTAGATAGGAATTAATTAACATCGTATAATGCGGTCGTCTAATAACCAGTGTGAAATAACATTTTTGAATTTATTGTAATTTATTTGTCTGGCCTCTAGCGGTAATTTATTAGAGTATTTATATTGCATAAAGTAATGTGTTTTTAGTTCAGATAATATGTGAAAACGACAGGTTAAGACAATTAAATGTAATGTTATGTGTATCTAGGTTCTCTTTTACATGCTTTAGATTTACAAATACATTAAAGCTATAAAGTGTCATAATGTTAAAGTATTTAATAGCGGCGTACATGGTTCGTTTAATTTTATCCCTGCATTATTCTCATTACTCTCTTTTTCAGTTTAAACAATATATAGTGCGATCAGTGATGCTTTCCCCTCGGCGCGGAGTTTTTCCTATGAGCAAGCCTCCACTTGTTTGCTGGAGCCTACTTGCTTACTTGTTGACCTTGCTGACTCGCAGCTGTTCCCAGGTGTGTGTTGTGCTGTTATTTTGTTAATCCGACAGTATACATAAAGTGTATTAAACCTCGTATTTTTATAAGCACAGCGTGTCTTTATGCACGATTTATATGTGTTAACTCAGTGATGAAATAATAATAATAATAATAATAATAATAATAATAATAATAGTTTTTTTTAGCACAGAGTTCATTTTCTTACTTATATGAATCGCGTACTAACCTCCCCCTTTTTCAAAATATTAACTAACAGGGAGCGTGTTCATATATTTTTTCAACAGAACTCTGCCACTGCTCACACTCTATGCAAGCAATCATAATGTGTTTCCACAATACAGAATTATTAGTAGGGATTTGTGGTCCCTAAGGTACCCAGATTTAATTTTTTATCTCTGGGGTAACTCAAACGATGCGTGTAAAAGACGAACGCCACACCATACAAGAACTCAAAGATAATATTCATCAGAAAATAGTTCGGATTTCTCAAAATGAACTATAATAATGAATAATTTCCTAAAGAGATCCCATAAATGTGTGAATAATGAGAGCGGGTAGTTTGAACATATCATTTGATAATTTTGTAAGTAATGAACTTCATAAATTGGTTTGTGTATTGTTGTATCGTTGGTTTGTTTTATTATTTTACCCCCCTGCTAAATGCACTCGCCCATGGACAAAACATTCCGGAGGGGAAAAAAAACAACTAATAGTACGGTACTGTAGTCATTTTTTGTTCATTTTTGGACGCTCTTTAACATCTCAGATCATCAGCGTCCCATTCAATTCAGAACATTCAACAGCCTATAACTTTTGTTCAGAGGCCTCTTTTTTCATACTTGCAGTTCTTTTACATGCCGTAAATAGAGTGTTTCGTGAGCCAGAGTTTAAACCCTTGCTTTTATCATCGTGTCTAAGTAGGAAATGCCATCTTGCATTATTTGCTTTCTGCCTGCTAGTGTATACGAACTAATTCATTTTAATGCATTGTCTCTGACTCTATATAATTCCAATTTACTGATTAGCAAGTTAAGTGACACACAATCAAAAGTTTGTACTGTGTTAACTTGCTCCAGAGTTTCAAAAGCCTTAATAATTTTATTTATAACAGATTCAGCTGGCTTGAAAGAAGATCTTTTGTCCCTAAAACTAAACTGGGAATCTTATAATAAGTAATGTTTTAGATAGAACTGGTATTACAGATATTAGCCTCAAGTTTGCTTAGTATTTTAGTAAGAGTATTGCAGCACTTGTTCAATTGGGCAAGAATGTACTAACTTTGTCAGTGATGCTAAAATAATATCACCTGCACATTTTAAAATGTAATTACAATTCTATTTTCTTTAGCCCTTTATTGATGTTTTAACACTCCCAACTGTTGCAAGTGGAGATCACAAAAAAGAACAGCTCTAAGCTAATGTACATTTGTATTGTTTATTTACTTACTGTCAGAACTGAATCAACAAAGTAAAAAATAATGTTAGGTTCGAGTATAATTTTGTAAGTCATTGTATTTCTTTCATAATATTTCAGGCTGCTTGGGATATATTTCCAAAATTTTGGATGCATCATTCGACAGATTTTTGGCTAGCATTATTGCAGTTCTGTACTGCTTAGCTTTTGATTGATTGATTGATTTATGGACGCTCTTTAACATCTCAGGTTATCAGCGTCTCATTCAATTCCGGGCGTGAAACGGCCGACATATTTTGCTCAGAGGCCTCTCTTTCAGGCTTGAGGTTATTTTTCGTGCCGTAAAAGTACGACACGGGACCCACGGCTTTACTTCCCTTCCGAATGAAGCCATTCTTAGGATTTTTACGCCCGAAAAAATCCATCGATCCTGGTCGGGTTCGAACCCGCGATCTTGGGTTTAGGAGGAAAGTATGGTTACCACTACACCACTAGGACCGTCGCACTGCTTAGCGTTTTAGTATTAATAATTAATAAAGGGTTTAGAGTACAGTGATCTTAGTTATATTCAAAGTACTCACCTTGAACGACGAGCACTGATTTAAGTCTCCCGCCCATTTTTCAAAAGTTCCTGCAAATCATTTTTAAGAATTAGCAGAAGCTTCTTCTTCGAGTTCTTTTTGATTTCATTCACATTTTGAAATCTCCCGCATATGAAAAGTTAGAATTTGGAGGTCACAGATAATCAAATTAGGGCTGTAGGGGAGCTGACAGACCAATGTAATGCGATGTTCTGCCAAGAATAAAAAATGAGCTCGTGCAGTCATGTGAAATATGTAGTAGTGCAATATACAAGCTTACTCAATGTCACAAGACAAGTGACTGTCCACACTTATGCAGCAAGGATTGCGTTATCGAATCTCATAATACTAGCTCATGGGTATTGTTAGCCTAGGTCACAAAGCTATAACTTTGTTCATTTGGTCATAGAAAGTTTAGTGTATTGTATATTGTGAATATACAACTAAGAAAATCAAATACCAGAAGCTCAAAAGCTGTGTATTCCCTGGGTGCCCGACATGGTCAGTAACAGAAAACAAAAGAACAAAATCAATATCCTGGGAATAGCTTTTAAAGACAAAATATCTATAGTATTAATAAACCAGTTATCTCAGAGAACAGACATCACAAATAGCTACCAGAAGCAAATGGCAATGGGCGGTCACTTCGCAAGAATGCAGGACAATAGATGGACATCCATGTGGAACTCCCAGATAGGCAAAAGGACACAAGACAGGCCCAGAAGAAGATGGACAGACCTCTTCAAGGAACTCCAGGTCCAGATTGATCAAGAATAGCAAGAGGAAGAGAAAAATGGAAATCTCTCGAGAAGCAACTAGTGCAGTGAGAAATGGAGTAACCAAAGAACAAATCAGTCAGTGTGTTAAACAGCAGACAAACAACTAGCGTGGAATAGCTTACCGCGTTAGTTAAACGCGAGCTTTCCCTACTTGTTAAGGAGATCTTTGCCCTTAAGGGACACAATAGGCTATCTTTATCTTTATGTTGTGATTTGACAAAGGAATATAGTTCTGATAAAAATGAGCATCATTCGTTGCTAAAGTACATTATTTTTATATTTTTGTCAGAATTCTGTGGAAATGTGATAAATACTTTAAGGAAGTGAAATACGACATTTAGTATCTTGCTAGAAGGCTTGTTTTCGTGACCACTCCAGGAAATGTTGACGGTGTGTCGGATATGATTTTCGAAAATCAACAACTTGCCTTAAACTTATGTCATAGGCTTTGAGCCTTTTCTGTGATTTGTGTATAAGAAAACGATCTGATAAATGGATATTTAATTATCTGAAGGCTCAATTTAAATTCCGAAGTTATGTCTTCACAGTATTGATGAGGATTCATTTTAAATGTTGAATTTTAATATAACTATGAATGAAACACATCTCTATCATTATAATCAAGAACAAAGGAAGTAAGTACCAAGTATCCCGAGAATTGAGCCCAGGACTCCCGAATGTGAGCCTCAAGCTTTATTGCCTAAGCCACCCTGCAATAGTAGTAAGCAGCGATTATCCGACTAATTAAGTTCAGCTGTGGTTCGAATATTCCATTATTTGGATAATCAAATCTATAAATAATAGAATGCGTAAAATTTAAACATAACGTCACCATTAAAAAGAATATTTGTTTTCCTGATATATTTTACTTTTCTCAAATCACCCTCGGAGTCAAGTTTGTACGATTTTTTTTTTTTTTTTTTTTTTTTCCGTTTGTATACAGCGTGGTTCACAAAGCACAAGCGTTTTAGTACAGAACAGAAGACAACATGACACGACACTTCAACCAAGCTTCTCAAACTGATTATGCATTTGCATTTAAGATAACGTGTAAGTACACTAAACAGAGAGTATTGTAGCTATGAGAGAAAAGGAGGGCTGTGTTAAGCTTACGTAAGTCAGATGATTGACAGTAACAAAGAACTTGCACTCGGAATTATCGAAACGATCTGTAGTGCATAGGTTTAAATGAAATGATGCAGTCTGTTAACTAGATTCGGATATTTTACCCACCAAATTCGAATAATCGATGCTAAACAATGATTATTTTGTTTACCTTAACGTTTATCAACTCCTTTATGAGTTTTAATATCTGCACTCCGTTACCTACATGAACGCCTATCTTCTACTATAAAACCACCAGCCGTGCTCATATTCTATGTCTTCCATCTTGTGAATTTGCTCATCTTTTAGGCATTAAAACAGCCTGCTCTATTCCAAGCATCTGTTCATCAATCTATCTATCCTCCTCTTCCCCTCTCCCTCTCTCCAGGACACACATTCCGCGTACGTGCTGTTCCGGGAATATCGGCTGGCGCGCCTGCGCATGATCAGCACAAAACTAGTTCCTTGCTAATTATGTCACGACTCGCAGATTTATCATCCAGAAGATGTTGCCCGCCATTCGACCACATAGATTCTCTCACTGCACTGTCAAGATAAGCGAGCTTCCAACTTGGCATTAGCTTGCTTGTAATGATGACATTCTCAAGCATTTTGTGATCGAAGCTCTTTAACGCCAAAGTTTCTTATTCGCTTCTTTTTACGCCTTCCTAAATTCTCTGAGAAACTAACGCTATAATTTTTTTTATGTGAACTAATTAAGAATAAAATATAATTCAGGAGTATTTGGTGACTACGTCTGAATATTAGAAACACAATCTTCTTGCGTATCAACCATGACATTAATAAAATCACTAACTACTTTATTTGTTGATTCAAAGTCAGTGGCACATGCTGAGAATTTTTTCCTTTGCTTTCCAATTGTGGGGACACACTAAAAGAATTCCCCATTGTAAGCTGTTTTATAAGATAAATTAAAATTTTCAGAAATGAATGAATAAATATGTTCTAGCTACTCTGTTTGTAGTATCAAGTGCAGAACATAGTTGATTATATTACTCACCATACACTTAAGGAAAAAATCACTTGTCTGCTAGTGCAACTCCTGCTGCGGGATGCAGGCTGCAGTCCCGAGTGACAGCGGAGAGAGCCAACTACTGTTTGCATGGCCGCTTGTAACACTGTAAATGTTAAAATAGTTTGTATGTGTTGTCCTGTGTAGCTGTTAAATATTGTTGGTATTGTTTTTGCAGGTAAAATGTTGTAACAGTGGGAAATGTGCTCTTATTCATTTACAATTAATTCGCGCGCGCGCGCACACACACACACACACACACACACACACTAACCCTAACATTGACCTCCGGTAAATTCTAGAAACCGGTGGACCCTGTGGTTTGCTGCCCCTCGCTACGGCCTGACAGCCTACGCTCGCCTCCTTTTTGTAAATATAAATTGGGGTGGGTAAAATCACTGTAATGAGGGCATTATTAGGTGAAAATATTGTAACAGTGGGAAATCTGCTCTTATTCGAATTCACATTCTCGCAAGGCGGATATTGTCCGTCTGATAGTGCAACTCCTGCTGCAGGTGTAATCCCAAGCGGCAGCGGTGAGAGCCTAACTACTGTTTGCGTGGCCTCTTGTAATGGCGGCAAATCTCCTTTGATTGTAGCAGAAAAAATTCGTAAACATAAATTTATAGGGCAATATGTGGGTGATACTACTAGCGAGGAAATCATTGTAATTGTGGCAATTAACATCGACAGGGAGGGGGGAAAGAAAGAAGGGAACAAACAGGGGGGCACGCGGGCGTCAGGATTTGAAACCACTATCTTTACAACTATAGCATGCGGCGTTAACTATCTGATCTATCGTGCCGCTGCGATTAAACGCCTAAATATCTGCAAATCTGTGCGTCACTACCTTCGGCTCTCTCCGCTGTCGCTCGGGACTGCAGCCTGCATTCAGCAGCAGGAGTTGCACTAGCAACTGCCCTGTGCGTATTAAAGTATTATATTAGGTATTCCGCTTTCCACTTACTTGGTAGCGGTCTCGGTAGTCTCGGTATGTATGTCTCTCGGGAGACAGTAGCGGCGCGCACCTCAGCATGGTCCACCCAAGGCCGGCAAGAGCCACGGAAACAACACAGTACACTGGAGTGTAGCATCCAATTTCACTCCTTTGCATGTGTGTGCTGTTTGTCATTTTCACTGCTGTAATTGCAAGACATTTTTCCGAGTTCAATACACTTAACAGGGATACAGTTCATAAAAAAAACAAAAAAAAAAAAAAAAACCGAACAAATAAAAAACTACAGAATACGTATTGCGCAAGAAACTAAACGGAACTATCACATTTAAAAAGGGATAAGTTCATCATTCCATTACTGCATTAGAATAATCGTCGGTGGCATTTGTCTCAAAGCTAGTAGCAAGCTGTAGCTTCATCGCTACCTGTAGTAATTCATTGTTAATAAAATTATTTGCCTATTTAATATCTGCGAGAATACCTTGCTGCAATTTCAGTTTCCCTAACCTTCAACGAACTCCCAAGTCATTGGAACCCCAAGCGCTCTACATTTCATTACATTTCTATTTTAAACTATTTAAAATAAACTTAAGAAAGTAGGCTGTGTAATGCACACAAAGAATCACCAAGGTCGCTTTTTTTCCTCTTCCTTGCAGCTCTCCGCACGGGAAACATTTAAATTCACGACGTTGACAACAATAAATTTTTTTCTTCCCCTTGTCGTCGTGAACTCTCAAACCCAGCTTCCCAGTGGACTCCTCTCTGTGTTAGCAACATAAATAAAAGAGAGAAGGCGGGGAACACTTGGCGCTAATGACGGCAGTTTCCAGCTCAGATCTCGGACAAACTCCGGCAAGAACTCACGTAAATCTTAACAACTTTATGGTATTACACGAGAGATGCAACCAAGCCGTAACAAAACACTGTAACTACAAGCAGAATACTGCGATTGGAGGTTCACAAGTTTTGGTTATTATGCAACACACCGCATTCGTCGTAAACTCATGTAAATCATTTCCCATTCATAGAACGTTTGCACTATGTATGAATAAAACATTTAATTGTAAATAATAAAATTTACCTTTGAAGTTTAATTTTTAACTTTTTACCAAGTTTTGGTCCTGAAGAATAATACTAATGTAACTCTAAACTAATTAATCTAATTACTGTTTATTTTGGGACCGTAGGATTAAATATTAAGAACTAAAGTTGCGTAAGTTTGTTAAATATACTTTTTGAGTGCATAGTATTTAGTACAAGTCAGTAATTTTAATATTTCTGATGTTTGTAAATCATCTTCATCAATTTACACTATTAGACCTACGATTTGTTATGAGCCATATTAACATTGTTGATGTTTGTAAATATTATTAAAATCATTTTAAAGGAACATTTTTCATTTATTTTCAACCAGTTAGTTTATATGTTTGCACAGTTGTTGAGCATTAGCTGAAATATTTGTATGTTCAGAATTAAAAAAAAAAAGCAAATATTTATCGTTTACATACCGGACAAAAGGAGGAAAAGTTATAAAGCAACAGGAATAGCCATGTTAAATTATAAATAGCGAGTTCGGTGTTAGGCTAATTTCTTTGGAGAGTGAGATGTTTCTTTTTTGATATGCCGTTGATATTTGCTTCACGCGAGTGATGTGTCTGCAGCGTGGTTATCCAAGTTGTACATAGGTATATGTAAAAGTAATATTTTATCCATGCCTTATTTCACTTTAAAACGTATACAGGATTAGTAACATATGTTTTTTGAACAAACGAGTTATTTTAAAATCATATCTCGTATATAGAATGGGCCAGTTACTTGTTTGACAAACTTTTTCATTATTAGATGGTTATCTACAGCCACAATTAATAATTTAGCGAAGTATTGTGCTCGCCGATACATAATTAGAAATACAGTCAGGTATTCGGAAGTAGTAAACTGCCTAATAATCATTTTTGTATCACTTTGAAAACCCGTTCCCCTTTTTCGGTACGATGTGTAAGCTGCAAGTACTAGAGGCTGTATATCACGGTTCAATATCACCACTGAAGATTACACACCAAATTGCAAAGGTGGGCACTTTAATACCTGAAAAGGTTTTAATAGGGAGATGTTGATGTGGTTCTACTATGTCTACCCGGGGATCCCGCTTCGTACTCCGGGGCTTTCAGGGGCCCGAAGTTGCTTTTTGTGCTCTCGTTACGGGAGGAGGGAGATGAAATGGAAGGATTCAAATCTCACGACTGTTTCATTAAACGCCTAGAAGTGTTTATTCAAACGACACTTTGTCGGCCACCTGGTCGTTACCACTTTGACATTAACGCCACGAGCTACATACGCTGCTTGAAATTGCACATACCGCCCTAACACTACATTGTGTGTCTCTTGCCTTTCCTGGGACTGGGTCCTGGTAATTACTGTCCTGTACTGACTAGAGATGCGTTCTGGAGACACATTTTACTTGGACTGCGTCGTCTTCCACTTATATACTAAATTCAAAGTGTCTCCATGTGGTCGTGAGAGCTCACGGGGTCCACTGACTAGCACCCATGGAGTCTGAGCCTTCAAAATATTAAAATATTAATGGTGAGCTCTTGTGCTCCCAAACACGTTCACTTTAAATTCATCCTCGTTGGGGAGCTCCCTTTGTAACTTTAACGAATTTCGGAGCATCTCCAGCAACTAAAGATACAAAGAACTATTATTCGGCTCATGCAGGACACCTGCATGCACTTAGTTTTGTCACAATAGAGAGACTTATTGCTCGAGCTATTATCAGTAAGTGAGAGCACAAGATTACAATAGGCAGCATTTTCCCTCTCGTCAAAGAGGTATCGTCCAGGTAACCATGAATACATTTATGTGATACATGAAATGTTCCTGCTTGTTACTACAGGCTATATAATATTTATAATTGTTTCTATTTAAATTATGTAAATATATTCGCTCTCGGACACGCATGGGTGTGAAGACCTATCACATACCACTCTGCATAGTGCATTATTAACAGCACAGTTATTAGCAATTTATGGCTATATACCTGAGCATGTACAACGATAACAAATAGAGTTCTTTATAAATGTAAATTAAGTAATTCAGCCTCAGGGTAGCCACATAAATTTTAATTATTTTTCTTTCTTTTTCAATCTTCAAACCCCACGAACAAAAATTCTGAACTTAGCGCACCAATCAGGGATATACATTGCATGGAACTAGCTTACAATTATTAAAGAAGTTTTAGCACACAATTGCCATTTTATTTCACGATACGAGTTTGCTAACAGATATGCAACGTTTCTTGTGCGTGCGTAGGGTTTCCAATTTCACAACAGCTGTATTTTATTGCTCTGTAGAATCAAATTAACTTATTTCTGATATGACACAAGCTTTTGAAAAAGCATTAAGCTTTCTTGTCAGCCTTCAACAGTGCGGCGAGATTCAAGTTGGAGGCTGTGTATGGCAAATAACGCATTTATGTAGTGTGATGAATTTGTATTCATCAGGTACAGTGTGTTTCGCGGCGATTGTTATGTTTTAGTCAAACTATGAAGTGGAAAAACGCACAAGGCATGTTCCAAAATTCTTCAAAGACGCCAGAAACCAATACAAAAATAGAAACCGTAAGGCAATATCACAATATATTAAAGCTTTCTTGTGATGAATTATTCAGACACAGACATTAATAATATATAAAAATTCATCAGAAACAACTTAAGTTGGGGTTAAGAAAAAATCCACCGGAATGAAATACGAGTAATGAATGAATAGTAAAATAATTAGTTGTCAAGAAATGTTTCGCATAATCTGAAAGAACTGCATTTAACCAGAACAAAAAGGGAAGCGATTTCAAAGGTGATTTTCTAAAGGACTGTAATTAATAAGAGTTTTGTTATATTTTAAACAATGAACTTACGGTTGCAGCCCCCTCCCCCCAGAGCTATCGTTTCTAGTGTTCAACCTCGGGTAAAGTCGGTAGCAGTTGGTAAAGCTGCGGTGAATCCGTCCTGGAGATCTAGTGGTAACCATATCGCTAACCCAAGATCGCGGGTTGAATCCCGACTAGGGTCGATAGATTTTTTCGTGCATAAAAATCGCAATTCTTCAGAATGGAAGTCGTGGGTCCCGTGTTGTAGATTTACGGCACGAAGAAAAACCTCGAGCCTGAAAGAAGAGACCTCTGAGCAAAAATTGGGGGCTGTTTTACGCTCGGAATTGAATGGGATGCTGATGATCTGACATGTTAAAGAGATTCCGTAAATAAACTAAATCAACAGTGTGGAGAATTAGTTTCCAGTGAATGCCGTGCGCGTTAGACGGGCGTAATCATAATAGGGAAGAAGCAACAAAAACACATCAACACCCCCTCTCTCTAAGACTAACTGAATCTGGTATTGCTTTACAAAATGTACGAGCGTTGGAAGGAGCATTGAAAGAATTCACGTACTATCGTTAAAAAGGAAAATTAAAATAAGCAAATAGATCAAACCGAAATCAAACTTACACCCTCCTGAACCTCTTCGTCCTTATGACATCGCCGGGGCAGCTTCATCCACGAAAAATGCTTTTTCTAGCGCCAGGTTACTGGCCATAAAATGTTTGGTATGTTTCGTATGTGAACAAGGCGATAGTTAAAGTGGACTTAAATATATTGAATGTTTAAAGAGCGGAGCATTAATTTTTTGAATTGAAATGTTTTGTTATAATACGTTTTTAATGATAAAACAGTTATGTAAACCGTAATTACAGAGCCAAATGCTACTAATGTTGTGTGACCTTTGCAAAAAAGTCAGATTGTAATACGGTTTGCGATTAGAATTTTATTAGTGAAGGTGAATTAATGTCATCCGGTATCAAAGGCGGGTTATTTTTGTTTATCGATAATAAAAAAAGTTATACATTAGAAATTTTATAGTTCGTTTTTTTACAAGCATAGAGAAATATGTTTTGTAATGTTATATGTTATTTTCCTTTTAAATGTTCCCTTACATGGACACAGTTTATTCACGAGTATTAATTAGGAGTTTACCTCTTTTTATATGGCTAGTGTAGGATTTAAATTATTCTATTTTTTATGTTACAATAAAATAAAGAGTTAACTCTGCATATCATTGAATTGAGAACTAAACAGTAAAATGTTGTAATCTGATCAAGCATTTGGAATATTTAGTAGAAAGGTTAAAAAAAGTCTGCTGATATAACACTTTTTGTTCTATGTAAGCACTTTTTATGCAGATTTTTCCATTCATTTTAAAATACCCGAATTGTAAAGCATTTACATCGTAACTGAAATCTAAATTGTCGCTTTAGTAATATTCATACTAAAAGAAGATACTAAACTCCATAAATGGCTGACATGTTCTAAATATGTATTTCTAGCTTTAGATTCATGTTTGTTCACACTTCACGTATATCTTTGAATCTGAGAAAGCAAACGGAGCGGAAATGTTTCACTCTCGTTCTTCTGTAGCGCTTGTGCACTACTTGATCTGGACACCACCTTCATCAGCTGTGATATCTGGCGGTTACCAATCAACTGTTTTATCGACGTTTGTGTCAATACTGCTCCCAAGCTTTTACCTAGAACGGAAGATGGCTCCGCGCCTGTTTAAAGACGTCTGTTACAAAATAGCAGCCATCTTTAATTTTGAAAAGAAAAAAAAAAGATAAGATAGGCTTCATGTTCTCGTTGTAAACATTGTTTCTTGAGTCAGGAGAAGATGACTATCTCGTTGCTGTTTTACGATATGCAAATCCAAATGTGTAGTTTGTAATAGAAGAGCTACACGGCTGGTTTGGAAAGAAAGAAGTTAGAGCCAAGCTCTGTCATGTGCTGTTCGCGAAGTTCTGTGTTATCTCTTGTTTTTTAGAAGAAGTGATAGTAATGTGTATATGATCAACATTTGTTTGAAGCTTTCTCGAGTGCAGGCTGCGATACACAGATAAACTTGCATCTGCAAACGTTCATTTCTTTATTGTCCCTAAGCTTGCTCATTTTTCTGTCCAGCATTTACTTGGGGCATATATTATATGTTTAAGAATCTTTGTCCCTACTTTAAAACATTTCCCTAATAACAGCTTGGCTACATGGCCCCTAAACTAAAACCAAAACAAAGCACTTGTGATGTTTGTTACATATATACAAACAATAATTATAGCATTTTGGCTAATTTAAATCACTTACCACAAATTGCTAAGGAGCAAGAAGAAGCTAAAAGGGTAAGTGGCTCATTTAACTGCACACGTGTAACCTCCCTCTCGCTTACCATGTAAAGTAGAGCGGGATAGCTTCAAACCATTTCCTGTATTTTAGATTTACTCTCTCCGCGTTTCCTGAAATATATGATGAAGTATAACATTTGCCGCTACAGTAACTAATCATGTTGCTCAATGTTGCAACAATGCCGATTAAGTTAAATTATATAGCAAGAGTGCTGTAGTTTTACGAGCATCGATCTCTCTGCTCCACTCCAAACCCATCTCTATTCGATCTAAAATTATTGTTTTATAATTCCTGAAATTTATAAACGTTGCGCATTGTCATAGCTTTTATTGACTGACTCACTAGAAAAATAGAACAGGTTGAGCAAAGAGTTATAATGTAAGAAACCTCTGTTTTTAGAATTCACGAAAATATGTCAGCAACTTTGACAGAGTGCGCCGTGTCTTATGACACAGTAAAAAGATCGTATCGTAACATGTAAATCGTCAAATGTTACGATTTCTTTCTTTGAAGTTCAGCATGGTGAGGCTCCAACAGAAGAAAGCGTCAAGTACATGATTTATTGTTGTAAGTTCGACAAACGACTAACAAGAATATAAACACGCATCTAAATCACTGATTATATAACGTTTTAACTAAAGAACTAGAGACGAAAAAATAGACTGCATGTTGGATACATGGAATTTTGACTTTCAAAACAGTTGAGATTCAACATCTGTAAGCAACATGTAAGATCAAGCGGACAAGCAGAACTTTCTAGATAGCTTTGTGACTATGGACGAGCCATGGGGTCCTTATGCTGAACCCAAAATGCAAAGTAAAAAATGGAAGTACAAGGTTCTCCACCTCCTAAAAATTCGGTCTGTTGAAGAAAATCTTCGAGGGAGGTAATTTTCATCAGAATACAAAGTCATGAAAGTTGAAAACCAGTGATTTGCAGCAAGCTAAAGAAATGTTAAGCACCTGGAGGCAATGCATCAGTTTTCAAAGTATTGAAAAGGGAGGCAAAAATAAATAAATAAAAATAAAGAAGTAGATGAAAAATTAGGTAAACTAGAAATGCTTCAGGGAATCACTCGAATGTACTTGATAATTATGCCTTGTTCATTGTACGAGTATCTGGAAAGAATAGCATAGAGAAAAATAGCTCTGAACAGAGGAGAGCTGTTATTGACATACGAGAGCGAAAGAACTGAATGGAAGAAATATATGCATGCATATGTTTAGAGGGAAAAAGAATAACAGCAAGCTCTTGTACTTTATTAATAATGTAGCTTTAATATATGAAGTGCTGGAAATGATTAAACATTTTGAATATTTCAAGAACAAATCGGAACCCGGCCAGGGCCTATGGATTTTTTCGGGCGTAAAAATCGTAAGTATGGCTTCCTTCGGAAGGGAAGTAAAGCCGTGGGTCCCGTGTCGTACATTTACGGCACGTAAAAGAACCTCGAGCCTAAAAGAACAGGCCTTTGAGCAAAATTTGTCGGCCGTTTCACGCCCTGAGTTGAATGGGACGCTGATGACCTGAGTTGTTAAAGAGCGTCCGTAAATAAATCACTCAAAAAAAAAAAAGAAGAACAAATCGCAGTGCTGTAGGAGTACGCAGTCGACAATCTGTCACCGTTGCAGTCAGTTAAATGTGCCTATTCCTACCATTTCCAGGCATAGTTATGTCATATATATTATAAGAGTCAAAAAGAAACCGACCCTATTAGAAAAGTTTATTATAAAGAAAATGTTGGAGCACTTACTACACAACATGCTTGCGTCTTCAAAATGTATCTTTGATATTGAAGAGTTAGGATATATTTTCCTTAGAAATTAAAAAAAAAAATACTATAAATGATGGTGCTCACATTTTTGGTTTTCCACACTCAACTATAACCGCCTGTGGGATAGTACAAACGGGCGTTAAACAAAAACAAAGAAAAACTCTCAGTTTCTTTTCTGTTGCAGTTTACGAGCACTAAACGTTTTAAGTTTTCATAGTTTGCCGCCTCCTATTGCTTCTTAAGATAATTTTATAGCAGAAAAATTTCTTCGCACCTCACAGGAACTGCAAGTTGACCTACTTTTAGTGTATTTCACAAGGCAGTTTGGAACGTTGCTCTGCTAAGATTTCTTCAGTCTCATACATTTGATAATATCCTGGTTTTTTGAAAGAGTGTATGTAATTCTTCCTTCAATACATTGCCAACACTTCCACGTACTGAATTTAATTTGCAGACAGTGGTTTTGAAATACATTAAGACTGACGCGACTAATAAAGTTCACTTCCAAAGGGTTAATAGTGGAAGGAATACGAGAGAAATGGGCTGATATGTAAGAAGGGTTATGTTCTTCAGCTATTTTAACTGATGAAGAATACATTGTATCGAATGTATTCACTACAATCCAAATGTTCGGTGTGGTATAGAGCTGCACACAACCAGGTTCTCCAGGGTGTTAAAACTAGTTCTGGTAGAAGTGTAATCGGTGCTGCTGTTCGAAATGCTTGTTTTCTACAGGGCGTCTTAACAAATACTTTCTTTACAGAAATTATAAACTCAGTTACAAGCGGGAAATTTGCATCCCAATGTAATCCATGATCAAGACAAGTCAAATGTGTCATATTTGTAAATATAACTTTAAGAGCATTGTCAGCTTTGATAATCGGCCACAAAGAGTAACACACGTTTGTACTGAATATCATCTGACCATAACAAGTTCATGAAACCGACATAAAAAATTGGAATCAGAACAGCTATATGTATCTTCAAGTTGTTCCATCGCAAGGGGAAATGGAGGTGGTTAGTTCATTTTATGGAGAGATACAACAAATAAATTTGTAATAAACCTTCCTTTACTGTGTTGTGTTTCATCGATTGATATCCACAAAATTATTATTTTGGATCTCTTCTCTAATATTTTCAATGTGAAATCGTAACACCGCTTGACATATTTTTGTAAAGAGTAGATTTGTCCGGCGCTTTACACTTAATGTACTGCTCAATGAAATTTCGGAGGGTGGGGTTGGTGAGTTTCCACAACGGAATGTCTGCCGCTAAATGCTTCCCACATGTCAAAGGAAAACTGTGAAAAATACTGTTGGAAAATTCACCTAACAATTTTTTTGTTCATGGATACTTTTCGAGGATTTAAGTTTGATATTATCTTTGTGTTTAGTATTCAAATGTTGAGTTGTTTTCTCACCATCTGTAGTTAACAAATCTGCTTCAAATTTGCGTTGATACCTCTGTGACCTAGCTTTGTAGCTCACTTTTACTTTTGTCATGATTACATGAAAACAAAGCCTTCACCATATAAAAACACCACACTATTCAATTGCATAACCTGAAGTTTCAACTGGAGAATGATTGCGAACCTGTAGTATCGAGTTTTTAAAACTATTAACGGTTAAATATTTTGACTTTCCTTTGTGTAAATTACTAGGTTACATTTTAATAAATCTTAAGAGATACTGAACAAAAAAAATGTAAACTAAATTTAATATTACCGCCCCGCTTGAGCTCAATTCCGAGAACCTCTAAACAGCCACCTTCATACCGCGAGGGAACGGCTACGGCCAGATAAGGGGGGATTCACCGAAGTGGCGTGATTTATTGATTTGTGTTGCATCTGAGCTACCATTTGTGTTTCCCAATTTCAAGACTGACTCTTTGGTGTATATTTTTCGAATACTGTAATTCTAAATCATGTATAAAGATAAAATAAATAAAAAAATATATTTATAAAATATATGTAAAACAAGCAAATATGCAGCATAATTTACAAACTACTGAACTATTATGCTTATTAATAAAACAGGCAAGATATGCATTATGTGCAACATAAAATATTATTAAATTGTAGGAAATTTAAAGCTCACATACTTTCTGACAGCAGAGAAGATATACGCATTTGCATTAAAGTCCCTTCCTTAGTTATTAACGATCCTGTAAAGTAAAGAGAAAAACAGAAGTTGTTTTGATATCTGGAGCACGTAGCATCAACCGATTTCTACTCCTTCCCCATTTCCTACTCCAGCGATCAGAATATCGCATGAGGGAATGAAATAGGTCGCAATGGTTCACGCTTCGCCTGCCACGATGCATCTCGCATGGATTGTTAATGCATGTTCTAACCAGGTCATACAAAAGCGTAACTGTGTACCCTAGCGGAACAGAATATGTAAATACATTTATCTATTTGTTTGTTTTGCTATAAAATATGAATTAATATTGACTAAACGGAAACAAAAAGTTAAATATGCATATGGATATCCAGTAAAGAGAGTTTAAAAATGTATCATTATATGCACTTGCAGTTAGAAAATGATAATTATAATCCTCTGGCTGCTGTTGAGCATAAAACAATTTTCTAAAACGTTTTCTGTGCGAAAATATTTTCTCATTTCATAGCAGCCCGCCTCATGTCCATGTGGAACCTAAGTTTGATTTTCGTTGGACAAGTTGCATAGAAAATATTTTACCATGTCCCTGGAAATAGCTTTATGCGTCGATGGATTCTAGGCTCAATTTGCGACTTTATTAATTCATTTCATAATTGTATTTCAGCTTTTTAGGGACGGCAAAATGTGTCAATAATATTGGAATTCAAAAGGTGATGAAACAACATTTTTATCATCAGTTCAAGTGATTTACTGAAGTCAATAACACTCCGCTCATGCAATTTGAACACGAGCGTTAATGCACAGAATAGTTTCCAGAAGGAAGCAACTTGCACAGTTATGAAGAGAAACTTCTGAGCATTTTCTCCGTAATTAACAAGTTCTCTATAAAGCATCTAGGCAAAATTTAATTTTGAAAGAACGCATCTGTTTTTGAGAATTTCAATATAATGCAATATATGTGCAGATTCTGTATAAACCGGGTTCTAAAATGTGCTAACATTTTAAAATATTTTATTGCAAACAAGCAATGACTTTTCCATATGCTGACCATGTTTTCCCCTTCTCTCTTTTGTGCTTTTTAAATATCCTTTCTGTATTAATATTTATTACAACTAGTACGGTGAGGTCGACTGAGTTATAAGCCGTTCTAAGCGTATGATTTATATTTTGTATTTAAGATTTTAACAATAATGACAAACCTGTATTATCAAATATGCTAAAATTGCCTGCATCTCATTGGAAATTCCTGTATTTCCCGTAAGAACAAAGCGATTCAGAATATTTTCCTTGTTTTTTAGAAATATTGTCTGGTAACTTTTTAACAATTTCTTTACCTGGAACGCAAATGTGTGCGAAATTCCGTTTTTACACGAACTCCAGTTTTTAAAAATATTTACTTGGAGGCATAACTAACGAAGTGCAATAATACGCGATTAGCACACAATGAAAGCACGGAACGCATAACCATTCGTTGACAAAGCCTCCCTAATACCAACTACAAGCTACCTGCACATACGTTTACGGCCTTGGCGACTAGGTTCTCCCAGCACGAAGCTATGGTCCGCCATTCAAATAAAGTATTTAGAAACTGTTTACCATTCATTTCCTAATCCTAAATTAGAGCCAATGTTCTGAAGCAGCTCTTAAATATATACTGAAACATTCCAACTTGTGCGCATTATGTTAGAGATATTTTGATAAAACTTAAGTACACTGTAAAGAGTGTTCATTTTTGAGCAATAGAGGTTATAAATATAAAAACAGATAACAGATAAAAGTCATTAAGTAAGTTACAAATTGATCTGGGGTACTGCGTGTTTGAATGAGACACCTGAAGCTATTGTCACTAGATGGCAGCATTAATTCAGTAGCATTTGGTGACATTCGACGGGAGACAATCCATGTTTACAATAGCGAAACAGCAGTTACAAGGTATTACTCTTCAGATGAGTATACAATCCTCGAGCAACGCTCCGTTGTGCGATTTTTGTGGCAAAAAGTGTGGAATCAAAAAATATTCATAATGAAATGACTTCCCATCTACGGTGAGAAGTGCCTGTCACGTCAAGATGTTTATAATCAGGGGCGAACACCGCGTCGGGCGGCCGGCCAACAGAAAAGATGAATTTGCAACGACTTGAAGACTTAATCCGAGCAGACAGAAGGACAACTATAGATACCATAGCTGCTGCTAGTGTTTGTTCACACGACATAACCTATCCCATGATAGGTTAGATTTTCACAAAGTCTGTTCTTGAAGGGTGCTGCGCATGCTAACCCCACAACACAAAATGCAATGAAAGGGTCTGGTATTACAGCATCTCAATTGTTACCACGATGGATACGATATGCCACCTCGAATTGTCACAGATGATGAGTTTATCAGCCCAAGAGACGAAGCGTGCATCAACGTAGCGGAAACATCCTGCGTCTCCTGCGGGGGGGGGGGGGGGGATGACAACATCCGCCGGCAAAGTGATGCTCACAGTCTTCTGGGGTCACGAAGGCATACTGCTCGCCACATTTCAGCCTCAAGGTCAAACCGTAAATGTCGACACCTACTGTAACATCCTCAAAATTCTTTGTAAAACCATTCAAGAGACCAGGACTCCTCGTCAAAGGCGCGTTATTCTTGTTTGTAAACGCGCATCCTCATACTGCTAACAAGACTAATGAGCTGCTGCGAAATTTCAAGTGAGAAGTCCTCTCAAGTGAGAAATCATCCCCTAAGAATATCGGATAAGTGTAGCAGTTTTAAGAATCATCAGTTGCAAATAGTCTCTCTTTATGCCTTCTGCTGGTAACTCTACAAGACTTCGCTAGCATTACGTTCTGTTACGAGTCAAGGTGATTGGGAAGGCACCAATAGCAGCTCCCATCAAAATCAGCAAACGTAAAATATTCAGGCAATAATTACATATTAAGAGTAATGTAGAATCGATGAAGAAAGTAACGATATTATTTTCTAAGATAGCGCCTTAAATACTATGCGCAATAGAAACACTTTAAATATCTTCCGGAATATTTCAGATAGAAAGAATTCGTACCGGACAAGAAACCTAAATGGAAACAGAGAAGAACGTTGCTGATATTCAGGCCAAGTTAGAATGTTCGTCCAGAAAATCTCTACATCGTTTTGGTCAGTAATTTCAAAACTCGCAAAAAATTATAAAATGTCACTCTTAAAGCTGGCATATCGTTTGTTGAATTATAGCCACATGATAATGACAGCAAAGTAAGTTTTGAATTGAATTTTTCAAGTTGGCTAACATAAGACATACATTCATATTTTATTTTCCTTTTACCCTTGTTTATTTAAACAAGAACAGACATCCTAAACGCAGTTAGTATTGCAATACGAGGGATTTCTTTTTAATTTATATGCCTCCTTTGAAAAAACACAAAATATGGTTAATTGTGTGGCATTAATGCTCAGAATAATAAGAATAATAAGACCTTGTTCCTCAATGAAACATAACCTTCTCAGTAAGGCATGGGAAACAAATTGCGGTTCCATTTTCTTAAATGTGAGCATGCCCTCTTCCAATAAGGTTTTAATTCCGAGTATATCTTCCGACTTTTTCCTTTGTGAAGAAGCATAATTGGACAAAGAAGTAGGGATGCAGCATCTATTTCAAACGAAGGAGCAACAAACAACCTTTTAGAACGAGTCAAGAGTGCGTTATTGCAATGGGCAGCGTTTTCAGCAGTTTATAAAGCCGCTTGCTATGTTTTGTTCCATTTGATGGGCCACGCAATCATCACCAGCGAGAATCGACTGGCAACTTACAGCACACTCAAGGAAATGCCATATCTGTATAAACTGTAATATAATTAAAATATTCAAAACGTTTCTTAACACTACTGATGTCACTTGAGCATCATAACTGTGTGTGTTTAGCTTCTTTAGCCCTTGTAATTGTGTTATCTACTTCTAGAAGAATCTGTAATATGCTTAACATCTACATGCACTGGTATAAAGATGCCATAAAACAACTGACAGCAAAGGAATAAAATTTAGTTGTCTAAAAAGGAGGAAAAAATAACCACGAAGACAACCTTAAGCATGAAGTTTCATTTCTTGAAAACATTTAAAGGTGTCAATTAATATCTTGTTTTGAATTGTTCAAAATAAAATGGTTAATCAAGATTAACCAAGAAGAAAATGACATTGGAACAAGATGGAAGGCTTGCCGCATAAAAAAAAAAAGGCAATAGGAAAATAAAACGACGATGAAAACTGAAAAGAAGTTAGGGATACACGAAGAGGAGCAGAAAAAGAAGAAAGAGAAAGAAAATTAAAGCGAAAATGAAGAGGAAATCTAAAGAAAACGAAGAAAACGAAAAAAGAAAAAAATGCATGGAAAGAAAAAAGAAGTAAATAAGAAAGATACAAAGGAAATGGGAGGAATTGTGGGGGAATGAAAAGAAACGTAATTAGAAAAACGAAAAGGAAGAATATAAGCAACAACTATAAAGAAATAAGGAGAATACGTTAAGAGAATATGCAGAAGAGCAAGGCAAAAGGCATAAGGAAAAAAGAAAATATTGTGAAAAAGAATCAGTCAAAGAATAAAATAGGACAGGATGAAAGAATGTAGCATGATGAAGGTGGAGAAACTTGATCGTGGGAAAAGCAAAATAATTAGGAAATATGAGAAATAGGGAAGAGTGTAAATATTATGAAGAGAGATTCGTTTGGATGCCAGCAGAAGAAACGCATGCGGTGTTCTACTACACTTGCATGATTCACCGGGAGCTGTTTAAATCAGTGGGCCGTATTCATAAGTTAATGGTCATATCCGCTTCATCCATCATCATCAGTCTCTGTGTCTGGCGGCAACAATAGAGGGGCCATCACTCGGGTCCACTTACCACGTCTAATGTGCCGGGTTCGACGCCTGCGTATAAACCGTCTTAAGCAGCATGTAAGCTTTCCAGTTGCAGTTGAGCACCGGCTTTTCTCGTTTACTACAGAAACAGACCTTTAATAGGATTTTATCCCCATTCTCTTCATATGCCCTGAGCCGCATAATTGCCGTAGTGGTGTGTGATCAATTATGGCCTTCTGCGTCAACATGTTCTCCCGTATGTCATCCATCATTCGTTACTGTGTCCTTTACCCTTCCTCCGCATTAAAGTCTCGCAGATTTTCTTCTTTGTTCCTCTGCCCATCAAACACTTAAACACCATATCAACATACTTTTGAATACGGAACTTTTCCTTCGGTATCATCTAAGACCAAAGAAATGACATAAAGTATGGAGAATATAAGAGGATGTATTTTTAATACATAGAGCGGTGAGAGATGCATCAAACACACTCAGAGAATGGACGATACATGAATTCTTCTTTCACCTCTGCTTGTGAAAATTGAAGTAAAAAAAGAAAATGTCATATGTGATCGATAACTGGATTGATACGGTTAAAAATGAATAAAAGAAATTCGCGTTTAAGTTTCAATGAGAAACTATAACAGTGCTAAAGCGACTAAATTCAATGAAGGTAATACAACTATGCAAGTTTAGTCTGTTACAGCGACTAGTATATTAAATTAATGAATAAAACAAATATCTGGTCATGAAGTATGATCTTGGTAAAAAAGTGCTGAAGAAATTAAATATTACTAGATAATTACCAAATAAATGTAAATACAGTGTGCAGTTAACATGTCCAGATGCAACTTATATAGCCATACTACTATCAAAAGTATTTTTTCAAAAGTCAAGGTGTGATGTTACATCAAATGACCAAAGCTTTGGCACTTCTTAGAAGCTTTAAAAAAATATACAACTTTTATTTACAGTTTGAACAAATTAATATTTCCTTACCTGCAGCTGTAGTTCCTACCCATTATTCTTGAACTTAAGATACCCCATACATTGCAAATTGTCATATTCTTAACCTCATCATGTCCACCAGCTTTATTGAACGTTGAATTTTTGTCTTTAGTTTTATACGCACGCCTGACTATAATATCAGCTCCTTACTAGTCAAGAACAAATTCCTGTTGTATGTCTAGGATTATTTAAATGTATACAGTTTCAAAGAGCATTAAATAAGCTATCGTATGTAATATTTGTTTAATGTCATTGTTAAAACTCTCAAATGGAAGAACACAATACTTACTTTTCATACGGCCAGTCTCTCGTTGAAACAAAATCAGGAAAATTGTGTCTTTCTTGTATTGTTTCACACTCACATCAATTTCAAGGAAAACAATTTACCTTCCCGTCTTCCAGATATCTCTTGTAATAAGAACTCCAGAAATAGCACAGTATTCGTGCATACAGTAGGGACAGCTTGGGCATTTCACGAGATAGAATTCTGTGTGCCCATGCTATGAAATTGACTCTACTACCAGATGACTGCATAAACAAAGAAATGACATAAATAAACACAGGCCGAGAACATTTATTACTATAAATTAAACAGCTATCAGGTATCGAAATCCTAATACTGATTATTATTAAATGTAAACCTTCCGATACATTTACTGCAGACGCTAAAGTTTAAGTCACCGGGTTGGTGGCTGTTGGCACTACCCGCTCTTGTGAAGTAATTTTCTTGCTTAGGCAACAGCTTTTGATTTGATGCTATATCAAGTTTCTCTGACCCTATAATTTCCAAGTTCACACTTTTTCACTCTTTGAAAATCTTAAAAACACTGGAAAGTATTCCGCCGAATAATAATATTGATACTAAAACAAATCGCGTATCCTTTCCCAATTATTATTACTATTTCAGGTTATGTTAGGCTATTCTTATGGGGTAAAATGCTGCCAAGAAAATAAACACACAGAAGTTAGCAAATCGAGGTGGTATTTATGTAGTGAAATTTGTTATTCGATAATTGCTTATTTTATGCAGAAATTTTGCAGAACACTGCTCATATTTCTTTACGATATTCCTCTCTCCTTCCCCTATTTTGATTATCCAGTAATGGGTATCGTGTGGTAAAGCTATAATGCGCGGATAACACAGTATATACTTTTCAGAGTTCTGTCATTTACGATAATTATGAAACTAATAAGCTTCGCTCGCCAGCTCCTTAACCTAATTTTTTTTCATGAGAAAAATTATAATTCAAAAATATCATTATACTTTCTCAGGTAAACATTAAGTAGGAATTTAGGAGAAAAAGAAACAACAGTAATGCTTAAAAATGCTTGACCATCATTCAAAAACCGCTAAACAATAAAATCCGAACGCTAGGTTTTTAAAAAAAAATTACCTCCAATTAATGTGGTGTTCTGCATAATTATCTTTTATTTCAATATAAAAAACGGAAATTCCATATATATCCATTAATAGAATAATAAAAAATCTCCTCTAACGACATAAAAATGGCACTCAGATGTTCCAATATAAAAAGTTTACACTTGAAACTATGACAAAACTGAAAATCAAAAACACACAATATTTTGAGCTGGGCTGCATTTACACAGAGGGGGCCAAAAAATGTATACACACTCCAAGCAAAGAAAAAACTGTGTTAACATAACAAAACTGAATTCACACAAACGGAAAATGATGAGCACTAATCATCTTACACTTTTACAGTTACAACAGTTGCTCAAAATGCCCACAATCGGCATCGATACACTTCTGAATACGTTGGAAGTACTGATTGCGAAAGTGCCCTCAGTGATTGCAGCACCTGCCGTTTCAATTTCTTTCCGAAGTGTGGCCAGTGTACTGGTTTTCTACGGTATACAACATCCTTAAGAGTTCCCCATAGGTAGAAGTCCAACGACGATTCTGTTCTGTACACACGTCTCCATTGCCTTTGAACTTCAGCAACATTCTCGGTTTTCCAATACCACTTAAAAATTGCTCTCCCCTCTTCAAACGATAGTTTCGGCTTCACTCTGTTGTAGCAACTCTAGCATAACGTAATGTGAGTCACATCTGTTTACAGCACATCATACGATAATATTGGCTTCATTTGTTCCTTGTTGATCTTGGTTTCATTTCTTCAATGTGTATTTACCTGTCACATAATGTATGTGAATTTACAAAACATCATACTATACATAATTATTGTTTTTCGGTCCAACTTTGAAACATATTAAATAGATATATACTGTGAAAGTGTGTATACATTTTGGCACCCTCGGTATATATATATATATATATATATATATATATATATATATATATATATATATATTCATTAGTCTTAGTGTTTTAATTAACGAATTCATATCTTCCACATTTACAATTGATTGGTACATGCTATTCAGCTGCAGTGATAAAACGCCATCTAAGATTTCATTCAGAAGTACAGTCAACTCTTAGTTGGATTTTAGGAGCAAGAACATCAAAGCTTACTTACTATATCCTGTGCTCTTACTATATGAAATGTATTCATTTTATTTGTATCAGATACATTTTTGCGCGAATTTTAAGAATGCATAAAAAACTACTTAATACCTGGATATTGAGATGCACAATGAAGCATGAAACTTTCTTTTGAAGTTACTACACTTGAAATATTGAAAAAGAAAAGGTGAGTAGTTTTGTCGGCAATGGCGTTCTGGACGTGACCTGTAACCTATTGAATTTACTCTCTGTGTATAAAACGCATATTATTGTATGAAAACAAACCCACGACTGCAGTTTTATATAACGATTCTTTGTTCAGTAAGTATTCAGGTTGAAAATGAATAGCAGAGTTCAAAGTGACACATCCGTCAGCTAAGGTTGTCCTACTTTTGCGCACTTGAAGACATAAAAGAACGGAATCGCTTTTGGACGCAGAAAAGTGAGTTTTTGGAAAACTGAAGAAAATGGTGGTCTAGGGAACACGTGTAAGGAAGTAGGAGCGACCTTGCGGGGCGGAGTGTCAATTGGGAGATAACAAGAGGGCCAAACAAGATTAAATCCTTGCTCCTCCTCTCCCCTCCGGGTCACGTCATCCACCGTCCCTTGTATCTGCACTTCAAAGGTACGGGAAGGTACTCTTCGCTTTTGAAACGACAGTAAGGGTTCACACCTGCTCCTTACGCGAGCTCCCTGTCTGAGTCACACCTACCAGAAATTATTACTTCATGTTCTCTTTGAAATTCATATCTTAAATCACACTTATTCTGGTAATATTTCGAAAAGACGTGAACGGAAATCCCGTGGTTCGAATCCTGACAGGACTGTTGCGTTGTACTTAGGTCTGGAAGGTTCCCTTCCAAAATGTTCTTTCCTAATTTATAATTTTATTTAATGTATAATCTGAGTTCACCGCTTGTAGCAAAAATGAGCGTTGAATTCTATTAAAAAAGAACGTTTTAAGTCAAAGTCACACATAAATGATGTCATAATCAGAAATATTTGTTACCTACTGGAGTTGACATGTTTCTTTTCATTGAGATATCCTGTATCTTGTAACTTTCTAACAAGTTCTCAAATCTGGGATACGATTGACAGGACATTTTCTTACAAATCGTCTGACCACTTCTCTGCAAGATTCCGTTTCACTATGTATTTTACATAAAGAACCGTTCTATAAGATGATTTTTATGTAGTGGCATCACTAACGAAGAACAATTAACACACAATTTATACACAATGCACAATCACTCCATGACAAAGACTCTCCTAAATTAACTACAAGCTCCTACGTGTACATGCATTATGTGGCCTTGACAATTGGCTTCTGCCAGTACATAGCCGTGCTCTGTCGGCTCGTAACTCAAACAACTTCGCTGTTAAGGATAGTTCTATTTTTAGTTTCCTTTTCATTGCCATTAATTATTAATTAGTGTACGAAGAGAGTTGTTAGAAAGTCTCCCCATCTGCGAGCTGGAAGAAGTAAAAAAGTGAAAAATAGTAACTATGTTTTAGAAGTCAGCTAACTAATGCTACACTTCTTCTAATATTAATCAATAAGTTGCAGAATGATGTAACTTTTTTGTTGCCGGTTCTGTTTCCTTGCATTTGAGCATCCACCCGACGTGTCGGTATTGTAGCTGTCTTCTGAGGCCAGGCCATCCGTGTGACCAAGCTATGTCTACCAAATTCAGATGATGATAAATATGATATTTTTGTGGTGTGCTAGATAGATCCTTAAATTTAGTGAGACCTAACTTAACCAGACAATAGGCTTGTGGAGATCTTCCTAGTCATATGGGAATCGATCCCGGAATCTAACGAGTGGTAGTGAGGAATGTTGACCATTAGACCATGGGGCTGGTCTCGAGAGAACTAATAGTGACTATTTGTATATTTTCATTCAACACTTAAATGCAACAAGGTCTGAACATGATAGCCTTGTTTTAGATGCATGTATAACACAGTCTTTGTTTTGCCAGAGAGCCCCGTTCTAAAACCACCATTACTTTATTTTTGCGTTAATTCGGCATATAATAATTACTTAGTTCCAGTGAACTTGAATGTTAAAGTGCTATCAGTCTTAAATTACAGTCGCCTGTATTATGTACTGGCAGTGTACAAATGTCAGCTAGTAATCGTTACACTTTTAGTTACTAATTGTCGGTGGCCGCTCATGGTCCCTGTAGAAGTGCGGGCCAGGGGCATAACTACATGACACACAAATGTCGTGAGAGAAGGTCTCTTTCATCAAGACTTATATTCCTTCCCGACAAACTGCAGTCACATTGTACTTTTGTGCTATAAACTTCTTGTTTATTTGGAACTCTTTTAGTTCAGCTGCTAAAGTACACCTTAAGCCTTCTGCAGTCAATTCAAAAACCGCAATGAATTTATGAATCTTTCAACCGGTTTACCCGCACTGATTTCTTATAATATCACAATAAATTGTGACATGCATGTAATATCTGTCGTTTCGTCGACCTGTATTGGCACTTTCTGTTGTTTTTTTTTTCTAATCTCATTCCTATAGATAAGATATCTTTCTCACTTCAGCAAATACCGCCACGGGTGTCTGAGGTCGTTAAGGCACGGACTCGTGAGCGGAAGGTCTGGGGTACGAATCCCACCAGGACCGTCCTCCCTGACTGGGTTTTTTTCCAGGTTTTCTTCATTCCTTCCTCATAACTGGCAAATGCCGGGGAGGCACCCTAAACTTAGGCCTGGAACGTTTCTTTCCTAAAAAAAAATATCCTTTCGCAATATATCATTTCATCTCATGTATCATCAGTGTTCACTGCCTGTGGTGCCTCAGTAGTAAAAACAGGCGTTAAACAATACGACTCCAAAAACTTCAGCAAAGATGTTTTTTTCCAAGCCATAAAAACCTTCTTAATTTTGTGCCATCTTGCTGAGTACGCTCCTATAGCCCTCGGTTAATGAGGTCTAAAACTTTCTTAACAGATAAACTTAGATGCTAAAGCGGAGTCTTTAATAAAATGCACACTTTATTGCCACAAAACATATCTGCTTTTTGTAACGGTGTAAAAGTTAACTTTCCAGTTGCAAATAGTGAGGAAGGCACCCACTTTGAAACAAAATGTGAATATAACCCTAATAGTCAGTTATGCGTGATGTCAGTAATCCCTCAACATCTAGTTCCTAAGAGGATACGACCACTGACTACCGGCCGTCTTCCTGCTGGGCCAAGAGTCCGCAAGGATAAGCAGGAGGAAGGCTAACCCATCGTGGAGGAAGACAATTCTTCCTTGTAAATCTTTGCTGGCTCATGAAGGCATATGTTTAAAGCGTGAAATTTTCCAGGCTGGCCCTTGAGCTTCCCTCGCTAACAGAGGACCCGCATGCTACCGCTACTACAATAGAGAGGAAATCATATTGCATAAGTTACAATTAAGAAAGATCTAATCGGTGATACATCGCTGTTTTCATGTATTATTTGTTTTAAATGTTGTCCAGGAAAAGAAGAAAATAGTAAAGCATTGTAGAATAGTCTTTGGCGAAGCCGGGCCGCCCCTGCTAATTATCTTTCTCACCCTGCATTGGGAAAACTGGTTGGTTCAACGCCTGCAAGATATTGGGTAGACTTATCCGCATTATTCTAACGCCAGAGAAGTTGCTGTATATGCAAGGCGTCACGTAGTGGTGAAAATATTGCAAAACGAGCGACTACAGCTGAAGAAGAAATGGGAAAATCTGTCTCCCTATCTTCTTCCTAATCATTCCATTCTTTTATATGTGCTTTATAGTAGTGTAACTCTATTAGCTTGTGGGGACGTGAAAAAGGCAATGAAAAATAATATGAGGAAACTTTTGAAAACTGACTTTACGCTCAATTACTGGGTAATTTTAAAAGGCAACTAAGAAAGTGGTGTATTATATGTATTTGTAGGTCAATGCATAATTAACACAAAGGATTTTCAGCGATACGCCTTCTATATTAGAAGATATTCTATTTACTTATTTTCTCTTAGTTGTTTTATGGCATGCACTAAAGACGCTGACGAGAGTGTGTATGTTCCGTTCGCCTCCATGCATGAAGCACACTATTCTTAATAAACCTTTGTAACATATTATGAGAAATTAATTTTGTGTTTCCCGTACACAGCAAGTTTTAACGTTACACATTTATATATTTAGCTATTTGTAAAGAGTACGTTAGTTTGTGATTACATTTTTATGTGTGCACGGGCAATGGAACAAAACTCAAATGATACGTTAAATACACTTCATATTAAGATAACGTGATATTCTACATATACACTTATAAAATCTGTTATCAAAAACAAAACAAAAATGTTGTGTGGAATTTAAACCAAGGAGTTTACCCAGAAGAGATGCCTTTCTAAACCGCTCGGCCACCGTTACTCTAATGTTCTCTTTCCGGATACCTATGATTGTGACCATTACATTTACGGGAAAAGCGCCCACTGCAGTGTACACTCGCTGCATGCACGTTTACGAGCCTCTCCGAAGTCGTTCGATCGACACGTAGAATAAGGGGACGACTTTTTTTTTTTGTCAAAGGGTGTAAGAATATCTACAAAAGAGTAAAACATCATCAGTGCTTTACGTTTCTCATTTCACATTAATATAAAGTTATTTGCATTTTATTATTATGTTCAGTGAAGAAAATGTATTATTTAATTGAAATGTAAATAATTAGTATTTACATAAATAAATATAACAAAATAAGTATTATTTCTCTCTGCCGCGCCAAAACACACACACACACACACACACACACACACACACACACACACACACACACACAATGTATACTTTCATCGGTCAGCATTTTAACCCCGGATCTTCACCGCCAAAGCCCAACGCGCGCACAGTGCAACACGAGTCAGGACATACCAAGAAGTACATAGCAGCCAATTCGGCCGAAATCAATACGACGGAGGGGACATTGTTTACGGGATAGTCTGAAAAACGTTGGGAGTTTATAACTTCTCAATTTGCAGCATGGTAAGTTCAAAGTCCACAAAATGAATGAACTCATAATAAAGACAATGATAAACAGTAGTATGGGAATGAATGAAAAGTCTTTAACGCCCGTTTTTACTACTGAGGCACCACAGGCGGTGGACACTGATGATACATGAAATGAAACGATATATTGGGAAAGGATTTATTTTTAAGGAAGGAAACATTCCAGGTCTAAGTTTAGGTACCTCCCCGACATTTGTCATTTATGAGGACTGAGAAAAACCTAGAAAAAAACCTCAGTCAGAGAAGACGGCCCTGTCGGGATTCGAACCGCGGAACTCCTGCCCAAGAGTCCGCGCCTTAACAACCTCGGCCACCCGTGGCGGTTTGGAGTATGGGCCCCGCCCACTTCATGTGTGTGCTTATCAATCTTGAAACCGAAAAAGCGGATAATGATAAATTCAGTAAAATGTACACTTATGTCAACTAATACCTCAGGGCGGTCCACTGTAGGCCAGGGTATACATTGATTAATAAAGTAATCTGAACTTTGGTGGAGTCCGCAATCGAACAGTTTTGTTTGCATGGGTAGGTTATTGCTTATGGAAAGACATAAGATTCAAAAACACTGAAATTATAACAAAATAGTTTTATTTTCTACAAAGATTTTATAATAATACACTTGTCTTGAAATCTAGCTTCATGTTAATTGTACGAAATAAAGATTTCCATAACAGATTTTGAAAACAAATCGCCCGATTCCCTCCATGTATTCACTGCAATATTTTTAAATTTATAGATTTTTTTTTCCTCTCTGGCTCTGCTTCTGACAGTTAGGCAGTAATTTCTTTCAGCACGTTTTATCATATTTTAGCTTGTCTTTTTTTTTTTCCACTACAATAGCTGAGAACAGTGAAAACGCAGCGATTATAAAAAAAATCGTTTTAAATGACGCGATAATAAGTACCGTTGATGAGGTGAACTGAAGCAAGTATTTCATTTGAAAGGGAGAATCTTCACTGTAAATTTAATTATTATTTAAAGCCAAAAGCTAATCTCTTGTCCAAGGAGAGCAGGGGGCGCTACAACATTGAAGTCATTAAGTGGGAAGAAAAGGCTATGGGATGGGGAAGGAAAATTTCAATTTGAATTGCCCCGAGCCCCCAATGTTAAACTTTCTTAAAGTGTCTCTTCTGTGAGCAGGAGAAGCAGTTCTTGCTACAAGGCTTCTTGTTAACTACACGAGTTTTCGATACACGTCCGCACCTGCAGCATCTCATTAATTAATGTATTAACCAACGCAGATACGTAGACCACATAAGATTAGCTTTAAAGTGAAGCATAAATGCAGTGTTTTTCTTATGTATAGTCTAGCGTTTCATTTAATAATATACAGTACCGTCAGGGTGATAGTGATTACCGGTCTTGATCCTCTTGCGAAACGTAGCCTTAGTATTTACCTTAATGCAGGCGAAGTAGGGTTTGTTGTAGTTAGTGAAGGTGCTTATGCTACAACATAAGTAATTTTGTATATCGAACTAGTGAGCAGCAGTTTGTTTGCGCAGCCTTATTAATAAACTTACTAAAACACAATGTATTATATATAAAAAGCGAAAATAAATCGCTGTATGCTTACCAAAGGAAACTTGCCGATATTGGAGCAGCATTATATCGAAGTCAAAGGAAATTAGGCGAATCTCCACTTGGATAGCTAAAGAATATCGAAAGCTAAAAACCACATACGGAACAGTTAAAGTAGACTCGCATGGTTGTCAGTGGAAAGCTGAGTGGGAAGAGCTTGTTGTTGATTTGTTTATTTACGGACGCTCTTTAAAATCTCAGGTCATTAGCGTCCCATTCAATTCAGGGCGTGAAACGGCCGACAAATTTTGCTCAGAGGTCTCTTTTTTCAGGCTTGAGGTTCTTTATCGTGCCGTAAATGTACGACATGGGACTAATGGATATACTTCCTTTGAAGGAAACCATGCTTATGATTTATACGCCCGAAAAAATACATCGATCCTGGCCGGGTTTAGAAGGCAAGTATAGTTACCACTACACCACCAGGACCGACGAAAGCGCATCAGTAAGCATAAAATTTGTAATTCAAGTCCCCGCCGTGACTTGTCTTTGATTGAAAATCTTAGGCTAGCACATACCTTATATGGAAAAATAAAATTTCATATAAATTAACCCAAATAGCATAGTTAATTTTGAAGTTTTGGCTACAAACACTCGAAAGTTTCGGATTGCTACTTAGAGTTAAAATCTTTGTAACTAGATAACCTTATAGGTCTCTAGGATATGTAGACTCATATCTGGGAGTAGCATTGACCGAAAAGTCGCAAGTTCATAGTTCGAATCGACGATGTGACCTCGAATTTTTTTCTTTTCTGACTCTGAGTGTAAATCTTAGCCTTGTGGTGCATTTAGTGCATTTTTCAGGAACTGTTGTCTCAAACATATTATACGTCGACAAAATATAAAATTTATTAGAGCGCAGAAAAATTCGATTCCGTATTATACAAGAAATGCCATTGCATCACGAAAAAATTGACGTATGGTGCGTTGTGTGTTCTTACCAAATATTACCTATATTTTATAAAAACATCATCATTGTACAGAAATACAGCAATAACGTATATCGTTCTTCGAACAGTTATACAACATTGAATGTAAATTTCCAGTTTTTCAACAAGATTGTGCTACAGCGCATACAACTCACTCTTTGGCTTTAATTTAGCTGCGTTTTGAAGGTAGGATGATTAGTAAAAATTAATGGACGGCGCTCAAATCTTACTGTATGCAAGTTTAGCTTACAGGAAATATATATATATATATATATATATATATATATATATATACACATAAGGAAAGAAATTGAAGCAATTTCAGAAGAACTAGTATATAAGGTTGTAGTTTCTCAAATTTGTGAAAATAGCGGTATAGCATTGTTGGCAATTTATGTGAAAAAGTTACTTAATTATTTTAATTAAATAAAAGTATGAATTGAGGCAAGAGGTTACTATATCCGATTTATCGGCAGCTGGCAGCGTGCTTCCTACCACTACGCAGGTTGTATTTATCTGACGAAGGCACAGTATATCTATACGATCTCAACTACAAAACCGGATAGCTGATCATTTCTACTGTAGTATGATGGTTTAAATTAAAGCAGTAAGTTAAGGCAATGTCTTTATAAGCTTCTGTTTGATGTTAAAAATTGTTATTTAGGTTAGGTGGGGTACGTGTTCTATAAAATGCGGGATCAAGAAGTTATTTCCATCAGTTATACGCGTATTTTCTCCAGATTTGGGTTTTTATATTATTAGAAATGTCCCGAAACAAAAGAGGCATATTAATCAAACAATTAGATGTGCTAGATTGGCAGACATGTAGGGCCTACTGCTTAGTGTCGCACATTCAGTGCGTAATGCAAATAGACTATTTTTATGGGCGGATTGCAATTAATAAATGTTTGAATACACCGTGTCGCTATAAATGCGAAAAGAATTCTATTACTTGCCTGGTCCTTTTTGTCGTTTGCATTTGTTCAGTAGCGATAAGTGAATATAGTGCGTTTAATTATTAACATATGTAGAGAAAGAGGGGTAGCTAACTCCTTCTTTCCTTCCAAAACGACACAAGTATGTAAAAAAGAAGTTTATTTGCATAAATGCAACGGATGTTCTCTGTATTAATAGATTATAACTAGAATTTTTGGAAAAAAATATTGAAATATTAACGAAATTATTTTTAAAGGGCAAAATACCCCGGTTTTTAATCCCTTGTATGGGAGGGAATAGCCGAAAATGCGCTTGAAATCTGTAAAACTTAGGTAGATGTATTTACTGAAGAAATGTTTTACACAATGAAACAATTTTATGCACAAAAGTCAAACTTATATCACCTTCAGCATTGCTACATTCTTCAAGACCCCATCCGAGACACATAACACATTGTATCCAATGTTCTTTACTTTGGAATCTGCTTACAGTTCGTCGCAAAATATGCATACCTCTCCATTTGTTTCCTCCTCATAGGTTTACTTCTTTTTTCATCCCTTCCTCCTTTAGATATATTCTTGACTGAAGGGCCCTGGAAAGTTTGGTTTGTAATGTTTTACTTTCGATATCGATAGGGCAGTTTCCAAATCCAGTTTGTTTGGAGATGATGTTAATATAGCTGCATTTTCCCTTTTGCTATCCCTTCTTCTCTTCGCTCTGAGTTGTTACTTTGGAAGGCGCATTAGCATTTTAGGCGATACTCCAAATAATACTGACGATTGGTCTTCTTGAGTGTTGTCAATATTTCACTTGGAGATCCATTTGTTTTGAAGAAAGAAAGGTTTATTTACACTACGCAACTCTCAAGGGGTATCTGAGAAGCGGCAGGTCTAACAGGTGATTCACTTTCTGCTGACATGCCTTTGTTGACTTTTTCTTGGCAACCACATCTTGAAGTTGCCTTTCTCCTTTCTGAAGGAGCAAACAAGTGATCAGAGAAGGAATCCCAGTTGAATGGAGGGATTTGCAGCGCCATAAGCTTGTCCACTTCGTGGTGCTCCTGCTATTTTCTAACCTCCTGCTAATAGTAGGATGAAAGTAGAACACTGAAGGTTGTATTCAACGCTGCATGACAATGTGACGAGAAACAGAGCAGCATTCTAGTGCAAGAGTTACCAGCTCATACTTTTTTTTTTTTTTTTTTTTTTGTATGAACAGGATGACCATCGAGTGGTAAAATCGCAGGTTTCACTCGTCAGGGATGAGAAATGGAACTTTTAAGTCAGACAGTGAAGCTCTCTTTTTTGTATCCATCCACTCTCAAGGTATATACGGTAAAAAAAAAAAAACGTGGTCGGAGCATCGTCCACTGTGACTGACATCTTTTCGCGAGTTATTAATGAAACATTATGACACTTAAGAAACCCATACCTACCCTGTAATTTGTCTTTCCCTGTTCAAAGTTTAGAATACGCAGTTTCTTTCGGCTAATTCAAATGCTAATTTTCGGAGATCCATCAATGTTAACTCAAACAAAAGAAGCACGTTCCATCAAATGTTTCTCTTGAGCTTCTGAAAAAAGTTTTGTGATGGCCGATCTCTGTTTCAGCAGCTTTGCTTGAGAGCCTTCATTGCCCTACTTTGAGGTACATACGCTGAATGATTTTGAAGCTGTTTTATAAGCTGACAGAATATCCAGTCATACTATCCTGTAAGCAACTGCCTTTGAGAGGTTCGCCGATGGAATGGAAAATAATGTATAATGTATTATATAATACATTGTACATAATATAATGTATGTATAATGTATTACAAAACAGAATGAATAGTTTAAGTTAATCCTCAAATCAGAGCACCTGTATATTATGAACGAGCTATTGCTGGGAGATGTTTGTTAAATACAGAACTGAATTAAAACGCAATACTTTAATACTGTAGCTTCCTAAACCATAGAAAGTATTGAAATCCATTCATCTCTGTAATTAATTGATTTTATTTTTTCTTTCAGTTTTATTAAATATATTATATATTCTATAAGAATAAAGACAATTATATCTACATATCTATATGTTATAAATAGGGATGGGGCAAATACAGATATACCTGATTGTGCCCCATACTGATTTATTTGTTTATTTATTTCCCCAAAGGACAGCATTAAATTTCTCCATTATGGAGAATGATAAAAAATTAATTTAAAGCTTAAAATACTGTATATAAAGTAAATAATAAAAGGCTGTTCTTATAGCTATACTGGAAGCTATAAATTTAGAAAGATGCTATAATTGTACAGAATATTTTCCCGATAAACCTGCCAAGTGATTTTCTTAAAACTAAAATCCTGCCAATTCTTGCATACACATATATGGAATAACTTAATTTATAAGATGCAAGCCTATAGCAAAGCACACATAGTAATTGAAATAATACATGAACACAATACAAGAAGAAACCCCGCTCTTCAGATAACGAGAAACACAAAAGTGAAAGTGTAAATGCATTCTTTACCGACTCCTCAACTCTTCAGCAGGATGATTCCGTGGCATAGGCATAAAATGTTTATTGCACTTCAATTCAATGTATTGCAACAAACATTTCCGTATTTCGTATTAACTGAGCTTTGGAGGGGCATGGTGTTTGTACTGTTCAAGAAATAATATTATTTCAATCTGCATTCTAGCCGTATATTTCAGTTATGATGTTAGGCCTCATTAATAAAAGGTAGCAGAAAACGATGCAGCAATAGCCAACAGAGAGCGTCTTTATTTGCAACTCAGTAGCGAGTATTCTCTTCCGCCTGCTGGACTAACATGCTTCTTACTATGGTTTGCATGCTCGAAAACAAAACAGAATCTAGTTTCTGAATGCTTACTCTGGCGTCCTTTTTGAAATCGGTCACGGCGAGCCGTGATGTACACCGCCCATAATGCAATGCATGAAGCAAGAAAACAGAATTAATATTCTACAAACACACAATTTGCGCTTAAATTATAGTTTTGCGTAAGCTCTGGCAGTGAAATGGCAAACTGGAATGTAAAGTGATGGTATGTGCAGACATGTTCTGGGGTAATTAGGTGGCCACAAATTCCACGTACATGTTTTCAAGGACGTGCAGTAAACACTTGCTCAAGAAATTGGACAGTTTCAAGAAGAACATAAAGTATTTGCAGCCAGTTGAATTACATTTTATGACAGGATCAATTATTCAGAAAGGTAACGTAAATGAGCAGCTATAATCTCTGGTTTATGTAGAACTCGATCCCAAGAGTAAAAACGTTTGTACTCCTTTAAGAAACGTTTACCTGAAATAAAATTGACGTTTAGATTTCAAAAGATCTGTATGCGGAAATAAGCCTAGTAAAAGTAAGAGAAGAAGAACAAACTGGAAGTGTAGATACCAAGCATGCACAGAAAACTGCAGCTCATGCTAAGACGGAAGACTCAGAGGCTGTTCCCTTGTTGGTGTGCAGCTTGTTCCATCGTTACAGTGACACAGCACGTTCAAAGGCTAAGGAAGTTGTGTTCATGTACGAAAACAGATTGTCAAATTCAATATAACAATTATACTCATATCATTTATAAATTATTTTAATAGGTCCGTGTAGATAAAAATCAGTCGATCTCCAATCTCATGTCTAATTAAATAGCAATTCAGAGGTGCATTTTTTCTGTCTTTTTTCCTCAGGAATAATAGCGTGTAATGCAATTTATATATTCAGTGATTTCAAATACATCTAAACAAATACTGTAAAGTAGGTAGCTGTTGTACGCCACTTATAAACAGGCTCGAAGCTGACGAGGAATGCTAGTATTATTGCTTTATTTATTTATTTATTTATTTATTTGCGGACGCTCTTTAACATCTCGGGTCATCAGCGTCCCATTCAACTCAGGGCGTGAAACGGCCTACAAATTTTGCTCAGAGGTCCCTTCTTTCAGGCGTGAGGTTCTTTTTCGTGCCGTAAATCTACGACACTGGACCCACGGCTTTACTCCCCTTCCGAAGGAAGCCATATTTAGGATGCTTACGACCAAATATATATCATTGAGATAAAAGTATAAGAGTAAACAGCCATGTGTCACTTTTAACTGCGTTTTTCACTTACCAAAGGAGTCATAATTCGAGTTTCTACTGTATATCTCTTTCTGGAAAAAAAAGTTTGTCTCTGTCCTAAACTAAGTAGTGATTGTTATTCCCACAGACATATCTGCGATGCATTAGGACAACACAGTAGTACCTCGGATGTACTTCCCAGCATGTGGCCATAGCTGTAGCGCTGGGTTATGACATGTCTAGCTAGATATGGCGCTCTTCTCTAGCGTTTTATCACTATCGACCTGGCACAGGAACAGTGTCCTCTAATGGATTCAGTGTCCAACTGAATGGATTCTCGATGAGGGTCGCAGTAGGCAGTCAGTCAACGCTTAGGATAGGAGAATGTGGGATGTAGAAGGATGTTTTCGTCATCACAAGCCGTTTGTACCCATGCCCTCCACGGGCACCTTCGGAAGGAAGGGATTAAATGAGGAACACGAAGGGAGATCAGGACAGGGGCGGCACGCATGTGCAGGTGGGGTCCCTAAAGCTTCCAGATTGAACATCCCTTCGTCAGCTGAGGCCCCATCCAAGCAGTTCGAGCCATTTCTACACATCTGATGCCAGAGGCAAAAACATTTCTTAGTGAGCAAGTTCCACCACCGCACATCGCACACCGCCAACCCAAATCGCTTCCCCCTTTTTTCCTATGAGCGCAATCAGAACTACGGAATGAATTTGTGTAAAATGAGAGAGTAGAAAAGTCGTGCAAAGGAAAATACCTGTCTTAATATTTACCTAAGTGGTCACGAAAAATCTGGGTAGGAATGGCCAGTACCAGGACCTGCCCAATGCGAGCCCTACCTGAACAATCCAGTTCAGTACTCCAATATGATTAAATGAAATATTATTATCAGTCTCAAGCACGGATCAAGGAAAATCCTCGAAACCTTCTATCAGTCATATTTAATGACATGCCTCCTAACTAATTCATTTTGCTACCATTTTCACTTATTAATAATGAAATAAGATTCAGTAGATGTAGATAGCACATGCAATAAAACAGGCCATTAAAGCTAAAGTTTTTGTTTCGTTGTACTTACGAAACAAAAGTTATGTCAGTTACTAGTAGTAACCTTATAGTAACTTACTGCACATGTGCTGTATTAATTATAAATATCTGACAAGCTTTAAGCAAAGAACAAACACGAGTTGGTATGCCCCCTTTAATATTGAGTGGTGCACATAGATTCTCAAACACATTAACAAAGTGCTTGTAAGTGGCATGCACTTGCCAACATTGATCCATAAGTTCTACCCGTTCCATTTCTGTTTGCTCTAAATGTTCTGTTTATCTCTCCTTGAAGACTGGGGCTCTTCTCCCAGTGATGCTTAATGTTTCTCGAGGTTTTCTTGAGCTGACTGACGGCAGTTAGATCAGGAGAGTAAGCAGAATATTCTAGCAGTTCAAACTCTATCTTAGCAATTGCAGCCATTGCAACATAAGAACTGACTTGAAGCGTTGTCCTGAAAAATGAACACACCATGCCTAAACTTTCCCTGACGTGTCTCTTAATTTTATAATAACGTGTTCATAATCCTGCTGGTGACTGCACACTGGATTTCTTAGAAATCTCTTGTGTGTTTATATCTTTATTTTACATCTATGAGTCAGGATCAAACAGTTGGATCATGACTCACCATAATCATTGTCTGTATGTCCGAAAATGTCTTAAATGTTGATTATTAACTTTGACTCTTAGCTTCATCATTCGAAGTACTCAACTGGCAGTTAATTTTTTTAATTTCTAATTTTCAGTTCCATTTTGTGTACTCACTATACCATGACAAGCCCGTTTCATCTGCGTCCGCGAAGCCCATGTACTCCTGTGCTTTACTAGTTTGTCGGTCCAGGTGTGCAGTGGTAACAATGCTTACCTCCTAAACCCAAGATCGCGAGTCCAATCCCGGCCAAAATCGATGAATTTTTCCGGACGTAAATTCAGGACGCCCTGAATTGAATAGGACGCTGATGACCTGAGATGTTAAAGAGGGTCCGTAAATAAAACAAATCAACAATAAACTTTACTAGTTTATTATTATTATTATTATTATTATTATTATTATTATTATTATTATTATATTTTAATTATTAGAAATATCGTTGGTGTATTGTTGGTTGTTAATTAAAATACAGCGTATGGGGCATACGGACTTCCCGGACACACTGTCTTTCATAGTCGCTCGTTGATCTTGCAATTTCTGTTACAATTTTCCAAGAACCATCACTAACTTCACGGGACGTATTACCACATTTAATCTTATGATCTTTGTCTTTTTACTGTAAGCCACAACACACTCCCTCATAGTTGCTGATATATTTGGATAAATTTTAGAAACATCATCACAGTTTTTTTGTTCAACATGTTCATATTCCTAGGCATCACTTCAACCGCTGATATTACGTAATGCAACAATGAACTTGAAACTGCGCATGCAGCGTTTATACACTTCAAGCGTTTTCGTACCAGATGAATGGATGTATAATACTGACATTTTATTGATGCAAGGTGCGTTGCAAAAGTATAAGACCAGCTGATGAAACTCGTCACACTATGTAATAGTTACAAACAATTCTTTTCAGAGACTGCAAATACAAAAAGCAGACCGTTGCAAAATGATAAGATCACTTGTCATAACCTATAAGTTAATCATTTTCCGAACATGCTCCGTCATACTCTCTCCAAGCTTCTGTTCAAATTCACTCCATGCAGATGTGAAAGCGATTCCTACTATTTGGCATATTGCTTCCCATCGCGATAAACTGGCGTCTTCCCCGGTAATTGACGGACCATTCCATGACGCTATCACTTGCAGCAAAACATTTCCCTTGAGGATGTAGCAGTGTGGATGGTGCATTATCCTGCTCAAATATCCAATTCTCTCTGAAACAGGTGAAAGATGCTCTTAAAGCAGTGTCTGATGTTGAATGTTTTCATATGACCTGCAGGAAACGCTAGATGTGTTTTCCCTCCATATCCTTATCCAACCCAAGCCATCAAGCTGATTCTTTGAAATTACTTCCTCTTTTTTTCTGAGGTTATGTCTACAACATTCTGGACCGTGCAAGTAAAGTTTCTTTTGATCGCTGAAATAATACGCATCCATTCTTCCTACCAGGTGATTGTTCTTTAGCCCAGTCACCCGTCTCTGTTTATGATGGACCTGTTGCTTCTTCTTTTTCTTGTATTTATGTGTTTGTTTGTCTGACAATGTCCATTTGTTAACTTTGACTAAGGAATCACGAACAAGTTGTGGCAGCAATAACACTAAGGTTTCTGATCACTTGCCTCTTTTGTCAAGGTTTAAGTTTTTGAAGACTTCCAGACGAATTCATTCCGTAATTATTTCTTAGCTTCAGGAAGATATTTTATCAAGCATGGGGACCTATCGGGTCTTCTTACTATTCCCGCAGACGAAAACCCTTCTTCTATGCAGGTTTTAACCTGACTTTATTCGAAGCTAGGCAACTCTGCCTTCCGATTTTTTTTTTAACTGGTTTGTTTACGGACGTTCTTTTACTCCAATGTCATCGACGTTCCATTCAATTCAGGGCGTGAAACGGCCGATAAATTTTGTTCAGAGATGTCTTCTTTCAGACTTGAAGTTCTTTATCTGCCGTAAATCTACCCCACTGGACCCCTTCCCTTCCGAAGGAAGCCATACTTAGGATTTTTACGCCCGAAAAAATCCATCGGTCTGGCCGGGTTTGAACCCACGATCTTGGATTTAGGAGGCAAGCATGGCTACCACTACACCACCAGGACCGACCTGCCTTCCGAGCCATACTTTCTTAATCGCGCACTCTTCACAAACACAACGGACACAAGGCAGCTGCAGGACATTTTGCAACAGGACAATTTTCTGTCTTTCGACCTATGTGCAGTGAAGGTAATATAATTTTATGTACTTAAGTTCACATCTATATTTGGTTTAATTTTTCTCTATACTTGACGAGTTTCATCAGTTCGTCATATTATTGTATAACGCACCTCATTCTATTTCTCTGTGTATCAATTTATTCTACAATTGAACTAGGATCACTTTTATCAACTTTAGAAATCATCCCTTTCATTGCCTTCCAAGTCCCTCTTCTTTGTAGTTAAAATTATAATAAAACTAAATATGGAATGGCCATGAAAATAAAATATATGAGTTCTCTAAGAGGAAATTCTCTATCTTGGTAATCGGGGGATTAATAAAAAAAAGTTTGTCTTACCCAACAATTAACTATATTGGGTCAGGAGCTGAGTATAAGGGAACGACGTCACATCACACTAGGAGTCTGATCAAACGAATATAAAAGACTCCCGAATATGTGCTAACAGATATGTGAATGCTACGGCTCTAAACCTTTCTGATACGTTCTGTATTAATTTTCACAAGCCTAATCTATAGTTTAAGTTGTAAGGAGGGTGTGAGGGTACCGCAGTTGATTTTAGCTCCATTAAATTTATAAAATTAGCTGAATTCTCCCCTACCCCAAAATGTATCGAAAAGGATTAGTGAAAACATTGCGAAACATTTTCATGCTCATGTTTGAAATACGTCGTTTTAATGCTATGCCCTTCTAATTGTATACGACTTCTTTGTTAAATGCAGTTCTCAGTCTCAGGCATTTGAGTGAATAGCCTTACTCTCAATATTGCAAAGATTTATTGGAATAACTACAACAATATCAAAAATCTGTAACCATTTAAAGTAGATAAATTTTACATTGTTGTATTTCATGAAAGGGAAATAAAATGTTTAAAAAAACCTAATATTCTTGAAAACATTTACAGTACAGTATCATGGGCTCGTTGCGGTGAACGCACTGTAGCAGGTACTTCAGTTTCTCTCCCGTCCGTCCCAGTAATTTTCTTTATCTTCTTCATCTGCTGTAGTTGATAAAAACTTCGCAAGCAGGTGGATCGTGTTGTTTATGTCGCTGCTGGGCTGTGTGGGTTGTTTCGCTCCGCTCTAGCGCTCTGCAGCTCTTATCACGAAATCTGTATGTGGGACCTTGAAATATTACTACGCCAGGTGGAATCGAACCGTTACTCTCTTGGATACAATTAATAAATCTGCCGAAAATGAGGTCTACTGCAAAAGTTTGTCCCAGTCATCTTCCATAAGAAACAGAGTAGATCTTACTATAAAGGGGTTCTCCAGCTCTTTGTCCCCAATAAGTGTTACATTGTAAATAATAAAGTTAATAAGCAATTTATAAAGTGCGAACCTTCGACTACTTTCCTGGAATTAATGTTTTCTAAAACAAGAATGTTAATAATAATAATAATAATAATAATAATAATAATAATAATAATGGGTACCTCTTGCTGTAGTGTTTCACTTAACTAACACATTAAATGTTATATTTACTGTAATTTTAAACTTAACAACTACAACGTGTAGAAGATGGTAGGATTCTCTCCTTTAGCCCCTAATTTGCATTAAGCTAACAGTTCTTCAGTTTCTTGTTGAAATTGTTGAGTGATGGAAGCTGTAAAAAGTTAAAATGGCTCACATGTATCTGTGAAGCAATTAAAGCTGTTTTCCGTCCTATTTCGTGCTATGTTGCAATGGATCAGACAACATGCAACTAAGCATGTAATATTGCAGCAGGTTTACTTGCCGACACTTTTACAGAAATCATCTCTGGGCTGGTTGTTAGAAATTCCTAGGCACTTCGTAGCTTGTTTTCTTGAAGTTAAGTTATTCTGGCTGCAGTTAATGGTACGTAACCAGTTCTTGCCAGAGGGGCGGGGAGGTTCGTGCTTTTAAAAAGTTAGCAGCGAGAAAATGGCAAAAAGGAAGAGAAAGAAGGGGAGAAGATTCACCCACATCTCCAAATGCAGCCTGAAGGAAGAGAAGCGATGTTCAGCTCCTCACAGCTTACTTTGCCGTGAATAACAAAGTTTTGTTATGACCGCCTGGAGCGCTAACCTTGATCTTTTCTCTCAGTCATGTAATCTGCTCTTCATCTTTCTCATTACTTCGTGATCATTAAATCACCATACTTCCTTAAGAATTATGAACACAGGCAAAGGCGAAGAGAGAAGAAATGCGTTTCACAGAGGTCCTTTCAACTTTCAGTACAGAATAATGATTATCTTCATACTCATTTAATCAAATGTGAATTTATATTTGCATATATGGGCTCCGTTTTTTTTTTTTTTTTTTTTTTTTTTTTTGTAAGTATCAACTCGAAGCCTTTTGTTAGTACTTAAAAAGAGTTAGAACCGCTCTTTTTCATAATGCTAGAAACGGAGTTTCGAAAGTCGAAAATCCTTTTTAAAAATCTTAATTTGTTTGTAAATATTTGTTTGCTTTCTCAAAACTCACAGTAGATACACGTTATGTTCTAAAGATAGATGTTTTAGTAATCATGTGCAGCTTGCTGTTGCGTGTTTGTTCTATGCTTCTGAGAACCCGGAATTATTTAGAAGATGAGAAGAGGGTACATCCAGTAAGGAAAATTGGCGAGTTTCCTGATGAAGAGATAGGAAATCCCGGTCTCAAAATCCCAGTTGAAGGGTGGTGAGGTGTCGGACCTGACAACGTAATCCCTCTGTGGCTTTCTTTGGGGCGACAGCAAACTCCGCAAGCCTAGGCTCCCAGCGAGCTGTCCCACGATGGATTTTATATATTTTCTTATTTTATTTATTTTTCGTCCGAATGGGTTCTACCGCCGTGGCTCCAGATGTTGGAACATCTGCTTGTCAAGTAGCGGACATGGGTTTGCTCCCCAGTTAGGATGTTATCCAGGTAAACGATTTTTCCGGAGTTTTTCGTTGAAGCTCTATCGAACTTAAGACCGCGTTCATTTCATGCATTCCTTCATCGTCCCCAAAGACCTATATCGTTCGTTAAACGCCCACAAAATAAAAAAAAAAGAGTTCGGAATCAGATTTCATAATATTTTTATCTGAAATCAAATTCTTAAATTACTTGAATAATAAGCTGACCTTGTAGCGCAGTGGATGGGTCATCTGCCTTCTATATTTATATCCTTGGTTCAATTTTCAGTTGGACACTGGACATTTTCTTAGGTTAAGAAGGCTCCTTGTCATTTCCGTAGTTCGGCTCTTGTGTGCATTTCGGTTATTTAAAAAAACAGCTCGCCGATTGTCATGACTGCATTAGGCAGATAGCTAAAGCTATGCGTCGTCGCTTTAGTTCTTTCACAGCTGAAAGGTCACACCTATAATATAATTCAGCTGTTGTAAAGGCAAGAGAAAAACAACTGCATGACTGCAACAATTTTATGTTGTTCATCAACTACTTATTACGCTATTTTAGGACATTTTATACTGGTGTATTTGACAGCATTTTAACAATTCAGTTTATGAATAAACACTACAAAAATATTGTTATCAATTCAGCCAGAAAGACGACAAATGTATAAATATAAGAAAATAATTTTATATGCCATATTCAATGATAGGTTCAAAAATAAAATACAATATAAATAACTATAGTCAATAAATTTACATAAAACTGGTAATAAAACTAATAAAGTTATTGAATCACTGATTGGAAAAGGGAAGAATGTATCCATGCAACCATGTTTCGAGAAAACAATAACTTTAAAATATTTACAGTTTTGTTGGTACGGTGACGATTCAAAAAGTAACAGCAAACTAACAGTAAATGCGCTTTAAGCTCCCGGGAAGTGAAGTGCATGCTTTGATAAAGTTCTGACATATGCCGACAGATGCATGACGTGTTGATCATGAAGCACACCGTATAAGAACAGCGAGCAGTAATAAGATTTTTGTGGTCAGAGGTTGTAAATCCTCGACAACTCCATAGAAGGATGTTGGAAAGGTATGGAGATAGCTGCATTAGCGAGAGAAGAGTGTGCGAGTAGGTGGATGCCTTTAATATCTCAGCCCTCTGCCGGAAAGGTCCTTTTCACCATCTTCTGGGACATGAAGGGCCGGTTTTGGAGCACTGTCAGCAAAGGGGTGAAACAGTGAATAGTGTCCGGTATAGCGCCATGTTGGAGAACGAGCTAAAGCCAGTAATACGAAGCGCTCTTATTTTTCACGACAACGCGCGCCCCCACACCGCTGCTGCCACTTTAGACGTCATTCAGAGATTGAGATTTCCGGTCTTACAGCATCCCCCAAACAGTTCTGATCTCACTCCTTCGGATTACCATGTGTTTGGACCCCTGAAGATAACTCAGCGGTATAAGATAATTCTGATAGAATAAAAAGTTGGTGCAACGGTATGAGAAATGTATCGAAAAGGATGGTAATTATGTTGAAAAATGACAGCTTGCTTGTATCTGTAATTGAAATGTATATTTCGCAAAAATTAGTTTGCTGTTATTTTTGAATCGCCCTCGTATAACTTTTGTGTATCAACCACGCGGTCACATACATCGTAATTAATGAATGCGACTACTGCTGTGAGGTGTATCTGCAAAAGTATTTTCCTAATCAGCCTTAAATGTAATTTTGTAAAATTCAACTTCAATTGTAGGCATATAAGGTTTGTTAATGATGCCTGGTTTTTAATGTTTGCAATAAGAATGGTCGCTTAGCGTTAGAAGAAGAAACAACTCTCGATTCTTCATGATGTACTTGTCCTCTTTTATCTGAAATTGTTTATAACCACTATTAACGTTTAATTTATTGCTGTAAAGAAGATATTTTTATCTTTAGATAAAACTGTAGTTGACAAGATGCTGTTTTTGTTCTGTGGAATTACGAGATATCCCATAGTTTAAATTCTGTGAACAAAATTGTGCTAAAAAGTGAAACCTGCTCTCCCTCACTGAGATTCATTCCAAACAGCATAGTAAGTTTTACAGTATGCTATTAAAATAAATTATAACAATTGAAATTGCTTTTATAAAAAAATTAGATACTTTAGCTTTGGGGGGGGGGGGGCAAAAAAAGGTGCTATAGTTTCATCCCCATTCCCAAATTTCCCTTTTTTTGTTAACTGTCTCTTATTTCCCCAATTTTGAATGCCTTATCTGTATTAAATTTCACGTTGCATTTATGTGGGCAATGGCAGTATAGTGAATTATTGATGGTATAATGCTTTAGCGTTTGAAAGTCATAACCCTTATCTCTATTCACGCCATGTCCATTGAACAGGATCCTTATAAAAGGACTGGACAGGACCTAGTGGAGGAGGATACTTTAGCACTTTGGCCTTGCTCACGGCAGGCCGTTTGTGCCTTTGTCTCCACTGGGGCACCCCCTAGAATAAGGTATTTGGTAAAGGAGACAACTGACAGTCAGGACATGCGGGCGGGAATTGCACGGACTTAACATTCTAAATAGAACATCGGAACGCCGAGCCTCCCTCCCACGGAGTTGGAGCCCCCCCCCCCCAGAAGATCCCCTTTCATGCCAGCCGTTGGTGCAAGCCACCATCACACCGCACCAGCTCACCCTCCTTGGTCTTCCGACCCTGTAACAGAAACAACGGAATGAAATTATATGAAGTGGGAGGGCGAAAAACTCGTGGAAAGAAAAGACGTAAGTGACATGGAGAAGCCACCAAAAAGTCAAGGTCAGGACCCCAAGAGATATGAATTCGGGACCTCCCAAATAGAGTCCCAGGCGATACTGTCTGAGCCGCCCTGCTCGGTTCATAGATAATTAGGTGTAACATTTTACTTTTCACAATAATAAGAGGCCAAAGTAACGTGTAAGAGCTATTGTTCAATGCTTACAAATATTACCTCTGTGTTCATATCCATGGTAGCCACTTTTGTTAAAGTAATCAGTGCACTCGTACAAGCGTCACATTGGCTGTAGGAGATACGTCCATAAAGAAGAGGGAAGTCGCTTGATTTGGAGTCAAGACTAAAAGACCTGCTATATATTTTACATCTTTTTGTTGAATTATTGTGATTTCATGATAATTTTATATCATTTATCTTAAAAGATACCCATAGACTCGTTAACTCACATTAAAAAAATGAAATTAGAACCAATAAGAACACGAGCGACAACATGGGGAACTCTTAAAGATGTTGTATGCCGTAGAAAAACCAGCTACACTGGCAGCACTTCGGGAAGAAATTGAAACGGCATGTGCTGCAATCGCTGAGAACACTTTCGCAATCAGTACTTCAACGTATTCAGAAGTGTATCGATGCCGATGGTGGGCATTTTGAGCAACTGTTGTAACTGTAAAAGTCTAAGATGATTAGTGTTCATCATTTTCTGTTTGTGTGAATTCAGCTTTGTTATGTTAACACAGTTCTTGAAGTGTGTGTACATTTTTAGCACACTCTGTATGTGTATAAGTAATTTACACAAATGAACATTATAATATGGCAACCATAAGTGCCGTAAAGTTAACTTGAAAAAAAATTGAGTAAGAATTATCAACTTTGAAAATAAAGAAAAAAGATAAATAAATAAAGAAAAAGGAAATTTCTCCAAGTCCGATACTATTAAAATTCCTTGTTATTATATAAAAAAGACAAGTATATAAAGTGAAATACTTAGGAATTTAGCGTTTTGAACTTAAGAGTGTAAAAATAAGAATTTTCGAAACTAAGAATGTATGTATAATACATTTTATCAAAATCCTACTTGTAAAATGATAATATCGCTGCAAACATTAGAATTGTCAACCAACTGACTATGCTGTTTGTCTTCTCGGCCTACTGGCCGGGGTATCTGTCCAAGGTATGGTATTCGCTTAAAAAAATGTTAAAACTTACAAGAAAAAATGTATAAAAATAGTTCTTCTATATCATTTTATCATCTGATAAACTAAAAGAAATCAAGAGGTACTTAAAATATGGTTATGTTTAATGTCGACTTTCTGACCTTGGCCTTGCACATAGGAATTCCCGGGCGTTCGGCGGCAAAGAGAACGAACGGTCTCTGTAGTCCATTTTCTGATGTGAACGAGGATGACGATAGAACAGTTAGCCTAACGAGTGGCAGCAGAAAACCGAATACCCTGAGGTAATCGGCCTAGCTTAACAACCGGATTGTCATGCGAATGAATGGCAAGCTGCCACTACCTTCAGTACTCCTCTTATTACTATGGTTTTGCTATGTTACACATTTAAAATATATAGATCAGCAATAAAATTGTTTAATATCGTGGTGCTGCATGCACATTCGAAATATTCTTCACACTAACTAAGAATGTTTTACTGCGCACAATTAAATAATAATAATAATAATAATAATAATAATAATAAATATTTTATTTTATAATAATGCATAGATGTATTCGCACAATCGTTAATTGTAAAACATTTAATTATGTTCTACATATCATGGTTATGTTAACGTTATGAGTATACTCTGTTCGATCTGAAAATACAAAAGTGACAGGTTATATCTTGAAATGTGTGCCATCCTTACGCGCATGCCTACCTTTCTTCTCTCTTTCTTTATGCCGCCACGCAAGCATGGTATGGTGAGCATATTGATCGACTATCGTCTCTAGCAAGTAATATGTTTATGATATCAGAGGTTTACCCTTGCTTGAAGGCGACTTCCTTCACTTCGTTGCTCCTCTTTGGACACATAACAAAGAGAACCCCAGCACAGGTGGGATATGAACATTTTTATATATATACTTTTAGCTCGTCAATGGTAAAAAATTTAGCCCGATTCCTTCTTCGTAATCTACACCCAGTGACCCAGGTAGAATGTATCTTCGAAATATTTGATTGTAAGGTTTTGGTGTATTGTTCTAATGGAGTAAATTTGCTCTGCAAGGAACGTGCCATGGTAGTTCAGGCACAACATTAAAGTATTTTATTCTTTGTTACTAGGGGATTTCATAATATGCCTATGTCTTTAAGTTTGGTTGGTCAGTAATTTGATTTATCATTAGGTGATAAATGTGGCAAACATTGAAGGTTTTGTAGCCTAAAATTGAAACATTCTAGGTTTTCAATTTTATATTTACACGTGTTATGATTTTCGATTATATATATTACTGACATTTTATATCAATTGCATGTTAAAAGTTATTTACAGTTATAGCTTGATTTGTTCGTCTTTTAAAATCTAATCCATTTTACATGGTGTATTATACATGTTTTATTTATGTTCAGCCTGTTTTGTTTGTCTTTTGTTTCATAGACATAATCATTTAAAGGTTACCGCTGGCTTGGAATCCTGTTTAAAGATAAGCTGTACTCTGTAAAAGCCTGGAATTCTATATTCCCCATTTAAATGTTAAACACAAAACAAATATAATTGTTGTATTTCGGAAAATTATGGAATAAATGGCATTATGACAGTACAACTTAAGTTTTAGGTAAAAACACACTGTATTCATTTTTCGTTCTATACCTTCTCTTCCGAAACGGGAATGCGATATTATCTTGGTGTTCTTTTCCCATGCTTCTAATAGAGAAAGAATCATTTTTTTATGTGTCCCCAAGCGCAAATCGTTGTGGGCCAAGGTCATGCCAGTCGCCGGCTTCATTGATGGAAAACCCATTCCCATTTATATTCCCACAACTTTGTTCAATAACAACATGCTTAATATTACCTTTATTTCATGGTAAGCACTAAGTCGTGTTGTAACAGTTATTGAAGTCTGCAATCAGACATTTCTGGGTGTTTTTAATGAAATTTGCATACATTTGCAACAGCTCTGCTTCGTAATTCTTACAATTTCTGCCCTGACATTTTCTCTAGTTTCTCTAGTATGGAGATTATTCCTGTAGATTTTCTCAGTTCTAGAGATAGCTAGAGATTGAAGAACCACTTCGAAAACAATGTTTACGCAGTTGGGATACATGACGTCTGATGGAGGGAGTTAGTGGGTGCAATGCAGAAATCTACTCATGTTTACATCGGAATGCTAGGCAGAATTCAGGGCCGCCTACACTACATGGTTCATGCCAGGCTAACTTTGCATCCCTGGTAGCAAATGTTACATCCTCTTGATAAGGAAAATTTACTTCACCAGCGCACAAATACAAATACTTGAGTTATAGTAAATTTAACCGCATATGATCCAGTGGTAGCTTTTGCGACTACCAATCTGGGTGCCTTGGGTTCGAATCCCGGTCAGACTAAGCTGTCTGGATAGGTTTTTCTGAAGTTTTTCCTTGCCCTGAGAATTATAATTCCTGATAGTTTTAAGGCGCCAAAGACTTGGACCTCATTTGTAACATCATTAATTCATTTCATTTCATTCATCTCTACAGGCCTACACCCATAGTATTCAGTCCAATATCTACAGATGTTGCAAAAAAACCAATGAAGTGAAATCAACAATAAATAAATCATTGTAAATACAACAAATACAAAAGACAGAAATAATGCTTGCTGTCGTTACAGCAAACTGCGACTGTATGTTGTTTGGCTTATATTAATATTAGGCCATCTGAAGTTTTATGTTATTGCTTCGTTTATTATTCACAATAATTGTATGCATATCGTGGTAAAATATGTTGCAAAAATGTAATTTCTCTGTCTTTTTTGTTGTTTTATCTCATTTCTTTGTTATTTATTGCTTTTTTAGTCTGTCATTTTTTGTTTATTTGCGGAAAGTGTAGGTATATTACACTTTTAAATTCATAATGAATAAAACAAAAACAATTAATTTTACCAGGACAGACATTTTATACAGTCTTATATAAACATATTATATTTAAATAATGGGGTGCAACATTTAATGTTGAAAGGATAAATAGATTTGTTTAAGCTGTTCTTTTGACATTAATAGAGAAAAACGCTAAGAAATTTAGCACAGCAGAAAAATTAAATGGAACATCTAAAGGCGCTCTTTACAAGCTTGACTTCCATTTGGATAACTCTTTCAAATGTGCAATTAGCGAGAATGGGAAGAAAACGGGCCCGTTTGATCTAATGGAGGCGAGAAGCTCTAGATCGCAAGGTACTGTAATGCGTCGAGTTTCTATTTAAAAAAAAAGTAACTTTAGAAAGAGCTCTTTATGTAGAGATTCAGAACTCGTTAAGATACACTCGTTTGTTTTTAGTTCAATAACAAAAATCTCGATCATATATATGAAGAAGAAAATAAAGTTGTTCAAAATATTTAGATATTTGTGTAAGTGTTTCTGTGTTTTATTTATTGTGAACTTCTAGTTCGTACTGTTTTAGCTCCCCCCCCCCTCTCTCTCTCGAACAGCTCGTGTTCTAAGGCAAGAAGACTTGTTCGAAATATTGCGATACTAAATGCGTGACTTTCTAAATGTTTTATCCCTTTTTTACTTATCTAGTTATTGTTATTTTAGTTACATTGTTCATTATGCTATTTCTTTTTCATATATATCTGTGTGTATACGTTAATAGAGTCAAAAAGAAAGCGAACATGTGTAGAAACTTGAATTATAGAGTAAATGGTACAGTTATACGACAGCATCTTTAAATTAAGCCCCTCTGGGCTGTGACGCACTTCTGCAAGCGTCTATACCACTTTCCGAAATAGTCCTGTAGGCAATTTTTGGTCACTTGAAGCAGAGCGTATTACGTCTTCTTTGGTCGAAGCGATCTTCCGCTTTTGCTTTCGGAAATAGGTAGTGATCAACAGGAGCAAGATCTAGGGAATACGGGGGATGAGGAAGGATAGATGTGCTGTGTTCGTATAGAATTCACTCACATGTAGCAACCGATATGCTGGAGAATCCAGTTCTTTCTTCTTCATAAATGATACATTTGAGGCACACTGCGTTACGAAGACGAGTAAAACAAAGCAAGTTGCAATCTACTTCATCGCTAAAGTAAGAACTGCGTCAACACACTGACTTGCATTATTTCCTAATCTGGGCAAACCACAAGTGTTTTAGAACCATTTAAAACAATTCTACATTTTTTTCCCCCCTTTTTCAGATCCTGAAGCATTATTATGAATATTTGGGAAGCTAATATACCACGGGTTATACGATAGCCAGTAATTACAACTGTTTTCAAATTTTGACGATTACCTCACACTTTTTCAATTATTTTCAATAACAACATATGAAAGGAAGAGACAATTTTTCCAGTCATTACTCTAGTTGATAAAATAAACCGTGGCCTATATGCCTATAAAGCACAAACTTTGAAAACATGTTTTATCAATTTGTCGTTTCCATAACGACGCTACTCCACACAGCTGAATGATATACATAGCTGTCTGCTGTGAGTAATATAGTTCCCAATATTTCTCTCTCTATGTGTGCCCAAGCAATGGCAGGCAACTTTTTCGGCCGCACAGCATAGTTGATCTGTAGCAACTTATAAAACGGGCGATTTTTAAACTGGTCCCGTTTCCGCTTAATGGTAGTCACGAACAGGCAACTACTTTCTGTGGGAGATTTGCTTCACCTCACAGTAAGTGCTGAAAATGATCTCCATATTTCTGTAGATGCATCCGTTGGCAGTCGTCCCATGTTTTTGGCCTTTTGCTACAGTTATTTCAATAATGATATTGGGCTTCAAACTGTCACTTCTTTTTGGTTGATTTACATGTATTCTATAACCTCGTAAAGAAGTAGTTTTTCTCATTGAGCGCTTCGTTCTACTGTATCGAACGCATTTTAAAATCTACAAAAGAACTGTATAGTTTTCCTCCTTTATTTCTTAGGTTCTCATCAATGAAAGTTTTCAAAACAAAGAAATTGTCAACGGTTGAAAATCAGCCTGAAATTTATAAATATACATACAGAGTGTCTCAGTATTGACGGTTTTTAAATCAGCCACTGCTTTTACCTAACCCTTACGGCGCAATTTGGGTAGCTTATAGTCAAAATTTTATGGCAATCGTGTACAATACAATTGTATTTTATGGCTGTTTATAATGAATTAAATTAATTTCTTAACGCAATGAGTTAATAATTCAAATTATAAGTGTTTTATAAATTTCGTATATGATAATGCCGGGTGAGCAATGCTTCGCAACCGCGGGACCACCGGCAGCGCTACGTCGGCGTATATTTCCCCTCCGCTGTGTGAGATTTTAGTGTGAGTCGAAAACTTGCGCAACTAGCACGTGTTTGTTATGCGACGCAATACAGGTATTTAGTGAAAATGTATCAAGCGAACCTCGCCGGCCGACCGCACCCGTGAAACCGGTTGTGTGAAGGATTGTTCACCCGTATATTATAATTAAACTTATGAAAGCGGTTACAAAATGAAATAATAAATAGTCCCCCATGTTTGGTGAGGAAAATAGCCGTTTATGTGTGGATTTTAAGATAATTGTATCGGATAAAACTTTCAGTTCTTATAAATTAATTATCTATTTTTGAAAGGGTTGCCTTGCGTAGAAATTTGCGCGGATAAGGTTCATACCTTGAGGGACCACTGTCATTTCTATGCCATCATTGAAATTGGATTACAGAATTAAGGAGGGAAGGTTAGAGATCCGTTCAACTGTAGCTGTATCAGAAAAGTTAGCTGCCATGCATGACGTGATTTTGGACGAATTCCACTAAATGCATCTTACAGAATTGTCGTACGTATGAACATGTTTATATCCCTGCATTCTTTCAGGAAATAAAGTAATGGTTTGTTTGTTGCAGGAGATGGAGCGACGTCATGTGCGCCCGGAATGTTCCGCTGTCCGGAAGGGAAATGTATACCCTCGCTGTGGGTGTGCAACTACCAGAAAGACTGCGAGAAGGGGGAGGACGAGTTCCAAGCATGTCGTAAGTAAACATGAAGACAAATAAGAGGGCTGCTTTGGTTGCCACTTAGTAAATCTCCTTATGTCCGCTCACACGGCCTTTTATGACTCGGGTACTAAGCTTGCCATAGCCGACGGCGCCCATATTTCATTACCGCTTCCTAAAATGTATATACATTCTTCATAGGAAATGTCGTTCTCTCTCAGCAAAACAGTCTTGTATACGGAAAACACATTCAGATTGATACGATTAAAATGTTTCTTATTTAGTTGCAATATTTGCCTATCTTTCCCTTCTCACCATGCCCAGTTCCATGGAATTTAATTCAACCAATTTGAGTGAATATTTAGCACAATATATTGAATACACTTTTTTATTGTTTTATTTCAATAACACATATCGAGGTTCCTTTTAAAAAATTAAAATTGGCGTCGTTAGAGCTATTTTTTAAATTTCGTTTTAAACCCCATCCCTTTTTTAGGTAATCCCCACTCCTAATAAATTTTCAAAAACTATTTTTCTAATTTGATTTAAATAGAGCGTGCCGAGTTTTGTTGTGAAAAAAAAATGGTGCTGCTAGAGCGATTTTTAAAATTTGGGTTTCAGGTAACCCACCCTCCAAATGGCCCCATTTCCCCGGTTTTCAGAAACTGTTTTTATTGTTCTATTTAAATGGCATATACGGAATTTCGTTGCGAAAAAAATATATATGAATGCCACTAGAACGATTTTTAAATTTTGGGGTGCAGGTAAATCATCCCTTCCTAATAGTCACATTTCAATGATTTTCAGGAACTATTTTTTCTTGTTTTATTTAAACGATATATACGCGTTGCAAAACTAATACTAATCAATGCCACTAAAGCGAAAATAAAGTTTAGACACTAAAATGTGTTGCTCTAGAGTCAAATATCTTTAAATTTTGGGGTGCAGGTAAATTACATAAAAAGCAGTACTCACTTATCGAGATTAAAGTGATTCAAGAAACTGTATTTCTGAGGAATATTGCTTACTATCGCCACAACATTGGCCGTTAGTTGGGTTTGAAACATATGAGTAAATTTATTTTTTAAAAAACTATTTTTGATTAACTTTGAAACAGTTCAATGTTACGAGTATTTAAACTTCCGAACTTCCTCTGTGCAACATGCTTGTGCTGTTCTCATTGATTAACTATTAAAGACTACCCTAGAGGATATAACAAGAGAACTATCGGCAAGGCGCACGTTCGTTACAACTGTCCAGCACTTTATATCTTATTCATGTCGGGGCAACCTGGTGCTTACCTGGACCTAATCCCCTCTATGTCCTGGAACGGTAACAAAGCGTAATCTTGGGGTCTCAAGAGTATCGACTGCTGCAGACCGTGTGTCAGTACTTTCTGAAATTTCTTTGGTGCAGAATAACCTAAAGGGAAAAAGTACGGGCTTGTTAGTTGCTTGCTGCATGACACGGGAAATCTTTTATAAGTAATCAAAATAAATTTATCAAGCAGATATATGTATTTAATAGAAAACTTGATAGGTCTATATTGTCATGCTTTGTATTTATCTTAAGCTCGATAAAGCAATCAAGATAGAAAAGTAGCTAATGTACTGTAATGGAGAATTAATAAAGATATACGTTTAGAAAGAGCTGAAAAAGAACTTAAAAACTGTGAGATAATGCTCTCTTCTTATCCTACACTCCGTTCTTCAGAACTTAAAAGAATCAAAAGAGGAAGTTTCAGTAATACTTGCCGTTACTTTTTGGTTAGAATGTTATTCTTGTTCTCTCCAAACTATGAGCATGAAACGCGCAGTTGTGAAGGTCCCAATTGCTTATCTTGGAACCAAAATAAATTTCTTATATAAATTAATAAAAGTTTAACGTAATTTTTCGCCTTTAAGATAAGAAAGTTAACCCACCAAATATAGGTATAATAAAAATTGTTTGAGCAGCTAATACCACACACACATGTATATAGAGGGTGTCATAGCTGCTGTTAGTGCCTGCTACCATTTGCATTACCACTTGTTCTAAACGTATGGGTAATGCTGTAAAATTGTTGTCAAAAAGCTTTATTATATTTAAAGTATTGCGATCTACATTTCTCAGCTCAATAATAATTACTCCATTATTTATTTTATATACACTATCTTTAAAAAAAAAAGTACACATTTTGCGGGTTGCATTGTTTGCTTACTTATCATTCTGAAACACTTTGATTACGTATTAGTTGGGATTTGTGACCAACTCGGTCTCCCGGCCTAACCCTTTATGACTTATATCTCTTGATTAAATTAAAAGATACTGTGTATAAGACAACCCCACATAATTGGAAGAATTCAAACAAAATATCCCCCAAGAAATAGCCAGCATTACTCAAGATGAACACGGCGAGTAACGGATAGTGTTATTTTAAACATCGTGTGGCACAGTGGCTTGTTTTCGCACCTCTTTTCATAAAGTTGATAAGTAAAACCTTTTAAATTGGTTAAGGGAACTGTTGTAGGTGTGTCGGTGCTACTCTACAATACCCCTCATAAGCAAAACATTGCGAGTTGGTTCATAGTTCATTGGATCACTGCACAATACTATATACCTTAAAATGTTTAACAATTTTGATCAAGAATTGCATAGTTGTTTCTAATAATTGATGTAATTTCATACAATTCTGAATCAGAAAGGGATTTAGGAATAAATTCCCTCAACGCTGCTGAATTCTTAATTTTTTTTATCTTTGTTGAGCCTTCTCGAGCATAAAAATAACTGCATTGAAAGGATCTCCATTGAACGCAACTGTGGACACCCCTGGACGTGTGACTCGCGCAGAAGACGTGGGATTACAGGTACTGCTCTCCATTATTAATTGTTCGGTGAAACCTCGCGAGTAATCGAGTTAGAGCTAAGCCCTGTCACACCGCGCGCCATTAATTTTATAATGGGACTGTCTTGCCAAGCTAAATTCCTTCTCTATGTTAATTTGTCTCCTTAATTACAAGACATCAGGATTTGTTGTGGCAGGGATGTGACAAGATGTCGGAAGAGAATGGTCGTCATTTTCATTTGTTTGTTATCTCCTGGTAGCTAAGGATTGTATGAGGCAGTAATACTGTTTCTAATATTGAGCTTATATCTGCCGTTCAGTTCTTTTAAATATAGCAATGTTTTCTCAAAAGTACATGCTGGGTACGTGTTTTATACACATTCGAAAGCTATATAGTATGGGATAAGCCTTGATGGCCTTTTATCGTGAAACTGAGATTACAGTTATCCAACTGCTTATTTATGTTACGTTGATATTATACGCATGGGGAATGTAGTCTGTCAGCACAGTTCGCTCGGGAACACAACGTCATTTCTCTGCAGTCTATTTCAGCACATGTTTAGTGCTAACAGAGATCGAACGTGAAAGAGTAAATAAAGTATTAATTTATTTTTATTTATTAATTAAGACGCCTCTTATAGTCTAAGTAACACGAGAAACAGGAAATATGCATAGTCTCTGCTGAATCTTCGAGCACGAAAGTGAAATTGTCACTCTGGAGAATTGCCAGGTATCTCGTGACACGTGTTACTGTTTAGGACAAAGCGATAACATTCGGTAGGATGGAGTCTGGTTATTACGGTTTGCGTTATTCTATTATTCATTTTATGGATGTTTTTAGTTGCTTGCTTCTCTTAGCAGGTAGAAATGAGAAAGGAGATTTCTTTCGGGGGTGGGTGGTGGGAACTAAATTTAAAAAGGCATCTATAAAATGTTTAGTTCTAATGAAACCTTCAATAAATTTGATTAATATAAATGTCTAAATTCGACAAAAAATGCATAAACCATATGTGAATTCTTCAGTTTTAAACGTTATTATACTAAAATGCATTTGAAGCACAAGTTAATACATTTCTGTTCAAATTGTGGCAATATTGAGTTTATAGACTCAGTTGGCATTGCATTGTGTACTGAAATGAGGCAGGTATGTGAATTATTTTGACTCCTTCACTGACGAATATTTAGTAAACCTTTTTCATATCTTCAATAAGAACCAAAAGAAATTACATATATTGTTAGCGATTAAAATTTAAAATATCGAAAGCTGAAAATGTGTTTGCATCTGTATGGGTGTGGAAAGCTATGTCTTTTCTCAAATAATGGTCATATATGGTTAGAGATAAAAATTGAGGCTAATAAACTTCACTGAGGGCATTCCTCTTACAGTAAACATACGATAAGACGTCTACTCTCGTTAGTTTACGGAGTCTGTAGTAATACTAGTGAAAGTCGATTGTCTAATTACAAAAGATTAAAGTTTATATCCATAGTCACGATATCAGAATAGTTTTTGCATGTTGTTTCTAGCAACAAACATATAAATGATCTAGTGAACAGTTGTAGGAATAAATCACTCTGGTAAATATTGAAGATGCATCATACACAAATTTGTTATCGTTATTCGCTAGGTTGATGAAATAGACCTTTCTGTAAAAATGAATAAAAATGAGGGTAGTGCACTCGACAGAAGTAGAAAAAGAAGCCAGTTTAATGAACAGCGTTGCAACGAAATAAAAAACTCTTCTCGTTAAAAGCATTCAAGGGAAGCCTCTTGGTGAATGGAGTGCAACGCCTGCTGACACTTGCGGCAAGAAAAAAGGGAATACAAAATATACACAACGGTAACTAACTTTGTGTTCGCTTTTGTAACTCCCAGATATAAACGAAACTGGAAATAACTCTCTAAAAGTATCTTGCATTACATTTTATCTTTATTTTTGGTCTTATGTAATATTTTATGTTCACATAAACTGTCAAAGTTGTGGTAATTAACTAATTACCAGCACCAGCATTAACGTAATGAACCAGTCGATACTGCTACTGATTAAGTATAAATTGAACTGAAAGCCTGCAAAAAGTGCGATTTAAGAGACTGGTTGTCTATATAGCATCTAAAAATGTTTTAAATCGCAACTATGTTAGATAGCTTAAATATTGTCTTATAATGGAAATAATAATTTAATCACACAAACAATTGCAATAATACTCAACGCAATATCAATTAAAATACAAATAATGAAGGTTTTGATGTATTCCGCTCTCGCTGTTTTAATTTCCTGGAGTTCTGTTTCATTTCCTATTTTCCTTTAGGTCTTAACAGGAGCAAACGCTTACTGTAACAATAGTAGATTTTTGAGCAGGTTACTTTGCGTCTGTTTTTGGGTCCTGGTGGCGACTGAATGAAATATATAGTTTCTACTGGCACTCTTGTTTGATAGATCAACGTCCCCTACTGTATTTATGCTATCAACTGCAAGTTTTGGTGTGTGAGGCATGTACGTTTACTTCTTGAGCTTGCAGCACTTGATCTACAGTTCAATTGTTCCCAAGGATATCTTCACGTAGTTTACACCGCCACGGGTGGCCGAGGTAGTTAAGGCACGGACCGTCCTCCCTGACTGATGTTTTTTCCAGGTTTTCCTCAGTCGTCATAACTGGTTTAATTCCGGGGAGGTACCATAAACTTAGGCCTAGAACGTTTCCTTCCTTTAAAAAAATCCTTTCCCAATATATCATTTCATTTTATATATCATCAGTGTCCACCGCCTGTGATGCCTCAGTAGTAAAAACGGGCGTTAAACACCATTCAAAAAAAAAAAAAAAAAAGTTTACAAAATGTTTCAGCTCTTTAGCCCCAGTTTGGGATTAATGTAACCAGCAACGAACATCTTAACTTACTTTCAGCAGGTGTTGGAGTCTACAAAATGAACTATTGAAGATGATCATTGACAGTACAAACATTCCTAAGGCACTATTGTAGTGTTTTGCTTCTTTTTCAGCACTAGACATGATGATATGGCACCGATCTGATGGTTTGCTTCCTGCCACTAATTTCCCAGCATGTTTCTGTACTGTCAAAAACCATAATCCATCTACATTGTTTTTCGAAGTATAAAATATATTTTCAACTACAATTATTTCTAGTAATTCGAAAAAGCATCAATATTTTTTCTTATTTAACTCTATAACTGGTGCCAGTGACATGCATTCTGGCTGTTGAAGTCATACGTCAATGTCTTTTCATGAACTAACAGAACCATCTTTCCCGCCATTTCCTTTTTCTTGTTAAGTAGGGGGTTTAAGTTAACTTTTTTCAGGAATTTAGAATACTAAGCTTTCTGTTATCTGTTATACTTAAATAAATCAAAATTTCATCTAAAATGTGATGGAGTGGATGTCGGGTTACAGGTCAGTTTCTTGTCCATTAATTAGTTTAAAGCGAACGCAAATTCCTATTTTCAATTCTCCCTTTGGTTTGTATCACTTGGTGCATTTTTTCAAACCAAGCATGTCTTTAGGTTTCCACTCCCCATAATTGCGGTTTCACATTTTTGTGATCAAATGTTAAGATGTTAATTTTTATTTACAGCGTCCTAAATCGCACTAAGTGTGACTTAAGCAACTGCCGAGAGCGAAATATAGGCTACTTTACAAGAATTATCAATAATACACATAACTTACAATAAAAACAAATACGAAATGCAGTCGATTTCAAATTAATCTTTATTGTTTTCATACGCTAAAACTTAATGAAATTAGATTTGTGTGTTATTTCCTCAGATTCCTACGGCAATTACGCGAAAACTATACCGCAAGTTTCGCGTATTTGGAGGCTACACAATTTCTGCTGAAGTAAGGCAGATAGGTATTCCCTGTTTGTTTTCGCGCAAAGAATCGCTCAGTTCCTGTAATCTGGCAAAGGTGCGACTTGGGCATAGGTGCGAATTATGCTGCTTTCCCCTATATTAGTGCAATATTTTAAATTTTAGTTGGCACCTGTTCTAAGAATTCAACAAAACGTCATTGCACTTATATCTACACCGCAGTTTAAATCAGCATACAGAGTTAACAGACATATACTGTGCTACAGATGAACACAGAGTGGTTTGCAGGACTATATTGACTTAAAAATCCATTAAATTGATTAAATTGGCAAATTAGATTTTGCCCCGCCAGCGTATCTCATATTTTCATTCCACGATGTTTCGGGCAGGGCTGTTAATGGAATTGTTCCTGTGATTTAAAGTAACTGTTGATCGCTTGAAATAGTAGATATAACCAACGTGCAAGGGAAAAAAAATAATAAAAATAAAAGGTCAGCTTTTTAATTGTACCTGTTAAATTTCATCTGAGTATATTGAGTTAAACGAAGTTGTTGCTAATTTAAAAGGGCTAACTGAGATAAAGTTTGCTGAATAATGCAAATGAGAAATGTACATGCTTTAGAAAATTAAAATGGAGAGGGGAAATCAAGCAGGGAGCTTGTATCAATATAAAGCTATTTTCAAGTAAAGAATCATTGCTACTATATAAAGCAAAGTATAACACATTTGCATTTTCTGAATATTATCATGTAAAATACACACACTGAGCAATAAACTGAAACATTTGATGAAGTTATGCTCGAGCTTGTTTGTATTTTAATGATTATCTTCCCGTTACAACATGTACCTATTTAATGGTTGATGAGCAAACTGTTCACAAAAGTCAATGAGTTGGTTTATAAATATACTGTGCTGTAGTAAAAGAAATAGCGTGTCAGTAGTGCAGACTACCATTCTTAGAATGCAAAAATGAATCTGTCCAAACGATGTAAAGCAGCGCGCTCTTTCTGGCATTTTCGAAAGCGCTGTACTGCGAAAGCCAAGGCTCCATAGGATAAAGTACACTGAAGACTATGACTGTGTGTGTTTTTGTTTGTTTTTTTGTTTTTTAAGCATGCAATGGCTAGCGCTGCCGTAATAATTCTTCTTTACGGTTTTACACTCGGTTTTCTCTAGTGTTGTACACCCTTTGACCCCCACCCCAAAATCCTAAGTATGGGGAAACAAAGCCACGAGTTCCTTGTCGGCATGTAAAAGAACTTCAAGCCTGAAAGAAGAGGCCTCTGAGCAAAATTTGTCGGCCGTTTCACGCTATGAATTGAAGCTTCCGTAAATAAAACAAATCAACAACAATTAAAGGATCTCTATCCTAACGTTGAGAAATGTCGTAACCGTAGCACATGGCTATAATACCGTGCTTACACAATGTATACACTTGCCACATTTCCAAGAATAGTGACATAGTTTCTGCATAGCAGCAGTTAGCAACAGTTTCGCTGACTATTGAATAATTCTAAAAAGCAATAAAAAAATAAAGCACAGGAAATAAAACTGGAACTAAAGTCTTAAAAATTGTCAAATTCATAAAAAATATTTACCACATATTTGTTCTTCGTATATGATGCACGAATATCACAGTAGTAGCAAAATATTGTAAGATTTAAAAATAATTTTCTTAAGAAATGCATTACAAAAGTACGCGCTTTTCTCATTTCACGGTGTTCTTAGCTGTTCCGTTATTTGAAAATAACTGATTACTAAATAGCATGTGCTTTGGGGAAACAAATCGTATTTTAAAAAGGCAAACCTCAGAAAATACCCCTGCACGCAAATCTTATTGTAATTTTAATCATTTAAATGTTATATAGTTTTATCTTTCTATCTCAAAAGAACATTTAGAATGCATACTTAAGCCATAGCATTTATTCCATATGTTGATGCTCTTCGGAGTTTCTTTTGATATTTTATGGCTATTTCACTCATGTGATGTCATCTTAAAATCCACAAATGAAACAAAACAAAATGTGGAATTTTGATCAATCACAGCTGAATTACGGAGTGAAATTGTCGGGGAAAAAATTATCAAATCCGATTTATCACGTGACGTGCATTTGTCTTGTGGTCAGTGTAATCAACTCTGTACCTCCATTATATAATTCCTGATTCCTGATATGGAGGGTTCTTAAAAGCGTTTTGGTGATGCGTTAAATGTGCAAATTTAACTTATTATTAGGAATTCCAAACCACAGAATACAAAGAAATATAGAGACAATAATCTTTTCTGTTTTGTTTTTATCAGCTGGTATTACAAAATCGAACGGTAGCGATTCTAATAGTCCACTTTCGTTCATTTCAGCCTCACGGTTTCTGAATAGAATAGATATTCATAAGTTTAACAACTGTTAATATTCTGTGCGCGAATTTCAAATATACATATCACTTTTATTCTTATTCTATTCATGAAATAGTCCTAAACCCATATTTTACTCTTCTCTATTATTGACAACCGGCATTCTTCTGTCGCAAGATTGCTTTAAAAGGTTAGATACAAATGTACAATTATTACAAATTTAGAGGAATCTTTTAAATTCTTATTTTATTCGTGAAATAGTCCTAATAAATATCACTTGAGGGTCTGAGATTACCGATAAATTCACGAACGTAGTGAGGAGAATTTGACGTGTCAATTAATATTTTTCATGTTCATTATTTCTGTTTAATCTTCAGCATTTCATTTTATGTATCTTTCTGTATACTTGCTGATAAAGCACTTTGTTATAATAAATTATGTTAGATACGTAAATGTGCAATATAAATTTAATAAATGTACAATAAATGACAAAACGATTTTATCAGAATTCGCATATTACCGAATTTATATCCTGATTCTAACTTGGATATGAGGATATGTCGGCCAATCGATCACAGTGTAGTGTTTTCTGGTCATCATGATTTACATACCACTTTTTTGGTTTAAACTTGCAAAAGTAGGAGAGTAGATAGTGTGGTATTCATGAGCATTATATTTCACCTTCTCTAGTGACCTTCGTTTGTTTTACATTTCTATTTTATAATGAGACGGGGCAATATGCCTTAAAATGCCTTTCACTGTTAACGTTAGGACTTCATATAGAGAAAGAGTTTCGACTATATGTGTAAAATATGCTAATCGCCCAATTAACCCAAAATACGTAAAATCCGTGAAAAATCTATAAAATTGATTTATTAGAAGTTTATATGCCACAGTTTCTCTGGTCATTGCGGAGGAATATAACGAAACTATTATTATTATTATTATTATTATTATTATTATTATTATTATAAACAATTATAATTTATCAGATATTAAACCAAAGCATTTCGATGTTTCTTATACACGTCTCACTCCCTGCACCATACTGCATGGTGATCCACTTTATTCCGTTATCATTTGAATTGATTTTAGCATATGGCAGAGGGGATTTTTCTATAACACAGAATATCTGCTTTATATAAAATGGCTGTAGACTTCTGTTATTGGTTTATAATTTCTGAAGCTCGTTAGCTGAATACATCACTTACTATTATCTAAGGCGAGTTGCTCTCTTCCCCTCCCATTCTTTAGCCTCAGACATAACACCCTACTGACCTCGCTGCTCTTCGGTAGCCAGTGAGAATTGTAAACAAACGTCTGTTTGCAGACTACAACCGAAACAGAATCCAGAACCCAATAGAGCGGCTATTATTTTAACTCGAAGCCTGCCGACTGGAAACATGTAAAGATACTCAGGCAAAGAACCCTATAATTGGTATCTTGTGCAGTTCATGGAATTGAATTACAAAAGTATAAGCCAGATTCCAGGTACTTCATAAACAGAAGCTGAGTGAGCCAGATAAATATATATTACTAATGCAGACAATGTCGCCTGGTACTTAATTTCTTATTTAATATCCTGAATCGAGATGCAGGCCAGCTCTCAAGGTTAACAAACGAAGTTTTGTCCGTTTAAGAGTCGAAGTCGAGAATTGAGTAATGTTTCTTTTGTTATGTAAACAAAAAATGCAACAATGCGATGGAAAGCTCACAAGGAAAGAGTGGAAAAGAAAGAAAAACTCAAGAAGCATGTTTTCAGAATGTACCTGGTCAACATTTGGGTATCTTCGGCAAATTAAAACGTTCTGGAGTTTAGTTAAGAGGTATCCAAGAGTGTAAAGTATTTGGGAGTAATTTTTTACCAGAGACTGAGTTGGAACCCTCATCTTTACTGTGAGATATACAAAGCAAGTTGGTCATTTGTCATTTATAGCAAGTAGAATGAATGAAAAGTGTTTAACGTCAGTTTTTGCTACCGAGGCACCACAGGCGGTGACACTGATGATACATGAGATGAAATTATGTATTGGGTAAAGGTTTTATTTTTAAGGAAGGAATCGTTTCAGGCCTAAGTTTAGGGTACCTCCCGGCATTTGCCATTTATGAGGACTAAGGAAAACCTGGAACGTATGTTTCGATATACATGAGGTTTCAAACCACATAATATGTGCCATTGTCTATATGTTGTGGTGGTGAAACCACAGATAACATATGGAGCCCTGATGCAGTTAAAAAAAGTCAAAAAATAACTGCGCGAAATAAACTAGGGAGCCTACAAAGACTCGCTTACCTTTGCATAACTGATACATTTCTTAAAAATTGTACTTCGAATCCTGGCCATATATAAAACTGGACACCCTTCAATAAGAACCAAAGCATTACCTAACAAAGTGCTTGACATGTCATCTGACTACGTGTCTATAAAGCACTATTTTACACAACCATTCAGAATTAGAAATGGAGAACGTCTGACTGGATGGGAGAAAAGTCATCTACTCTACCTGTCATCTCAGATGACTCAAGAGTAGAAAACTCGTCAGAAGCTGGAGTTTGTGGATTACCTCCAGAAACAAAGATCTCCGTAAGCCTTTACAAATTTGTTACAGTTTTTCATGTAGAAGTAATTGCATTTCTAACCTGCTTTAACTTCTGCGAGGAGAGTAATTATATTAGATAATCAAACTTACTGCACTTAAATCTCAAGTCAATGATGCAGGAATGTGTTCAAACTCTCATTAATCTTTCCACAAAAATAAATGAGAACGTTGTTGGTTGTTTGGACATCAGGGTATAGGAGCTAATGAAGCAGCAAAAGACTAACTTCATAGGACCAGAACCTTTCAGAAGCATTAGTAAGAAAAATGTTAGAACCGCAGTTTATCAGTGGACTAAAATGAATATCACATAAGATGGAGAACTTTCCTGGCCAAATCGGTAAAGTTCTATTAAAACAAAAACATCTTGTGGCTCAAGTATTAAAGTGTATTACTGCACACTTCAACAATAATTCAATCTCACATCTGATAAGTTACAATGATCCTTCTGTACAGAGTTCATAAACATTCCTTTTTACTCAAGAATCGTAGGGTTCTTCTACAGTAGAACACGAATAATACAAGTAATATGAATAAATAGTTTAGGGATGAAGTATTTGAAGAGACATTCCTGCTTTCAGCATATGCGTTGCCTGCAGTGCGTTAGAAATATTAACATTCTTTCTTCAAAGCCTTTTGTCTGTCCACAGCAAATCTTGAAATAGTAACATTTATTCTCCTCTATATGATTTTTAAAATGCCCCTTTTTATTCCGGTGTTTTTTTCCCCCGTACATAAGGCATTTGTCGCAATCTGCACACCATTAACTGAGGGGCTCTTGTTTGGCTTCATCGTAATAAAGACTCTAAATCAAGTAAACAAACACCAAAGTGTATCCCTAAACCTTTTCAAAACTTCTTGCAGATCAAATTCCACAATAATTGTGCAGAACGCTATGGTGTTGCTTTAAAGTAATGTTTATTCACTAAACTCCAAATATCATTTCGTATGATATTTTTAAGTTTAGGCGCATTTATAAAGTATCCATATTTGGAATTTTTAAGAGCAAGTATTTATTCTAGAAATCGGAATCTGTGTGTTTATCATGTATAAAAATATAGCCTACATTTCAGATGTTCAGACTTTTTAGGAATGTTGTAGATGAAAGGAGGGTTGTGTTTCTATTTGAGGTCACTGGAAATTCTTAGTATATTTGTAAATAATTGGCATATTTACAAATTAATATTCAATTTCACCTTTGTCATATACTTCCTTAAAATTTGCTGATTTACGAGCATTTAATTCTCCTATAAAACCCAAGTTTTTGTTTTCATCTTAATATTTTGATGGTATAGAATTGAGGAAAGTTTTGGGGAGATTAACGTATCAGTTTTGTTGATCATGAACGTTTTCTATTACAGCTCCACCGGACTGCGATCCTGGGCAATTGTCCTGCGGGCAGTACGTGTGGAATAAGACCTACTGTATTCCACCTCACCATCGCTGCGACATGACGGTGGACTGCGTCGACGGTACCGACGAGGCCGAATGCAGTAAGTTCCCCATTATATAGAAGGGAGACTATTTTAAGTATTTGTTTATTTAGTTAATGAAAAATAATTAGTAGTAAACATAAAATCAGTGTATCAACCAGTGGCCGCGAATTACAATTAAACAAAAAACCTAACTAATATATTTTGCTAAATAGTGAAGCAGTACATGTGTTTTTTTCGGCATATTATTATATATAAACGCACTTCAACCCGCGTATACGTTCTCATTTGTTTTATGCATTTACATAATATATTTTTCTGGTCTCTTTCCAAAATATCGTTTTACAAATCGATATCACTTATACGTTCACGACATGTGTATGTAGACTATAGAAGAACTGAACGAGTTCGATATATAGCGATTTCAAGTGTGACTTTATCTTAGTGTTTTATCCTTTTAAAAGCTTTTATTATTACTGTTAATTTGTTACATTGCTAATAGTGTTACTTTATATATATATATATATATATATATATATATATATATATATATATATATATATATATGCATAGGTTGTCTTGATATGACATGATATTTTTTCCCCATCGAAAGTATATGAATGGATTCCATTGTTTATAGATTGTTTTTTCACTTCGGCTTTTATGAGAGTCTTATCACTTATATCAGCTACAACGTGAACTTTTAGAAAACAGAAAGTCGCTGCATAAACAGTTATCTTAATGATCGTTTGCAAAATTTTTAGAAGGCAGTAATACTTCTTGTACGAGAGTAGACGCAATAATAATTCATGTAACTTATTTTACTATTCACATACCACTACAGAATGTATATGTATAATAATTAACATATAATTTTAACCCGAAATCAATTTCTAACAATAATAATAATAATAATAATAATAATAATAATAATAATAATAACTAAGCCCCAATCTTCGGTTCTTCAGTTGTTTCTACTGGAATATCCAGAAGACCTGACTCAGTTCCTTCTATAATCCTCACCTATTTTCACATACCAAAAAATCACTAATATCATAAAAAACAATATTAACTATAAATTAACTCTTAGATTAATCAAACAATATTGAAATGCTAAGAAAAAATACAAATACAAACTATAAAGAGACCTCCTATCTGGTCCAGGCCATTTATGTATAACCCCTTTTAATTTATAAATAAAGAAATAAATTAAAGAAATACACAATTTGTTTTATACTATAACCTTTGTCTAAATTCTAATATAATTAAACAAAATATAATATTTCAGTCTCCAGTTCATCAGCAATAGCCTAATGGAGTTCCAAGGGACCAGGCTCCGGCCCAAACCATGGTCCTAAAATACTATTACTAAGTTTATGTTATATTGGCATCAATTATATTATAAAATTACTATCTTGCATCATCAAAAGTCGCCTATCTATTCCGTTTCCAATCCCCATACATCATAACTCCAGGTTGTTGATGCATTGGAAACCGAACCATAATCAATTTCATTATTTCCAGTCTTATTCTAATAATCAATCCCCCCCTCTCACTCTCTCTAATCCCCAATATCTAAACTCTCTTCTCTGTAGTACTTCTAATCTTCCTCCACCATCCATTGCTAACTTTGCCCAAGTATTCTTCTATCGTTTTTATAGTTTTATCTCCTTTGATTGCTAATGTCTTCTTATTAAAATTTCTCCCTCAAATTTATTCCATTTCTCTTTTCAAACCTGTAGTCTCGACCCCTTTCTTTGCTCACAATATAGTCATTATCAGGATTCCCACATGTGGGACATTCATTTCCACAGATTCTCAGTCCTCTTAGATCCTTACTCCAGATCTGACTCAAGCGAAACCTTCCCTCCCCAATTTATCGCAAACTTCTCCCTCCCCTAAACTCTTTTTTATCTCTCGATACATTCTCAATGAACTCTTCTTCCTAAAGCTCGTAAAGATTTCGTGTTCCTCAATATCTTCAATTCTGTCTATTGCTTCTTTCCAAAACCCCATATATGTAAATTGTTTATTTGTCCAACAACCTCCCATAGCAAATTTTTTCAACAATATTCTGGATTTCAATCGCCCATGATCTTTTCATTTAAACTTCTCCTGTGCACCAAGACGTTCCTCGACAATCTCTCCATCCTCCAACTGATGATACATAAGATGAAATGGTAAATTGGGATAAGATTATTTTTAAGGAAGGAAACGTTCCAGGCCTAAGTTTAGGGTACCTCCCCGGCATTTGACATTTATGAGGACTGAGGAAAACCTGGAAATAACCTCGGTCAGGGAGGACGGTCCTGGTGGGAATCGAACCCCAGACCTCCCGCTCATGAGTCCGCACCTTAACGACCTGGGCCACCTATGGCGGTTTGTTTGAAGGATGATCTGCCACATTCTTTAATGGGGATTTTTAAGATGATGACTGATGAATAATAATTTTTATTAAACTTACTAAACCCATAAGCTATTTTACTTTACTTTAGTAAAATGGGTTTAGTAGTGTAAGGCGCCATTATAATAAAACTTTAAAGTACTGAGATGTCTCAACCCGCCGGGACCCTGTTTACCTAAGGAAAAGAAGTGTGACGGCTACTTCGTCATTCATTACAAATAATGTTAAGTTTGCTGGTACTCAGTTGTAGCCATCAGTAAAGGGCAACTAATCAATACATAATGCACAATTATTACATTATAGAGGATCTACTACTCTCAATTTTATTAAACAGATAATCGCTTTCTGCCAATCTCTTATTCACGCTTGCAGTAAACTGATAATGGCATATTCAGAGGATTGAGAGTTTATTCATGACATCTGTTGCAGCATATCGAAAATGCCAGCCGGGCGACTTCCGGTGTGGTCTCAACTCGCCGGGACCCTGTTTACCTAAGGAAAAGAAGTGTGACGGCTACTTCGACTGTAGGAACAGGAGGGATGAGGAGGGATGTCCGGTGGACCATGGAGTGTCGTGCTCCCTGGATCAGTTCCGGTGCGGCAACAAACAGCGTTGTATAGATAGCTTTCAGAAGTGCAACCATCGCAACGACTGCGGCGACAACAGCGATGAGGAAAACTGCAGTGAGTATTCCTAAGCATTCTACCTACGTTCCGGAAATACAGCGCTTATTTCTAGTCAGTTATTAATAAAGTGAATTGCGGTAGCCAGTGTCATTTCTTAAAGAAAGGAAACAAATTAACTGTTGCTCAAAGTAGAGAATGATGATGATGATGATGACATAATAATAATAATAATAATAATAATAATAATAATAATAATAATAATAAAAATAAAATAATATAAAGCATTTTTATACATTAGTTTTAAAGTAAGGAAGAAATAACCCCCTAGCAACCTGAGTTACCAGATGCCATTAAGTAGGCAGTCTATTAAACAATTGTGTAAGGCTGGGTGTCTACATTGAAGAGTTTTGTGTACGTCTTGCTTACAATGGAAGCAGTGCGATATTCTCACCTCTTACTGAAAGGAATAATCAGGAAAATTATACAGAGTTCTAACATTTTGTGTTGAATACTGTTTATCTTTATAATTTCTTTCATAAACTATGTAAAACTTGATATGCGTGATTATTTAATAGGAGTTTCCCTCACAACTTGTTAGCACTTCTTTGGAAGAAGAGACATTCATTTTCACAGTTTATCCCCTTCTGCTTATCACTCCGTTTTCTGAGCGACATATTCCACTTGACAATATTGCAAAGCAAGCAGGACGCAGCAGATACTCTAGACATTATAGAATAAAGTGATATGCTTAACTCTTCTTCACTTCTTTGCCCATCACACTTTCTCTACTCTCTAACATCATTCAAATAAAGTTTCTACAAAATGTATTACATATTTTATCATTGCTACATTGCTTGGTTTAAACAGTAAGCTATATTTTGATTCCATTATATTTACGTTTTACATTTACAGCATTTAGAAAAAGCCAAGTAAGTACCTGAAGTAAATTTTTACAGGAGACCTAAATAAAGTTCAAAGCTTGCAGATTGTTACACTACAATAGAAATGCATTCATGCAAGTAGACTTACCTGTTGTTACAATTATCTACCACAGGAGGTCAAAACAATGTAGACTTGTTGGTTTGTTTTTTTTTTTTGTGTGTGTGTGTGTTTCATTTGGTCAAAATCAATATAAAATTGACTTACCCTTATGAGTACATATTAACTTACCTAAAACATTTAATTCTTAATGATCTTCTTTATTTTTTAAATGATTACTTACCTGTTTTTACATGACACAGGTGACTGCTTGGTGCATTTAATTCATTTGCTACCGAGTTACCCAAATTACCCATTTTTTTATAAATTCTATAGATGTGTTTTAATTGGGGGTTTTCCATAATGCATCCAGTCATTTCATATTAACAACAAATAACCTAAACAGCATAATTGCTTCTTAGTCTATGCTTTCCAAATCAATTCACAAAATCCACTTTCAGAATTACCATGAGCTTTCTCATTGCATTATTGTTAATCTCATTCACTGTTTGAAGTCTCCTCTCTTTCAATAGTATTTTTTCTCTGAGGGAATTGAACATGGTTTGAATGGAAGGGGCTAATAGACTTGAACAATATGATATTGTTCTCCCCCTCATAAAAACTCCACAGGATTTTAAGGACAGATGAGCAGCTAGTCACAATTTTCCCAAAGATACAGCATTTCCTTCATATCTTCTCTTATCTGACAAAGAACTTCATTTTAGCACTTCTTAATTTATTGTATAACCTAAAGGATAGTATCTATAGTGAACCAACTTGTTGGTCTATACATTGCATCAACAGGGCACATTGACTTTGCTCCACCCTTTTGGGACATGGAGACTCAGGCACTTGCTATTTGAAAAGATTGATCTTTCATTAGGATCATTATGCAGTTCAATTTAATTGTTTGATCAGTATGAAAGCAGTGGTCATCAGTGCTACACAAGCTTGCTCATCATCTCACTAATGGTTGAAAAACTTTTAAAGCAATTTTGTTATTCATGCTGCATATTAAAATCTATTCTGACTGACTGCCAAGCTATATTAAGGTTGCACAACCCGTTCTCAAGATTATCATAATATCTGGACAAAGTTCATTTATGCATGTACTTCCATAGCTTGGTGCTTCTGTCCTCTCATTTATACTTTTGTCACTTGAGTCTTTGATATCTTTGTACATCTGATACAATCTCAAAATAGTAAAATATATGATACAGATGTAAAAGTGTTAAAATATATATATTTTGGGTAATATTTATGTCCAGAAGATTGTTAAAAAATAGTACTTAAAATCATTTTTAATCAAATAAGGAGTAAGAACAGTATATACATTGGTGCTTCCTTAAATGTTTAAAAGCACAGACTTATGGCTTGCAGTTTTTATAATGAGCTTATTTTAATGCATAAGTTAAGCAATTATATTTTTTAATTATATAATTTCTTAGGTAATATTTTCTTAAATCTAATTATAAATAAATTAGAGAAATAATAAAAATATTTAGAAACTATAATATATGTGCAGCTGTATCAGTATTTTGTAATATATTGCTTATGTGAGTCTGTTTTGGTTCATAAGAATTTTGGGTTCCTTGGTGTGATTTTAAATTATATCTATTTATAACACAGTGTTTCAACAAATTGTATCATATATAAAGGATATTAATGAACAACACCAACACATTTACACCCTATATAATCTTATTTTAGATAGTAACCCAAGGTCAAAGGTCATATACATATAAGTTTCAAACAGGTATGCATGCCACACACTTTTACTTTTACTTGCACCTTAAAGCATCCCAGTTCACGAAAATGCCTATCAACAGGTTGAAAAGTAATATGATGTGGATGGCTTCCATTAGAGAATCTTTCTCTATATATCTCAGCAGCTCTTACAGCACAATGCTTACTTTCTCATAAATCAGTTGTATTTAGTAAGTTCAAAAAAAACATTCTTCATTTCTTCAATGTGTAATTATTGGATAAATTATTTTGTCTTATATATTTTGTTTACAAAACAAACAGTTGATGCACATTATATCACAACATTAGGCAAAAAGTAAAATTGAAACTTTGTTTCTTACAATTCAATTCAGTGTAATTATCAGTGTATCGGTTTGTTTTAAACAGATTAATGAAACCATATATTAAATAGCATCCAATTTAAATATGTAGAATATAATAAGGGCTCATGGATTCTGTAATACAGTTGCTGCAGCTCATAAGCTCTGTGGTAGAGTCAATGAATACCCTATGTTTTTCATTCACCTCAGGAGATCCTAATTCCAAGTTTTTCGCTTATTTCTTCAAGATTTCCCACCTTGCCATGTGGGGCAGTTCCGATGTGAGAATGCTCTATGTATCCCAGCAAGTTTTCACTGTGATGGATACAGAGATTGCCAAGATGGTACAGATGAACAAAACTGCACAGCAATTGCCTGCCCAGAGAACAAGTTCCTATGTCCCCATGGTGGGCATGGTGGTGTACCTAAATGTATTTCTCGCTCACAGCTCTGTGATGGCAAAAAGGATTGTGAGGATTCTGCAGATGAGGAAACAGCTTGCTGTAAGTTCTTTAGTTTTCTGATATACAAAAAGAAAGAATGAGAACACTATACATACATGTACAGCCAAGTTTTAAAAATATATTTGTATAAGCACAGTGCCTATAGTATTGTCATATCTCTATAACTCTCTTATATTACACTATATACATATATTTAATGTGCAGCGCATTACAACCCAGCTTAGCATTATTCAGAAAATTAATAGTTTTAGTAACTTGTGAGCCTGACAGAAAATATTTCAGCTCCCGAAACGCATCTTATTTTTTTGTAAGTAAGTGGAGTTTAGTGTAAAAAATGAATACCTAAGTTTAGGATAATTCTATGTAACAAAATTGTAGTTTTCTCAGCATGATGCATATTTTTATGTGAATAAATCATTTGTTGATTTTTGTTTGTTTATTGCATCTGTTTCTAATGATTTCATTTTTTAATATATACTTATTTAGCATAATTGTCTTTAAAGTAATTCATATCTACAATATAAATATTCTATTCTTGTTCAGGAATGTTTCATGAGGAAAATTTGGAGATATGCATATTCTGATGATTATATCATATTTTTCAGCTACAAGCAGTTGTCCCGCATTGAGCTGTGAATATAAATGTCAAGCCTCATTAACTGGTGGGAGCTGCTATTGTCCTGATGGACGCCAGGTTGCCAATGACAGTCGGACATGCATAGGTAAGTATAGGGCCCTTTTTTATTAAACTCTCTCTTTTCCCACTCTCTGTCTCTCTCTCTCTTGTGGCCATTCCATTATAACATACAAAAAAAATCCTGCTGCTAACATAACATTCACACGGACAAGCTATTTTGCTAAATAAAGTCCCAAAATGGACAATATCTTGCTTTTCCTAGAAAAGAAATAGCTAGAAATATAAAATTTGCTTATATCTTTGAACACAAAGGCATCATTCACATTAGGCATCTTATGCATTTCAAATGTTATGTATTATTTTTATATGTACTAAAATTGAAAAATATGCAGTAAAATCTCAGCTAACATAACAGCCACCATTCCTCTAGCAAGCTGTTCTAGGACAGAAAAAAGGCACTAATTTTATGCTCTTAATTTCTGTAAATAAATTATGAAAATTATTCTTTGTCTTGATTAATGTTGATAACTTTGAAGTCATTTTTTGGTATTTTTATGACATTATTTTTTTTTCTTTCCAGATCGAGATGAATGTAAGGAGTGGGGATTCTGTGATCAGCTATGTACAAACACAGATGGATCATACACATGTTCTTGTGTACAAGGGTACACACTGATGGATCGATCCCAGTGTGTTGCTTCAGGGAACATATCACTAACATTATTTTTTGCTCATGATCGCTCTGTATGGCGAATGAATGAGAGAGGTGATGATGTTCACCTAGTTGCCAATACAACTGGTGCCAGTGGACTTGATTTTCACTATAGCCGGAATCTCCTTTTTTGGTCTGACATAAAAACTAGAAAGGTAATTCATACTCTTGAATGAGAATTTTGAAAAAGTTTCTGATTCAGTGAACAAATTAATTAAGGTTTTCAAATATACCTTATCTTTCTTACCAAGGTATGAAAACATAAGCTATTTGATGGAATGTTTTTTTTACCTGTGTTTTCACATTGTAGCCTTTTCTTTTCATTTGTTAATCAGCAGAATCAAATGAGATTCTGTTCATTATAATGAAAGAATACTACAAGATGATTCTGTTCAAAACAATACCAGAATGGTGAGTCATGTTATATCTTTGTAAATTCCATGTTTTAGCCTAACCCATACTTTGAATAGTAATAGTTTCAATAGTAATGTTTTTGAGATTATGCAGTTAAGAATTGTTTACTGCTGTGCAGAATTCAGTGGTATCTCTTTCTACTTTCCATGTTTCACTAAAAGTAGCTGCACTGTAAGTCTATTTTGACACAATGCCATGTTTATATATGAAAAATACCAATATTTTATGTCCAGTAAGAAGTATTTTGCATGCATGGTAATGTAGGAACCAGAGTTGCAAGAGATTCTATGTTCAGGAACATTAAATTCTCCTTGCTACCCACTCAGCTAATCAGTTATAATATGACAGATAAGCTTTTATGGATACCAATGTATATTATGTGATGTACATTTGCTGGAAACATAGTAAACAAAACAAATTGTCTTACTTGAATCAAACTTTGCTTAGCAAGTGCCATCAATATTATTTAAAGTTGGACTTTGAACTATGGGAATGGAACACGTCCCCCTTTTTTGCTCTATTACATTTGATTTTATTACAACTAATGATTAAAGAAGCAACTCTATTTACAGGTGCATTCACAGCAGTTGATGCCAAGTCCAGTGTTCACACCTGATTCTGATATCACATTACCAGGAACATGGGCACCTGTAGCTCTTGCTGTTGACTGGGTGGGTGATAAGCTCTATGTAGCTGATGCTGTTGGTCAGAAAGTTGATGTGTTTGAAATGGATGGACGATATCACGCCATTGTACTTGGTAGCAACTTAAGCAGTCCTGCAGATATTGCACTGGATCCTACAGTAGGGTGAGCATCATATGCATTTACTGATAAATGCTCAAATTTTACTCTGTAAGATAATAAGCTCTAATTGCATATTCATTCACTTATTTGTCTAAAGCTTTTAGCCAATAGTGAAGACAGCTTTTTATATAGGGTAGTTCCTTAAATCTGTTTATATATAAGCTTAATCCTTCAGTCCATTTCTATGCAAATACCTCATCATTATTGAAATGAATTTTTGACATTTTACTGAGGTACTGCAGTCCAATTAAGATACTGTGCTATTCTGAAGCAGTTGACAATTATATAGAAGTGGTGAGAAAATATTATAAATGAAGCTATTATCTATTAATTGATCTGCAATAACTAAAATATTATTAAAGAATTTTAAGAATGAGTTGCAAAAATAATAAGTGATTATAAATGGTATTCACTGTTAAAATAAAATTATTACTCAGTCCTCATTTCCATAATACAGTCAAAAAAGGAGCAAAATACTATATATTAAATATCACCTGCATCCCAGTCCTTTTGTTGGGCTTCAGGTTCTAAAAAATTCCAGAAGAGGACAGATATAATCAACAGGGATGTGTCCAGGCTTGCCTATGTCAGTAACAAAAACTGCATGCAAGACTCCTTCTGACAGAGATTTGAAAAATCACTATAATGCTTGCGCAAGATAGACTGAGCTTTTGATTATATTATTCGTGATCAAATATCTACATCCCACTAGTTCAAATAAGGAAATATTTCAATTCATTAATATAAATTAACATATATGAGCTAATACTGATTTTTTAATAACTCAGCCTTACAGCCTTAATGGATGCTTTGCCTCTGCTTTAAACATCAATTTAGATACATTTTGCAGGCTATTATTTGCAGTATCAATATGCAAAAATACTCGTAAAATTAAAAAAATTTCAGCTGTTATTTTTCCTTACCATAAAGTGAAAATATCAATAATAATATTTAATAAGCACAAATGAAAAAGCAACTTTACGTTGCATCATGTAGATATTTACTTAACAAATGAAAGTTGTGCTTTAATTGCATTTTGGTGAATTGCGATTAGAGTCTGAGCTAAGTAGAGAAGCTGATGAGCTTCTTCTGGAGTCTTACATATGTAGGGACTAACATTCTGGATAGCCTGATTATAAAATTTGTTAATCATTGCATTGCATAAGACACATATGATATTTATTTACCAACATAAAGGAAAAAGACATCAGTATTTAAAATGGATAAACATCTAAACTGCATAAGCACTTGCACACATGCATGCACACACACATATACACATATGCACATGAATATCAAAGAATCTAAATTTTTCTAAATATAATTAAGTGGTCCAATTGGAGCTTCTTTAGTTTTTCCTTAAATGCCTATTTAGATATGAATGTTCTACATATGTATATGTTTTTCATTTGCAGTTGTAAATTTAATTCCTTAAAGGTTCTTAAGGTATATTACTGTAGCAGGAACATGCATTCTTATAGTTTATGATTATACTTGCTAGATGTTTAATAATATAAATTAAAATATTATTGTATGCGGCAGAATTCAATTCACTCTTCAAATTATCTACAAATCCCACAAAAAAAAAAAAGTTATGAAAGATATGGCAACATTGTATTTAACTGATTTGAGTCATTCATGAATAACTACTAGTGGAAAGTAAAACATTTACTGCAAGATAAGAATGTCTCTCAACAAAGAATGAAGCCATCTAAATTTGGCAAGAAGTGTATGTTTTTTCTCAATTTTAAGATTCAGTATTAAGTTATGAAGTCCTTAACTATTTTTAACACTTAAAGTTTATTTAATAACACCAATAAAAAACTTTTTTGATGAAAACAGTTTGTAATGATACTAATTATTCACTTTCTTATTTCCTTTCCTCTTTACTTTTTATGCCTTCCTTTCTGTTATTGTTTCTTTTGTTTTTCCAGTTGAAATGAAATAACATCATTAAAGCCTGCTAAAAATGTAACTAATTTTCTTTCAGGCAATAATATTATCAATTGTCATTCATGCAAAAATAAATACCTGTGCCTTTCCAAAGTTGTTATTGCTTCCCACAATGTTTTCACATTATAGGTACATGTTTGTGGCTGACAGCACACAGGTCCTCAGGGCTAACATGGATGGTACTAATGCCCGTGCCATAGTATCAGAAGCAGCATACAAAGCTTCAGGTGTTGCTGTTGACATTATTGCAAAGCGTGTATTCTGGTGTGACTCATTGCTTGATTATATTGAGACTGTGGACTATAATGGCAATAATAGATTCCTGGTGCTAAGAGGTAATCATACATTTCCTAGTTGTACTAGTACTCTTACATTGCTTATAGCTTTAGATTGTATGGGACCTCATGAACTACTTTTATCACTAACTTCAGAGTTTACCAAAACATTTCAGAGAGTGTGCTAGTTGATAGTAAGCATCATCATGAAAGCTACCTGTATCTGTGAAACATCAATAGTATCCTTATGAGTTGCATGATGTATTATTCCAAGAAATATAAAGCAAGCACTCTCTTCAGAGCTGAAAAATTCTCCAGTTTTTGAAGAAGTTTCCTTGTATCTGTTAAAATATGTTCTGGTATAAATTTAGTTATATCTAATTAGATTATTGTGTTGCAATATAGAATAGATTACAAAATTCAGCAGCAATATAATTATTTTTGTTGATTTTCCATAATGTGAAGTTTAGTAAGGACTGAAATATGCATAGGACATTTTTGTTAAGGAGAGATCAGTCATTAACATTAACAGTTTTTAATCGTTATTCTCCTTGCATATTTGACAAAACTGTACATGTACTTTGACCTAGAGAATAATTATGGTTAGTACATATATTCAGTAGGTATTAAAATTTACAAATTGCAGCTATTGTAGTTTCTGTTTGCAGGCCAACCTGTGCCTTCTCCATCAAGATTAGCCCTTTTTGAGAATCGTGTTTATTGGTCTGATGGAACCAAACAGGGCATAGTTAGCGTTGATAAGTACAAGGGCCAGAATACAATTAAGGTGGTCTACAGGAAACGGGATGTCCGAGAACCAAAAGCTGTGAAAGTTGTACATCCTCTTACGCAGCTATATGGTAAGTTTTTAAATCTTTATTTTGTAATTTTAAATTGATTTTTTAGACATTACTAGTTTCAACATTTTCTCATTACTTTTGGCTTCAAACATGAATTATTAGTCAAAAATTAGTATTAAAATGAGCCAATAGTACTTGGAATATAGCTAAAAGAGATAGTCTTTGAAACTTCCTCTAGGAAACAATGAATATTGAGGTTCATTTGTGGTAGCTTAACTATATATTTTACTCCATAAATATTTTTCTTCTTTTATGTTTTATACCAATAAATCAAGCGTTAGGTTTTTCAGAGCTGAAAATAAAAGAACTATTTCAGTATTGAGGGTTGGAAAAAAATTAAAAAGAGGGAGTTCTAATAATTTACTGTTATTGTTGCATTATGTTTACAGCAAGCAATCCATGTGGAACTAACAATGGTGGTTGCAAACAAATGTGTATTGTGACAGTTGGAGAAGGAGAAGCAGGAATACTAGGATATCGCTGTGCTTGTAACATAGGCTTTATGCTGGCCAGTGACCAGATTAACTGCAATCGTGAGTTAGAAATGTATTATACCTTTATTCATTTCAAGAAAATTATAAATAATGAAAATAAAATATTCACTAGTCAGATTGTGAAATGTTCAAATGTTCATTTCCTCTAGATAATGAATTCAAATAATTCCTTAATATAAGTTTACAGCACAGATGCTATAAATTGTCACTTGAAAGTTCCATTTAAAGTTGGCCATACTGTTGCAATACATGAGCAGTGTTGCCACATAGTTCAAAGCTGACGACTGTGTTTTGTGCCTTTTCACAGCTGTTGCCATGGTGTACTATGAAATCAAGCAAATTCATAGTTGACTTGGCAAGAAAATTTGGAGATAACACTTTAGGAATATATATTTTAAACAAATAATAAATCAGCAATGCCAGCTCACTTTTGGACCCAAAATCATTAAATTAAACCAGAGGCTAAGCTGCTAAAAGAACTGCACAACCCAAAAGAACTTGTGAAAAAATTTTCATCCTGAAAAATAGAAAAAAACTTAATGAATTTTTATGTTCAACCCATGGATGAATTCAGCAAGTTCCTATTCAAACCATCAGAGATCACCACAGAAGCATCTAAGGATCCAACCACCACATTGAGTAGTTGATCAACAGCTGATGATGAGAACCATTGTCCCCAAAACAGTCCTAAAGTTAAAATTAAAACAGTTAAAATCTTCCAGGCTGTTTTGCCATGGTTCAATGTTTTAATTGCTATCATAGCTTTCACCATTTACTGCAGTTGGCATCTTCAGTAAACAATGAACAACAAACCTGCTGAAAAGAAGAAAGTATTGATTCGTCTCTGTTTAAGAAGGTTGATCAATATTATATGAGTAGTGCAAGGGGAAAGAGAGGCAGTTCTTTTAAAAAGAGCTGGTTTCCATGTGCTACTAAGGTGATATCTGCTGTCTCTGTTAAAATTGTTTGGATGTTGCTGTAGTTCCATTGCCTCCCTCCTGGCTAGTTTGAAAAATTCTTGTGTTTATATAACCATCTCTAACTAATTATAACACTGGCTGTGAAAACCTCAGATTTATTATTTTTTAATGTTGTAGAAGTACGTGGAGTTAGTGTGATTATATACATTAAATTCTAATAGATTTAAGACAACCTTGTTCACACAGAGATGTTTAGATTTGCTCATTCTTTCTATTGATATTTTGTCCTGATTCTGCTTCTACTTACAGTTGTTCAAGAATTTTTAATGTACTCTCAGCAACGATTCATCAAGGGTCGCGTTTTAGATCCAGTTATTGAGGGATTTAGTGATGCTATGCTGCCTGTAGTGTCTCGAAAAGCCCGTTTTGTTGGACTAGATTTTGATGCTGCAGATGAATATATTTATTATTCGGATGTTTTGCAAGATGTAATATACCGAATTCACCGAAATGGAACAGGTAATTATTTAACACTTAATTGAATTTGTAATAATCCTAACTATGTATATTCCTAATAGTTTCTACAATATTCATTTATCTTTCAGCATTTGTTTTTTATTTTTTTATTTTATAATCCTTTCAATATGAAAACAGCAACTATATAAAACAATATTGTTTAAAGTAGTAAAATAAGTTTACACATATTAGTTTTTTGTATCAGGGATTTTCACAGTAAAATATAGTACAATATGACATATTATTATTACAAAGAGCTGGAGATGGAGGCAAATGCCTTTGAAACATGTCCAAATAAGTGGAACAAAATTAGTGAAATTTGAGTGATTTCGTAATAATAATTTGTCATATTAAACATATTATTTTGCACATTTATAATTTTCTTATTAGTCATAGTAAAATAACTACATATGATTGTAGCAGGCTTCATTTTATGCACAATTTTATATAGCTTTCTGTAAGTCCTTCAGTCCATATATCCTTTGACTTTCAACAAATCTACATGTTAAACATACTAAGTTTTTTTGGTTTTGTTTTAAATATTTTATATATATAAACAAAATATAAGCTATATAAAAATGTACATAAACTGAAGCCTGCTAGAATCATATGTTATTATTTTCAATAGAGGTAAATGTGCAGAAGTATATAAATTTCAAGAACCAACTGTGCCAGTTTCAGATTTAAATGAAAGGAAAAAACTGCTTAAATATATTGTTGGGAAGAACAGAATTAAAATTCGCTACTAAACACATTTATCTACAGTGTTAAAAAGGTTTCAGTGGATTTAATAAACAGGAAGATTCTGGATAAAATACCTTAGGAAGAAAGATATCAAAATTAAATTAAATTTTGATAGTTATTGTTACATGTAATTATTGGTGATGGTATATGTTACTACTCAAAAAGAATGCTTGAAATGTGCCTTTCTTCATATTTTAAATAAAGAGGTATATTATTATATAATGATGTTTTAAGGAATAGGTTTGTTGATCAGTTAGTAAGGTTGAAGGGTATTTTGAAAGAAGCAGAAATACTGTTATACCTATTCCCAACATACAATATAATTTTGAAATTACTTAATTGGAAGCAGACTTGTGCTGCACAATGGCCCAAAACTAACTTTCAAAATATGTACAAAGTGTTATGAGAAAAATATTTCTCTTAAACATGAAAATGTGTCCCTAGAGTAAATAGATTTGTCCTTCAATTTGTTTTTATGAAAAGAACTAGATTGTTCAGCTATATGAATGCCCCATCTGTTGGTGAAAACACATTAAAACAACAAGAATAAAAAGCTACATGAACATAATAATACTTTCCATTTATAGGCAATATTTCATATTAATTAGCTGGTGAGCTGATTATGATCCACTTACCATTAAAATATTCAGAACACATTTCACAGGCAATTGCCCACTTTCATCAGGTGAGTCCACTACCAGAATCATTGATAGTTAGATGGACTTGTTCTTTTGAACATTTTATGAACTTTTGGATGAATTTGTCTTCTGTTGGGATCTCACAGTTCATAAACTTATCATATTTTTTTATAAAAATATTTTCCGATATTCCCAGTTCCAAAGGTCCATCTGCAAATTTCTGTAATTGGTTGCCATTTCTAAATCATGTTTATTTCTAAAAGCGATGGGGCAACCGCTGATTTTGCTATCTAATTATACTTTATTTTCATCGTGTGTTCTTTGAGCCTAATTCCAAAAGTGCTTTTTGTTTTGTCATTATACATTTTGTTGCATTCCTAGCAGTTGATTCTATATTCTATTTCTGATATCTTATTATGGAGTCTGTCATTATTAGTGGAGTTGTGCAGATTATTTAGGTAGAAATTGCTCACTGTGAACAAAGTAATATTGAGCTCTTTGAATATTTTATGGAATTTTTTGATGGCCGAAGGATGCTACTGACAGAATCCTTAATGAGAAGAAACCAGAAATCTATAGAATCAATTACTAATAACACATGTGACCTGAAGGGTTAAGGAGGTAAAAAACAGTTTAGATTGATGCTGCGAGAATCTCAATCTTCAGAATAAAGGGCAATGTTAATGTATATAATGTTTTTTTTAATAAGGCATGTTAGTTTAATAGTTATGTATTAATAATACTTTGATTCTTTCATCAACAGGACGTGAGATAGTATTAGCTTCACAAAATGAGGGAGTTGAAGGTTTAGCTGTGGATTGGGCATCAAAAAATTTATACTATATTGATAGCAGAAAGGGTACATTGAATGTTTTGAGCACAAGAAATGTTACTTATAGAAGAACATTGCTGAAGAACCTGAAACGACCACGAGCAATTGTTGTTCACCCAAATAAAGGGTAAGACAAGATTTGCTGCCTTTTGTGTTTGCTCAGAGGCTGTTTCATGATTATAATTTATTATGAAGGCAACAATGGAAATAAATGGATTTATTTCAATTAACTACCATTTCAGATATATATTCTTCTCAGAATGGGATCGACCTGCTAATATTAGTCGAGCATATACAGATGGAAGTAACCTCATGGTATTTCGCAATGTTACTTTGGGGTGGCCCAATGGTTTGTCAGTAGATTTCAAAACAGATAGACTCTATTGGTGCGATGCTTTGCTGGACCATGTACAACATTCAAGACTTGATGGAACAGATGTGAGGACTGTGAGCTCCAGACTCATTCGACATCCATTCTCCATAGTTATACACAAAGGTAATTATCCACAAATACTACACCACAATACTAGGGGTATTTTCTATACACTGTATTGTTTGCTTTTTTGGGAGAATAATTTTGAGCATCCCATACTAATTGTTTGGTTCTTGAAGATGATGATTGGAGTAATGTAATTAATGTTCATGCAAATAATCCTGGGGTCTTTTGGCTCTGAAAACGTACCTTACATGGGTCTTTTCAGGGTGAAGAAAAACTTCAGAAAAACCCTCTTGATCCCTCTCACAGAACCAGGCCCAAGTAGGATTCAAATATGTGCCTTGCAGTTTCTGTTTTCAGACTGATACCCTGACCACCAAGCCATGGTAACATCTCTGTTTGCTTTAATGCTATTGAAATATATTGAATCAAATTTATTGACAAAGAATAGTAATTGTTAAATATCAGTATTTTCAATGATGGTAGTATTATTTGTCTTAATAATATATAGCTTATCTTCATTTCTTTATACCTATGCATTCCTCTCATTTTGATACTTTGTTAATCTGCTATCTTTGGATGGCTTTTTATAAACTATGAACTTATAATGAAAATTAATGCTAACAATGCAAACATTTTCAGATTGGATGTATATAACAGATTGGCGTCTGGATGCTATTATCAAGCTGCACAAGCTAACTGGAGAACTGGAACAAGTTCTGGTGCGAGAACCCCAAACAAACAGATTATATGGAGTCAAAGTGTACAGTAGTGCTGTGCAAACTGTAGAACATGATCAACCCTGTTCTTTCAACAATGGTGGCTGTGAGAAACTTTGTTTTGCTATTCCTCAAGCAAACTCTACTCATTTGCATGTAGGTTTATTTCTTAATTTTGGATCTGCTTAAATTTTTAACACAGTGACACTACAGTTTACTATTTTTAAATAAAAAAACATTTGTTTCAAAGATAAAACATACAGTTCCAAAATTATTACCTGTTAAGTATAATGTTCAGGGGAAACAAAAAGTTTCCTTTGCAACAATTGAGAATTTGTTAAAAGTTACCTTCACTTTTTGTTTTCTGTAATGAGTGTCACTTTCATATGCAAATAATAATTAAAAATGAGTTATTCTTTGAATTATATGATTTTGAAGCACTATAACTATATCAGGTTCTAGACATCTATGGAGTTTGAAAGAGTAATGTTCAAAAAAGCAGGAAGGTATGGACTTTTGAATAGTTTGGTTTCTCAGATATGTGTGCCTGTACAATTAACTGCAAGAAAAAATAAAATTTGAGGAGGAGGCAGAGATCAGTGTTTGAGAACTAAGCATATTATGTATACTTTGGGCTTATAGATTATACACTGGTGGCAGACTTTATAATTTTTTGGTTTAGTTCAATAATCAAGAAAATTTAGTTTTTACTTTTTATATGGCTAAAAAGATTGATACTATCAACAAAAGTTGTTAATTAAATGTTTTTACAGGCAAAGTGTGGATGTCCTTATGGTGAGCGTCTGATAGAACCAGATGAACAAAAGTGTCAGCCAGATCCAAATGCTGAACCTCCAGTACAGGCGTGTCCGAATGCATGGGATTTTACATGTAACAATCAACGATGCATACCCAAAGCTTGGGTATGTGATGGTGATGATGACTGCCTTGATAATTCTGATGAAGAACAAAACTGTACTAGTAAGTATGAAGAACTTGCTAATATTATCCTGCACATATATTTTATCTCTGTTCATACTTAATAACTTCAACTGGTCAGTCTTTTATTTCTATTGCAATTCTTATCAATTTGTTATCTTCAGAACATTCTCTTAATCCAAATAAAATAAACTATCATCTTTATGCACAAGATCTCTTCTCTTTCACTTTTCTTTCTGTTTTCCTGTACTTTAACAGATATATTAGCTAATAGGTATACTTATATATCTATTTTATTTATTCTTATCTTATATCAATCTTTGTATGAAGTCAAACAAGATATGAGCAATAAACAGGCTTGAATCACAGTACCACATGATGTAAATTGGCACTCAGGTTTTAGTTAGAGGGCGGGCAGAATATCAGCGCGATGCAATTGTAAATTTATGTATTTAATATTATAACATAGTATATAAACAAATACTAAAAGCTCCCCATGTTAACTATTAGTGTATTATTAAGTATCTTTTTTTATCTCAGTCAAAGGAATATTCTTTAATTTCTATGAGGAAGGATTTAAAAGTAATGCACAACATATTTCTTTTAAAATACTATTTGGATCTAGATTTTCAAAACTGGCAGATAGTAAGTTTGAATCTTGTGCTACAGACAGCAATGGCTCAATCAGGTTCTGTCCTGATGGAACAAGTGGTAACCAGTCAGTAAAGATGGTGCATAAGTTAACATTGCCTATATATGAGGAGCAGGAAGGTTTGGTGCATTTTTTGTGGGCAATAGAATGAACATTGAGAGAAATTTACGGAGAAATGTTGGAAATGTATGATGCTGATTTTCTGGATCATGGCAACATTTCCAGATGGTGCATATTTTTTAAAGAGTATCCAATGAACCACATTCCGACTGACCTATATGAATGAATTTTAATTTATTTCTCTTACATCAACATACAAAGTATTATAATAAAATGAACACCAATAAAAAACAATTAAAATTAAATTGTAACAAATAGAATCAGTGCCTGCAATAATTCCAGAAGGCACTAATAGCAATTAACATTTTGTAAACAAATATGTAATTAGTAACATCTTTATAACATTGTGAATATTTTATAATATTTTTAATTCTTAATACTTCAATCCAAATATTCCAATTTGATTAGCTCAGCCCCCTAGTCCCTGGTTCATCAACAGCTACCTACTAGAATATCCAGGGGACCAGGCTCTGATTCAACCAATATAAAACAGTACCATAAATAATTTATACACTATCCATTTTTTTAACAAATTAACTGCAATTTCTGCACTAATAATTCCTATATTTCCAAGTTGCTCAAAAACACACACACAAATACACAAAAATCTAAAATTTTTTTTAAAAAAACTGTTAAAAATAATATTAACCAAAATACTTACAACACTTTATACATACTACATTATACTACTAATAATAAATAAATCTAACATCTATCTATGCGAGGCCGTATTACATACAGCCCCCCCATTTATCCACATAACAAAACCTCCCACTTCTTGTATTTCCCTCTATTAGCATTATTTTATCAATCATACCCCAATTTTTCCATCGTTCTTAACTATTCTAAACCATTTCTCTATTACTTTTTTTTCTCTATTACTTTTTCTAAATATTCCCCTATCATTTTCCCTTTGTCCCCATATCAGCCAACATTCCGCATGCTATATTTTCTTTATGCAATTTATCCCATTTTGCTTCCCTTACATCCTCCCCACATCTCTTTACCCCTTCACACTCTAATAAACAATGAAATATTCCTTCAGGCTCTCTACACATAACACACCCGTCCCCAATTTCTCTTCTGAGACCCCTTAAAAACAATACTCCTGCTCACATCCAAGCCAGTCCTTCTCTTCCAAATTTATCACAACAATCTACATATTTTTCTTTACCCCATTCCTTTTTAATTATTCTGTACAATTTTAAAGAACTCTTATTTCTAAAACTAGCCCAAATCTCTTGCCTTTGTTTATCTTCAATTCTTTGCCTTACTTCTTTCCAAAATCCCTCGATTACTTTTATTCCAAACTCCCAAGGTTTCCCTATCCTAATTTCTTGCAATATTTCCCCCTTTTCTCCCTCCAGCTGTTATCTCTTGTTTAGTCTCTTTGATATTTCATACACTCCTTTAGAACATTATGATCTCCTAATTTCACAATCCTATACCAATATTTTAAAATTCTCTCCACCATCAAACCCTTCCTCCCTACTATTTCTAACTTTGCCAAAGTTACTCCTTTTGATGAAGCTTTAGGCAATCTCAATACATCTCTATAAAACATCCTATGAATTAAATCAATTTCCAACCATCCTTTCGAAGTTTCCCATACCTCTACTCCATATAACATTTTTGATTCCACCATCACTTCATACAATTTCTCCAACCAATTTCTTGATAAAAATTCAAAATTATTAGTGGATGCATCTGCAAACCTTGAAACAAAAATTCAACATTTCATATGGCACAGCATATGATATTGTGAATGATATATTGGAATTTTGTAAAGTCAGTGTGCACTGGATGCTCAAAAATCTATCAGAAGAGTATAAGACTTTTTAGAGGGTATGGTGACTGGCAATGAATTGTGAACATACCACTTCATGCCCAAAACAAGCAGGCCAGTATAGTGTAGAAATATATTCAAGGTCAGCCAGTTGGTGGAAAAGGTTCTAGTGATGGTATTCCGGAACATGCATGGAATACTCTTGGTAGAGCTTCTTCCAACTGGGGCCAAAATCTATGCTGTACCCCTGGCAGAGTGATAGTCACAGAGACAATGAAAATGTCTGAATTTTTTATGACTATACTTGTCCCCATGTTCATATTTCTGTTTGTGCAAAAATTGAGAAGTATGACTGAAGCTATTCATCCATTTTACAATCCAGATCTTGCAAAATTTTACTTTCACCTCTTCAGATCACCAAAGAAACTCCTAGGAGATCAATGCTTCATTCAGATGAAGAAGTGAATTTGGTTTTGTACAGGTGGCTATACCCCCAGAGAATGGAGCCTTGGCATGTTCAAATTGGTGTCATTATGGGAGATATCTTGAGAGAGACATAATTTATATGCTGAAAATTATATAAAGCCTGTAGTTCTTTTGCATTATTTTTTGCTTTTCCTACTGATTAAATATTTCATTAAAAAGTTGTTTGTTACTTTCCTCCATTGTAATTATATGTATAAAAACCATAGCTGATGGCTAGATATGCAAGATATGTATATAGTGTAATCATAATAGCATACCTCAATGTAGCTAAATACGTATTTTTGGTTTCTTAAGCTAAACAACGCAATTTCTTTAGGTTAATTGATACACTAGGTTAGGCAAGTATAATTTAATTTTTTTATTGCCGCATTATTTTCTATAAATTACTTCTTTAAATATATTCAATAATTACTTGATTTCTAATGTAACCTCAAACTTATTGAGCTCATTTGAGTACAATATAAATTAGTTCATTCATAATTAGAACATTAAGTAGAGAACTTGAAGTTAATGATAAATGTACACATTGGAACTTCAATTAATGCTCAGTTTCATTCCTTTCAACAGAGCCAACCTGTGGTCCTGGAGAGTTCCAGTGTCAGTCTGGACGCTGCATACCTTCCACTTTTAAATGTGATGCTGAGAATGATTGTGGAGATTTCTCAGATGAAACAGGATGTGTGAATGTGACATGTGCACTATCACAGTTTCTCTGTGATAATGGACGTTGCATCCCTGCAACTTGGAAATGCGACTCTGAAAATGATTGTGGCGATGGTTCTGATGAGGGTGAATTCTGTGCTGAAAAGACATGTGCTTATTTTCAAGTGAGTGCTTTTTATAACTTAAACATTGTCCCAAAAAATCCATTTTACTACTACAAAGAACATTTGATCATATTGATAGAAAAAACCTATAAAAAGTTTAAAACATTACGTAATCCAAAGCAAATAATAACAGTAATGCATAGATAGAGTCCATATAAAAGTAATATTAATGCATTTGAACAGCATATAAATGAAAAATAACAAATTTTAGAATTTCATCAATTTTTCCTATTCACCATTTTACCCGGCATCTACATTTATATTACCATTAGATATTGCCATTCAAAAATATAAGTATCATTCTCCAAACCAGTAATCTACATAGACAGATGCACAGATCTAAACTATTTTTTCTTTTTTTTAATAGTGCTTAATGCCCATTTTAACTACTGAGGCAACACAAGCGGTGGACACTGATAATATATGAGATGAAATGATATATTGGGAAAAGATGTTTTTAAGGAAGGAAACATTCCAAGCCTAAGTTTTAGGGTATCTCTCCAGCATTTGCCATTTATGAGGACTGAGGAAAACCTGGAAAAAACCTCAGTCAGGTAGGACAGTCCTGACAGGAATCAAACCCCAGATCTCCTGCTCACGAGTCTGTGCCTTAATGACCTCGGCCATCCGTGGTAGTCCCAAACTTTTTAAAGACAGCTTTGTACATACAGGATTAATTATTTACAATAAAGAATCCCTAATTTTTAGAAATGACAAAAACTTTAAGATTACTATAGCATTGTTTTTACATAATAGAGGAAATTAAAAAAATTGTAATATGCTGCAAATATTAATTGTACATATGCATAAATAAATATGGTGAGAGTACATATATATTTTTCTAATTTGTTGTTTATAATTGTAATTAAACTGTTCTTCCTTTTTGAATTATTTAGTATTACTTTTAATTTGTGAAGTTATAACTGCACTTTTGTATTTTAATTGTGTAAGTAATAACAAATTAATTTTGTTAATGCTTAGTTAAAAATTTTGCATCCTGACAGGCCCAGTAGCAATGTATATTGTTTTTAAAGCTTCTAATTATTATTATTATTATTATTATTATTATTATTATTATTATTATCATCATCATCATCATCATCATCATCATCATCATCATCATTAATGTTATACAACCAGAACCCAAACTTAAGTACCAAGATGCAGTATTTTGTTATTTTTGATTATATTGAGGTAATATGAAATCATATAATTATTTTATTTTAACAGTAAATACTAAAGTTTACCAGGACTAATTGTTTTTAAAACTCATTTTTTACCTCTCTTAAACCTATTTTAGAAAATTAGGACTGCAGGCTGTATGATTGGTGGCCACTCTTCATCCGTTTTGCCTCCATTTATTATTATTATTATTATTATTATTAATTATTATTATTATTATTATTATTATTATTGATTACCTCAATATAATCAATATAATCAAAAATAACAAAATACTGCATCTTGGTACTTAAGTGGGTTCTGGTTGTATAACATCTCTAATATTATTGGTGATTGGCTATCTACAACTCATACAGTGCACTGGTTCAAATTTAAGAAGTATTTTAATTTGCCATTAAAAGTTAGCACAAAAGACCCAGCACACTAATTCTGGGTAGGCTAAGCCTTATAGCCTTAATGAATACTTTGCCTCTGCATTCACATTGATTGGTAACTCAATGGGCTTGTTTTGATTTAGGTGGGGATTTGTAGAAAATCTTGGCTACTTTTCATTGGAGATATAAGGATTTAAAGGGTTCAGAGATCTGTCATTTGCTTTACTCATGCTAAGTGTGGAAGCCTTTAGTTTAATATAAGAAATTGCAGCTTGTTGTTTCATTTCCAGTTTTATAGATAAGTTATGTATATAAAGTTGTAGTGTCAAAGCTGGTGTTGATTTCACGACTCCAATGATTAGTCTTAGAACATTGTTAAGTGTAGTTTGTAATCTTTTTATGTTTGCATTTTGATGGTATTGTCCATCACTTCAGTACCATATTTCATTACAGGTTTATGTATTTTTTATTTTTGTTGTTCAGGTTTCTTGTATGTTTACCCAAGTTGCTCCTGCAAAGCATTTCAATGGGTTTAATATTTTATTGACTTTAGTAGCAGTGGAATTTATATAGTGTTTCCAGCTGAGTTTGTTGTCTAGAAACACTTCTAAACACTTGGACTGTTCACTTTTTGTCAATTCTTTATATAGAATTTGGAGTTTTAAGTTTTCATTTCTGTGTTTTAGTGTTAACTGGAATGCTGTGTTGTCAGTGTTCATTTCCATATTATTCCCTGTAGCCCATTTACTTTTATGTGAATAAGGCTTGGTTCATTCTGACCTCTAATGTTTGATGTTTGCTGTTGTTTCTAGCTGATGTCCAAAGAACATCATCATTTGCAAACATTCCTATTTTGATGGCTTTTATGTATTGGATATGTTGAGGAAGATTATTAATGTAAACATTAAATAATATATGTATAATGTTCATGACTGCTCCTTTAGGGAGCTACACTTTGACTTGTTGAAATTTTGATGTATAATTGTTGAAAGCAGAGAATATAAATAATTCAAATGTTTTTAACAAAGTATTCTTTGCTTTCTATTTAAATTATCAGACTGTGTATAGCAAACCCCCTGATTCTTTTATTATTAACTTCAAGAAGGATAATTGACAAATTTAGTATTGAAAAAAGCCTAATTGATTACATTTCAGAAGTACTATGTGGAAATATGATTAAAGTTTAAAGTGTGTCTCATCTATTATTTATTTTTCTTTAGTTCACATGTCATCGCTCAGGACATTGTATACCTCAGTCCTGGGTGTGTGATGGAGATAATGACTGCTTTGACAATCAGGATGAGGAAGGCTGCCCACCAATCACTTGTTCAGCTTCACAGTTCAAATGCAGTGACTTAAAACAGTGCATACAAGAATCTTATAAATGTGATGGCATTCCTGATTGTAATGATGGAAGCGATGAACAGGGATGTCGTAAGTAAAACACTAATTTATTGCCCATGTCTCTTTTATATATAAATTATATTATATGGGATTTTTAAGAATAAATTTAATAAAATATTTGGTCATTTCTAGCTTCCTTGGCTCCAGACCAATGTGACTCAGAGAAACAGTTTAAGTGTCAATCTTCTGGAATATGCATACCTCGTCCTTGGCATTGTGATGGCACTCCTGATTGTGATGATGAATCAGATGAGCCAGAATCATGTGGAACAGTGAGTTTTTCAGTTTGCTTTCATGATGGAAAATTTCATAGTCATGGAGTAAAAAGCAAAGTTAGGAACTTTTGGTGCTGACAAAATAATTTTAAAGCTAATATTTTTCTTTGAATGATATTTTATATTGCAAATTATTCAAACTCTTTTTATTTTAAATCAATTGTTTTTTTTATATCAATGCTCTTTAACTCTTCAGTTTTTTAATGTTAAACAAAAGCATCTGATTTTTATGGAATATTAATTAATGCTATGTTGTAGCTATACAGATACTATTAAGGAGCCTATTTCTTTTATAATCCTAGGTTGATTGCCAAGCAGGGTTCTTTAAGTGCAACAATTCTCAGTGTGTATTCAAGGCATATATTTGTGATGGAAAGAATGACTGTATTGATGGTTCAGATGAGGATGCTAGGCATGCTTGTGGTCCTCCACCATTCAGGTATTTTCCTTTCCTTTCATATTTCAGTATTTCATGGTTTTTGACTAAGACAAAAATGGAATTAAAAATTAGAAAATATATAAAATAAGTTTATGTACTCTGTTATTGTTAGGTTAACCATGACCTTTATTTAATTAGAATTGAATCTGATTCAAAGAGCATAGTTTTGGAATTTTCTGCTTCAATTCATGGCTGATCAACATTTTAATAAATTTGAATCAAATCTTATCAACCCATTCAAAAACATATAGTACATGGTAGAGGCAATTTAAATAGGATTTTAGTTTCATAAAAGTTGTTTAAGAGTCATTTACAAACTTGACAGAAGAAGTTCATGCACGAACATTTCAGAACCAATAGCTTGTTAACAGTTTTCTCCTATTATGCATATGCAATTATTCTTTTTAATATAATTAACAACATACTATTCATGAATAAATAAGCATTATCATCACTATACTAAGGAAAAATAAACTTTATAGAGAATGAATATAAATAGAAAAATGACTGAACTGGACCTATTTACAAAAGTAGTTGTACTTTAAATTGTAGGTTTGGCTAGATATTACTTAAATTTCACTAACTCCCACAAATTTACATAGACATGTTTCAAAAGTGAAATACTTTTATGAAATCTACAATCTTTATATTGTAGGTGCAATTCTGGGGAATGGCAATGTCCAGGAGTAACAGAGCGTTGTGTGAACATTTCAAAACTGTGTGATGGGAATCTAGATTGTCCAAATGGTGCAGATGAAGGACCAGGCTGTGATCTGGCTGAATGTGACCATCAATCTGGATTGTGCTCAAATGGATGCAAACAAACGCCATTTGTAGGTATCTTTAATATTCCTCATTCATTAACTTGCAGCAGCATAAATATCTCTTTAAAGACAACAGTTTGCACTTCATTTTTACCTACCCTTTTTCTAACTGATTCTGTTCTCCCCTCCTCTTTCCTACCTCTCCAAGTGCTAATGCAAATTATTTGTGCAGTACAGGAGTTGAAACAACTTTACAGCATCTCCAAAAGGTTGTAATAAACCTATGTACCAACCTATGGTTGCTCCTCAAAAGGATATTTGTCCTCATGGTAGTACATATCCTATGAAAGCTGTCGCTAACATTGTGAGATCATGTGCTTTAGTTATAGTGTTTTAGTGCACTTATAATACAAAAAAGTACATATACTTTAGCACACAGAATCTTTATGTACGATTCCTATGTGACAACAAACTCATGTAAAGAAATGAGACAGTGATTTATATATAGACAGATTCCCTACTTCATTTAAGAACTTTCGAAAAATAAGACATTTTTAAAAAATTCTGTTGCAACTCGCACAGTGAAGATTGTTAAATGTAAATTATATTTAATCTGTTGTCTAACACACTCTTATGCTTCACTTACTTTTAAATACGGTGGGACCGGTTTCGAAGAGACATCCTCTGCATCTTCAACCAACTTGACAACTGGTAAGAGAAACTAACATCTATGAGGACCTGTGGCTCCATCCTGGTGGTTTAGACGACATATTAGATATAATTTAGATTCCCTACTGTTTGTGCGCCTCACAGAGAAACAGTTTGTAATCTTGAGAATAGATTTAGAGAAATGAGATCTGTTCTTGACAAGAAACTGAAAGTAAAATGCCATGTTCTTACAGAGGAAAAACTTGATGACATCAGTGAAAAGTTAGAATGAAGTCCAAAGAAATCTTTGAGAGAGCATGCACAGGAATTAGGAATTTGGCAAACCTTCGCTTGGAATGCCACTAAACTTTTAAAATTAAAATCTTATAGGATACCTGTAGTTCAGATATTGCAACCAAGGGATAATATGAGTAGAGTTAATTTCTGCAGTTGAATGTTGGATAATGTTAATGTTCTCTCTATTGATCCATGTTTTATTTTTTTTTTACAGACGAAGTATGATTCTATTTACATGGCCATGTAGTGACATAAAACAATTCAGCATTTCTGGAATGCAGAAGAACCCAATCTTGTACATGAAATGCGATTGTATGACCAAAAAATTAGTGTTTTGTGTGTTATAGAAATTATAATCTTGAATTAAAGGGGCTATGAGCACCTGACTCTGCCAGCAAACAGCATGTTTCCTAGTGCCAAGCAAATCCCTGTTAAGCCAGCCAAGTGCTCAAACAAGGCCTCTGTATATATTTAAATGTAACAATATCTTTGTGTTCTATCACAATTTTCAGCTCTTATATTTTTTGCCATTTTTAATTTATTTTACTTGTAGTGTGTTCATTTTATCTCCTTATATATTTTCTTGTAATGTTTTCCATGTAGTGTTTTGAACATTTTGATAACTGCTGTTATATTTTTCTATCATTAACAGCAAGTAAAAACTAAAATCATTTTGTATTTCCATTATAGTGATTTAATTCATTTTATTTCCTTACTTTCATCTGTACATCAGTCTAAAAATCATTTACTCTATCATCCAGCACTGTGTCCATTGAATAAAATTTCTTGTTTTTTTCTTAGCCATTAAATCTGCTTGTTCTCTTGCTTTGACTACTTTACCACATCTTCATTACATACATGCAGTTTTTACATAATTTTGCATTCATTATTCATAATTATTAGACTTTTTCAGTTACATTCCTAACTTTTATTCCCGTTATTTTTTATTCTTTCCTGTTGACTTTACTTTCTTTTACTGACAATTTAGCTTCCTTGATTTTTTTTCTGTTTGTCTTTTTATGGTCATAAAGATCCATGAACTTTTTCAATATTGTTTCCATTTCAATGTGGTTTGTATTATAGGGAGCCATCTGCACCTGTCCATCTGGTGAAGTGCTGAAGAATGATTCTCTAGAATGTGAGGACTTGAACGAGTGTGAACCTCCAGGACTTTGCTCTCAGCAATGTACTAACACAAAAGGCAGCTATTTCTGCAATTGTGTTTCTGGCTACACCCTGGAGTTGGACAAGCATTCTTGCAAGGCTATCAGTATGTTCAGTCCTTTTGTTAAATAAAAATATACTAGTCTTTATTCTATATGTCTAAAATGATTATTGGGTCTAGATAAAATGAATAATATGACAGCACAAGTTAAATTTTATTGCATACATGGCCCCAGGAATCAAAGATGATATTTTCACTTTTCTTCTTCTTCTTCTTCTTCTTCTTCTTCTTCTTCTTCTTTCTTTCTTTCTTTCTTTCCCTGATTACTATGATTTGGCCTTTGAAAAGCTTTAAAGTCAATATTTCTGATGTTAAAAATTAGGAAACAACTGATATTGGCGGCCTTTTGCTCTGCACTCTTATGGTCCATTTAAATAACTTAATGGAATAACTCTCATAATAAGTTTGCTAAATGGATCAGAAGTGCAATTATTTCTGCCTGAAAAAGTAGCCAGTTTTGAAATTGAACAATTTTCAAAAACCTGTAGCAGAATGCACTGCAAGCTATAAACATACTATTCAGCATAACTAGACCCAATTTATAGCCTTGTTGTCAATATAAACAGAGATTGGTGAGGGAAACTTAAGAAATTCTTAAATTCTATAATAAGATCTCTCAGTTGCAGTGTTAGATATATAAATAAAATACTTTCAGTGATCACTTCTTAAAATACTACAAATGAAACTAGGTGCCATAAAATCTTCCTAAAGCAAAACTTTTCAGGCTATGATCCAGCTAAAGGAATAAAAGCTTAATTTGAAACAACAACTGGTATAAGTTGTAGGTAGTATCTGTAAATGCTATTCATTTATTTTATATGATTTATTTCTGTTTCATGTATCTATAATAGTGCTCACCTAAATGGTGCCCAGTTTTTGAGCCCCTTATTATAACCAGCATAAAGTCTGCAGATTCTTATGTATGTGGATATATTTAAAATAGCATATTTACTCTTTATTCATTATATATAATATATTACAAGGTAATAAATTAATCAATTTGGAATTAAATTGCTATCTCATTTAGAGTATCAGTATAATTTTAACAATCTATAAATTCCAAACTTCTTCTTGCAATATCCTACAGATTCTTGTAATTGTCATGGATAATAAATAAATAAATAAATAAATAAATTAAATAAAAAAGTAGCTCCTGGGATTCCCATTTGGGTAGCATTTTTCTTAAAGCACCGAAATGTACGCCTATAATCAGTTTATTTGAATTTATTGCTTATAGACTTCCAAATACTTGTTTCAGGCATCAATCAGGTCATGTTATGGGAAATATTGGTTTTAATATGCTTCCAGCATAAAATAATTTAGATTCTTTTTTCAACAATAGTTTTGTAAATGCAGGTAAATGTATATAATTAATGTTTATTAGTTTAAACAATTATGTTCATTGTTTAGGACTACAGGCAAAACGTGTTGGATAGTCATAGATTTTATTCCCAGTAAGAGCTTATTTTTTTTTCTGATTACCTCCTTGTTTCATAATCTATCCATTTTATAATTCATATTATTCCTTTTCTCTAAAGATAATGTATAATTAATTAATATACAATTAACTTAATGTTGCTATTGTTGTAATCTTTCATAAACTCTCATGCATTTTTTAATTATTATTTGTTTAACCATTTATGATTCTGCATATACATACAAGTAGGTAGGTTGTTTGAAAAGTTCTCAGAATAAAGCAAAAGGAAGGCATAGCTTTTTGAAATTATTCCTATTTTTCAATATAATCTCCCTTGACAGTAATACACTTTGTATATCACTGTTCCAAATCCTTTATCACCTCACAAAAGTCAGATTCATCCAGGCCTGCAAAATATGCCTCTAAGTTTAGGGAACAGATGGAAATCCAATGGAGCCAAGTCAGGGGAATAAGGTGGATATGGCAGCAAATTGAACTCCAATTACATTGATTTTCACCATTGCAACAACACATGTGTAAAGGTGAGCATTGTCTTTATGCAAAAAATGTCTTTCTTCTTTGATAAACCTGGCCCTTTCTTCCATATTTTCCCTTTAATAGGTTCAAAAGTTATCATAATTTGCTCCATTGCTAGATATTCCTGTAGAAAGATAACTAATTAGTAGTACACTCTTAGTATCCCAGAAAATATATGCCATGCTCTTTCTGACCAATTTCACACATTTGGTCTTTTTTGGCACAGGAGAATCATGATGCTTCCATTGTTTAGATTACTGTTTTGTTTCAGGTGTGTAGTAGTAAACCGATGTTTCATCATTGGTCACAAATCTATGCATAAAGTTGGCATTATCTCTGAAAACAGGCCATACTTCGCTGAGAGATTTGCATTCTGATTTGCTTTTAATCCTGAGTCAATAGTCATCATTTTTTCAGGCACAGTTCTTCCCTCAAAATATGAAATAGATATTTGCCTAAAATGCCCAGAACTTCAGAAATTTCAGACACCTTTAATTGGTGGTTCTCTAGAACTATGTTGTGCACCTTATCAATAATTTCTGAGATGGATTTTGTTGTCTGCATTATCGGTCATCTTCCGAGCTTTCACAGTCATATTTAAGCTCCATGGTCTACTTGGAAACATTTGAAAATAATGAGGCAGAGTCGCCTAAAATATTTGTCATATTTGCATTAATTTCTGTTGCATTCATACTCTTCTTTACCAAGTATTTTTGTGAATGAATATTTATTATTTCTACACATTACAATGACAGTTTTACAATATTTCCTTGATCCTTCAGTGCTTGTTAATTCAGCATCCTATACAACTAACAATCCAGTTGTTGCATACATGGATCCTACATCACTCTTAATTATACATATTATTGAGTGAACTTTACATATACCTCCTTAAAGGTGTCATCTTCCCTCATTGTTACCTTATTACCATCTTCCTTTGCCTTGACCATTTCTTCCACCACTTTTCTCTTACTTTCGCTACATAATTTCAAATTTATTCAAAAATTCTTTTCTGCTAATCCCAAAAATCTTTAATTCCAGAATTTCTGCCTGAAATTATCATACTTCTTGTTCCATAGTTCCTGTCTCCATTCTTTATTCTAATATTCAGTACATGTTCTTGTCTACCTTACCACACAGTGGGCACAATTCTTTTAACTTTTACCCCATCTAATATCCTTGTTCCTGTTAAGTACTTTTATCAAAAAGTTTATTTTGAATGCCTCAGAATATATAACACTCTCTGAATTATTCTGAAAATATTATCATTTGAAAGTAGGGAAAGTATCAATCTGCTCTAGTAAAGTATCTTTGCGATAAGACCTATTATTCAGTTGACAAGTTCACAAATAAATAATGTATGATGTTCTAATAGTAGTAAGACAACATATAAAATATGATAAAAAATTATTGTATAGCACATGAAAATATATGAAATGTATTGTTCTCTTTTTTCTTGTATTCTAGCATATGTTATATGTATGAGATTGAACAAGCACATTTGTAAACTTAAAATATCTTTCTTCCCCATACAGATATCACTTATGTATCTCTCTACAATTTGACTTATTCCATGTTCTGCAATACATATATTGTACAATTTCCTTATGGAATGTAAACCAATCTTTTATCTATATTCGATATTTGCCATTTTTCCCCTTATATACAAGTCTGCATTGCAACAGTTATAGCTACTATGATACTTGACCAATCTACATACTATTGCACAAATATTTCTGTAGAAGATGCCAGATTTTTATAATTGTGATTTGTTTTATTTACGAACGCTCTTTAACATCTCAGGTCATCAGCGTCCCTTTCAATTCAGGGCATGAAACGGCCAACAAATTTTGCTCAGAGGCCTCTCTTTCAGGCTTAAGGTTCTTTTTCATGCTGTAAATCTATGACATGGGACCCACAACTTTACTTCCGAAGGAAGCCATACTTAGGATTTTTACGCCCAAAAAAATCCATTGATCCTGGCCGGGTTTGAACGCACGATCTTGGGTTTAGAAGGCAAGTATGGTTACCAGTACATCACCAGGATTGACGCAGATTTTTATAAGAAAACTGCTTCAGAACTGCTGCTGTAATTTGTGGGTCATTCTGAGAATTTTTCAAATGATCCTTATATATGTACATATGATACCACTCCAAAAGTTTTAGCAGCAGTGTAATAGTACATTTTTTTAACTTATTACTTTCATTTGAAAGAGGAAGTTTTGAAAATATGAACCCTCCATTTGATAATTGGGCAGAACCAATTTCATAGTGACTGGCAAGGGATATAGTCAGTGGTGAACTTGCTAGCAGAAATGATGAAGTTCTGACATTACCATTTTCATGCTATTCTTTATTATAATTATAAAAAGCAGTTAACTGCCAAAGAGTGTCATAATTATTTGCTGGGTGATTTTAGTGAAATTGCACCTCCCAAATTGGTTTCACAAGTTTTAAAGAGATCATGCATAAATTGGATGAGGTTAGGTTGAACTCACACCATAAATTCTAAAACAATTCTAGTTGCATGAAAGTTCACTGTAGAGCATCCTCTCATCATATATGCTGAGAGTCAAAGGATTGGATTACAGAAGTCAATGTCATCCTGAAGGATCATTTTCAGCAAGCATTGTGTTTCTTGGGTATCACATTCCTGAACAGAAGGCTGTTTGTACAGAATGTTATTTAACGTTCAAAAAATTTGGCAGTGAGAAAAGCAGAACACTTACAATAATCTAACAAAATTGTAACAAGAAGTTCTGATAGATGAAATAAGAAATGTATTTATTATGTGTAAGAGGATACAATCTGGGTTAGCTTCAAATCATATGAACTTTGTAATGAGCTTAGTGCAAATAAATAAATATTCTAATGAGTGACAATACCACAAGTCAAATAGCAATGAGCAGTGTTATGTTTCATGATATAAGCCTACTAACAAAAGTGTGGTGGAGCAAAAAATGCCATAAAGAAGATGGTGGCATCCTTCTTTGCAAAAATAGGTCATTTGATCATTGTCATGTGTGCTGGTACACTATGACAATGGACCTGCTCACATGGCAGTCAGAAATATAAATTTTCTGCAGGTAAAGGTAAAATTGTTTCCACATCTCCCCTTTTCTCCACATGTGACTTTCATCTTTTCTATAAAACAAAAGAAGAGCTTCATTGATTCCAGTTTTCTTTCCATAAAGAGGCTTACATATAGGCTAAAAATGATTTAAAATCATTGTGTGATTGAGTTGAATTAATACTCTTTTGCTCCACTTACTTGTTTAAATATGTAGGACCGGTTTCATGAACCCTTCATTCTCAAAAACATCCTACATATTTAAATAGGTAGGTGGAGCAAGAGTGTTAGTTCGGCTCAATCGCACATTGATCTTAATATATGATTAACTTCACTGTGCAATGTTCCAATTAACAATATTAGTTTATAAGTGACTTATTGAAAAAGTTCAGTAAGAGAAATTTTCAAAGTAGTATCAATGAATGCAGAAATGTATAAGTTTTCAACTTGAATACTTTGAACAGTTGTAGACATTTTAAGTTAATACAAATTTTTTGTAATTTATGCTAAGAAATATATAAATGACCCACACTTCTGTATCTTTTGCTATCTCTTTGATCAGGCTTATATCAAAATTTTAATATTACTGTTTATTATTTTTTATTTTTGTAATCTATAACTCCTTTGGCTCTCAGAAAAAAAATTATTTACAAAAATCATCTTTCTAAGTGTTATATCATTCTCATCTCCAATTATTTTTCTGTAATTAGTTGTTTCTTGAATTATCTTTACCCTTTTATTCAAGTAAAAGATGTACTGGTCTATCTCCACATAAAGAGCACTTCATCTACTCCATCTTCTCTGTGCTGTAACTAACCAGTTCCTCTCTTTCATTGTTTTCGCACTTACAAGTATACTTTTCACTTTTAAGCCCATTTTTTTAATATTCTCATAAAATATTAAAAAACATCTATCCCTTATTTAGAACTACAAAATTAGCTTGTTTTATTCTCCATTCTTAAACTATATTCTGAAATTCTTTTATTAATCCTCACTTTCCAATTACATATCTCTCAAACTATTCTAAGCTGTTGTTACTTTAAATGACTTAAATAAATTTTTCATCCTCATATTAATTATTTGGAAGAGTTAACACACCTTTAGACCAATGCTGTAGTTTAGAACTAGCATTTGCTCTTCTCACATGGCAGGCCCAGGTTTGATTCCCAGCTGTGTTAGTTTCCTGACTCAGGATTTTTCAGAGATTTTCCCACAATTCTTTAGGAGAATGCGTGGGAAAATTAGGCCACAAAGTCCCCTGAACTCATTCTGTCCAATAATCATCTATCATTCTTCAAGTAGGTCCTGATAGTCTAGTGGTAACCATACTTGCTTTGTAGACCCAAGATTGTGGGTTCAGTTGTGACCATAAAAATCCTAAGTGTGACTTTCTCTGGAAGGGAAGTAAATCTGTAGATCCCATGTGATAGATATACAGCATGAAAAATAACTTCAAGCATGAAAGAAGAGGTAATTTTATGTCCTGAATTGAATGGGATGCTGATGACTTGAAATGTTAAAGAGCATCCATAAATAAACCAAATATTACTACTACTTCATTCTTCATCTAGTGTAATTGATCTTAAGATTGCAGCATCATAATCATTAAGAAGAAAAAAAAACACTCTTTCAAAACACTTCCCTCGGCCACATACCAAAATTTCAATTTTCCCTTCATAATCATGTCTCTGACTCTATTCTTATTGTAATAAAACTATTTTTCTGGCCAGATTGTGTGGTTCTCATAGTTTTGTTTGGCAAAACATACTAACTCACAGAAGAATTAGTAAGACAAAGTTCTTCAAAATCCACATTTTTAATGGCAACTTCAGGTTTCAGCAATTTAATATATTATTTTTATTTAAAATGATGTATCACTGACTTCACTGTAAACAGCTTCAAGAATTATACATGTAAGTTAATGTATTATATTTTGTTTGCAGATCACAGTGCTGCATTTCTTATAATTTCAAACCGTCATTCCATATTAGTAGCAGATCTCAAAGAGCAAGGTCTTGAACGAGTGCCAATTATTGTGGAAAATGTGGTGGCAACTGCATCCAATATGCACACAGGCACAATATTCTGGTCTGATATGAAACTGAAGAAGATATCCAGACTTGACAGAGGAAGTGAGCCCCAAGAGGTGAGCAACATTTAGATACTAAGATTGAGAATTTCAAGCTTTTGTATATGTGTGTGTTTGCACATGCATGTGAGGGAGGAAAAATTTTCTACCCTCAAGTTGCAACTTGGCCATTCACATCTAATGAATTTGTATATAACTGTAATTCTATTTTGATCAATTTTTCAAATCCAGACTGTTGCAGAAAAAATGCAACATATACTTAGTATTATGTTCACTTATTTGTTTTCATGATTTTTCAGGTAATTTCTAATGGACTAGACTTGGTAGAAGGGCTGGCATATGATTGGGTGGGTAGAAACTTATACTGGTTGGACTCAAGATTGAATACCATTGAGGTGGCCAAAGAAAATGGTTCCAGTAGAATGGTACTACTGAAGGAAAATATCACACAGCCCAGAGGAATGGCACTGGATCCTACTGATGGGTAAGAGGCAAATGTTCTTTATCCAGACTTCTGAATTACTCTTTTCATCTGTTTATTGAACAAGAAGCTTTTAAAATCAAATATATGTATATTATATGTATGAATATTTTATATACATATATTCAATTGTTATATTATGCATTTATTGGTTTACAATTTTTTAAAAATGTAAACTAGAATAAAGAGCATTCTGATTGCTTTTTGGTTTGCTATCAGTACCATCATTTCTCAGGTAACACTCTTAAAATCTTCTGAGATTAAATTTGAAATAAAATTAGTTTTTATACATTCCAATTGCCAATTTATTGTTGTTATTGTTAACTGTTTTAGTGGTTTTCAGATTTGTGGTCAGTGTGAACATAGTTGGTGCAGGACACAAAGATGCATTTCATTAGTTCTTAGCATGCATGCACACATACACATTCCATCTTTATTTATCATTGAGAACACTTTTGTAACAACAATAATAACAAGAGCATTTTGCAAAAGTATTGCTATGATATAACTTTTTAGAATCAAAGCAACATTCATTGCTGTTTTGCGTTCAGGATAAATTGGTAGAGTAATTACTGAATATAAAAAGTTTATAATTGTTTTTTAAAATAATGACTTTAAACATATTATTAAAACAATCTAGAAATTATAAACAACATTAGCTATTACAACATGTGTCTTTTCTTTTTTAATGCTATATCTTTCTTTTTTAAAGGGAAAGGTGGCTGTTTTGGACAGACTGGGGGGAGAACCCTCGCCTTGAACGAGTTGGAATGGATGGTACAAATCGTAGTATCATTATTAGTACAAAAATTTACTGGCCAAATGGCCTCACATTGGATATTGCTAATAAACGAGTTTATTTTGCTGACTCAAAGCTAGACTTCATTGACTTCTGCTATTATAATGGATCAAAACGTCAGCAGGTACTGGCTGGGAGCCACTATCTCTTACATCCACACTCACTCACATTATTTGAAGACACCATGTATTGGACTGATAGACAGCTTAACAGGGTCTTGTCAGCACATAAATTTCGTGGAAAGAACCAGACAGTAGTGTCACATCTCATTTCTCAACCGCTCAGTATCCATGTTCATCATCCTTCGCTCCAGCCATTGTCCACTAACCCTTGTGAGAATGCTACTTGTTCACAACTATGTCTGCTGTCTCCATCATCAATCATAGGTTATACATGCAAGTGTAAACCTGGCTATCGCATCATGCCTGATGGAAAGTGTATTGAAGGTAAGTTGCTATTGAATAAGCACTATTTGTGCACATATAGATGTAAATAACATTGTTTAAAAATTAATAAAAATTAATAAATTCTTTATTAATTAATAATTAATAAAGAAAAAATAATATAATAAATAAATTCATAATAATTCCTGTATATGTTGCTTCCACTAACAAATCAAATCTTAATTGCTAATAATTAAACTCAAACTATCAAAGACATCGGTGAACCTATTTTTGCTCATGAAATAGAATTCAGGCAACTAAGGTAGTTTGCAGGTGATTTCACTACCAAGGTATCACAGGCAGTTGATATGGATGATACATGAAATGAATGATAAATTAGGAAAATATTTTTTTAAAGAAAGAATGGTAATGTAAGTTTGGGTTACCTCCATAGTATTTGCCATTAATAGGGACAAAAAAATCTGAATAAATCTCAGTGAGAGAAGGCAGGAATTGAACCACAGACCTCTGGTTCACAAGTCCATGACACAGGGACCTCAGCCACCCATATCAATATTCATAAACTAAAAAAATTTTCATATCATTGTTAAATTTTTCTGGTTTACTTATAAAGGTTTGAACCATTCTGGATGTATCCAGCTTTAGCTGAAAAAACACTACCACTGCTCAATTAAATGTACTTACGAAGCTGTTGACAATGGAGTGGTATATATATATATATATATAAACAATGTAATACAGTTTTTTTTTTGTTTTTTTTTCACACTAACTCCATTCACTTACATAAAATTTTCTATGTAAGTGAATGGAGTTAGTGTGAAAAAAAAAACTGTATTACATTGTTTATATAACTACCACTGCTGTTGGTCAGAACATGTAGCTGCTAATTTTAAACTTCACATTAACTTACAAACAGTGCTAAAAATGTTCTAATGTGTAGAGTGAATGTTCTTTCTAAAGAATAATTCCAAGCTGCTGTCAAAGGATAGATTGATGCAGAAACAATGCAGAATGTCTCTTGCCATAACCAAGCCAAAAGGTGGCCACTGGAGACATGTAGATTACTTTATTTCCATGACTAAGCTTTCAAGTCTTATATTACTATATATGCAATAATAGTCAGCACAAAAAACACATATGTATAGTGGTAAATGTGCAGTTATAAAGGTATTCTTGCATTTACAGAAAAGTTAGTTTTTCATATTTTTAAATATTTGGGGCAAGACAACAGTAAAATTAGGAAAAGTATACTATTTGTTCAGTTTGTGATTGGAAGTATGCATTAATTATAATTTATCAAATTCAAGTTTGGTTGATTTCTTAAGAGTACGTAAGTTTCTAAAGATTTCACTGTCTATGAGTAGTGGTATCAATTACTGAAAACTGAGAAGTTCTGTTTTCATTGCCACAGCCTAGTGCTCATGCTCACATAGGGAAAATACTTTCCTGTGTAATTATTCATGGACTGATGAAAGAAAATACTATCAAAAATTTTCTGAAAACTCAGTATAATATTGGAGATATAAGATGTACATATTAAACAAAAATAATAGCAGAACATATAGAGATAAATTATTAATTTTATTTTCTTGATTCTATAACAAAAAATAAAAAGCATGATTAAGCATGATTGGTTTGTAACAATAGATGAACAATTTGTTTGTCAATTACACAAGGAATAAAGTGACATTCAAATTTTTAAAAGATATTATAATTTTATTTTACTAAAAATACATTGTGTTTCTTAAAATGTCAACTTTTTTAAAACTATTATTATAAGACTTTCTACTGAACCTTGCATTTTATTTCACTCATCAATTACATGCTAGTTTTACTCACTTGCATTTTAAGAATCCTGGAAACGATGAACTTTGACAGTGTTTTTTTTTAATGCAGTGGAGATTAACTTTTCATTGCATTAATCATTAAACTGTATATATTAATAACCATAAGTTAGCTTTCTTAAGAACTTATTTATTTTTAAATTCAAGGACATTCAGTATGTTAGTGATCATTCTATTGTGTTTTACAATTTATTACTCATCAATCTACAAGAACTGTTCAATAAAAAAAAAAATGTCAGATATAATAACTTTACAAAATTTTATTAGCTTAATGCATAATGCACACGTGGTACTTGTTTCATTGTTGTCACTTTGGTTCCTGCCTGTGAGGAGTGTGCAAGTTGAGACATGTTCAATTCTGTCTTTAGCGAAATGGAGGTGTCATGCAGTGAACAATATGCTGATCTGAATCATCTAAAAAAATCTTCACTTGAGGCCTATGCAATGTTACAGGAGGCCTATGGAGAGTTTGAGCTGTGCCATATGAAGATGGTTTAAAATGGTTTAAAAGGTGAAGCAATCAATTTTAAAGGAATGTATATCCAGCCCTCCAATTCGTGCTCTAACAGAAGAAAACATTAACAATGCTGCTGTCATTGTGAGAGAGGATCATCAAATTAAGAACACTTTCCGAAATTCTGAAAATTTCATTGGATTCCACTCATCTATAGATAATTGAAAAAATGCACATGAGATGTGTTTGTGCATAATGATTTTCAAGATTGTGAATTACCAAACAAAAGGACATTTGCATGCAGATTTTCATGTTTGCAGTTGAAGATGAAGTTACAGGAAAATGTGCAGTTTCTTTCAAAGATGATCATTGCAGATGAAACTTGGCTACATCATTTCAATTCTGAGAGCAAGCAGTAAAACTCTGAATGAAAATCTCTATTGTCACCAACATTAAAAAAGCAAAAGTTGTTGCATTTGTGGGAAAGTTATAATCAACTCATTTTTTGATATTCAAGGAATGTTTTACCAGCATGTTATACATGCAAACATAACTGTAACTGAACAATATTACACAGAAGTCCTGAACATTCTGTAAGGCCATATCATATGCATAAGGCAATATTTCCTTGCAAAAACTGAAGTATGACTGCCCCTTGCAGATGTTGTTGCTGAATATCTTACAAAAAATCGCTCTGAAGTATGTCCCTAACCTTCTCTATAGTCCTTGGGAGGCATTTTCCATCATCAGAAGCAATGGTAAAGTCTGCAGAGGCAATTCTGAAAGTCCTGTCATAAAATGACTTTGAGCAGACCTTTGAAAACTGGCAGGAATGCTGAGACAATTGCATTGCATCCAATGTGGGCATTACTTTAGAAAAACCTTCAAAATTATGATGGTCAATTAAGGTATGCTGTCAAAAAAGTTAACGACAATTCTTTATTGAACAGCCCTCTTAATATGCTTTAGACCAGTATATCTCAAATTGTTTTTAAGTGGGGACTATGTTTTTAAGGTTCTACGAACTACCTCTCTCTGTTGGAAGCAACTTTATCATGTGGTTTTTCTAGTTTTTGATAACCTATATTTTAAAACAGCATTAGTTATAATTCCTTTAATTTTGTATTAGGATTTATAGTTAGAAGAAAACACATAATCATTTTTTAAATAATTGAAGAATATCTAAACTGCTTTATAATAATGTAGATCTAAAGCCAATTATGGTTTAGAACATGATTTGTGTCATTTCTGTCTTATTAATATAAAAAATTACTCTTGTACATTTCTTCAATGTTTGGATGTATGTGAGATTAAGTTCAGAAATATGTGTATGCATGCTGCAAGAAATTTCCATGCTCCATAAACATGTTCAACAAACGTTTTCATAAAAGAAATTTCTTTGTGGTTCTCAACAATTAAGTGTGATTCATAGTTCATTTTAATATGATTGTTTTTCCATCTTTCTCATATTAACGCACAATTTTATTAAATTAATGTTCAATCTAGATTCTAAAGAACCACAAGAATAAACATTAGGGACCACTTTTGGTCCACAACCTATAGTTTGAGAAATACTGCTTTAGACCTTCCATTGTTTTGCTATCTTCTAGAATGATGTGAAACATCAATTAAAAAAGACAGGTTAACCCCATTCTGTTTAGAGCTGAAACTACTTGTATATTTGAATATTATATGTTACTTCACAGTTTTAAAGCTTCCCACAAAATATAATTTATATGCTGTAGTATTTAATTTTTTGCAAAATATTAAATGGCAAGATCTTTCTAAGTGTAATTTAATAAATGCTACATTGCAAAATTTGGTTTTAAATTCATTTATGATTATTTATTGTACTTGAGCAGCTATAGATAATGGAATGGTAATATATCCTAAAAGAATTTATTTAATATGTTCACATTAACTTCCTTTACTTCCTTTACTTATTATGATATTTATCAAAATAATACAAATATTACATCTGCTTTTGTATTATGTTTTAGAAGAGACACCATTCTTAATGGTCATGAGAGCATCACAGGTCATTGATGTGAGTCTCACACCTGGAGATAAGACCAGTGGATACCTTACACCTATTGTTGGTATTGAAGGTGGAATTCAATTGGATTTTGACCGCAAGAAAGAAATGTTGTTCTGGGTTGAAAGCAAGAGTGATGATGATGATGAAAATGTAAGTACAAAGAAAGGCAGGGAGAGAGATAGAGACCATATGTTATGCATACATGTACAGATACATGAGCAAGTGATCCATTTTGAAAAGAGCCTGTTTTTCTGCATAAGAAGCTTTGAACAGATTTGGAACTGCTTATTTTCCATTTATTGTTTCAGCATGTGGCATTTCAGATACCATCCTTTGCTCAGTCATTTTTACTGGAAGTATAGTGATTTTTTTTAGTGGCCTATCAAAATATGTTATAAAATCCCTCCCTTTAGCCTCATGGTGTCTCAAATACTGCTTATAATCATCAACCTAATTATTGCTTAATTTCTGAAGTTGGTTGTTTTAGAACTCTTTTCTTACTTGTTGTGCAATGGGAATGAGGTGATATGCTGAATTAACACCTCATTGCAAAATCATAACCAATTCTTTCATTATAATGTGAGTTTTTGTACATTATCATCTGTAGATGCAGTTTGCTAAAGAATAAAGAATGGTAGATAGACTTTGCTCATGGAAAGTTTGCACTTGAAGTTCATTATTATAGGAAATAGAAAACTGTTGCTAGAGAGAAATAGCACATCCTATGCCTGTGCACAGTCTTCTTCTATAGCAGTTATATTTTCTAAGAAAATAGTTGTGTGCTTGCATGAGAAAAGTACATTTGTGACAATAAGTGAAAGTGTCTGTATGCTATCTTTAAGTCATTAACTGTTTTTAAGATACTAGGCATTCAAATAGTTCATGAGAATGCAATATGCAGCTTATTTACATGATATTCCGGCAGTTGTCTGAAAGGTCAATGTCGTCATAGCAGGTAGTATAGAAGTCATCCCAGATTGTGTGATGTATGCTGGATGTAGAGTTATCTTGCACTAGTCTAATAACTGAATGTCATTCATTCTCATCATTCTTGGAATTACTGCTCCTTGTAATTACCTGCTGAAGGAATAGGAAAACACTTGCCATATTAACCAATTATTAGGATGCTTTGTGCTCTAGTATTAGAAATGGATGATGTTTATTCTTTATTACAGTTTTTATAGATCTAATATGACTCAAATATTAATCTATTTGATCAGATAATATTGAATCTTTCATGGTCTCATTGCTGGAGTTGCCAGATCTGGCTAAAGACAAACCTGAATATTCTCGATGCAAACCCATACATTCTTGATCAATGTATTATTATTTTTATTAACTTAATTTATTATTATTATTATTATTATTATTATTATTGTTATTATTATGTATTAATTTAGATTCTTCACAAAACAGCAAACACTGTGATGATCGGGAAAATGTAAATAGAAAATTTACTTTGATTTAATTTTTTTGTCATCAAAACACTCTTAATGCTTCACTTACTTGTCATAAAATGTGGTACATGTTTCGAAGACGTTCGTCTTCATCCTCGGCCACGGGATTAGCTTCACTGTGTTTAGTTCCATATATAATTTTTAAATAAGAAAATTTACTGTTATTGCCACTATATTAAGCAGTAATTAAGTCTTTACTGTATTATGAATAGACTTAGGCCTACCTTAAAATTTGCATTTCTTGAAGCCCATTGTAGATTCCAGAAGTCTCTTGTTTCCCAGGGTTATTTTTTAGAATTCCTAACAGCATACACTCAAGTTCATTTTAATACAAATTTCCACTTTCTGTTGACATTCTGTTCCTGTCACCTGTCCACGAACCAGTCATGACTTTAAACACCTTTTTCACATGCTCATTACTTACTGGAATTGTAGCACATGTGACATTATTATTAACATATTAGGCCTGCAGTTTTTTAAAAAAAAATGACACCCAGATATTATGTTTATCTGCTGTCTTGAAAACTGACCATTCATTGTAGAAATAATCTCTGTTGAATATCATAATTTGTGCAGTGAACTAAGTCATTAAATGAGAACAGTGATAGTCTAGATAGGTAAAGAATAAAATTGAAAATATGTTATTGTCGCTAAAATCATACCACTTGCCTAGATACTGCAATAATCTGTCATAACAGTGGTGAACTCTTTCATTATATAATTAATATTATTGTATGATTTTGTTGAATCACACACTTTTGATGCTTCACTTGCTTGTCATATTATAGTTTGTTTTTGGCTTCTGTGAGATTTTCAAGCAATATATTAATTTCAAATCCAAAAAAATGAGTTCTTTTTACTATTTTCTATTTGAGTCTTTCTTTATTCCTAACATGATTTTGTGCACCTGGTTGGAAGTATATTTTCACATTCTAATATTTTAATTACTTTACAAAAAAATTGGAAGTGTACAATTAACAAAATACAGAAAAGATTCCACTACTGACAATGAATGTTCATTTACTTCATCTTCTTGGAACATATAAATTTCGAAATTAAAGGATGTGTTTCTTCTTCACCTTTTGCCAAATAATACATTTTCAAAGCATGCCACAAGATGTTCATTGGCAAATTGAAGGGACAACATCAAACTTGAATATGAGGCAAAATCTGAAAATAATCCTGTTGAGCAAATTCACAGAATGACCTAAGATCCTCAACATTCTTACATGACAACCAGAAGTTGGAATATATTTTTAAGACTAATGCCTCAACAGCATACTTAAGGAATTTAAAAACCGAATATGACACAATTATGCAATATGTGGCAATAACAATTAGTCTTTATTATATTAGGATTTTCGTCTTTTATTTTTTCCGAATGCTGAATTGTTTTACCATAGTTAACAGATGTATTATCTGCCAAATAGGCTAAATGCTAATTAAACTAAGTTCATTTTCTGCAACAATTGATTTAATTTTATTTTAAAAGTCCTCAGCTCTCTCATTACTGTCTTCATAGAAGTAGAATATTGCATTTTTTCCATGTTTTACAGAAAAGTGTGTCACAACTAATGGGAAATGCTTCTTGTTCCCTTTATTTGACACATCTGAAACAATTGAGAATGTGATATTATTTTTAAGTCGTTCAGAAGCCTTTCCTGTAGAATGGTAAAAGAGCTCTGATAACTGGAGCTTCACTTTTGGTTCACACACAACTTGTTTTTTTTTTTGCTACTGAAGAATCATTGAAAACAAAAGTAAAGTTTATTACCACATTCTTGTGAATTGTAGGAGTGATGATGTTTTACACCATGAAATGTAAAGCCAGCTCATTTGCTGGAACTTTTATCATGTTCAACTGAATATCATGCGGGCATAAATTTCAGAATAGAATTATTCCTTCTTTGTACACTGTAATGTTCTTTGTGCCTCTCTGATTCCAAACACCATCTTACTTTATTGTAAATGAAACATTGCACACTTTACACCTGCAAGAATCCTTTATCTAGCTGGTCCTTATACTTATCATTTGTCAACCATTCATTGTGAAAAGAGCTAAGGTATTTTTTTGCCACATTCATATTGAACACAATACTAAAAACTGGCACAAATTCCTGCACTTCGAATAACAGACTGCATTGCTCAATGAAGCAGCAAGAACCTCAGGCTTTGTTAAAATACTGCTACAATTAATGACAAAAGTTCCATTGTTGGCATAGTGACAGCGTGAGAGATTTATGTTTGACTGGCAAAAAGAGAAGCATGCTGAAACTTCATATTTCAACTCGACCAGGCACTGGCTTTTAAAGTTATTTGATGGACAGTCAATTTCACTATGTTCATTACAATTATTATTATTAACATTTCAATTTTAACTCAATTCCCTGAGCCAAAGGTTTCCTGTCAACCAGAGAGTGCATTCCAAGCCCGGGCACTCTGGGCAGTGCCTGGAGATTCGACAACACTACTCATTGCCCATTTCATGGCAGCAGATGATTAGCAAAGAGTCCAAGCAGTAACTCGTAGCAAAATGAATGGAATATCCACACAACTGATGCATACGATTAAAATATGTACCTTATGACAACAGAAGCTGGAGTTGATATCTTGCTATATTCACACACTTCTGGCTTCTTTTTAGAAAATTGTCATTCATATACAACAGTTCATCTTCCAAAATTGAGTAAATTTGAACTTAAAAAGCATACAAGGTTACTGTTGTCCATGAATTACAGGCAGTTGGTCCTGATACTGAGGTAAATTTTAAAAGATGAACTGATGCATGTGTATACCATTTTTCTAAAAAGATGCCAGAAATGTGATATAGGACAACATTTACAACATCTTCTGTCATAAGATACATACTTATTTCATTTTAATTATAGTTGTAATTGCAAGAACTTGAATCGGTTGCATCCAATTTACCACAAACTATAGCCCTGACTGATAATCCATCAGCTAAAATGAAACGGGTGACTAAAAAATCTGGCACCATATTGTGTGACAAAATATATTACATTTTCTGTACTACTAGAACATGTACTAATTGGAACATTTTATTTTTAATTTTAAATTTGGCGTGGAATTATGGAAAGAACAACACATATTTGATTTTAAAATATCTCTAGTATGATGGTGTATTGTAGCACAGTAATTAACAGCTTATAATGCATTTGTATTTTGTCCTGAAGGCAAGGCAATTGTAGGCACAGAAATAAAATGATTTTGAGTTTTTAATGCAATAAATTCAGTCCAGAAAAGCTAATATACACTACCTCAATTTTATTCTTTTCATTAACAATAATAAATTGTTTTTCCCATTCATATAGTGAACATTTAATTTTATTATACAACAGTAATTGTTTTTCTCTCTTCTTCTTGCATGAATGTATTTAAGTAGGTATTATATGCAGCTACAGTTAGCCAAACATAACCATTTATAAAGTTTAAAGGAAAGAGCACAGAGTTTAAAGGAAATGATATCAAATGCTTCTTCCACTGCTCCCTGAAGATATAGCATGGATCTTAAGCATACTACTGTACTCTCTATAAAAGTTAACATATTGCACCCCTCAGGAATTGGTGATTGTTCCTGCATTTTTATCAAGTTTATTATGGACCTGTTCTCATTGATGCATTTATAACATAAAACCATGATGATTAGTATAGCAGCTGGAATATTGAAATTAAATGAGTTTTGTTGAGCAGATTTTTATTCCTAATCAATTTTTTTACAGCTTTTTTCTTTATCGCTAGCCTTATGTAGTTGTTTGCCAGTAATATTATCTGGTTTCTTGTTAATGTCTGTGATTTTGAATGTCAATATTTGAAGTTTTATTAATCATGTTGTTCTCATAAGTTTGATCTAATACATATTTATTCATTGTAGCAATAACTAACATATTGTGAATCCTCATATTTTGGATTTTTAAAACATTCTTTAACATCATAAAAATAGCAAAATTTGATTCTAAAACTTGATTTCCTTTGAAATAGTAGTACATTTTTGTTATACAATATATAGATGATATTCTAATGTGGCATAATTATTTATTCTTTCCAGTGCACAATTTATACAACCCCTTATGGAGGAGGAAACAAAACAGAGTTTCTGGGCAATGGAGATATAGGAATTGTTGGTGCTCCTTATACTATTGCATTTGATTGGTTGGGTCGCAATTTATACATTGGCAATCGTATTGCCTCAAATTTTGAAGCTGTGAAAGTTGATGGTAAAGTCAGACACAGGACAATAATTCTTGCTAATGATGGCAACAGGACATCTGTAGCCAGACCAAAGTCAATGTGTCTAGATCCTCTGGATGGGTAAGTTCTAGTATAGTAAAACTAAAATGTGTATTTTATCTGGATGACTATGTCATTCTGTTTATGGTTACAGTACAGTAATTCATGTACTCTATAGTTCTGAAATCAAATATTTATACAGGGCTATCTAAATGATTATCGGGGTTAATGAATTTTTTTCAGAAAACTTGGAAACCTTGCAGTAACGGTTAGACAAACTGTCAAAGTTTTGTTTTGCATCAACTGTACTGATATCAGTTACCAACAGATGGCAATAACAGCAGTGTTTAACAAAATGGCAGTTAGCGGTAAGGAGAAAACTTTTGTACTCTTGAATATCATCAACACGGATCCATTACCATAGTCCAGCACCATTTTCGGACAAAATATGAGAAGGAGCCTCCTTCTGACAACTCTACTAGCAGATGGTATGCACAATTTATACAGGTTGTTTGTGCAAAGGGAAAAGCAGTGGGCATCCTGCTGTGTCAGAAGTGGATGTGAATCGGATTAGGGATGTTTATCTCCATAGTCTTAAGAAATCAACTACAAGATGTAGCAACTGCAAGTTCCTCAAACCATAATATGGTGCGTGTTACGAAGGTGCCTAAAGGTAAAACCATATCACCTACAATTGCATCAAGCTCTAACAACTAATGATAAAGTCCTACATTTCAACTTTTGCATGATACTGCAGGAACTTTTTGAAGAAGATGATGGTTTTCTTGACAGATTAGTTTTCAGTGACAAAGCTACTTTTCATGTGAATGAAAAGGTGAATAAGCAAAACGTTCGCATTTGGGGTACAACGAACCCCCATTGCTATGTGGAACATATGCAAGATTCCCCTAAGGTGAATGTGTTCTGTGCCATTTCAAACACGAAGGACTACGGCCAGTTCTTCTTCAATGTACAGACAGTGACAGGGCTGACTTACCTGGACATGCTCACAAATGGCTGTTACCCCATTTGAGTGATGACAGGGATGATTACGTGCTCCAACAGGATAGTGCACCACCTCATTTTCACAGGGAGGTCAGATCATTTTTAAACCAAGAACTTCCACAACGATGGATGGGATGTGGAACGGAAGGTGATCTGATGATCTTACCCTTTCCACCACATTCACCAGATCTTACACCATGCAATTTCTTCCTGTGAGGATATGTTAAGTTCATGTATTTGTTCTCCTGTACCGGTGGATATTCAGGAACTGAAGCAGCGCATCCGAGCCACCTTTGAAACCATCACCATTGCCATGTTGACTTGTGTGTGGGAAGAGATGCACTATCGAGGAGATGTGTGTAGAGATACAAAAGGCGCACATATCAACCATTTGTAATGTATGTAAAAAAACTTTATGAATTACAGTACACAATAAAATAAGATTCATATTCTTATGTCAATTGTACTGTGAGTTACAAATTTTTGTAACCCCGACAATCATTTAGAATAACCCTGTATAATTGCTGAATGTCTGTAAGCACTACATGCTGAATTACATTTTAAAATAATGCAATGTAATCTGACATCTTTCAGCATCTAAATTACCCAGCATTAACTTTTCAAAAGCAAGAGAAAAATACCCTAAACAAAAACTTAATTTCTACCAGGAACTGAACTCAGGGCTACCAGCTGACAAACAGACCTCTTGGGGTCTAACACATATAAGTTGGTTACCATTTTATCTAATTTTGCTACATTGAGTATTACTATGCAGTACTATCATAAGAAAGAAATTTTCTCATAAAACAGTTATGAATTAATAATTATAATAATTATTGGAAAATAAAAAATGATCATATGTATTACTGGGAGCAATTTGCCTGATTCTCATTATAGCTGATCAGACTGTGCATACTGATGTGATGTGTTCTTGTATCGTGTAACATAATTGTGTTTCTTCTTGTGTATTACCAGCACTACATAACTGAAACCATTATTTTGTGTTTCAAAGTACCAATTCCTCCAAAAATTCATATAAAAGGGGGTCAAAGTGTCTTTTGGATGAACCAAGGCCAAGTGCCTACCAGAGAAATTTGCTTTTCCAATTATTATGGGGTTTTTGTTATGAATTTGTTTTAATATTTATTCTGTTTAGTAAGTGATATAAATGCACACAATATTTTTTATGTTTTTTAAATTGTACTAAGTTTAATGTGTATATAATAAGGATTCAAGAAATGTTAATGATACCAGAATAAATTAATTAAAAAATATATAAATTACTAATCTTTAGAGTTTTAGGGGCCTGCTATCATACTTTTGCAAAGCAGCAATTAACATTTAAATATATGCCCTGAAAATAAAATGCACATGTTTGAAAAGAGATCAGTCTTTTTATAAACTGGGCTTATTTGTGTTTAAGAATAATTAAATTTATTATAATAATTATTATTAACCATCTCTCTGAATGAGTTCTATTGTTCATTTTTTGTGCTATAATTGTAAAAATTAATATTTGCTTGCCACAGAAAACTATACTGGGTGGATGAGGGAGGATTTGGTGTTCCAGCTAAGGTAGGAAAGGTGAACATGAATGGTTCCAATCCCATTGTTTTACTAGATGACATCGAAAGACCAGAAGCTATCACCATTGATATGGAGAAGAAATTACTATATTTCAGCTCTCACTATCCAAGTTTTGTAAGTTCATGACATACGAAAAAAATTTGAAGCTTATTAGAGAACTAAACATAATGATCTTTAAGTGTTTTACTCTGAAAATATTTCAGAACCTTTCCCTTAATATGCAATTATAAATTTATTTGGAAAATATCTAGCTATATCAGTGACTATATGATGAAACATTGTCAAATTCATACTGTGGTGACACTATTATACTAAAGTCTTTTCTACTGAAATATCATTTCAAACAGCCTATAGTCACCGCACTTTTATTAACTGTCTATAGAGTTGTATATATAAGTTTCTGACTTAGTCAAAAAACTATAGTTTTACAAGGTATCATGTTATACTTTTACAAATTAATAAAATATATACATTTTATGTATCATATATGAAGGACATTATAAAAGTTCTTGGTCTGACAAAGAAAACACAAGATTTAAGAGAATTGTTTTTTTTTTTTTTTTTTAATCTTAGTCACCTTGTAAATCAATACAAAGTCCAACAACTTTCCATCTATTTGATTCCCTCAGTAAAATTTGTCCAACTGTGAAAAATAATCCCCATCTCAGTTTCAACCTCATCATGTGATGTGAATGAAATAACATAAGAAACACCACAAATGTATTATTTCAAGTATACATGGGATAGATTTAAGGAAACTGAATATTACTTGAGGCCAAGTTAACTTAGGGGAGTAATTTTTTTCAAAATGATTGTGCTCGAGTTATCTCAGGTTAGTACATTAGAAGGCTAAGCTATTATAAGAGGCAATTGAAATGACCAAGAAATCATTATGGCAAATGGGAATATTATGTATCATTGTAAAGACACATTGTTGGTTAAAATTTCCCATATGTGCACTGTGCTCACAGGATGTTAAATGGAAGAAAATTAATTGGGAAACTAGGACAGTTGTGCATGAAGTGATTTCATGAACAAAATGGAAGTCAATTATATTATCAAGTTTATGCACCTACAGGGCAAATCTGAGCAGTAGTAAATTTTTGATGAGATGTTTGCTGTATATAAGAATGACTGCTAAGCATTAGAAAAATAATTTCCACACAGAATATAACAGCATTCAAAATGAACCAGGGAGTAGTAGACCATCTATTGCTGATGGTGCAAACATTGTTGCAAAAGTAAAGACCCTAGTCTTTTCAGACAGGTGTATCAGCCTCTTCAAACATTTATAAGAAAAAATAAAGTGCAAAAGATGCAGTTTGTTAGCCAGAGGTATTTTTCTGCTTCAGGACATGTCAGCTCATGTAGCTCTTGACATAATATTTTGCCCTATCTGCTCTACTCATTAGACATAGTATCAAGTGCTTGTTCCTGTTTTCAAACATGGACATCATTTTTAAAATTATCAGAATCACTTAGTAAAAACATGATATGGGATGCACAAAGAGGAGTTTTACATTCAAGGCATTAGGAAAGTGAAAGAGAGAGATGGGAGAAGTGCATTGCCTTGCAAACTAAATAGAGAAGGACTAAAGTTCACACCAATTTTCAGATATATGCCTTAATTCCTTTATACTAAAGTGCAAAGCTTCCTGACACACCTTGTAAATTTGTGCATCAGTGCAAGTTTATACTTGGTTTGATCATTAATGGTTGACTGTATGCCAGAAGGAATGACAATAAATGGGGCATTAATGGCACTTGTGTGTTCAGTCCTTTATTTGAGGAACTGAGATGGCAATTTGGAGACAAGAACTTTGCATTAGACAACAGCCTGCAAATTAGAGAGAATTGCAAAAGTTCAGATGCTTGGTCATCCACCCTACAAGCCAGACTGTGCACCATATGATTTCTGGTTGTTTTCTTCCATAAAATTTGTCATTGCTGGAAAACAAATGCAGGACCTTGCTCAGGCTATAAATTCAGCTCTGCTGACAACATCTCAATTGCATTAGAGTCAACCCCCAATAATTCATGGTAATTCTGCAAATTATCTGCATAAGATTGTTACTTTCATCTCAAATTTGGTAAAAAGTACTTTGACAGATTGGGTAATTAAAGTACACTTTAAAATCAATATATTTGAAACATTGTAATACATTTTAAGATAACTGCCTACAGTAACATATATTTTAAAATCAATAGACATATCATGTTTCACTTTAATGGAAAAAAATTAGTCAGCTTTGTTGTACTCTTGAACACAACTCATTTTTCCACTTTTAGTATGTAAATTTTGTAGGAAAAATGTCCGTAAACAAAAAGTCATTACCATTTTCCATATGTGATAGAAGCATGTAAAATACTAATTTGGCTGTGTGAAATTTTTGCATCTCCCATGCCTTCTTCTTTATAATTCATTATACACCCACTCACTTTTAAGTGCACAACAAAACACACAACTGTAAACTCAAAAAAGACATACAGCAGATAATCAAACAGCAACACTAAGTCACACTACTCACATTATTACTGAAGTAAGAAAGCATGGTAGTTTGCCTTGAATGCATTATGCACAAAATTCAAGGGGAAGGGGATGATAAGCAGAAAGATGCATTATGCTTGAAAATTTGGAGAAAGAAGTTGAGCAATTGAGTTAAGGTGAAATATTTTATATATAAAAAATTAAATTAAAAAAAAGGAAAGAGAGAGAAGATGAACTGCTGATTATCTGTAAAGTGAATTGTCTGCACGCAAATTATTGGGTGTCAACTCTATACTGATAAGTGGTTGAAACATCTACAATTATGTACAGAGAGAAATAGATAATGCTTTGAAGGATTATGAGATTAAGTGCTTTGATATAGCTCATCTAGGGTTAAGAATTTGTATGTATAAAATTCTTTTGTGGTATAAGAATTAGAGGAGAGAGAGGGGAAGGTTTGCCTCTGGAATGTCAGAGGTGCAGCTTCCCTCATTGATGAGTGCTCAGTGTTTTTGCCTTCTAGCTCTCTGGAGGTGGGAATACTGATCACTGAAATGAAGAAGTTAAAAGATATTTGTAATTTTATAGTTTACTATTTGTTAACTTTATATTTGTATGGTTGTATGTAATATTGTAGTGGTCTATAGGAAAGTGGCTAGGGCTATAACCTATAGACTTTTATTTCTTTTGTATTTTGTTTAGAACTCAATAATTAATTAAATAAATAAAGATAATAACTTTGATTTATTTAAGGCATTTACAGAACACTACAATTCCTTTCATTTCTGGACTTGAAGATAATAAGAACAGAGACAAGTTAGAATAAGATATTTACAGGAGGGGAAAAAACACACACACAAAACTGCATTGAAGCCAATATTTTTAATCCTAGAACTCACCAGCATTCAATAATAAATACAGCAACACACCAACTTATATGAAACAGAATATGAAAAGATATAAACATTTAATTGAAATTGCAGAAAGCAATGGATTCAGTAAAGGACTGATGGATTGAGTGATACAGAGTATCAAATCGCAAGAATTGATATGGTAATTTATCTATTATTAGAGAAAGAAAAATTGAAGTTCAAAATATTCTCACATCACTTTTGGGTTTTTCAAAAAATTTTAAAAAAGTTTAACACCACTCAACTCCACAGAATAAATACAGTATACAGAATCTCATAGCATCAAATAATATAGAAAAAATTTCCCCAGAAAAACTGTAATCCACAAGATTAATTGTTCAGATTATAATAAAATATACATTGGGAAAACAAAAGGAATATATATGTGAGATGACTTAAAAGAATTGTTCAGGAATATCGGACATAAACATACAAATAAGTCAGCTGTGGCCAACCATTTTTGGGAAATGAACCATGAAATAGAATAGAAACCAAAATTGTTAAAATCAGCATATCAACCATTGGAACTTAGCTTATGGGAAAATATCTACATCAACAAATACTAAGTTGGCCCTGTCAAATTTTGAAATTGTAACAGTTGACGAGTTAATTTAAAAAAATTATATAACCTCCCATCAGAAGTCAGCTGTAAGCATCCAAAATGCCATTTGAATTGTCTATCAGTTGCCTGGTAACTATGATGTGAATAAGGGTCCACGAAACATATTTTTTAATAAAAGTTGATAAGTGGAGAAATAAGAATATAATATATAGACCAGGTAAAACAAATTTATATTTACATTCTCCTCTGTGATAGATCTATTTAGTAGCATTTTAATTAATACTAATAAATATTAATTTATGTTTAACTTTCTTTCTTCAATGAAAAGAGATAACTTCTTATAAAGCTGATCTCATTTTACTATGTTAAATTCAATGTTGTTTTAAAATTTCAGATTAAAGTCATGGATGTAAATGGAAATGGTATAACTACTCTCTTAACACAAACCAACAATATAGCTCACCCAAAAGCACTTGGTGTATTGGACAGTCGATTGTACTATCTTGATCCATCTTATGAGAAAATTGAAAGGGTGGACCTTCCCAGAGGAGACAACCCCAAAATGCTTCTTGATAATGAACCTGATCTGAAAACATTTACAATATTCAGGAAACGAATAAGTAAGTTCTTTGTAAATAAAAAATTATTATATGTAGATGCATGCTGAATAAACCTCATCCATTAAAAGTGTTTTAGGAAAATATATATGGATTCAATAAATGTACTGTTCTTAAACAATACAGCAAACTTATTTTAATTCATATTCAAAAATGGCCTTTGGCCAAATTCTTGAACAGGTAAATAGAAGAAGGACAAGAAGAAGACCTTGAACCATAATCCCAACAACTATAGTTGATATTATAGATATGCATATGAAATGCTATCATCTACTATCTATGACAGGCTAATTAATTACTGAATGAACAGGTTCTTAATTCTAGAAAATACCCATACCTTAAATTGTCACTTATATAAGAATGAATTAATTTATTTTATAGATTAGTGGCTTTCTTTTGTTTATATATTGTATTTTAAAGTTTATTGAACAATTTAGCAATTTACTGTATATTTTACCTTGAAATTGTTGTATTATTAATAAAACAAAACAAATGAAAAAAAATCTTTTTACTTTTGTTGAAATTTATTTAGTTAATAAATTCTTCAAAATATATGTTTTGAATTTTTAAGGTACAAATCACCCATGCATGAACAACAATGGTGGTTGTGAGCATTTATGTATACCCAATGAGGCAAACACACGTGTCTGCAGCTGTTCTGTAGGCTATAAGAAAGAGAATGAAGTGGGATGTGTTGCATATAAGACTTTTGCTGTTGTATCTCAGCTGGACATTACTAGAGGTTACAGTCTCAAGGATTCTGCAGAAGCAATGGTGCCCATTACTGGGCCAGGTATGAAGTTATGAAAAGGCTCTTTTCATTTTTTTTTCTTCTCATATGTAAAAAATTTAATAATTTATTATAAAGTAGTTTTGTTTTAAGAAAAATCATATAAATTACAAAAGAATCATTAAAATTAGAGACCATAGGAGTTGATAGAATGTATAAATTAATTATTTCAGTAATATTTTTAATATGTAACATTTCAGAAGCAAAAATGCTTAATCTATAATTTGTTAAAAATGATTTTTAAAATACATAGCCATCATATAATTGTTCCTTTGACAACTGCAAATGCAATACCTATGAAAATATTAAATAAAGAATTAATGCTGTTGTTAACTTGAGCTTTAGAAATAAATAAATCATTAAATTTCTCTTAAAACTTTTTTTAGCTTTCTAATCTTCCATAAGTTACTTTTAATTATATTACCATTGGTTTCCCATTCCTGTAAATTCCATGCCAATTAATCACTGTTACATGTTTATTAGCTTTGCATGGTAAAACAGTTGCATTCTTTCCCATTTCAAGATTACTCTTTTCCACTTTATCTACAGACTACACCCTTTTCACTATATTACATAAAGTTGTTCTTATGCTTCTTATAATCCTTAAAGAAAAAAATATTTTAGCTTCTTGTACACTCTTGAAAGGTCTTGTTCTACAGGCCAGACTTAAAGCTTTAGAGAAATAATGATAGTTGTGTGTTGAACCTCTATCAAAATGTTTTATTTCCAGTAATATACTATATCTACTACAGTTTTATTGGTGCCATATCAATGTTTATTTTATCTTTGAGTACTTTTTTACTCTCGTCAGATGTAAATATGTGATTTTCTATTTTAGCCCATTATTTAAGTGGATTATATATTATGGCATCTTATTTTCCTTACAGGTCATCACATTTTACATGTGGATGTTCACTATGCAGAAAATTGGATATACTGGGTGGAATTCAACCGAGGTACCTGGAATGGTATTTTTCGTATTAGACCAAATGGCACAGAACTACAGCCAATAATTAAGGATGGCATTGGCTCAAATGGAATCCGTGGGATAACCATTGATTGGATTGCAGGAAATCTTTATTTCACCAATGTGTTCCCTCATGAAAATTATCTGGAAGTTTGTTGGCTTGATGGTTCTAATAGAAAAGTTCTTGTCAAAACCACAACAGATGCACCTCGTGAACTCTCTGTGAATCCAATTAAAAGGTAGTTACAATATGGGTTCTTAATGTTAATTACATTCTATATCATCAACTAACACATTCTACTAGTTACGGTGTTGTTAATATGTAATGTAATATTTTTTCTCCATCTCTATTCACAATACATGTTCTAGGCAGTTTCTGATTTTAAGTTCTTTTTTACTGCAAGTATGTTTAGTTATTTGATTATTTTGATATGCTTTTGGGTTCCTTTATAACTTTATTTAATGTTGCTTAATACTTGTAAAAATCATTTTGGAAATCTCAAAAACATGTAGTATACTAAAATTATATGTATCATTCTTTTCTTGGTGCATGGAATTTGGATTCCTTTTGTTATCCATGTTTTTTAATTTTTTTTAGAATTTCTTTTTATCCATTTTAGGAGGCAATGTAACATCAAAATAGTAAAGATCTTTCCATGATTCATTTTTTATTAGATGGATGAAAGATGTAAGCTGTTTTTGTTGAAAATGCACATTATTTTCATGATTTCAGGGAGTGCCTTTGATACAAAAAGAGTTAATATTTGGGCATTATGATCACTATATTCCATATTAAAAGGTTTGGCTTTATAGTCAAGCTTAGAATTGCTTTAAATTTGGTTATCTGTGTAGAAGAATTGCTAAGTGGTAATTTGTGTTGGAAAGTTCACTACAGCAGTTAACCAAAACTAGAGGTTATGTATTAATATGTATTATGTATTAATTATGTATTAGGTTATGGACATTTATTTCCATGCAGAAAAAATATTTATTTATGTAAGAACTGCTCCCTAATTATAAGTGTCCATCATGATAGCACAGTAGAAAACAAATAGTCATTAAGTGCCATTAAAAAAGATAGCATTAAAGAGGTCTTAAATCCTATTGTATATCATCTTGCATGATTTTCATATTCTCTCATTCCTTACATAATAAGAAAGTTAATGTCCATGTAACATTATGCTACCCATCCTCTTGGAAAATAAAAATGAAATTTGATTATACTTTTTGGAATCAGACAACTTTCCCACAGTTTTATTAAGACCCTACTAATTAGCTATATAAATGTGTACTTCTGATTTATTTTACAGGCTTCTTTATTGGATTGACTATGGTCAGTACCCAAGAATAGGCAAAGCATATCTTGATGGATCAAACTGGACACCAATTGTGACTTCTGGAATAAGAAATCCACGTGATCTTACTGTAGATATGCTGACCCATGATGTATACTGGGTTGATTCGAAGCTTGACATGATTCAGAAAGTCTCTTACAGTGGTGGCAACAGACAGGTACAGCAAACTTGTAGTTGATTAATAATCATTAATTCCTTAGTTTCTGTTTATAGGTAGTGATTTTTTCAGATATTGGACCATGTGGCCTTTGGGGCAATAAGTGCTTCCTTATTTGCTCATTAGATGAGATTTGAAATGTGCAACAATAAACAACAAAAAAATTGTCTTTATTACAATTTTAAGCACTCTCCAGCACACACTATACACCATTGCATCCATTGAAATCAATTTATAAAAATAATCATTGTAATCATTTTCTACCAGAACAATGCTCTTCTTCATAAATCAGGAACAATGGATTTTTTTCTGGCTTAAATCCTAAATATGACTTCTTTCAGAAGAGAAGTAAAGCCATGTCTTAGATTTACTGCATATAAAAGAACCTCAGACATAAAAGAAGAGGCCTCTGAAAAAAGATTTACTGCATATAAAAGAACCTCAGGCCTGAAAGAAGAGGCCTCTGAAAAAATTTATCAGTCATTTCACACCATGGATTGAATGGGATGTTGATGACCTGAGATGTTACCACAAATAAACCAAATCAACAACAAGTCTTCTTTATAGGCAGCAACAGCTGGGAAATCTGTTCCTACAAAGATTATTCTTCATATTTGGGAGCACAAAAAGGTGCATGGAATCAAGTTTAGACTATAGGTTGGATTCATAAATTATTTCAAAGCCATTTTCTTAAAAAAATGAGATTGTTGAATTGGCCTTGTAAATATAAGCATGTCTTGAGCAACAAATTGCTTCTCCCCCATTTTTGGTCATTTCTCTTTAAGTAGACAGACCTCTGTATACCACATTGGACTAGCTGCCTTCTTATTTTTCAGTATAGTGGTGGCTATATTACTGCTTGTTAAGAAAATGAATGACCAGTACATTTGTTGTCATATTACTTGGTCCCTTCATCTTGGTGGGAGGTTTTTTCTCTGAGAAAATTCATACCAATGGCTGGCACTTGGTTCTAGATTTATATTTGTAAATCCAAGTCTCATCAGTTGTTGCTAAGTTTGAGATCCTGACTCTTGAGGGAGCCTCCATTCATGCAGGATTGAGGTATGCAGCAGGCAAGGCTATTCCTTTTGAAAATTTCCTTCCTTTCATTAATATGTGGTTTTTGTTTCAGGATTGTGTTTTTTATTGCAAGCAAGTTTTCATGGCTAGTTTAATATTATGTAATTTTGTGCATTGCCTGAAAAATGTACTATTCTGGGATGCACCAGTAATTACAAAAGTTATAATAGAACAGAAGAAATATTCTCAGTTTCCACATATCAGAATATGTAGCATGAACAGCTCAATAGGTTTATGCTATTACTAGAGCTAATTGGACACCATCTAAGACTCTGTAGTGTGTAGCAAACATTTTCATTTAAATGATCTTAGATGAATACTTTCTATGTGCTCCAGTGCTAAGTAAAAATGCTGTTTTTGAACTATCTCCTAATTTACTTCAGTATTTAAGTACATACAGTTTCAAAAATACCACATACCTGACAAAAGATGAGATGAAGTGGGGGAAAAAGAATAAATAGAAAGATGGTGTCTTAGGGGGGGAAAAAAACAAAAAGAAGACTTAAAAACATTAAAAAATGTAAGTTAAATTGGATTATTTAAAAAAAAAATGAGCATTGTTGCATCTTGTTCAAGCCAGATGTTACTTCTGCTCTCAAATTTGTTGCAACGTAACATTATCAGAATAGAAATCCATATAAAGAGTAGCGTTGATTCCCATAAATTTCTCACTGTATTGAAAATTAGGATACTTAAAGAATGGTCTCAATTTAATGCTCTGATATGTTATTGTAAGGAACAAAATTTAAAAAAAAAAAAATTGAGAATGAATTTGAAAATAAATTTTTGCCAGCGAAGAATCAGAAAATCATTATATATAATTTATTTTAAAAAAGAACTGTATGCTGATGAAACTCTTTGCAACATTTTAAATGATGTATGTGTGGAAGTAAGCACATTAGTATTGTAGAGAAGATAATTGGAATATTCTGTAATATTTTACTATATAAATTACAGTAAAAGAAAAATGAGATAGTCACTATAAGCAAAAACTTTGCTTATAACTTTGACAAAATAAAATACTAAAAATATAATTGATATCATTGTATAATTCAGTTGAACTACACACTCTTAATGCTTCACTTACTTGTCGTAATGTATGGAACCGGTTTCGAGAACATTTAGTTCTCAGCTTCAGGCAGGCTAAAATCCAACTGAGGTTGCAAATTCATCATAGGATGGGTCTCCCAGGTAATCCATGGTGTTTATTAGTTTAAAGCAGGCTCCAAGTACATAGACAGTTTGCTGCTAGCAATGGGGATGGCGCTGAATATTATCTGCTGCATTTGAATTGCTAACGTGAGACACCTGGCATCGAAATGATGTCAAAATTTCTGTTTTATTAGCAAAATATTTCCCCTGCAATGGCTGCTTAACTTTGAGGTTAGAGCATAATCACGGGACTGAAATCAGGGGAACATGACGAGTGTTGAAGAACTTCCTAACCGCACTGCTTTAAAAGACAATTGACACTGTGGGCTAAGTGAATTGTCACATTATCACAGAGAATAATGGCGTTGATCAAAAGTTTTGGCCATTTGGGTGCATATGGTATTGTGTGACACAAAAAAAGATCTGTGATTCACAGTGGTCCCCTCATGCATGATGACACAAAACCATACCTTGTCTGTCATAGGTCAGAATGATCATGACATTTGCTGGTGAGGAGTTTGGCAAAATTTATGTTTGCATGATGCTAAATATGAAGTTATTCATTGGACTGTCGCTTGAGTTCTGGTTCATATGCCCTTGCCCACGTATTCATTGTTTGCAATGATGCGATTTAACATGGCATCTCTTTTTCTTTCTGAAATCTCGCCAAATTGATGCAACACATTTTGTAATGAGTCCATTTCTGCACCTCATTTATTTGATATGGTACCCACTTTGCACACATTTTCCACATGTTCAGGTCCTCCCGTAAAGTGTGGTGCACTGTTTTTGCTCAAATTCCCATTTGCTCTTCTAATTCCACCAGTGTTGCACCTATTATCGCGTAAGCACTATTCCACCACCATCACTCGAACATCCTTGTCCACAAATATAGGATGCCCACTTGCAGTAGATCGGTGGTCGAGATTCTGTCCAGTTAGAAGGCCTCTGTCCACCGCACCACTGTTTGATAGGGCAGGGCACACACACCCAGTGCTTCCCATAGCTCTGTAAGCTCTATGTACTATTCTCGTACATTTCTGTCACATATACATGCTATTTTCACATACCCATGTTTTTCACTCTTCGTGACCTTCATTCCTGACCATTGTTGCTCACCAACTGAAATTTGGGCGTGCTGAGATACGCAGCTCTGCTCACATATACCTTCTGATGGCTTCATTTGAAAGTACATACATTATTGTGTTGAATGAAATTTCAAAATTAATATTGTACAGCCTTTGCATTTATCTTAAATATATTACATTAATTTATTTTTATGAATTTTGCCTTAAGCAAGTTTTAAAGTTTACATATATACAGCAGATAAATGAGCTTAGAATCTTAAGAATATTAGGAAATATAGATGAACAAGTAAGTAATTAAGTAAATAAAATATTAAGTTATTATCTATTCTTTTTAGTAGCACTTGAACTGTAAATTAGAGATTTTGAATGACATTCCAACTGAGATTATTAAGGACTTCTTAGACTAAAAATTAATTTAATTTAATTTGATAATTTATTAGCTTGTGCAATATATTATAAAGTCCCTGAATTATAAATATATTATACCATCCTGACTTTTGTAATCACTCACCCATCCTCCTCTGTCAATGATAATAACAATATTCATGAAATATTACTTCATGTCTTGCTGAAAATTAGGCAGTCCTGATGGTCTAGTGGCAGCCATACTTGCCTTCTAAACCCAAGATTGCCAGTTCAAACCCGGCCAGGATCGATGGCTTTTTTCGGGCGTAAAAATCCAAAGTATGGTTTCCTTCAGAAGGGAAGTAAAATCATGCTCCTGTGTCATACATTTACAGCATGAAAAAGAATCTCAAGCCTGAAAGAAGAGGAAATAGAATGGGATGCTGATGACCTGAGATGTTAAAGAGCATCTGCAAATAAACCAAATCAATCAACAAATTGTTGAAAATTAGAGGAAACTAATAAGTCAATGCCAGACTGTTTGTAATATGTGACAATTGCCCATGCAGTGTGTCCAAATATAGGAACAGAATGAACTGAAAAAAGTGAATGAAAAAGTAGCAAAATTAAAACCTTAACCTAGGTCACATTGGTTATGGTTTTAAGAGGGTATAAGAGGGATCAGAATTTTATTTTCAGTATGTTGCTAATTATTGGTAGTTGTTAGGTTTTTAAAGTTTAATCCACTGATATGCTGATATTATGTGATAATAGTAAAATAAAATTAGAAAGAAGGTGAAAACAATTTTACTTTAGTTGAGAAACAAGCAATTGTAATGTTCTGTTTCCTAGGTGATTCGTCGCAATCTGGCTAACCCAATGGGCATTGCAGTTCATATGGGTGATGTATACTGGGTGGATCGTAATTTGGAAACAGTATTCAGAGCATCTAAATTGGCAGGCAATACATCTCAACCATTCTCACTTCGAACAAATCTTCAACGTCTACGAGATATTGCAATCTTTGATGTAACAAACCAGCCCCCTGATGAGAACAATCCTTGCCGTCGACTAGGTAATGGTGGATGTGATCAACTCTGCTTCTCATTTCCTCCTGATCCTATTCGGCTTGAGAAAATGCAGTATCGTTGTGATTGTGCCACTGGTCAGCTTTTGAGCAATGGAGGTGGAGTTGATGGCCGCAAATGTGACACAGTCTCTGAATATCTTGTCTTCACAACACGTACTGAAATCAGGGCACTGAGTTTGGACCCTCGCTCTACAAGTATGCCATTCAAACCTGTGGTAAGTGAACAAAACCAGCAAATAACCATTATTAAAAAGAGGTGTGTGATATGGAAGATCATAGCATACACAGATCATTTATTAATTTAGCTTTTTGGTTATACATTACTTAATATGTTTCAAAGTTACAAATCAAATAATTTTATTTCCTAAGCTTATAGAAAAGGGTACATTTAGTTTTAATATATTATAGCAGACTATAAAATGGTCAAATCATAGCACAGAGCATTTGTGTGCAATTATTTGAGCTTGATGGTTGCTGGATAAAGTTTTGGGCCATTCTACAGATAACAGTTTGCAACTTATTTTGAATAGGAGAAGGTTTAAAGTGTCTTAATGGCGTATAAATTTGATATATTAAACAATTCTATCCATTCTCCACAAAATATATGAAACCTAGAAGCTGATGATAGACATTGGTCAATGGTTAATATTTTTCAGGGATTATAAAATAACATGCAATAAGGAATTAAACAAATTGAAAAACACAAAGACAAATTATTTATTTTGAATAACTTAAGTGATTTTCATATACAGCATATTAAATCACATTGCTGAAGGGGCATCCAACATTCTGTAGCCTTTAGGATTATAGTTAGCATTTTTGTTGTATTCTGTCATTTTCCATTCTTGGAATACAGCTGTATCAGCCTTGCTATAGATTGGTTATTCTGTCTAATACATTATAGATGTTTAATTCATTTCTGATATTGTCATTCCTTTTTTTATCTTGAAATGTCAGACATACTACAGAATGTAAGTACCTCATTACTGTTGTCTCCAACTTTTTTGGTTTTCCTATTAAGAATCCAATATTCAGAGATGTGAATCAAAACTGGTAATGCCATCACCTTAAAAAATTTGTTATGTTGTTTTCATTGTTTTCCTTTTAATTGCAACGTATTGCTCTACACATTCTGTAAAATGTATTTGAGATTTACATCTTCTTTTTGGCAGAAGGATGTATTAAAACCTAAATAGTTAAATTGTTTATTTGAACTTTATCTCTTAAAACAATTTTTAGCACTGATGACTGTTTCCAGCAAATACCATACTCTTGGTCTTGCTGCTTTAATTCTGCATCTGATCTATCACTTTTATTTTGTTGTTGTCTTTGGAAAGATTCAGGTATTCCAAAAAGTACCACTTAGTTATATTAGTAAGTAATAATCATACTATATTGGTATTTCACTTCTTTGAAATTTAGGCTGCTGTTTTCTAGTGCACATTAAATATTAGACATTTTACAAGACATTTTATAGCATCTCAAAGTCTTTCTTCTTTTCATAAGCAGAATCTGATTTCCTTCAGACATGGTTGTGATATATATAATATTAATGAAAAATAAAAATAAAGAAACACTATAAACAATGTAACAAATTAACACTAATAATAAAAGTAGATAAAGATAAAACACAGAGAAAGAGTCACACTTGAAATTGCTATATTTCGAACTACTGCCAGCTTCTTGCCATTGAAGAACTGGCAGTAGTTCGAAATATAGCAATTTCAAGTGTGACTCTTTCTCTGTGTTTTATCTTTATCTACTTTTATTATTAGTGTTAATTTATATATATATATATATTAATATATAAATAGGAAATATTTTAAACAAAATAACTGTGTAAGTCAAGAACTAGTACACTCAATTTATTGATTTAGAATAATCACTTTAATTTTTAGGCACAGACTGTAATTTAAAACCGAAATTGAATTAGGATTTTTTTCTAAAATAAATTTGTTTTAATGATGTTAAATGTGTCTTAGTATGCATTGAGTTCATCTACCCCAGGATTAAAAAGTGATTGGCTTTTTTGAAAATAACTTCAAAAATATTTATTGTCTACAAATACTAAAACTGTAATTTACCCAATTACAGACAAACCTCACAAACGTTGTAGGTGTTGATTTTGACTATGCTGACCACAAACTCTTATTCACCCAAATAAGACCATGGGCACGCATTGGATGGATGTCTAGTACTGAGCCAAGTACAAATGACATGCACAATATCATCAACAGAGGCATTAACCCTGAAGGCATTGCATATGACTGGACACAGAAGAAGATATACTGGACAGACTCTTCAAACAACAGTATATATGCCATGAATCTGGATGGAACAGATCTAGTGATGATTGCAAGAGTTGAACGACCAAGAGCTATAGTTGTTGATCCTTGCAATGGGTAAGTTGAACAGTAAACAGAAGTTACTGAATCAGAAAATTTAAAAACTAAAAATGGGGAAACTTCTCTCATTACAGAAGTTTCATAGAGAACATGAAAAATCAATTTTTTTTTAAATTTATTTTATCCAATTGATCGTTTAGCACATAGTAGTACAATTGTGTTGGACACATCTTAATAAAATATTGAATTATATGCATGAATAATCCAAGAAAAAAAAAAACAACACAATTAGGTGTATACAACAATATGTACATAAGTATATAGATGAATTATATTGTTATTCTCACACTATCAGGACAGAGTGCAGTTATGAAATAGTTATTTATCATTATTTGTAAGAAAATCTTTAATGGAGTAGAAGCAGTGATTAATTAGATGTGTCTTTAGGTATAGTTTGAAAATTTTATCTTATTGTATTTCTTATAAGTAGTTTGGAAGATTATTGTATATCTTTATGCCAAAGTAAAATATGCATCTTTGGTAGTATGCTTATATACATGTAGGCTGAATTTTGTCTTGTATTGTATTGATGGACTGCTTCATTCTTAAGGGTGAATCTGTATCATATGGTTTTGTGGATAAACATTATTATTTGAAATACGTAGATACAAAGAAGAGGAAAAATGCCTAATTTTTTAAAAAGTGGTTTACATGTTTTTCTTGGACTTGCTCCTATCATGGCCCTAATTATTTTTTTCTTTTGCATTATGAAACATACCTAACTTGAAGTTGATTCCCCCCAGAATATTATACCATACCTGAACAAGGAATGGATTTATGCAAAGTAAGCCATTCTAACAGTCCCCACTCTTGTACAACTTGCTAGTCATATAGCATACTGTACCGAGTTTTGTGATTTGTGTAGGTATCCCATTTTAAATTGCTTTGAACCCATAGGCCAAGAAATTTGGCATTTTTATATCACTATTATAATATGTGTAGGTGTATGGAGAAGGGATAGAAACTTTTTATTTAATTTAAAAGTAAACAACTCTAGATTACAATTTGTTTAATGTAGGAATCCACACAGTGAAACGATTATAAAATCTTAGGTAGATTAAAAACAAAACACTACTTATAATCAGGTTAACCCATTAAAAACACTCTTGATCTTCTACTCTTAAAACTTTTAAAATTACAACTGTTGTTCTATGGTTGATAAGGTCTCATGAAACATGTCCCAGCTTTTAAAATTAAAACTATTGTTCTATGGTTGACAAGGTCTCACGAAAAATATCCCAGTTTTAATTTTAAAAGCTTTAAAGTAGAATGTCAAGTGTGTTTTTAATGTGTTAACATGATTATAAATAGTTTTACTTTTCATCTGCCTTAGAGATCTAGATTATTTTAAATCTATTTTTAAAGTAAAATGTCTCTTAGCATTTCCTTAACTTTAATGCTTTGTTTTAAAATATAACCTTAAACAGTTTTAAAGGCAGCTGAGGGAGTCAACATTGTTTTAATTAAAATTGCAGTACTATTGATTCTAGTACTTAATTAACTGCTTTATGGACAGTTAAGTACATTTTGTCATTATACAGAAAATTAATTAAAAGCATGTAAGCATAATGATCTAACTTTTTTTGTTTGTGTGTGTGTGTGTTAAAGTAGTTATTAGTACTTCAGTACTCTCAGTTGACTTTCAATGGTTGTATGATTGCATTAACCAGAATATATATACTTTTTTCAACACTACCTGAGCAAAGTGAAAACTAGATACTTTTCACACACTTCAAGTTAATAATGTAGCCACTGTTTTTCAGAACCCTATATTACACTGACTGGGGTAGATTTGGTACTTCAGGAAGAATCTTTAAAACTACTATGGCTGGTTCTTTGAAAAAGGCAATTATTGATAAAGAACTCTCACAACCAAGTGGCCTTGCAATTGATTATGAAGAGAGGATGTTGTACTGGACTGATGCTGTCAGGGAGAAAATAGAAAGGTCTTTGCTGAGTGGTGCAAATAGAGAGGTATGGTAACTGACTGATGCTTTAGTAAGTCAATTTTTCAAATATGTACCCACTTATAACTCTTCACATAGACCTTCTTCTTTTGGCTTTTATCTTTGCTAATCAGAAGGGGATTATATACATTGAACATGATTTAGTAATAATAGTTTACAGTAGCTCTTGTGGATAATATTAGAAATTTAGGTAGCAGCATGTGTTACTCTGAATTGACAAGTAGCTTAAATTGTGGATATTGTGCTCTCTCTCTTCCCAAAGAAAAAGAATAAGAGATATATCCAGCAAACATGTTTGGCATTTCTAAGTTAATGATAAGGTTAAAGAGTTATAAAATTGATAAATATCTTATCATTAGTTACCATTTTACCTTTGTTTTATTGCCAGTTTCTAATATTAATCTTTCTTTTTAGTTTGGCTTATGCACTTTTTGTGAATTTTCTGTATGTGTTGTCATAACTTAGTGTGTTTTTTTCTGTCTCACTTATCCAAGCTATTCAGAAGCACTCATTTAGTGCTTGATAATTTTTTCTTTGAGTAACCCCCAAGTATTTGGTGCTTGATATTTCAAATACTTTAATTCTGACAAAAATTTTGCATTAAACTGACATACAAATGTTTAAAAAAGGATGCTACCTTTTTTATTAACATCTGTTTCTAATAAAATGTTTGATTTTCTCCTCCAAGTAGATGGGTAAATAATTTACATTATTACTGCAAATATTCTTTAGCAAATTAAATCTTTATCAGCTTTTATCACTGCGAAAGTTTGATTTCCACTATTTGGAACAGGTAGTCAAGGAAACTAGTGTCAACAATTAAGTTCAGACTTGAAAAATTCTGATTATGACCAGGATTCAAACTATAGATCTTCAGCCTTCCATGCTGATGCCTAAACAGCTGAGCTACCATGTTCTCTTTTAAGCACAGAACCATGAAATTCTCTTGTCTGACTCTATATATATCCCTGACTTATCTTCCTAAGGTTTTTTTGCTGTAGGATGATTATCACTTAAGATGTAACGCATAATGCTACAAGTCTTTTAATCCAGCCTTTTAGTTTAACCACAAACTATATAAGGTTTTTTTTGCTGTAGGATGATTATCACTTAAGATGTAACGCATAATGCTACAAGTCTTTTAATCCAGCCTTTTAGTTTAACCACAAACTATATAGAAGTAAATCTATATATGGAAATAGTTCTTTCTCTCTCTCTCTCTGATTCTCTCAAGATATATAGTGTCAGATGAGAGAGGTTTGTACTTACAGGGTGACATGGTAGCTCAGTTAATTAGTGCATCAGCATGAAAGACTGTTTATTTTTGAACAATGTTTAACACCTGTTTTTACTACTGAGGCACCACAGGTGGTGGACACTGATGATACATGAAATGAGATGATATATTGGGAAAGGATTTTTTAAGGAAGGAAACATTCCAGGTCTAATTTTAAGGTACCTCCTTGGCATTTGCCATTTATGAGAACTAAGGAAAACTTGGAAAAAACATCAGTCAGGGAGGACGGTCTTAGTGGGATTCAAACCCCAAACCTCCCGCTCATGAGTTTGCACCTTAACGATGAAAGACTATGGTTTGAATACCAGCTATGACCCAAATTTTTCAAATCTGATTCTTCCTTTTGAACTAATGTCCTACAATGTGAAAGACTTTTTCCATATATAAATAAACCTGTTTATTGTTGTGGTTAAACTGGAAGCCTAGATTAAAAGTACTCATAGCATTAAAAGTTGCTTCTTAAGGAATAAATCTGTCACAGTAGAGAAAACCCTAAGGTTCTCTGGGATTTATGGATTCAGGTGAGGGAAGTTCATGGTTTCATGCTTGGAGGAGGACACAGTAGCTCAGTTGGTTAGAGGATCAGCACGTAAGGCTCAAGATCTGTGGTTCAAATCCTGGCCATGACTGGATTTTTTCAAGTCTGATTCTTTCCTTGTAACTAATGTTCAATCCATGACTATTATGAAAGAACTATTTCCATATTTAAATTGATGAAAAGTTCTGAACTTTTTTTTTGTTATCATTACAATATTCAGTAATACCATTTCTTTCTTTCTTTCTTTCTTTCTTTCTTTCTTTCTTTCTTTCTTTCTTTCTTTCTTTTCTTTCTTTCTTTCTTTCTCTCTCTCTCTCCCTCCCTCCCTCCCTTCTTTCTTGTATGAGAATTTATGTGGTTATTATTAATTTAAATATGTAAAGCAAATATTTAGCTCATTACTTTAAAAGTCTATGATTCAGTCTCCATATAAAATAATTGTTTTATTTTTCTCTATTAAGGAATGCAGTAATGATCATGATTTAATTCAAAATGTTCCATATGCCCTTCTTGTGGTCTGTAAATATATGCAGTGACTGTTAAAATCACATACTTCTATTATGGCATTTTCAAACAATTTATCTTTCTTCAGTTTGTCAAAATGATTTATATTCCTCTTTTTAGTTATTATTTAATAAACATACATGATCCAGCATGTTTAATATTGAAGAGTGTGAAGGGGAAACAAGAAATATACACTATCATTTTGAGGAAAGAATAATTAAAATTTTATAGTGTCTATAAAACTGTTACAAGAGTACTACAGCATTATAGTAAATTTCAGATTATAACATTATTATTCAGAAATTAATGAAACACAAAATAGCATTTTTAGTTGAAAATAACTAACCGTACAGGCTTAATTTGTAAACAAACTCATATTTGATACAATGAAAAGCAAGGAAAATCCATTAATATTTTCTGGGAAAAAAAGGAGTAATTTCTGTATTAGGCATGAACTTAAGAAAATGAAAATAACTAATAACATATAATTGGCAAATATGACATTATTTACAAATTAAGCCTATATGATAATTTGTTTTTAAATAAAAATGCTTGTGATTTTGTTTTTTTCTTAATTTCAAAATAACAATGTTATATTCTGAAATTTACTTCAGTGTTATAGCACTCAATGTAACAGCTCTATGGTCACTAAAAATAATAAGAAATAATTAAGATCATTGTATGATTGAGTGAGCAGCTGATGCTGCAAAACTGCAGCTGATGATGCAAACAAAGGGTTTGTTAAACTAGTACTATATATTATAAACAAGTAAGTGGAGCAATAAGAGTGGGAGTTTGACTCAATCACACAATAATCTTAATTATATGATAGCTTCACTATACAAGTTATAATTAACATTTCTAATCAATAACAAGTAAGTTTACCTTCCTTCCTTCCTTACTTCCTTCCTTTCTTCCTTCCTTCCCTCCTTTCTTCCTTCCTCTTTTTCTTGCTCTTGGCAAATTTCAGGGTCACAGGAGCATTTCTTACCAAAACAAAGTGCAGCAGATGACATAATTAATATCATTATCAAGAAATAATCAAACTGGTAGTTATGGTAATTATTGTGTTAATACATATCTGGGTTGTTCAGATGAACTACCAGCTATATTTTTGTATCCAAGAAGTGTGCTATTATGCTATTATAACAATAAATCAGTTGGGAATATAGAACACAAATGAAGTGAATTGCTATGTCATCATAATAATAAATCTAGCAGGAAGAGAGAGCACAAATAATAATATAAAGACTGTATGATAATATTTTCAACTTAAAAAACTATTCAAGGCAAAAAGCCTTTGGCAGCAAACGCAGCCTATCTATAATAGTATAAAAAGTTCAGTTTTGGAATGTTTCTGCAAAGTCACATCAGCTTTAGTATCAAAATTCTGAGATTCTGGAAATGAATGCTTTTTATTTTTTGAGGCCAATGCCAGCTTGCTGTTCTCACAAATTTGTAGACATTCTCCCCGCATATTGCAGAATTGTAGTGGATTTCTGAAGTCAAGACATTCATAAGATGCTGCTGCATTTTCCCATTGAGGTGGAGGACGATGATGAAGGTGGTATGGTACACCAGAAGAGTACTTAAGAGAGCCTACACTAACCAGGTGCTGATAATAGAGATCATCCTATGAAAGGAAAAATCTCTGATATATCCAGAAATCAAACCTAGGACCCCAAGAATAGAAATCAGGAGCTCTGACCTCTAGAATTTTGGGGCTCGCCTAAATACAAATATTCAATCCTCAATATAACTTAAAGAAATATTTGTATATTTTGGAAATAAAGTCATATTTTAAATTTAATTTTAAACCACAAATATCAAATTTTGGAAGCTGTCATACCATTTTTTTCAAGTGTCTTTATAAGAAATGTATGAATTAGACAAAAACTTATTTTAAAAAATTGTCATAGGTTGACTCAATCAAGATTCAACTCTGTGCCATTAGTTATGTAACTAGCTTGAAAATTTTATGAACGGAATCATTGACATAAATACTTTGATTCTATTAACACATATATCTCTTGTTATTTTCAGGTTTTAATAACAGCAACAATATATCCATTTGCCATCACTGTATTTGGGAACTACATCTACTGGACAGATCTTCAGTTACGAGGAGTATACAGAGCAGAAAAACACACAGGTGCCAATATGATTGAGATGGTGAAACGCCTGGAGGATTCACCAAGAGATATTCATGTTTTCTCCAGTTCCAGACAAAAGTGTACAGTTAATCCATGCCACATCAACAATGGGGGTTGTGCTCAATCTTGCCATCCTGGAGTTAATGGCACAGTGAGTTAACATACTGTTTTTGAATAACAATATGAGGTAGTTGGTTAAGGCATTTAATATTTCATTAGCTCAAAATTTACTAGTTTACTTTGCAATGTTGTAAAGTTTTTTAAGAAATATTTTACATAAGTGGACAGACATTTGAGAAGTACTTAAATGAAAATATATTCTTTAATGCCGTTTGCCTATAATTAGCAGGTGTAGGGTTAAATTCATGTCTCAATAATAAATCTAATCTCATGTTAGGGAGTGTATGATTTCATGGTATATCTGACACTGCATATTCTAATGATAGTTATGGAAGCTATGCATTAAGTAATATTATTGGTAAGTCAGTCATTAATACAGCTACTAAACTGTTACTTCTATAGAGAACCCACCTTTCAAGCTATAGATATTGGAAATTACTAATCTTAGAAAGATGTAGATTGTACCATTATCTTTATAAATTAGGTCCATTTTGGGTCCATAACCCAGAATGCAATTTTCATTGAAATTTTTTATCACATTTGTAGAAAAGCAATTTCAATCTCCTTTTTCTAATATTGACATATTTGTTGTAATTACAGGCAGAATGCAAATGCAATGATTCAATGAAGCTTGTAAATGAAAATAGAATGTGTGTTGCCAAGAATCTTAGCTGTGAGTCCAATAAATTCTATTGCCGCAATGGAAAGTGCATCTCTCGCATGTGGGCCTGTGATGGAGATGATGACTGTGGTGATAACAGTGATGAAGACCAGCAATACTGCAGTAAGTTCTCCTCAACTCACATTAAAATTCATTTTCTGGTACTGTGATCTTATACAGTGTTATCTTGACTTGTGTATATATCCTGTCTTGTTGTTAGAACAAGTTACACCTCTTTTCATGGAGGGCAGCAGAAAAAACCAAGTCTAGGAATGACTTGCAGAGAATTGCATTATGACTTGACAGATATAACAATTGTAAAGCAGAGAAACAAGCAATAGAATGCAAAATAATAACTTTTTAGGATGCATATTAATCATTATTCATATTCAATATACAGCAAAATAAAATGTAGCAATGTGAAACTTTAAGAAAATAACTGATATGGGAGAAGGCATATGCTTATAACATTATAAGTTTTGGAATAATTTTTTTTAATTTAAGTTAACCTAACCAAACCAAAATTTGCATCATATGTGTTAACAGTATAAACTTTCTGTGTATACTGTCCTCCCTAAAAAAAGGTAACATTTATTATAGTATGACAAGTAAAGACAAATTACGAAGATTAAAATAAAAAAATAAGTTTGCTCATGGTGGGTCACTTTAGTAGCACAAAGCTCACTCTAACTAACTGAGCCACCAGGATGACTTGAGAAATGTGGTAATTATCCACCTATGTTAGTTGACTGCAATTCTCCTTGGTTTTCTCTGCTGCCCTCCACTGCAGTTCATGAAAGGAGGCATGACTTCCAGACTTGGTTCCGGAAAATGAGTGAGGTTGTGGATTAAAGTGTTATCTTGTATTGAGCCTATTATATTTGTTTGTCATAACAGCTATTATAATCAATACAAGTAATAGCAGATTCATTATAATGTAGTTAAAAATACTTCTAGATAAATTAAATTACTATTAATAACAAGATGATTTCTTTTAGTGTTCTGCTTTACTTTTCAGACTTTTTATATGTATCTTCCACATTCTTTTTTCAGAACTTGATTTAATCTTAAAGATTTCTTATCTGTCAATATCTTCTAAGTCTTACTTTTTTTCAAAAGCCCCTAACAAATTTTTATGCCTCCCATACATCATCCATCCCAATTCTTTCTAAAATTTACACCACTTGAACCCAAGATTCTTTTCATATGCCTTTCTCATAAACTTGCCCCTGAACAAAGCAGAACATGAATTAGAATAACAATGAACCCAGACATAGTACAAATAAATGGCTACTCAGTAGATTTAGTCAATAAGAAAATCAAATATTTGAAAATTGGAAAAAAAAATAAACACTGCAAACACTTTGAAAGGTTACAAAGAGCACATATATAGGAAGTGTACTTTCCACCCTTTGTCCTACTGGAGTTAAAAAAAAAATTCAAAGATTATATTAATTTGGCCCCAGTAAACAAGTGCAATTTAAATAACCTCTTAAAAACCAATATAAACGGTGAAATTCTTCCCAGCAAACAAGAATGTATGTATGGAATCGGCTGTAATGACTGATACAAGAAATATATATAGTTAAAACAAAAAGAAATATTACTCTTCATTTTAAGGAGAGCATGGGAAATGTCAGATATAAACACCCTGAAAACTCAACAATAGCACATCCATGAAAATCAGAATTTACAAAAGAATCATACCTTGTAAAAGCAATTCAGAAACCAATAGAACTGACAATCTGGAAAAATTTTATTTATACAAGAATAGCTGGTTAATTTTGATCTTCTGAAACATAATAAACTCATCTCCAAATTTGTGAAACTTGCAGAACAACATCTGCACTTCATGTGGAAAAATTAACAATGAATTCATTCTGAATATAAAGGCCTATGAAACATGTTCAAGTATGTTTGTAAAAATTAATGAAATTGGAGTAATGTCTTGTCAAAATTACAATTCAATATAATTGGCTGTTCTTTACCTTCTTGGAATATTTAAAATTAATTTTCTTCCTTTACTCACTCCTGTAATCTAATAGACAAAACTCCAGTGAACACTTCTTCTATTATTGGTAATGGGTTAATGCCTGTATAATTAACTGCATTATCAACAAGTCAGATAAAAATATGATGTCTTGTGAATACTTACGAATCTTGTGCCCAGTTCTGATTGCAGATTACCACAGCTTTCCATTTTACATTAGTTAAAATAAGAAGTTTTGTTGCAGCATTCCATTCATGCAGTCCTAATGAGTTTCGATGTGCCAATGGACGGTGCATTTTTAAATCATGGAAATGTGATCATGAAAATGATTGTCGTGATGGATCAGATGAATTGGATTGTAACTACCCACCCTGTGCTACTGGAGAGTTTACTTGTGCTAATCATCGCTGCATACCCATGTCTCAGGTAAGCTAGTGTTAGTGTAGAATTTCATCATAGAACTTTATTTCTTTTTCTTTTCTTATCCTTTCTTTCTTTCTTTCGTTTCTTGTTGTAAGTTTGTTTCTTTTTTATCATAATACACATTTTTTTTATGGAGAAAATGGTTAAAAATGAATTACCAGCTTTTTTTCATAACTACCTTGTTTTGAATGTAATGTGCTCTTTTTATACTTTTGATTGTTATTGTTTGTACTGAAAATGAATGCTAGCTTTTCATCTTATAAATATAGCTTTGAAACAACTGCATAATTTTATTAATGATTCTCTCTATATGAAACTATTTTCAAATTCTAAATAATGGTTCTATTGGCTTTAATTTGTTTAAAAATATATTAAATTCAACTTTAATGAAGTAACTAATTAACATAGTGAATACTTTGTTATGTCTCATTCTGAGGATCCTTGGGGAACTAATATTGCTCAGATTACTCTGTCCCAAGGATTTGCATCTGGCATGCTACATCTTCAGGATTAAGTCATTTCTTGTAGCTCCTAATCCCATTTGCTTCAACCTTTCCCACCATTTTCATTCCTCTGGGGGCTACAAATTCTACCCTAAGAGTATCCCACCAGAGAAATGGATCCTCACCACCAGGTTGAATGGTGTATTAAAAGTGGGCTTGACCACATGAGTGACATAACCAATATTATCTGATAAAAGATAAAATGTAGAAATTTATTAACAATGATAAGGAGGAAAAATTACATAGAAAATAAAACATTAAGGTTATGTAAGGTGCTTTTCAAAAAGGAAAGGGATTATCCTTCTCCAGCCCTTAGCCTCTGGACAAACCAACAGCTTGCAGTGTTGCAATATTATGTCCCAATTGCTATGTGTAACAATCCAGAAAAGAGGATCAATCAGTGCCCCTAACACTGGGTTGAAATATTTCTATATCACATAAATTACCTAACAAGACAAGTAGAAAACATTTTTGTGGGCATATACATCAAGATAACATCTTTTTAGCTTCAGTAGATCCAATTTTATTATTGTTCTTATTTCACATATACAATTCTGAACCTTTGCTGATCTTGAAAATGCACTGGGATGGACTGTTTTGCTTCCAATCTTAAAGATTTTTATTAAAGTCTTCCATCATGTTGGTAGAACATAGTCCCTGTGGTATTATGAGACTTTCCAGTACATATACATGGCAACACATTCATATTACTGATTGCATGAATGTGCTGAGTTTATGTAGGTGTAAACACAACATAACAGTGTCAGCAACATCTGTCAATAATTCGTACTTAACATACCACTCTAACAAACATCTTTCTTTCTGCTTACTCCTTAATAAGTTCATTTGCTATTAGCCTCTAGTCATTTGATGAGTGAAGGGAAAGTAAATATTGTATTGTTTTGTTCATGTCTTACAGTAAATAAAGTGCAAGTACCCCTAGTTCTGTGCAAAGGATAATTTTTTTAATGTAGGATACACAACTTTTTCAAAAATTATTCAAAAGAAGAGAGACAAAATCTTGATTTTAAAAAGTATAAAGCCTAACAGCAGAGGCCTGTGGAGTAAATAAAAATACCGTGTCATGTATCTACATTGAAATCAAAAGATATGACTCTGGTAGTGCTCTGGTGTTTGTGGCATAACATAACATAAAGGACCGTCTAAGGGAGTTACAAATTTAAATGACTTTCAGTATGAAGGACTATTTGGGGCTTTTTTTTTGATGAAGGTGAACTTTCAACAATAGACAAAATTACCAACATTTTAAAAACCAATATTTCATACAAAGGCTGTAATTCCTCGAATATTATGCAGTTTAGGCTTCAAATACAGAAAGACAAATGATGGACATAAATTCATAAAGAAGAGCAGTGACATTGTGGCAGCATGGTTAAAATTCCTGCACACAATGCATAAAATTCAAATTTATGTTGACACAAAACCAATCTTTTATTTAGATGAAACTTGGGTTAATCAAAATCACACTAAAAATCCATTTTGCAAGACTCCTCTAATAATGGTGGATTGAAGGTAACCTTAGGGAAAGGCAACAGACTTATTATTTGTCATATATGATCGGTGAAAATAGATTTTGTACTATAGAATAAATGCAAATTTCATTCTAAATGAACTTCTAACTATCATGAGGAAATGGCATTCAACATTTAAAGAATGGTTTTTGAACAATTTTCTAAGTTACATGCAAGAGGGAAGTACAGCAATAATGGATAATACTCTTAATCATTCAGTCACTATAAACAACATTCCAAATGCGTCAATTGGAAAAGGTTATATCATTCAATGGCTGCAAAGGAGGGGGAGGGGGTTCAGTTTTCAGCAAATGAAACAAAAAATGAATTTTTGTAATATGTTTTACCATTCTAAAATCAGTCTAAAATGTACAAACTTGATCATTTGGTTAATGAAAGGAGGCATGAGGTAATTCAACAGCCTCCTTATCACTGTCATACAACGATTAGAATATGTGGTCTCAAATAAAGATAGGATATTTAATATGAAAGGCATGGAAAGATTCATTAATGAATAAATAGACAACATGACACAGAAAAACTGGGAATCTTATGTTCAACATGGTGAAAAATTACAAGAGGAAACTATAGGAAAGAAATAGGATGTGACAAAATATTAGAACTAAATACATTTACAAGATTCTGATGATCACAATAGTTGAATTAGGGACACTGACACTGACAATGGGTGTTTAGCAATTCCACTGTATATCAGGTAAACAATTTGATTAATTTTGATAGTTCATTTATTTTTAGGAAACTTAACTGCTTGTATAAGAGAGGGCGATAGAAGTTGGGAGGAATATAAGTACTAGCTGCAACTCTGCATAAGCATTTATATTCCATTGGCTGCAGGCAAATCCCTTTCCCATTTGAAAAACACCATAAAGTACATTCTGTTGTTCAATTTACAACCATTCATATTTTATTTATTTACTTACTCGCTTTTCAATTTTAAAATTTGAATTGCACATGATTATTTTTTTGCACAAATCCATTCCAAATACATTACTTTGCAAACTACAATTTTCTCCAAGTTACCATAGTTGGCAGTAGTAATATCATAGTGCTACATAATAAAAAAGGTTAGTCAGTCACATGGCACTTAGGTAAAACAATTTGGATTGTAACTGTCTAATGTAGTGTGACAACTGCCAATGTCTTCAAAATGTTGAGTAATGAATTGAACCAATTCATAGTTTCATCATTTGAATGCTTGTGCCCATCACTTTTTACAGCTGGTTATAAACCAATGCTCACACCAGTGCATCATAGAATAATATTTATAAATATTATAAAAATTAAAATAAAGAAAAAGAAAGAATCAAACCAATGAGTAATAAGTTGATTGTACTTATAGGATACAACATATAAAGACAAAGCAAAAAGTAAATGTTATAAAAGTTTGCCGCTTTATTTGGTTTCAGTATATCCTTTCCCTTAATAAATTGTTTTACATAGATTGTCATAGAATTAGTAGTTAATGATCTTCATCGAAAATACTATTTTGTGTGCTTAGGTCTGCAATGGTGTAAATGACTGCAAGGACAATGTAACATCAGATGAGACACATGATCGTTGTCCTCGAAATACAACATGTCCTGTAAACCACCTTAAGTGTGAGAAGACCAACATATGTGTAGAACCATACTGGCTTTGTGATGGTGACAATGATTGTGGTGATAATAGTGATGAAGATGCTTTACATTGTGCTCAAAGAACCTGCCCCCAAAACAGCTTCAGGTGAGCTCTACTTTAGTTTAAGGCAATGTACTTTAAGTTGCACAGTTTCTCATATGTTGTATGAATTTTGGGAGATACAATTTTATTATTTGGCATATATATTAAATAAGAATGAGTTATGTATTTAATGAGTTACATATTAAAAACTTCTCAAAGCATATCTACTTGCAGTCTATTATATAGAAAAACTGTCTTTTACTTGTATAGAGTGGAGAAAGAGAGAATGGTTAATAATATTAAGGGAAAAAATAATAAAATAAAAAATTACAACAATGGGGAAAAAATAATGAAAACACATTTTATGCAAGAGCGCCAAGATTTACCTAAGTTTACAATTTATTTCATAGGTGTAAGTACAACCAGGTAATGTGGGACTTAAGAGAAAATATCAGTATAAAAATTCAGCGATTCAGTGACATTTGTTAATAATGTTTTGAAAAAAATATTCAGGACAGCTAATATGTGAAATGACATTGATTCATATTAGGACTAGATGAAGAAATTTATGAAGTGCAATTTTTATTTGTACTTTTGAAGAAAATAGTGAATATTATTTTACATAGTGTGTGGAACAAAATGCAGTTGTTTAAAATTGCAGTTGGTTCTGACCTAATCTTTTATTTAAAATAATCCACAGCTGATCATAAAGTCTTTAGTTGAAGCCTATATATTATATGGTTTGATTTCAGGTGTCCCAACCATCGCTGCATTCCTGCCACATGGTACTGTGATGGTGATGATGATTGTGGCGATGGTTCTGATGAGCCTCCTGAATACTGTAAGTCAGAAGGAAGAACATGCTTTGGTGATCTCTTCACTTGTGATAATGGTAACTGCATCCCACGTATCTACATATGTGATGGTGACAATGACTGCCTTGATAATTCTGATGAAGACGAAAGACATCAGTGCAGTAAGTAGCACCTTAATTAATTTGCAATACATTTTTTATTTGTGTTAATTAACCACTATAAAATAGATGGCTCATTTAAATGCTCTGAGAACAAGTATCCAGTACTTCATTTAATAATTTAAAGTGTATTTCATTCCTGATGGTCCATTTTCAGCACTGATTTTAATTGCACTTCTTATCTTTAAATTGTATTATAATTATGCTTGCTTTGCTCCAACACTGTATCACTGTGGTGTATAGGTACTGTAGAATCCAAAATTTTGCAGATGATCGTAAATGTGATGAGGAAACAGAGTTTACATGTGAAGCTAATAAAATGTGGAATCGAGCTCAATGTATTCCACGTAAATGGTTGTGTGATGGGGATCCTGATTGTGTTGATGGTGCAGATGAAAATACAACTTTACATAATTGTCCCAGTCCAACTCCATGTGGTGAAGACCAGTTTACATGTGGAAATGGACGCTGTATCAATACGGTAAGCTGTGCAAACAAGTTTCTTTTATGATGCTTGTTATTTTCCTCTTTTAAACTTCTTGAGCAAAGCATATTAAACGTCTAAGTATAATGTTTTTCTTTTGTCATCCTCTGAGACTGAATACTAGGTATTTTGAAATTATTTTTGTACCAAGTCAAAAACAGTTTGATTATGTTATTGCATACATTTTTGTTTAGGGCTGGTTATGTGATCATGATAATGACTGTGGTGATGGAACAGATGAAGGCAAATTCTGCAACTCACAGTACAAGACATGCAGCAGCAATGAGTTCACATGCCAGAACTTCAAGTGCATTCGGACCACATATCGCTGTGATGGGGAAGATGATTGTGGTGACAATTCTGATGAAGTAGGGTGCACCAGTAAGTGAATTATTTATTGTAGTAATGTAAAAATTTATTGTTTTATCTCAAGTAGGTTGCTGAAGTTAAATAAAATATAATTATGAAGAAGACATGGTAAAATAATGTATGTCATTTTAGCTTCTCTTTTCTATTTGGTTTTTTAAGTGCTTTTCATATATCTTGCTGACTATCACAGTTCTTTGAATCATTAATAAAATTAAGTATTAAAGACACAAGGTTCTGAAATCTGTCACTTTTTCATAATGGGATAAAACTAAAGAAAAAACCTTGCAAGCAATTAGTTCCTTCTAAGGATCAAACTCAGGTTTGCCGATTGACAAGAAAATACTTTGTGCCTCTGCCAATGGGATAAACTATTATTTCAGTCTGTATGAACATCTTCAGAGAAGAAAAGACAGAATAAAATTAAATTAAAGATGTAATTAGATAGCTGTATAAGGTAAATGAAGTAGGAGGTGAGGGCTAGAGAAAAAAGAGGGAATAGAAGAAAGCAAGAATTTACCAAAAAGAATAAGTGAATATACCTAAGAATACAAGTTAAAATAAAATGAAATATTGACAGAAGTAGTGACTGCTAAAACGAACACAAGAAAAAGCTGAAAAAATATCTGTTCCTATTATTCCTGATGACATAGAAGATAAATGTTGATAAAACAGACCATCCTATCAATCTTCTGGAAGGGAAAACATATTTAGCCAACTCTGTTCCTGTTTCTGGATAAATATATTGAGCTTCTGAGATGTAGAGGCACAGGCAGACACCAAAAGGAGACTTAAATAGTTAGCACTTTACCAATTTACTAATTCCAGAATCATTAAAATCTATTGCTAGTACTCTTAATATGCACATGACAGCTATTTCTCCTCAGTTATCCTGCAATTTTTGTTTTAAATTCCTGAAGATGCTTAACACACACACACACACAAGCACGCGCGCGTATATGTTTTGAAAAATAGAAAGCACTTGAATAACCAAGTAACAAGAATAAGATGATTAGGTACAATAAATATAAATGACATTGACTAACTACCTTTCTTTTTCATTCAGTGAAGGATACATAGCTATTCAGAATATTACACAATTTATGTGATACTTTCATTGTTTATTTTTATTAAATAAAGAAAAATGTTGAGCCAGGACATCTCCAAATAGATAGTAATTTCTGGTTCATGGGATATAATATTTTCATTATTATTGTAACTTTAATTATATCCTAATTTGCTGTTACAGAGGTCAATAAAACACAGTGTCCTACTGGAAAGTTCACATGTAACAATGGCCAATGCATTGATAACCAGCTAGTGTGCAACAAAGTATCTGATTGTTCAGATGATTCAGATGAACCACTTCATTGTAATGTTGATGAATGCTCTAAAGTGGAAGTGCATCAATGTGGGCATAAGTGTGTGGATACCCCAACTGGTTTCTACTGTGAATGTAACCAGGGCTACAAGTAAGTATTCCTTTCATGCTGTATACTCAGCCAATATAAAAAGAAGCGGCAAACTTTTGATATGACCGTTACTTGACATTCAAACAATAACACTGATAAACTCACCCACAGGTGTAAGTTTGTTTGCTGTTACATCTTAGACTATTTTTCGCTAAAACTATAATATTATTGGTGCAATATGACAAAGAAACTCTATTGCTAAACAATTGATCTCAAAGGCTCTGAGGAAAATGTGGTGACTATAGGCTGCCATTCAACACCATTCAACATATAGTTTGCTTGTTGTTAAATTACTATTGGGTTAAGCTAAAATATTATGGGTGCAGTAAGACAGAGAATTTCTATCACTATATTATCAAAGATTCTGGAAAAAAGTAGTAACTTATTACATGCTGTTATTAACTACTCAAAGTAAGCTGGTTGGGCACATGATGAACCTGGCAAATAGAGTTAGTCTGTAAAATTGATCTCATTGTTATCTGTCATAGCCATAGTATTAAAGGAAATCTGTAGTTAACAGAGGATCAAGTCAATGAGACCAATCCTTATTATAATAGTTATCCCGGTTAATCTACTTGTTAGGAGTTACCATATATGAACTATTATGCTAGTATTAAGATCATTGTGTGATTGAGTCAACCTAACACTCTTTTGCTCCATTTACATGTTTAAATATGTAAAATCAGCTTCACAAACACTATTAGCATCCTCAGGCCCTTGTCAAATGGAGGATAAACCTTTATGCTGTGGGGATGTGTAATCTGCTCTGGTGGAAGTGTGATGAACTTGAAGTTTATGTTTTCATCACTGGAAGTGTCGAAGTTCATTAAACTGTCTTTGTACTTGTGAATGTAGATTTTCTCCCATGTTGCTAATCATGTAGGTTCTTGCACTGATTTTAATAATTTTGTTTTTTCAATATGTCATAGTTTTCTGTCCAGAAATGTAATGCCACTTCTGATTTCTCTAACTGCTTGTATTTTATGTTTCTTAAATGTTCTTTTAACCGTGTGCCTATGTTTCTCTTTGTTTTTCAAATATAGATTTTTTCACACTCTGAACACTTATTTTATAAATACCTGCTTTTTTTCTCTTATGGAATACTGTCATTAACATCACCAATCAGTGCTAACTTGGTATTAAAGTCTTTATGAATATTCTGAAAAAATTTTGTAGTCCATGAACAGTATATGATTTTTTTTAAAAAATTAGCTTTTTTTTCCATTTATAAAATTTTTTCATGTATTTATTTATTTTTATTTAGAAGGTTGTGGTTTCTTATAATTTTTTACTTTTGAATTTCTGTACTTTTTTGTGTAAGAGTTCTTGTTATAACCATTTTTAACTGCTGTTCTTTCTGTTTGTTTGTATTTTTTAAACTTTTCTTCTTTGCTAATTTGATTCAATCACACCGATCTTAATATGTGATTAGCTTCACTGTGCAATGTTCCAATTAACAATTTTAGTTATTATGTTAGTGTTTTCTTTCCATAAGAGGGAAAAAAGAGCATGTCATTAACAAACTACATTATTAATTAAAACATATCTTTTAAAAAAGAAATTACTTTAAAAGAATATATATGGGACTAACACAGTGAAGCCAAGTCATATAAATAAATTTATGTGATATATGTCGTACTAAACACTCTTATTGCTTCACTTACTTGTGTGATATTTGGAACTGGTTTCAAAGACCTTTGTCTTCATCTTTGGCCAAGGGTATGACTGATTGGAGAATCCAACGGCTCTGTAGAGAAAGATAAATCGGCTGTAAAGACCCCACAAAAGAAAAAATCAGGTATTTACAAAATAACATGTGCACATTGTGAGAAGATCAATATTCGAAAAACAAAGAGAAATATAGGCACACGTTTAGAAGAGCATTCCAGGAACATAAAATATAAACAGACAGATAGATCAGTTGTGGCAGATCATTTTTGGACTAAAAACCATGAGATTGTGGATTTATTAAAAGAGACTCAGTGACATATAGAACTGGATACTTGGGAAAAAATTTACATTCATAAATACAGAGATCGATTAATGAACTTTGATATTCCAAAGGTAGAAAACACCAATTTAAAGTACATTAAAACACCACCAGGGCAGCGCTTCATCTCTACAGAGCCGTTGGATTCTCCAATCATCATACCCTTGGCCTAAGATGAAGACAAAGGTCTTCGAAACAGTTCCAAATATCACACAAGTAAGTGAAGAAATAAAAGTTTTTAGTACAACATATATCTTATGAATTTATTCAAATTATATTATATCTAAATGATGCATTGGAAATCTGTTAACTGGCATCATATATCTAAAAGATATTAGTGTGTATAATAAAAATTTAATATAAAGCAAATTGTAAAGAATAATATATCCAAAATAATAAGAACTAGAGATGCAGAAATTAATAAGGCCTTAAATAGTCACACAACTATATGTATACTGGAATCCAAAGCCAATAAAGTTATAAAAATAACTTTACAATAATAAAAATTAAAAATAAAGTAATTTGTAAAGAATAAAATGGCTGTAATAAAAACTAGAGAAGCAGAAATTGATAAAACATTTTGAACCAATTGCAGAAATGATGTCCCATGTTAAACTTTAGACACTGTTTAAACTGTTTAAACTAAACAATATTTAACTTATGAACAAATTTCTGTGCTTAAAAGTGTTCAGCTTATGTTTATCATCTTAACATCTTAACATCAACTGTTAAGAAGAAATATGGAGTATGTTTCACTAGACTCTTTGCTGATTACCACCAATTAAAGTTCTTCATTAATATTTGTATACCTCAAACATTTGTTTGAGGTTTAGGCTCAGGCATAATGCCTAAATGTATAGGGGATTTCTTAATTGAAGAAGAGACTATCTTATTGGACACTAAATGCTATGATGTAAAGGGTCATGCTTTAGAGCAGAAGGCAGAGTGGCAAAAATGCCAGACTTTTTCATGCATTTAGGCAACAAGCAACAATGCTCCTAATTTTCATCATTGCATATCACTTCAATGAAATGAAAATTATTATATTTCATATTGTTATCCAGCATCTATGTATGGAAAAGCACTTTGTTAATATCAATGTGGTCATTAGGCTTAGTGTTAACAGCAGAGATAAAGCAACAAATCATTTTTAAGTTAAACTTGTCTTTATTTACTTCATAGTTTATAAAATAGATTCCCTTGTAGTTTATGGAAATAGCAATCCTGTGATGTTATGGACAATTTATTCTAATTCAACTGCAGTCAATTACACAATTACTCTGGGGAAATTATTCCTAAAACAAATTATAGAAATGAATAAAACAATGAAATGATGACATTCCAAAACATAACAAACAGTGATTTATAATAAGAAGGTCATACTCAAAATTGAATGCTTATCTAAAAAGGCCAATAAAATCATGTTTAATGAAATAAATCTTAAATATAAACATTATTTAATGTAAAATATTGTCTAAATATCATTTCTGCAATTGGCTCATTATCATTAAATTATTGAAAATAAAATAGAATAGCTTAATGATAATATAGATGAAAAACAAATATTTAATAAAGAATAAAATAGCTAAAAATAACTAGAGAAGCAGAAATTACTAAAACACTTCATTACTTACTTTCTCTCTCACACACACACACACACACATGCACCCACCCATGCATGCAAGCACACACACACAGAGGGGGGGAAACCAAAGTAAAGATAATTCATAAAAATAATACAAATTAAAAATAAAATAACTCTTAAAGAACAATATAACTAAAAATATAAGTAATAGAGAAGCAGAAATTAATGAAACACTTAAATGGTCAATAATCTCTTCTGGGTCGAAATATTTTGAACACTCTTTATGGTTTCACTTACATGAAATTTACTCAGGACATGTTTTGTGAAGCATTGTCCATGTCCTCAGCTGTTAAACGACTGTTGGATCATTCATAGAAGTTCTGTAGGTATGTATCTGGGTTGACTCTTGTGGTCTTGTGATAAAATTGAATAAAGAGCTGTTTGCTTCCAGGATGTCAAAGTTCATAAGGTTTTGCTCATATTTTTTTTTTTATAAATCCTTTCCCATATTGTAAACTTAAAAGAAGTTAGGAACAGTGAAGTTGTTAAATACACAAATGAGTCAGTATTAGGTGACACTAAAACTTCACTAACTGAACATTCTTCAGAACATGTTTCAAGAGCATGCGCTCTCATCCTCAGTTGGGGACTTTGCAAATTCGAGTGATTTAGCAGGGGAAAAAACATTTAAAAATTCACTTAGCACTCTTCAGCCAATAAGAAATTTCAAAAAATTTTCAAGCAGCACAAAACCATTTTAATGCCTCAAAACAGATACAGTGTAAAAAATGTATTGAAATTAAATAAAACAGATTCTAGGCTCAAAGAGAAAAAATCTACCAGATTAATTGTAAGGATTATGAAAAAATCTACATAGGTAAAAACAAAGGGAAATATGGGCTTTAGGTTGAAGGAACATTGGAGAAACATCCTTTACAACAAATATATAAATCAACTGTGGCAGCACATTTTTGGAATCAAAACCATTAAATAGGAAAAGGCATGAAGTTATTAAAAACTGTTCAACAACCAAAAGAATTAAATATATGGGAAAGGATTTATATAAAAAAAATATGAGCAAAGCCTTATGAATTGTGACATCCTAAAAGTAGACAGCTCTTTATTCAGTTTTATCACAAAACCACAGATTCAAGCCAGATACCCATCTATACAACTTCTATGAATGATCTAACAGTCATTTAACAGCTAAGGATGTGGCATTTTTTTTAAAAAATTTTTATGTGTGTGTAATGCCAGTTTTACTACCGAGGCACCAAAGGCGGAGGATGTGAAGAATGTTCCATGGAACATGTCCTGAGTAAATCTCATGTAAGTGAAACCATAAAGAGTGTTCTAAATATTTCAATTCAGAAGAGGTTATTAATGCATGTTTCACTGTGTTCAATTCCAAATTGAATTATATTGAACTTAAATATACACTTGAATATATATATATATATTGGAAATCAAAGCCTAGACTTAAAATACAATTAGTTATTGTTGATTTATGGAAATAGAACTGAAAAAATTTTCTTAAATTTGTATCAAAAAGTTCCATTTCCTTAACAGAATAATTACTTTTATCAGCTACTGCTTATTTCATATAGTAATTATGTTTTCCTAAAATTATATTTTGATGAAAGCTTAGGAGAAATAAAAATGTTAGTGAATGATGGGGATTGAAAATTTTCATTGATTAAATGAAAAATATTCTTTTAATGTAATTGTGGATTTGACGATATTAATAATTGCAAGAATGCATAGCCAGAGTTTTGGAAATGCAAATCAGGTGAAAGCAATATAATTTTGTATTCTCTACCATGATAGAAAGTTAACATTTGAAATTGTGCCCTGTATCAAAATCTGCAGTATTCTAAATATAGGGCTTTCATGTAAAACTATCCCTCATGCACAGTGCAGTGTTTTAAATCCCATCTGCTGAGAGCAGTACTCCCTACTCTTTCCTCTACAAGTAGGATAGTTTTTTACATGAAAGCCCTGTACAAAATGCAAAATGGTGTGAAAGAAATAAACAAATTCTCAGTGTTAACCACCAAGAGGTCAACAAAAATATAGGATATGAAACCAATATCTCTCTTCCTCCTTCAATACAATTATTTTGCTGCTTTATTTACTGATATTAAAACAATATATTCTTTTTCATTTTACTTTAATTTCTCATTTAGGTTGCTGGAAGATGGTAAAGCTTGTGCTGATATTGATGAGTGTATGGAAACTCCTGGTGTTTGCTCACAGCTGTGCTCCAACACTCCAGGTTCATACTATTGCAAATGTAATGAAGAATACTATGAAAGGGCCACAGATGAGCACACTTGTAAGAGACGAGATAAAACGCAGCCTTGGCTTGTATTCACTAACAAATATTATGTGCGCAATATGTCACTGGATGCTTCACTTTACACCCTAGTGCATCAGGATCTCATGAATGTTGTAGCCCTTGATTTTGACTACAGGGATGATCGCATGTATTTCTGTGATGTTAGTGCCAAGACTATTTACAGGTATGTGAAAGTAAAATTTGAACCATTAATTATTATATGAGCATGAAGACAAAATGTATGCAAATCTGTTATTTTATATATGTTTTTATGAATTATAATGAAATATATCATAAAATATTATTAATCGTCTCATATCATACATACTTATTTGTATATGAAAAGGATTATAACATCATTATGCCATGTGTGTTTCTGGTCTTGGAACTCATGTAGCACAGTTTTAGTTCATTCATTAATATAATTGCCCATCAGTATTAAGATTTCTGCTATATGATAGTAATAATGTGCAAATAGGCTAAACTTTTTCCTGTAACAACCTCTCCTACATGCTATACCTAGCTGCTTGTCTCATATAATATCCAGGGGATTCAGTTTTAATTCAACTGAGGTTTATTTCAGGCTTTCGTTAATTAGTTCATTATAAATACCCAATTGCTCTAGACTCTGGGATCATTCTTATTGTAAGAAAACTGAGGCATCAGTTTTTACAAAAGTACCTATGCACTTTTCTATATTCAAGAAAATAACAAAATTTATATATACAAAAGTTTCTAAAACTAGTATTAGCTTCCCCCCACAAAAAAATCTAACTCAGTAAATAAATTTTAATTGCAGTTGTATTCAGATTTTATACAATCATTTGTGAAGCATTGTCTAATCAGTGGTATTATAGGAAACCCTGTAATATTTATTGTGTTAAAAGGTGTACTCATAATAGAAAGTTTTAGCAAATTTATGGCTTCAAAAATTCACAATTCCTTTGATTTATTGTATAAATATTTTCTTATGATTATCTTTTTTCATTTAATTACTATTTTTATAATATTGGTTATCAGACATTCTAAAATGGGTGCAGCTACCAATTTATATGAACAAAAACAAATGCAATTATTGTAAATCCTTTAATCTCCATTTAAAATTCATTCTGCTCCATGTACAGTCAATATACTAATATTTTAATTGATTTTAAAAAAAAATGTGAAATTTGAGTATGATTTCCTCATAAAATTACATACTATATTATACTATATTTCACTGTGAAAATTCCTGCTTTTCAAAACTACTTATAAAATGTCAGTTTATTTGGAAAAATGAAAGATTCTAAAGAAAGTCAGAATCACGTGGTAACAAGAAGCAGCAATATGGAGAATATATTGTCTCCATTCATTACTTTTCATTTTAACTTGAAGAACTTATATTGCAAATAAAACAATTCCTTAAATACAAAATCAAGAAAAGGTTAATATCTGTAGATTATCACATAAATACTTGCCTAAAAGAATACATAATGCCTGCATTCATAATAAAAGCAAAATAATAAAATAATAAAAGCAAACAAAAACAGCAAAACCAAATAGCCATGGAAAAAAAAGTTTTGGAAATAGAAAAAATAAATCACTAAAAAGCTATAAGCAAGTTGGATTTGAAGACTTATGAACTACATTTAAAATTAGCACCTCAATTAGCACAATCTTATGGAGCAATTTTTAGGAAAGTTTTTTGGGGTTAGAAACTGCTGAATAAAACAAAAATGGGGGATTATAAAAAAGAAGCTAGACAACTGTAGACAGAAACAACAAAAAATTAGAATTAAAGAAGAAAACCAAAATAACACAATCAGTCAAACACTTTTCACAAAAAGAATTGCAACTATTAAATGTGGGGTTAAACTCTTGTATAGATTATTCGAGAAATATAGCAGAATATATAGCCGAGATCAAAATAGCTATTTTCAACAAATTAGATTAGGGAAGAAATATCATGAGATCATAATGAGGAAAAGTTCTAGAGTGACAAATAAGAAAAGAAAGTAATCATATCATAGAACAAAGAAAAAGATATTTATAGTAGGGCTGACAAAGGAAACAAAATAGTAATAATGAATGAGACATATTACGAAAACTGACCCTACACAAAAATATATTTGTGCAGTAAAAAATTATTTACCAAAGTAGCCATTCTAAGCTAGGAAGAAAAACAGATAATGCCAGACTACGTACAACACCTAGAATCTATGCCATACCAAAAATACATAAACCTGGTAATAAAATGAGACCTATAGTAAACAAAATAAATTCACCCATGTACTATTTAACCAATTGCCTTTTAAAAAAATTCAATACTTTACCAAAATACAAAATTCAGAGCATAAAGAACTCATCAGAATAATAGATGGAATTAGACATGTGAAATTGGAAAACAAGTATTTGCTAGTCTCTTATAATGTGGTCTCTCTATTTCCTAGCATCCCCGAGGAAAATCTAATAAATATCATAAAGAAATGGCTAACCTCAATAAATCTATCTGGAGAAGTAATAGAACAATATCAGAACCTCACCAAAATTTGCATTAATCAAACTTACTTCTCATTCATAGGCAATATTTATACACAAAAGAAGGATTTAACAATGGGAAAACCACTTACACCATTCTTGGCAGATATGTACATAAATTTCTTAGAAATAAAATTAGTTTAGGCTTTTCCATGTATATATACAAATGTTGGTACTGTTATGATGATGATGCCTTTGCAATAGTAAATGAAAAATCGAATGAGGATGCAATAAAACTACTCTTCCTACAAGACAGCACTGTTAAATTCACAAAGGAAATATAAAAACAACAGGTTCTTCCCTTCTTGGATATTAAAATTATAAAAAATGGCAATATATTAGAATTTGGCATATTCAGAAAAGATACCCATACAGTTAAAAAAAAAACAAAAAACAAAATTAAAGCCATAATCCAAAACAACATAAGCAATAATCAACAGCCTCACATTCAGATTAACAAACCTACCAATAAGCAAGACAGAATACAAATCAGAGTACCATAAAATCATAGATATAGCACAAAAAAAAAAATGGCTACACAATAGATCTGGTCAACAAGAAAGTAGAAAAAGCAAAAACAAATAAAAGACATCACCACATTAAAAGGCTACAAAGGAGATCATATATAAATAAGAAATTAACATTCCACTCATAGACACAGCAAAAATTCCAGAAGATTTTTAAAGAGGCAAACATGTTGGTCCAGTGAACAAATGCAGTTAAAACCCTCTTAAAAACAATGGAAAAGACAAAATTCTGCCAGGAAAACAATATGAAATTGGTTGCAAAGACTGCAATATTTTAAGAAATATATGAAAAATATAAATTATAAACACACGAAAAAATCAGCAATAGCTGACCATTTCTGGCAAAAGAACCACAAATTCCAAAAGAAGCTAAAACTCTTAAAAGTTCTTCAAAAACCCATAGAATTAACAGTGAGGGAAAATATAAACAAAAACAAGGAAACTTTGGTTAATTTTTATCTCCCAAATAACAGCAACTTCATCACTGAGTTCGTAAAACCCACAAAGAGACATCTTAATACCAAGCTAGGAAGCTGACAGTGGAACCATGCTGATAATGAAGGCAACAGCCTTTGAATAATGTCCAAGTAAGTGGAAAAATTTTAGCTGAATTTGAGTGATCCTCATAAAAAAATTTATTATATGATTAAGATATATTTTGAAACAACTCTGAAATTCAAAAGATTGATACATCTACCATGAATTCATGTTTAATTACCAAAACAAACAAAAAAGACAGGTTAGCTACAAATGGCACAAGCCTGATATTGACAAATGTTACAGTATATCAGAATACTTAGACTAGTGTTTCTGAAACTTTTTGAAGAGAAAACTCATACTTTTGAGCAACAGTTTGTTACCCTCAATACCATGCTAAACTCATCCAAAGAATGACTAAAATAAAAGTATATGGTTCAACATGACTCAAAATACTCCCATATTTAAACACAATTTCTATTAAAACAATATCTTTTAAAAATTATTTTAAAAAATATATATGGAACTAATACAGTGAAGCCAAGTCATATGAATAAATTCATGTGATAATATGTCATGCTAAACACTTTTATTGCTTCACTTACTTGTGTGATATTTGGAACCGGTTTCGAAGACCTTCGTCTTCATCTTCAGCCAAGGGTACGACTGATTAGAGAATCCAATGGCTCTGTAGAGTTGAAGCTCCACCCTGGTGGTGTTTTGATGTACTTAAAGTTAGTGTTTTCTACCTTTGGAATATCAAAGTTCATTAATCAATCTCTGTATTTATGAATGTAAATTTTTTCCCGAGTATCCGTTCTGTATGTCCCTGAGTCTCTTTTAATAAATCCACCTTCTTCACAATCTCGTGGTTTTTTGTTCAAAAATGATATGCCACAGCTGATCTATCTATCTGTTTATATTTTATGTTCCTGTAATGCTCTTCTAAACGTGTGCCTATATTTCTCTTTATTTTTCCGATATAGATCTTTTAACAATCTGTCATGTTATTCGGTCATGTGCATTAATGTCACTAGAGCAATTTTTAAGTTTTAGATTTGAGGTAAACCTCCCCTCCTAATAGTTCAATTACACTGATTTTCAGAAACTATTTTAATTATTTTATTTCATGTTTCATTTAAAAACATTTAAAACTGCGGTCACTAAGAGTGATTTTTAAATTTCACTTTAATCCCCATTTGTTTTTCAGGCATATCCCCACTCCTACTGGCTTGATTGCCCTGATTTTCAGAAACAAATCAAAAATTTATTTTAAATAAATACTGAGTTTCATTGAGATAAAGCAAAAATTACAGCCACTAGAGCAATTTTTCAATTTTTTTAAAAAATTTCACTTTAGGTTAAACCGCCCCTTTGCTGGTTAATGAATTCGATAAAGAATCATTTGCTGAGTTTCATTGAAAAAAAACAAAATTGTGACCATTACAGCATTAACACACATGCACATATATATATATATATATATATATATTGGTCTTCATAGTCTGGTGTTGCAAACAAGAGCCAGTGCAGCAGCTTGAAATATTATGTATTTAGTAGTATTTTACAGTGTTAAGCATTAATCTCATTTTTAATCATGTCACTTTCTAGTGCATTTTAAAGAGTTGTTAGGTTTCCAAAAAAATATTTTATATTTCTATGTGTGTGTATATATTGTCTTTTTTTGGTGTCTAATAGGTACAATTGATGGATATTTGATAAGATTATTCAAAATGAATTCTACTAGTACAATTGCAATAGCTTACGTTCCTTTGGTATTCACTAAAAATAATACAATAGATGTTTTACAGGTATGGCTGCAATAGCTTCATTCCTTCAGAATTTGCTAAAAGTTGATGAGATAATAGATTAAAATAATATAAGACAGCATTTGTCATCAATGCTTCTACCATTTTGTTTTATTGTTATTTATTTTCAGTTTAATGCTTAAAGTCTAGAGTAACTGTGTAGGTGCATTTATTTATATATATATACAAAATAATTATATTTGCTGTCAAAAAACATACTTTATATCAGACTATAGCCAACAGATTCCTGTAATCCCTATGAATAGTATAATAAATAAAAAATAAATGGATCATCTGAAATGGATATTATATTATAACAAACATATGCTTCCTTCCATTGTACTATTCACAAGTATTCTCTCTTACAATAAATAATGATTAAATAATAACTTATTTTCTGTTCTGTATTCGTTACTCAAAAAAAAATCTTCATTCTTCCTTAGGTCTAAGATAAATTCAGATGAACCTAAAGAACCAGTCATTCGGCATGATAGCCATGGATTGGAAGGTATTGCAATAGACTGGGTGGCACGTAAATTATATTGGTTAGATCGACACAGTAAACACCTCGATGTATCAGAGCTTGATGGCACTTCTCGCAAGACTCTACAAGCTGGAATACCAGATCCACGAGCTCTAGCTGTCCATCCAGGAACTGGCTATCTTTACTTCACTAGCTGGCATCTTCAGGTAATGAGTTGTTATACCAGGAATGTAACTTAATAAAATATGCATCTGTTAGCAGCTGGAATAACAAGAGAGTAGGAAGTCATTAAATTCATATATTGAGTCAGAATTTACCCTTTACATACCTGTATATCTAAAGTGAGCTTATAAGAATCATATTGGTATTTTCTCCTCTCCCTTTCTCTTTCACTCACTCTTACCCTTTCACTCTTAGATGGTGTGAACTTTCTTCTGGTAGAATATCATTGTTTGATAATAAACTTTTTTTAAAGTAAAAGTCATTTTACACATTCCAAATTTAAATTTTTTCTTCTTCAGCATCATGAATTTTTAGTCCAAAAATGTGCTGTAGTTACTGATTTTTTTGTATTTTGTTTTTTAATTTCTTTTCTTAATATCAATCTAACTATGTTTTTTTATAATCAATCTATATAATAAAATATTTCTTTTGATGAGGAATTTTATATTTGATATTGCATATTCTACCTTCCATATTCTATATTGATATTACATATTTTGTAGAGATAATTATCTTGCAGTGATGAAATATATGATATATTTATACATTCTTCAATTATTTTTTTATGGGGGGAGGAAAATTACTGTATTTATTTGTGCAGGATGAACTTCAAGTAAAAGCTTTCTTCTTTTACTTTTATTCATTGTACTTATGTATCCAATTTGCTTTTTCTTTTGTTTGTTTTGAACAGTTTTGATTTTTTTTTGTGCTAACTTTCTGTCAAAGCATTATGCGTAACAATATTAATTATTCTTTCAATTCAAGCCCTCAGTTTTTTTCTTTCTTAATTTTATCTCTTTATCTTTTTTTTTCTTTTTCATTTCTCTCCCTTTCTTATATATTGTTTAATATTCCTTGAAACTGCCAACATCCTCAAGAAGTTAAATGGAGCAAAAGAATGATGAAATTTCATTAGATTGATTTCATCTGCACCTGAAGTTACCAATATCTACCATTTCTGAATGAGTGAAAACTCTGAAAGAACTGACTCAGCAATATATCCTAAGCAATGTTCACACCTCTGCCTTTCTTCTCTCTCTCTTTTCTCTCTCTCTCTCTCTCTCTCTCAATCAATCAATCTATGTTCTAACCTTCTGAACAACAGAAGTTGTATTTTTAATGAAATGAAATATGAGTCTGAGACTGACAAGCATAAAATGCCACATTAAAAATATTTCAATTCAATGTGCATCCCACATACAGATAAATTAATTAACATGTAGCAAAATTTCTTGTTTCCTTAGCTTTTCCCTAAGATACACCTGTTCCTTTTGGGATGTAAAAGGAGCAGTAGTGCCAACCTGCTTTCTAATTTTACTGATTATAAACATGAATATTACAGATTCAAAGCCAAGCAGAAGCATTTATTTAGAGAAAAAGGAAAATAAAATATTGTATTGTGATTGTAGGAGATTACACCTAAAAATGGCCTGGGCCAGATAGGTGAAAGCCCCTTTGTATATTTTGCCCTTTCTTAGCATTTCAATAAATTACAATTTCCTAGTTGTACAAAAAACTCATTTGTGCTCCCAATAAGTTATCATAAAGTAAAAGGTAATGCTTAAAAATGTATTAATATATATCCTCAGAGTTAGACCTATCATAAGCAAATCCACAATAAAACTGAATAAGATTATGATACAAAATATTAATTACATTCTTTCATTTTATACTTTTCATGTTTTAATAACAATGATTAATATTATTGTGTGATTCAGTCAAACTAACACCCTTTGCTCCACTTACTTGTTTAAATATGTAGAACTGGTTTCATGAACCCTTTGTTAGCATCGTCAGCCCCTAGTCAACTGGAGGATAAACCATTATGCTGTGGGAATGTGTAATCTGCTCTTGTGGAGATATGATGAACTTCAAGTTTATGTTTTCATCACTGGAAGTGTCGAAGTTCATTAAACTGCCTTTGCACTTGTAAATATAAATTTTCTCCCACAATTCTGTAGGTCCTTGCACTGATTTTAATAATTTTGTTTTATTGAATATGTCATTTTCTTTTAGAAATGCAATGCCTGATTTCTCCAACTGTTTGTATTTTATGTTTCTGAAATATTCTTTTAACTGTGTGCCTATGTTTCTCTTTGTTTTACCAGTGTAGGTTTTTTCACATTCTACACAACACATTTTTATTGTGTATATTGTCATTATCAATCAGGAGATTTTAACATTAAATTTGTTTACAGATGCTAACCTGATATTAAAATCTTTAAGAATATTCTGAAATTTTTTGTAGCCCATGGATGATATGTGAACTTTTTAAAAATTTGGATTCTTTTTTTTGCTGAAACTGTTGTGGTGTCTTTAATAGTTTTGCCTCTTGAATTTTTGTACTATTTTGTGTACTAGTTCTTTGTTATAACATTTTTAACTGCTGTTCTTTCTATTTGTTTGTATTCTTTAAGGTAAACATTAGCAAAGAAGAATACACTTCCACCAGTCAATTAGATACTTATGATGAGAATAGGCATTCACAAAACTCTTCCATATATAAAAAAACATGTAAATAAAGTATAAATATAATAAACCAACCCCAATTTTCAACTTTATATTCTACTTCACTGTCAGTAACTTCCAGCAAAAATTTCAACCAATCTCTAATGTTTCTTCTAAGCTTTCTTTTCTTTTCATGTACATATGTGTTTATTTATTAAAATTATATATTTATATAAGATTCATATTTTTTAACATATACCTATATGGTATTCAGATAATTTTATAAACTATTGCTAATGAATTAAAGCTACTTAAATCTATGTGCATTGCCCTGTATAACTGTCATAACTTCTGTTCACTGATATTTGTATCTTTTATAAATTATTTCAAGTTTTGGAAAAATAATTGCTATATATATTTATGTTTCTTTCTAAGGCTTACATTGGTAAAATGGGTATGGATGGCTCGAACTTGACAAGAATTCTTTCCTGGGAAGATGACATTGCCTGGCCCAATGCCTTGACCATTGATTATTTCACTGATCATATTTACTGGGCTGATGCACACTTGGACTACATTGCATTTGCTGATTTAGAAGGTCATCATCGTCATATTGTCCTCTCTGGACAAAAAGTGCCACATGTATTTGCTGTTACACTCTTTGATGACCATATCTACTGGACAGACTGGAACTTGAAGGCTATCAGCAAAGCAAACAAGTTCACAGGTATATAAACAAAATTCATAGTATGCATACATGAGAAATAATATAATAATAAGAATGGAAAATTAGTGCAGTAATAGAAGATAATTCAGGGAGTGAATAAAAAATTATGAAAAGTTAACACTGAAGCATAAAATAAAAAGCAGAATAAAAATATAAAATACATGTTAACCCTTAACTTGTGAGGTACTTGTGTTGGGACATATACTTTGTGATGTGAGGTGTGTCAGATTACTTTGATTTCTTTTCTTCTCAAATTTTCAAAATATCATAATTGTACAATTGCTGCAAGTATGTGTTACTCAACATACTTGGCAAAGAGTTGGTTTTTGGTGGCATATATATTTCACTTACTTGTAGTAACTCTTTACTGAATTTAATTTACTACTTCATTGTTAATAACCTTAGAATTATAATTCCACATACCTACTTATTTAAAATTAATTTTGAACTAAAGGAAGCCAACAGAGCGATTTGTGTCAGCTCCACTTTACAAGCAACAGTGGAAATTGAAATGAACTCAGAATAGCAAGGCAAAAATTTTGAAGGTAAATGAATAACATATCCAGTAACATGAGGTCATTAGCATTTGATTAACACATAATTCAAGTGCTATCTGTCAACAAAGTTTGTACAATTAAGTAAAAATTGTACTTACGAAGCTGTAGACAATGGAGTGGTAATATATCCTACATTAATGTTTTCAGTTGTTAACACTAACTCCACTTACTTTTTTAAAACTTTGGACTAGTTTCGGGAGAGGTTCCTCCCATCATTGGCTGCTGTTGACTGAATCAGTCAAACATTACATGTAAGCTTTGTACAATTAGAAAGTTATGCCTTGATGTCACTTTTCATCATTAAACTGCATTAATTTGAGGTTGCTAAAAATTCTATAGGGATGTTAAATGCAGTTTTGTACAGATTATGTGCTAATGCAATTTCAGAATTATGAAATTGAATACCTAATCTGCAAGAATATATCGTACTAAAGTGAACATAAATTAGTAACATTTTGCAAATGCATTATAGATAAGTATTTTTCTAACATTAGTTAATTTCATGAACATCCATCACAAACATTATCAATTTATGACAAGAGGATATCTAAAAGAAAGAATTTTTTTCCTTGGCCCCTCTAATGTTTTAAGACTGAAGTTTGCAACTACTCAGGAAAACCAAGATGTTTTGCAATATTTTCTTCTGAGTGCTGTACATCTATTGAAGAAAAGTTATTCATTGAATGGAAAAGATTTCTGTTAATTTTTTAATATAAATATAACTGTATTCTTTTATAAATAAAATCTTTATAATTTTCCTATAAAATCAGTTTTTAACAAAGTTATAAGAATTGGAAGCATGTTTTATACTTCTTTCCATTTTCTTGGCTTTTTGGTTCTTTCTTTTTTTCCCTTTCATTTTCTTTGTAGTATTTTTTCCTTTTTCTCTTCTCTAATGCTAATTTTTAAATGTCCATTTTCTCTTCTTTTATAGAGTATTTTCATGAGGTATTTAGTATATAGTAGACATAGTATAATTTGACACAATATCTGTTTTTATATTATTAACAGGCAAGGATTTGGCTGTGATAAGGAACACAACACATCGTCCTTATGACCTCCATATATATCATCCTCTGAGACAGCTACCTTATCCCAATCCCTGTGGCACCAATAATGGAGGCTGTTCACATCTCTGTCTTATTAGTCCAGTTGCAAACTCCATGGTGCCTTCAGGATTTGGAGAAGGTGAAGGTACAGTGTCATACATCTGTGCCTGTCCTAACCAGTTCTATCTCTCACCAAGGGATAATAAAACATGCATTGCTAATTGCACAGCTGGCCAACATCGTTGTGCAGGACATGATGAAAAGTGTATACCATGGTTCTGGAAGTAAGTACTAACTTTGGTTGTAAGAATGATATAGCAATATTTAGAAAGAAATGGCTAGAATCAGTACTAGGTGGAGATCATTCTGTAATTTTGCTTAGTGCTCAATTAAATTCAAACTCAATTCAGTATTGAGAAAAGTAATATTATTCATGAGAGTAAAAACTCATAAATATTATACATTATATCCTAATTCTTCATATTTTAAAAGTTTGAGAGGAAGTTTCATTAAACAAAAATGCAAACATTAAGTGAGTTCCAAGAAAGAAGATTGTTTCATATTGCTGCAGTTAATTTCCTTTTATAGGTAATGATACTGGACAGAATGTATTCTGCTCAGAATTTACCTTTGTGTGATGCACTGTCTTGTTAATGCTTAGTTACTCAGCATGATGTGCACATAGTTCTATCAAAATATATATGCTATTTCAGAAGTTTTGCCTGTAAGCCTATAAGCACAAAAGAAAAAGTTTAATACAAAAATATCAAGTCCTTGTTATTCAATGTAGTTACTAGTAAAAGTGATACTCTTTTGTTTTGTTGGTTGCCAACTATCAGTTGCAACTTTATGGCAGTAATATCAGAGTTCACATTTTCTTCAGAATCAAAATTTTTACCTTGAAGTGTTGCTTTCAGAGTTGCAAATAATCTATAGCCACACAGAGTTAGACCTGAAGAAGAGACAAAATGTTTCAGAATATATTTTAAAAGATAATCAATTTTTGTAATTCAAGATGGCAGCAAAATGTTATGTTATCCTGATGCAAAATTTGAAATACAGGTTCCACTTTATATATAATGTGCTTCATTAATTGTAGCAGCAAATGACAAACAGTAAATAACAAGTGTACTACAACTAAAGGAAACAAATTCACTCTCTTGTACTTAACTGTTTTCCTGATGAACCTACAAACTGTATTTTATTTTTTTCAGTAGGATCAAGAATATGTTCATATATTATCAGCGCTTAATATGATTCAAGAATGAATATTTTCTGCATTATTTTTTATCTTTTCTTTTCTTTTTGGGGTTTACAATTATTTTGGTCATCCTCCTTCTACCCTCTTCATTGAATTTCCAAATCCTTTCAGTCTTCTTTGATTTAATATATTTAACACATTTACTTCTGTATTCATTATTCATAATATAGTTTCAACATTTATCATAGTGAAAAACTTGCATCATTATCTATATCAGTTATTCTTCATAACTGCAGATAAATTATTGCCAGTAGCACAAGTGCAATGCAGTTATTATCATTAAAAGAAAATTAATTAGTAGAGGATTCCAATAAGAATTTGTTAAATATTTAACAAAGACTTTATAGGCTATGGTAGAGCATAAAATGCTCTTGAGGATCAATTTCAGTCATATACCTGGAAATGTTTTTTTGCTGATATTTTGCTGCAAGGGGCATCTCTTATTTCTTCCTTGTTATTTTTGTAAGTGGATGGACATGTTATGAACATTAAAACTATAGGACTGAAATTTTTAACCCTTGCATTAGCACTTTTTTGCATTTTTAAAAATATTTTCCCATAAAACTAAACGTTTCATTACATCTTATTTTGATTTAAAGTAAAACACTAAAAATCATGTCGTCACATTAAAACATGTGAAACTTAAAGAGAGTTTTAATGTGACGACATGATTTTTAGTGTTTTACTTTAAATCAAAATAAGATTAACAAAAGTTTCACTGTGTGGATTCCCAAATTCCGTAAACATGTTTCATTACATTCTCATCTTTATGAAGAAAGGAATATGCAGTTTTTACATGGGTTATTTGACCTTAATTTGCTGTGAATATTAACAAGCATAAATCTAAAAGACTAACAATAATAAAAGAAAAATACTTACCCAGTACTATTATCATTACAAAACTCTGCAGTAATTCATGTACTATAAACAAAAGCTTTAATAACCTTCATAGCTTGATGAAAACAATATTTTTGCAAAGTATTGCATGACATTGGGAATGCATTGGGGATTTAGCAAGTCATGTTATGTATGCATGGGTCTGCATACTGCTGTTTTCAGGTAATGTGTCACAATGATAAATCCTCCTTTAACATTCTATACAAACAACCAAAGTTGTGAGATAAGTGAATTAATAATGACCTAAATCAGTCTTAAATTGGTCAGTGCTTTAAGCTACCCTAGCATTTACCTTTTCAGGGCAAAGAAAAACATTCTAGAAAAACCTCAGTTAGTTTACCTGACCAGGAATTGAACCTGGGCCTGCTAGGTGGTGAGCAGATAACTGTGAACTTTATTCATTGTACTGGGCATCCTATTAAATATCTGTATTGCAGCTCTTATGAAAAATATTTTATCAATTAGTAACTATGTCAATATTATAGAGGTTAAAATGTTGGCAATTAAAGAGAAGGAAAGAAGCAAAATGAAGAGTGAATTTATAGGAAGGGTTTATGAGAAATGGATAAAGAAAGTGAAGAGAGAACAAAAAGAACTGCAGAAGCAGATTAGGATTTAGGTTATTAGTACATTTAATGAGGTCTTAATCATGTTAATGATTTGCATGAATTCATAAAAAAAATATATCAGACTCTGTGTAAGGATATAAACATAGTACATTTTTAAACTGATGTGAATAGGAAAACTTTTCTCTTCAGGAAATCCAAAGAAAGAAAATTAGTCATTTGTAGTAAGGTGCAGAGGGAGGGTCTAGAACCTTCAGGATTTAGCCAAAGACCCTGATCCAACTCATTAAAGTGGTTAACTTAAGTGTTATTTTTTAAAAAGTAATAATAATAATAATAATAATAATATTGATGTATTGAAGTAATGTAGCTATCATTAAATGCAATTAATTCATTATAATTATATAATTGATATTTCTGAATATATAATACAGAATTTTTCGAACATGATTTTTTTAGTACTGATAATGCTCCCACATGTTATATTGTGTCATTTCATGCCATGTTCTTCTAGCTCTTGTTAATATTTAAATATTATTAGCATTTCATATGACCTACAATTTGATAAAAACAGTGGCTCGTAAATTGAAAAAATGTTTGTTTCAAATGAGCTGAAGCTTTCAAAAGCAATGAGGCAGGTATTCTTATTCTCAGGACATGCCAAAACCCTAAAACAATCTCATAGATCAATTAATCCAAGGAAATTTGAAGATCTGAAAATAGATATTTTGCTCCTGTAGAATTTATTTCTAGTTCTTTTACAGCATTAACAGTCTGTACTTCACATTCTTAAATCACTTATTACTTAATCAAAAGTTATTTTAAAATATACAGAAAACAATAGCAGGCATATTTTTCCAGATGTGATGGTGAGCGAGACTGTAAGGATGGTTCAGATGAACCATCTACCTGCCCAACACGAAACTGCAGGGCAGGTACTTTTCAATGCAAGAATGGCAATTGCACAGCCTCAGCTACAATATGTGATGGTTTGGATGACTGTGGTGATAATTCTGATGAAAGCAACTGTGACCTTCCTTGCCCTGATCTAGAATTCAAGTGTAAATCTAATGGACGCTGTGTTCTAAATGCTTGGAAATGTGATGGAGATGCTGACTGCAAGGATGGAAGTGATGAAGATCCATTAATTTGTCGTAAGTTTGATAGCTGTATCAATCAAAAGATAGCTTAGTTCATTATAGTTCAAATTTCTTTGTGGTAATGTAAAATATAACTGACTAAAATAGCTAAAATGCAGCTTGAATATAAAGGCAAAATTTATTAATTGATGCATAATTTCAAATGTATTTTTGTATATAAATAAAATATAATGTATCTAATGTTATTCATTTTGCTTAGTACTCATTTAAATTTAGTTTTTCTGAATGAGATGACAGAGTTAATTTTATATAATTTTTTATTATTTATTTTAAATCAGGGAGAGATGAAGTTTTGCAGTATGCTGGCAGTAAATTTTTCAATTTTCTGCAGCGATTAAAGATAGTAAGGAGAAAAAATAAAGATTGTGTATATGCCAAAGGCCCCTTTCAACTGAAAAGCAACTTATTTGCTTTTAATTATTTGTTTATTTATTATCTTTGTATTAAAAATAGAAAATGTTATACAGGTCATATGAAATTATGAACAAAGAAGAAGAATAACATAATAATTTAAATGTAAAAAATTTAATGTTTAAAAATAATTATAGTGTAACCAGTTCCAGCTTGTAATTGAAGGCTTCAAGGCAGAGCTGTCGCTAAAAAATTTTAAGAAGGAAATTAAAAAATAAGTTTAAGGTTTTAATTAAAATTGAAATGATTACTACATTTGTAAATCACATCCAAATGGGATTCTTAAATATTTGGAGTAGTTAGTATCAGTAGATGTTATCCAGACAGGTGGTAGCTGTAGGCTCAACCTTAGGATCCCCTATGCTTCCTTTGAAGGCTGGAGGCGTGACCTTATGGAATATTTACTTCTGTGTGCTGTAGCAAAGGCTCAGGAATGATACACCTTTTCTGCCTTTTGCAGTTTTTCCATTCCCTATAAGATTTGTGATTTTTCTGCCAGAGTGTACCACTACATGGTACCAAATGAAAACTGTTAGTAGTTAGAAATTTTTGCATGTGTCATTGTGTTGTGAACATGAATATTTTTTAGTTTTTTTATACTCAGTGTGTTTTGGTAAGACAACAAATTTCACAAGTAATATATCTGGAAAAAAGTTAGATAATGAAACAAGAATAAATGTGAAAATCTTGCAACTAGATCTGTATCTTTTTGATAGAGATCCATTTATAGTTCAAGAGCCAAAATAGGGCAAATCCAGGGGGAACTATATCCAAAATTTTAACAGAGCATTTTTCATTTCACTTGCCTTATTAGTTTATTACTAACTCAACTGTCAGCACGTGGATTAAGAATGATGTAACTGACTTAAAATTTTCATGCTAAGGTAAAAAAGCGCAATTTCAGTGAAAAGCATCTAAATGGTTGTAATGAATTTTCTATTCTGAAAAGGGTAGACATTAGGTGCCAGTTAGAATTTGCAGTCTTCCCAAAATTTTTACCAATGAGCCATGACTGAGTGTAGGTATAGCTGGGAACTGGAGAGATGGCAAATGATGTATGTAAGGAGAGGGCTTTATCTGCCAAGTAAAACATTACACACTGCATATATTTCATTATCTATTCAAATACATAAGAGGTGGTCCTTTTCTTTGCATTAACAAAAGTAAAATATTAATAGTAAATAGTTGGTCATTATCAACACATTCCTCTGACTAGCCATCTCTCCAGCTCCCAAAAGTACATACATTTCATAATTATATAATATTAGATTTATTACATGCTAATTGTTTACATTGTCAAAAAAATATATATATGTAGTTCATGCCTTTTCTCAACTGTTACATTTTTCAGACAACCGTGAATGTAATCCAGAAACTGAATTTTCTTGTAAGAATGGAAGATGTATTCAAAAACTGTGGATGTGTGATTTTGATAATGACTGTGGAGATGATTCTGATGAACCAGCTTACATGTGCAGGTATTGCATTGCTCTTTTTGATAGATTTTATTACTCTGCTTATTGTAAATGTGCACATCTGAAATATTTACATTATAGGTTACATATTTATAAAATTAGTAATAATGTAGATAGTATTAGCATCCTTTTTTGCCTTAAGATAATTTGGTTTATATCTTGCATACATACTATAACTATATTTTCATTTATTTGTGTTATAATATTAATAAAATGTTATCTATGAGATATTTTTAAATTTTATATATAAGCATCTTCATTTTTTAAAGAAATGTGTATAGAAATTTTCCCTTCAGTAGTGTATATCACTTTATTCTGTTTAAACAATGTGACATATTTTATTTGTTTTATTACTCATTGTTTCTGTTTAACAGTTGCAAACATAAGATACTATTTTTTGAAATTGATCTATAAAAATAGAAAATATTATTTCAAGTCTCTTTAAATATAAACATAGTATCAAAATATAACATAGTTTCATATGATGGTATTGTATAAATAAATGTATATTCGTTTATGTTTAAGGAAAGTCAGGATCCACTCAGTGAAATTATCATGAATCTTATTTTGATTTAAAGAAAAACACTAAAAATTATGTCATCATATTAAAATTCTCTTGAAGTTTCACAAACACACTTATTAAAAGTAATAAGTAATAAGTAATAAGTAATTTTCAGACATGTTTCATGAGGCAAATTACTTTTAATAAGTGTGTTTGTGAAGCTTCAAGAGAGTTTTAATATGATGACGTGATTTTTAGTGTTTTACTTTAAATCAAAATAAGAAAAAAAAAATGTATATTCATTTGCTTCAGGCAAAGGAACTGCACTACTGGTTGGCAGAGATGTCCTGGACGATCTAACTACCGTTGTATTCCCAAATGGCTGTTTTGTGATGGAAAGGATGATTGTAGAGATGGTAGTGATGAGCTGCCTGAAAACTGTCCCAAGTGCCATGAAACTGGAGATTTCCGCTGTACAAACAATAGATGCATTCCAAAGTATGTACTATTGAAGCACTATAAATTCTGATAAGCAAGCTAGAGAAAAAGTTTCTATTTTTATTAATAAGCAATCATAATATATTCTTACGCATATAAAATGCATGTGTGTGCAGGCCTGTGTGTTATTTATATGCTCAAAAGCATAGATAACATAGAAGTTAGAGAGGACAGTAATTATACAGAATACAAGTAGTTGGCTGCATCTTAAAATGAATGATACTTGCTCAACTGTAGTGTGAAGTTTCTGAGTTAGTTTTTCCACATGGCACTGAGAAATACTTGTAAAACAAAGTAGATTAATTACTTCATAACTGGCCCATTTTTGCTATGTATTGTCAAGGAAAATTGTTCATTTTACCTTTGACTCTTCCAAGAAAAAATAATAAATTATAAAAATTTAAAGAAAGTGTGAATAAATTATAAAATAGAGATATAATTTCTTTTCTATTATACAGCAATAGATACAGAAACTAGTTCAGTACTTTGATATTTTTTCCAAATGCCATTTCCGGTACTATGCACCTTAAGCTTTAACTAGCTGAATTATAATACAAAAAGTAAAGTATCTGAAGATACTTTATATCTGAAGATGTTTAAAACAAAGTACAAAAATAATTAAGTACTAATTTAAAAATGATAATGATGATAACAATAATGATGATTTCAATTGATACCATTTTCCTTCTTTCTTCCCAATATAGGCTTCTTGTTATATTTTATACATTTTATCTCTCCTTACTTACACTGATGCTTACATAATGTACATAATGCACATGAATCCATATCTAATATTTTATCCTATTTTGGTTTGCTAAGCAATCATGATTTGTTATAATCCTAAACCTGGCTACAGCTTTCTTAAAATCAGCGGTATATGAATGAATATATTTCTCATGCATAAAGGTACAAAACATTTATCAGAAAAAAAATTAAAATTAAAATATAATAAATAGGATCATGCCATCAGTAATTCCAGAAGGCACTAACTTCAATCAAAATTTAATAAACAAATTAATCACATCTTTATAACATTATGAATATATTACAATATTTTTAATTCTTAATATTTCAATTCAAATATTCCAAAGTGATTAGCTCAGCACCCTAGTCCCTGGTTCATCAGAAGCTACCTAATGGAAATATTCAGGATTCAGGCTCTAATTCAACAGGATATATTATTAAAAAACCAACAACAACCACCACACACAGTATTATAAATAATTTATACACAAACCATTATTTTAACCAATTAACTGCAATTTGTGCACTAATAATTCCCATATTTCTAAGTTACTCTTCCCTTTATACATACTACATTTTACTAATAATAAATATAACTACCATCTATATGAGGTCTCATTACACACCCTCTCAGGTTATCTGCATAATGAAACCCTGCACTTTTTGTGTTTCCCTTGTTAAAACTATTTTATCAATCATAACTCAATTCTCTCATCCTTCTGAACTATTCTAATCCATTTCTCCCTTACTTTTCCTAAATATTCTGCTATCAATTTATTTCTCTTTATCCCCATATCATATTCTACATGCTATACTTCCTTACTGTAATTTATCCCATTTTGCTTCCCATATGTCCTCCTTCCATCTCTTTACCCCTTCACACTCTAATAAACAATGAAATATTCTTTCAGACTCCCTACACATGACATGCCCTTCCCCAATTTCTCCTCTGAGACCCCTTAAAAACAATGCTCCTGCTCACATCCAAGCCAATCCTTCCCTCCCTAATTTATCACAACAATCTACATATTTCTCTCTCTCCCACTCTTTTTTAATTATTCTGCACAGTTTTAAAGAGGTCTTACCTCTAAAACTAGCTCAAATCTCTTGTCTCTTTATATATCTTCAATTCTTTGCCTTACTTCCTTCCAAAACCTTTGTCTACTTTTATCTTCCAATTTCCAAAGTTCCCCTATCCCAATTTCTTATAATATTTCTGTTACTTTTCCCATCCAGCTGTTATCTCTCATTTGCTCCCTTTGATACACTCTTTTAAAACATTTTGATTCCCTAATTTCACAATCCTGTACCAATATTTTAAAATTCTCTGAATCCTTCCTACCCTCCCTAACTCTGCTAAAGCTACTCCTTTCGATGAAGCTTTAGGCAATCCTAATACCTCTCTACAAAACATTCTATGAATTAAATCAATTTTCAACCATCATTTTGAAGTTCCCTGTACTTTTACTCCATATAACATTTTTGATTCCACTTTCCACTTCATACAATTTCTCCAATCAATTTATTGACATGTTTGGAATTTTCTTCAAACATATTCTACTTGCTGTCATGGCTTCTTTAACTTAATAACAACATTCTTCCCTTGTGGTTTCCACCCTCCACTACTTGACAACCTCACCCCCAAATAATCAAATTTTTTAACCATTTCCAATAGCTCCCGGTTCAAGAACCATTTCTCATTTCTTCTTAATCCCCTTTCTTAAACACTGCTATTTTTGCTTTCTACTTATCTCATTTCTAGCTTTTGCAGTCTAATTACTGTAGTTGCACCTACCATTAAATCATCCGCAAATAGTAAGCCTCGTATTTCTTTCTTTCCTTTAAGTGGACAGTGTGCCTTCCTCTTCAAATTTGGGTCACATTATCATCAATGAACAATTTAAACAAGATTGAGCTTAAATAAATTGTACTTATGAAGTTGTAGATAATGGAATGGTAATATATCCTACACTTAGGTATTCAACTTGTTTACACTTAACTCCACTTACTTACATAAAACTGAGACTTATTTTGAAAGTACTCACTCCCATCTTCAGTGAGTGAGTGCTCCTGAATTATGCCTTAGTGTAATGTAAGTAAGTGGAGTTTAGTGTAAACAAGTTGAATACATAAGTGTAAAATTGAAATTAATTTACAGTCTTGTTGCAAATCTACCTTTTGTTCCACCATTTCTGTAATCCCATTTCCTGCATACTTAACACAAAACTTAACTCCATCATACAACTGTTGAACCTCTACAATAAACTCTTCACTAACTACTTTCCACCTCAGTTTATTCACAAATACATCTCTTTTTATTGTATCAAATGCCTTTTCAAAATCTGCAAACAACATATACACTCTATTTCTTTTGTTTCTTAGGTACTTGTTTACTATAATTTGATTTATAATTATATTATCAACAGTCCTTCTACCTTTACTAAATTCTGGCTGTTCACATAACTTCCCTTCTGCTTCTAACCAATCCTGTAATCTACAGGCCAATATGCCTGTATACATTTTACCTAAAATTGATAATGAACTAAATCCTCTATAATTCCCTGATTATTCAAATCACTGTGCCTTTTTAAAATTGTACCATCATACTTATTCTTCAATTTTCAGGCACTACTTGTTCTTTTTAACCTTATTAAACAATTTTGTCAATATGCTCTAGCCATCACTTAACTTATCAAACTTTTTCCAAAATTTCCCCCCATCAATCACCTCTAATATACTGACCTCCGGTGTGGAAACAATGCTCAAACTGCCAATATTAGCTCCTTTTCTCCTATCTCTGATTTCAAGGCTACTGTCTCCTGTTTCTCTTTATCATTAGTACCATATGTCTTTTTGATAAAGTGACACTATTTGCCTCCTCTATGTCATTCCCCTTTTCATCTGATCTCTCTGATACCCAATGTTTTCCTCCCTCCATAGTTTTACTTTGCACATGTGCTGCAAAGTCAGCAATCTCCTCCCTCGATTCGATATGCTGACTCATATGCTGTTTCCTTCCATTAATCCACAACTCAGTTCTTCTAACAAATGCCCTTTTTTCTCTTTTCTAGCTTGTTTCATTTTTCCAAATTAAATTGATCATTGGTCTCTTTCTTCCTTACCAAAATCTTGGTCAACAAAAATCTTTGTTCCATTAATTTATTTGCATTCTTCAAAACTTCCCATTTAAAACTCATTTTGACTATCTTTACAATTATTGGCCTGTATTCATTTCCTGTTCTTCCTATCCTAAAGGAGTCAACTATCTCCTATTCTGCTAATTTCAATTCCAACTTTGTCCCAAATATTTCTTCCACTAGCTGAATTAACTGTCTTTCTTTATCCTCCTTTGCTTTAAATATAATCAAATTCATTTTCCTTTTATTCCGCTGCAATCCATCTTTCTACTTGTTTCATTCTTTTCATACAATTCGACAATTTATTATTCACCTCTCTTATTAAGTCCTGTAACATTCCTTTAAACTCCTCCATTCTCTTATCAACTCTCTCAATCTTCTTCTCCATTTTCTTTAACTGAATTAAATCTTTTGAAATTACCTTTAGAATAGCCAATACTTGATTCAAGTTCTTGGGTCTGGATTCAGTTCTATTTCTCCTAGTATCAATAACATGGCTAATATTACCACTATCCATAACTGCTCCTTCCTAACTATTGCACTCTCTTTCATTCATACATTTCTTTCTGCTAAACTTGCAATTCTCGCCTAATAAACATCTAGATCATCTCCCATCTTCATTACATAATGGAGCATTGCATATATATGTCCTCTCTCAAAATCTGCTCATGTTGGACTTGTCAGTGGTATATAGGAGTCTTCCTTTGTAGCTATGTCTATCCACTGTTTATCATGATCTGCAGTTTTAATAGCTTTTAGATGAGTTTAGTTCAAGTTTTGTTTTGATTTGTTGTATTGCTATGTGTATTGTTCTAGGAAGAAAGTTGTGAACTTTGTCTCCTTTTTTTCCTCTTGTGAACAACCAAACAAAATAGGCCCAATTCCCATGCTAAAATATTTACGTAAGTGGTAAAATTCAATGTACATTTTTAATTTATAGGCGGTGGCTTTGTGATTTTGAAAATGATTGTGGAGATAACAGTGATGAACAAGATTCTCTCTGCCATGGCTCATATAGAGACTGCTCTGAATCAGAATTCCGTTGTGCCAATGATAAATGCATCCCTAATAGATGGAGATGTGATCATGATGATGACTGTGGTGATAACTCAGATGAGGTTAACTGCTCTGATTTCCAATGCAAGGTAAGATTTTTCAGTTATTCTTCATTTTAATAAGAGGCCTCTGAGAAAATTTGTCAGCCATTTCACGCCTGATTTGAATGGGACGCTGATGAGTGTAACAGACCAAAAAAAAAAATTCATTTTAATGCTTAATCTTATTTACATTTCTTTTGTAACAAGTTAATTGATGTCTTCTTCTTCATTTGAATTAAATGAAGAATAAACATGTTGAATGACACTAAGTTGTTAATTGCCATTTACTTGGAAGATTCTAGTTTGCATTTCAAAGAATTAAACTCTCATCAGAATAGTATAAAATCAGATTTATACTAAGATAGAGCCCTGCATTATGGTGGTGGTGATATTTTTTTGCTCTGTTGATCAATACAATTTTATATTGCATTTATTGAAATTCTAGAAAAAAAGACAAAATACAAATAAAAACTATGAAGGGGCCTCCACCTATTTGGCCCAGGCCATTTTAGGTATGATTCTTCACAATAAAAAAAATTAAATACAATTATTGGTTTTGTACTATCACCTTTATCTAAATGTTAATATAATTAAACAAAATACAGTATTTCCATCTTGAGTGCATTAGTCCCCAGACCCCAGTTCATTAACAGCAGCCTACTGGAATTCCAGGGGACCATGCTCGGACCAAATCAAAGGTCTTAAAATAAAGATTTTCAATTACTCTACCTGTGCCATTTTTTGTTAGCGCTATAGTCTCTCTACTAATTCTGTTGTTTCTCAAATGCCTACTATAATTCTACATCAATTCACCTTCTAAAAACAATTTTGAATCACAAGCTCAATAATTTAATCAAATTTAATATATTTCCACTCCCAGCCATAATCACCTTTAATAATTAAGCAAGGTACAACTTTTAAGTTATTTGATTTACTTTCCTTCTTAGTACCCAATTCTATTTATTTTTAACTTTACTCAAGAACTTCCCTACATTCTTGCTATCTTTACTGAAGATTTTCATTAAGGCTATTTTTTTTATCTAAAATAAACCATTTCTCATTTATAAGCTCTTTCCTCCGGAGTCCTGTCCTTTGCACTTAAACACTATATGTTCCATATCTACCATTCCACTGCCATGGGTAGGCTAGGTTGTTAAGGCACAGACTCGTGAGTGGTAGGTCTGGGTTTTGGAATCTGCCAGAAGCGTCCTCCTGACTTAGGTTTTTTCCAGGTTTTCCCCAGTTCTCATAAATGGCAAATGCCTGGGAGGTACCCTAAACTTAGGTCTGAACATTTCCTTCCTTAAAGAATCCTTTCCCAATATATAATATCATTTCATGTATCATCATTTGTCACCGCCTGTGGTGCCTCAGTAGTAAAAACAGGCATTAAACACTATTAAAAAAATCTTCCATTCCCCCCACATATTGGACACTGTTGATTCTGAGGAAACCCTTTCCTTATTCCTTTTAATCTCCACACACCTGTTCTTAGCCATGCAATGCTCTCTCTTTGTCCTTTATTTGATTTATCAATATACTAATCTCTTTCCTATTTATTTTTATCTGTAAATAAAATACTAAGGATCTTTTACCTGCTATCTTGCTAAACAGTTTTTGTATTTCTATATCTTCCAATCTCCTTCTTACAGCTTTCCAAAAACAATTTACATTGTTCTCTCTGCTCCTCCAAATATCCCCCATTCCATTGTTCTAAAAAATTATCCTAAGACTATTACTGCACCAATGCTCCTTAGATTCTTTTCTTGAAATTCTAAGCCTTTCCTTAACAAATTTCTTTTATTCAAATTTAGAAATCTAAAACAATATTTAAGAGTTCTCTCCATAATCACATCTCTCCTTGCCACTCTTCCCATTTCAATTTTTGCAACTTCCATTGATGTTGTGCTTGGTAGGTCTAAAATTTCCGTACAAAACATTCTATACACAATATCCACAATTTCTCATTCTCCTTCCAGTCCCCTTATTTGAATGCAATGCAACATTTTTGTTTCAACCACCGTATTATATATTTTTCCTAGCCACTTAATATTTATATCTGGTATTTTCTACTTATAACCTCTAACTACTGCCTTTGCTCCTTTCCCTTTTGCCAAAGCTAATTTTTTCTGCTTCCATTTGTCACCTGCCTTAGATTTTAACTCCTAAATACATGCAATCCCTAATTATCTTATATTTCTTTATCTCCTTTCCTCCATTTCTCATATTTACTCAATACTACTACTATTTGAGTCTTCTCTTGATTTGCCTTCAAGCTCTAATCGTTACAATAATTTTCTATTTGCTGCAAGGATTGTTTTAAACCTGTAGGAGGTGGATCCTACAGCTAAATCATCTGCAAAGAATAATCTCAGGATTGTAACATTATTATTAACTGGCAATGAATTGTTACTCTTTTCTATCACTGTTAATAAGTCATCAATGAACAAATTAAACAACATTAGGCTTAATTTACACCCTTGCCTTAACCCCTTTTCTTGATGTATTTTTCTTGTTACCATTCCTTCCCCTGCTTTCACACAGAAAGTATTTCTCTTGTATAATGCTTTAAGAATTTTCATCATATGAAAACTTACTTCCTTACTCAGTAATTTATCCCATAACAATTTTAACTCTGTGTAATTGAGTTTCTTTCTCTAAGTCAACAAATGACATATACAGTTTTCCTCTCTTATCTTTTAATGTTTTATAAGGAATATATTATCCACTGTATATCTCCCCCTGTGAAATCTCATTTGAATTTTCAAGATAATTTTATATTCCTCAACCCAATTTTGTAGCCAATTTATCAAAATACCTATAAAAATTTTCCATTTGACAATAGTGCTATATTTCTGTAATTTTTTGGCATATTTACACTTTCCTTGCCTTTATATATTGGGTAAATGATTTCTTTCCTCCAGTTTTCTGGTACACTTTTCTTTGCCATAATTAAGTTAAACAGTCCTGTGAGTAACTTAACTCTGTTTACATTACAACACCATTCTCTTATAAATTCTTTTGGGATACCATTTATTCCTGTTGCTTTATTCTTTTTCATTAATTTCACTTGTTTAACTACTTAGTCCCTCACCTCACTATCCAACATTTCTATACAGTGCATCCCTACTTCTAACCTAGGTGTTGCTTTTAAACCACTATGCTCACCAAAAAAAGTTTTAAAATAACCTATTCACTCTCCTGGATTGATACTGCATTTAGTAACATATTTGTTATAGGTTACTTTTAACATTTTTCATATCCTATTGACATTTCGTACATCTAATACCCTGATTAAATTTCCCCCATTTTTCCTTCTCCACTCATGTTTCTTGCTCTCTATCAGAAAGTTATCAAATATTTTCCCATCTAAATATTCTTTTTTGATTCCTCATCGCTTGTACCTCTCTATTTTATCAGCATTTGTTCCAACACTTTTTTTCCTACTTTACATTCATCATCATACTGCTCTTTGTCCCTTTCCAAACTTCCTTCCTCTTTTTCATCCTGTCTCCAGCTCCTTGCATTTATGTATTTATGTTATTAGTTGCCTTCTCTACTTCATTATTCTTTAACATATAACTTATTTCATATAGGCATATTTGGTCATGCTTTGAATCCAGAGTATTTTTAAAGTTATTCCTCTGTTCCTCCTTCCATTTAAATGTAGCATATTGCCTAGTACCATTTTTCCTTTCCCCTAAATAATTCACTACAAACTGTGACTGAATTTTTATATCCACTAGCAGTGGGAATGACCACTATTTGAATTAAAATTAAGTATCTTAAAATTATTTAAAATATATCCCTATACTGGCCATAATATATAGTCAGTAACATTTTGGCCATTATTATTAACAAAAGTAAATTCCTCCAATACATATCCACTATATTTATCATTCAAAATATGTAGTACATTTGCTTCACAAAATTTAATAAATTTTTTGCTACGTCTATCACTGTACTTATTTTTGCTATGCCTTACTATATAATTTTTATCATTATTTCATTATCTCATTCCATATAGTCCCAATTCCATGTCTCCCTTGCCTACTCTGAAATCCCCCATTATTATAACCTCTGCATTCAGATACTTCTCTCTTAAATTCTCTATATTACTTTCCAATTGCTTAGCAGATCAGGATCATGGTACTGGAAGGATCCTGGTGGTTTATACACTACTCCTAGGCATATAACATTTTCATCCATCAGTTTATCATCAATTACAACCCACAAAGCATTTTTTGTCCTTGGCCATGTTCCTGTTATTATTTTTCTCAACAATTTACTAACAAAAAAACCCAAGCCTCCTGAGACTCTTCCCTTCTTTGCCATCAATTCTCCTTTTAATACAACATCCATCTCTATACTTTCTCTTCCATTAGCCACCGCCACGGGTGGCCGAGGTTGTTAAGGCATGGACTCGTGAGTTGGAGGTCTGAGTTCAAATAACGCCAGGACTGTCCTCCCTGACTGAGGTTTTTTCCAGGTTTTCCTCAGTCCTCATAAATGGCAAATGCCGGGGAGGTGCCTTAAACTTAGGCCTAGAATGATTCCTTCTTCCCAATATATCATTTCATCTCATGTATCATCAGTGTCCATCGCCTGTGGTGCCTCTGTAGCAAAAACGGGCGTTAAACATTATTCATTCATTCCTCCATTAGCCATGTTTCTACTATTCCCAAATAATCTTTCTTTTCTAATAGTTGTTTTAGCTTCCCTATATACATTTTATTATTTAAATTCTCACAGTTCCAAAACCCTAACCTTCTTACTTTCTCTACACCCTATTGCAATTCCTTTCTGTTTCTGAATTTCCCTAGCACTTTCTTACTCCATAGCTCGATTCCCTCTATTGAAGATGCTGCCTTGTCTTTAACTAGCATGAGTATACTGTCATTTGGAGTCTATATGATGCTATCCTCCCTCTTCCATGCTGCCTTCAATGATCTCCGACCACTTCTTCTTCCCTCTCTCGACCATTCCACGTGCTAGTTGTATTTTCTCCCTCCTAGGCTGTACTACTTTCCTTATTTCTGTCTCTCTCATGTCATTCCTTCATGATGTAACATTATTTTTAACAGTGTTTAACGCCCATTTTAACTACTGAGGACCACAGACAGTGGACACTGATGATACATGACATGAAATGATATATTAGGAAAGGATTTTTTTAAAGAAAGGAAGCATTCCAGCCCTAAGTACCTCCCTGGCATTTGCCATTTATGAGGAAAACCTGGAAAACTTGGAAAAAACCTCAGTCAAGGAGGATGATCCTGGTGGGAATCGAACCTCACAGTTCCCACTCACGTGTCTGCGCTTTAATGACCTCAGCCACTCGTGGCGGTACAATTTGATATAGGATACATCTTATTTGTAATATTTATCTAAGTTATGTACATTCATATACAATTTTATTTCATTATCCATGTAAGTATATCAATTGCATTATATATATTTATCTTTTAACATCTAATATTGATATAATGTCTACAATTCTGTGATAGTCTCTCTAAGTTCTTCTACATTAACTAATATAAATGAGAAATAAAAAAGTTTGCAAAACGCTATACAGTAAAGTTTCTGTGTTTTATGTAGCAATAAAATAAATAAACTGTCCACAAAACCAGATATGATCAATTGCACAAAACATTCTGAAGAATTTAAATAAGAAAAGAGATCAATAAAGCTTGGAAATAATGATGATGATAATCGAGCTTGTCATAAAGCAATGTCATACAGCTTGTCATACAGCAATAATATGTTTACATTTCTTTTAGAAAAAATTTTCATTTGCATTTGGTATCTTTGTCTTCTGTTCCAGAATGGTACATTCCAGTGCCACAGTGGACATTGCATTGCTGCTTATTTCCGTTGTGATGGAGATAGAGACTGTAGAGATATGAGTGACGAAATGAACTGCCCACCTAGGTTCCCTGGAGGGCGCTACTGTCCAGAGAGCAAATTTGAATGTGGCAATCACCTTTGCATCAATCAAGCAGATGTTTGTGATGGAGCTGATGATTGTGGTGACAACTCTGATGAGAGCCACATGCTTTGCAGTGTGTATCACATATGTTCATTCTTTATATTTTATTTATTTTTTTCCTTCCTGCTTAATTTCTAGTGCACAATGCAGACATTGCCTTCCACACAATTCCATCAAGCCTTTTAAATTATAATAATTTTTTTTCATTTTGATGAAGTTAAGAGAAACCTTAACTATGGTTAATACATTCTCTGAGTAAAGTTCTTTTAATGGTTAGATCAATTAGATTTCTGCAGTTTTTTTGTTAGTTTAAAAATAAAAATTTCATATAACTTTAGGTAACATAATTTTAGCATTAATTTTGTTCATAGTATAAAACTTTTGACAATTAAAATCTTTTTTCACTTTATTGCTTAATGTAATTATTTACTGCCATTTCTTCTGTTCAAAGTAAATGTCTATGAAAGGCTTACAGATAATATACAAAGATACATTAATGTTTTTTCATAAATCTTTTCTGTACCACCATAAGTAAAATTGTTGTATGAAGTGTTGGTAGTGCATAAAGGAGGTTTTTATACAAAAAAAAACTCCAATTAAAGCAAGACACAATTGAAAATGAAATAAGCTACTTTATCACAAGGTGAGCAATAAAGAAAATTTCATGTTATATAGCCATGCAAAAACCTTAATAAGAACAATGCACACAAGTAAATACATAACTAACTTATTTTACATATTATACTAATTTCATTATGTTATTATTCATATTAACAATTTTTTAACTTTACCTATATACCATTTTGCAATTTTTTTGAATATTATTAAATAGTTTATCAAATTATAAATCACTATACTCCACTACCCTGCATTGTTGTATTTCCTAGGGCTCCATATACCCAAAGTATATACCCATATACCCAAGTTATAGGGCCCTTTCTAATATTTCATTCTAACCCCTCACACTCTACTTTTCTTTGTTGTCTTGCTTAATAATTTTGTTCAACCATTTTGCTTTGACTTTACTAAATAAATGCCAATTTCCACCATGAGTTTTCTTGATTTAACATTCAACATTTTTTCCCCTGTAATTTTTTTTGGCATCTCCCTAGGAAACTTCAGTTTCTTGCATTCTTATAATATATGCCAACTAGTATCTTTCTGACTACATAATGGACATTTATTCAGCTTCCCCCTTACTCTTAAACCTTTAAATTGAATAACCCCTGTTGTCACGCATGCAAAGCCTTCTCTTGCTGCTTCACCTCATATTTCAACATAAATTTCCCTGTTCCAAACTACTTTCATTTCTCTGAATATGCTCAATGATGTTTTTAAATTAAAACTAGCAAATATTTCTTGCCTTTCAATGTTTTTAATTCTTAATCTAATTTCTTTCCAGAACCCCTTCCTAATGCTCCCCTAGCTCTCCACATGTCCCTAAAACCAATTTTTTTTAGACTCTCCTTCACCTTGTTAAGCCAAGTAGCATCTTGATAAAGCCTTGGCTGATCTGCCAAACACTGATACAAAACAGTATGTTTATTTGAATTTGTAACTCTAAACCAGTATTTCAATACTCTCTTCATAATTTTCCCTTTACTACTTATTTTTCCTAGTTCTACTTCTACTTCTACACCATTTGGTGAGCTCTTGGTAAGCTTAATATTTAATATAAAACTCAATAGGAAAACACAGCAAAACGTATGTTATTTCATTGTATAAACCTATTTCAAACCAGTTAAAACCTCTTTCCCGAGGGAATGTTTAAAATTTTAATGGTTAAAATGGTTAAAATATTCAATGCTCATTGTTTTAACTGGTTTGAAATAGGCTTATACAAAGAAAAAAGCCTAATATTTGTTTACAGAAGTTTCTGTGTATCAAATTCACATTAGCCCACCGTTCCTCCAAACTGCAAATCTCTACTCCATAGAGCATTTTGGTCCCCACTACTGCCCCATGTACTCTCTCCAATCAATTTACTTGCATCCCTGGTATTTTATCTAAACCTTATAGCTTTCAGAGAAAGCTTCCCTTTAGCTAATATCATCTTCTTTGATTACTCCATTCACCCTTACTATTTAATCTTACTTCTAAGTAATCAAATTTGTTAACCCCCTCAATTTTGCTTCCTTGCCAACACTATTTCTCATTTTTCATTACCTTGTTGCCCTTTTTAAAACCACAATTTTTGTGTTTACATTTAACCACAATTTACATTTAACCACAATTTTTGGTTTGCTTAGATTAATATGCATCTTGCTAAAATTATCTATTGCTTCAATTGATTTAATTAATCCAACATTAGATATTGATCCAGGTATTCCATTATTGTTAATTATTGGAACATGACTATTTACTGCATTAATTTCCTCTATGAACAAATTGAAAAGTATGGGACTTAATTTACAGCCTTGTCTTAACCCTTTATTGTTTGGAATAACTTGAGTTACTTTGCTACTTGACATTTTTATACAAAACTCATCATCATTATATATATACTTTGTAATATTTCATGAACCTATTTATTATTCATTTCCTTTTTATTCAAAAGTACCCATAACAATTCCTGGTAACAAAAGCTTTTTCAAAATTCACAAATAACATATATAATCTTCCCCTCTTTGTTACTAAATACTTATTTACCAGTGTATCTATAACAAAGATATTATCAATGGTTCTCTTATTCTTCCTAAATTATGACTGAAATTTTGATAGCTTATTCTCTTCTTCTGCCCACAGTTGCACTCTTTCTGCTAATACATCTGAGTATAACTAATCTAGCACAGATAACAAGCAATTCTCCTGTAATTAGAGGGGGTGTTCATGCCTCCCTTATTCTTAAATATTGGCACCACTATTGCTATTCTCCAACTTTTTAGGACATGCTTCCTTTAACAATGGAGTTTAATATCCTAACTAATAAACATAATATTTGACCTTACGTTAACATTACTAATTGTAAAAATTTGTCAATAATATTTTTTTTCTTCTCACATCACTTGATAAAAGATGCATACTGTCAATTATATAACAATTTTGAGTTTGCAGGTAAAAGGCTAGAAGTTGTTTGTGTTGCATTTAAAATTTCTTCTGGCAAACCACAAGAGTCACTGAGTTCATTTAACTTGAAGCTGAGACAAAATAACAATTTTCATATATGATTGATTCATTGCCTAGGCCTAAATCTGATTTTCTCTCTTTATATCTTTTCTTTTTTTTTTCCTATCCTATCTTTTTAGTAACTCACACTAAAACAGGAAGCAATGCTTTGCAAGGATTAAAATGGCATTCTGCACAAAATAAGAGTCATCATTTTATTATTTTCAAATTCTACATTGATCATAAATTGCTGCTTTACATTATGGTAATATAATAAAATAATGAAAGCAACACTTGCTATACTCATGCCCTAATTTAACCAACTAGTGCAGAAATGTATTATTTTATGCACTAGTTGCATAAATAACCATTTAAAATGTTATACTCTGTTAAAAAGTATAACAATATTATTGTCTTCAGATTTATCTTGTTATAAATGTGTTTTGTACTTTGTTTCTCTGAAGCTTGAAAAAGAAATTATTTTGCTATCTTAAAATTGCTTATTTCTGAGTTATATAGCTTTATCAAGTCTGTAGTTTGAAAATACTTCTAGGTCTACAATAATGAGTAATGAAACATTCTTTTGAAATTTTAATTGGAAGCACTGAAACAATATTTAAAATTTAATCATTAATTTTATTTTTGTTAATATAATAAAGGTCCCCTTCATAGAAAATATTAAGAAAGAAAAGAACAGATGACATACTTTTTATTCTGCTTAGCTTTTAAATCATTAATTTACATTATTTTATCTGGTGACTAAATTAATTGTTCAAATATGTTTCTCCTGGTGTACAAATTTCACATTACTAAAGATGAGCATAGGTGCTCTATTTAATGTGCAAGAGTTAAGCCCCATTCCAATGAAAATTAAACGTAAACATACTAAAATAAGATGTAACATGTGAACTTAGTAGTATGTAGGCATTCATAATGATAGACGATAGACGGAAAGTAAGTATTAGTCAATCATTAAAAAAAAAAAAAAAAAGGGAAAGGAAAGGAAAGGAAACAGGGAAAAGAAAAGGAAAGGAAAAAAAAAAGAACAAGCAAAGATCAACTAACAGTTGATAGAAATAGCTGCTTTTGAGCAGACAGCTGTAGCGTTTATGCATATGCAAAGTGCAGTAACTAACTTGCATGAAGTAATATAAGCAAGGAACTTTCGTATAATGCAATTAATATTTTGTCCATTGATACCATTCTGTCTACAGAGCTACTGAATTTCACCTCTTTCTACCACAGAGCTGTACAGACTGAGCAGCTGTGTTCTGATTGACTGATTTCTTAAGTTTAAGTTAAACATAGACACAAAATCTTGGACCTTGCAAACTGCTAAGTTTATGTATAATTGTACATTTATTTTTATGTTTACATGATTCATTGTGAATGGGGCCTTACTTTGTTTAAAATTCAGTAATTCCATGAACTAAATTTATTGAACAGTTTTGGGAATCTGATATGATAAATTGATTAAATACTGAAGTGGGAGCAATGACTCCCAATATATGAGTACATTAAATAAAAGGTAATTTAAGTTATTGAGTTTTAAAAAAAATTATTCTTTTGAATAGAGGGTTGCTCCTGTTAAAGGAGGACGTTTTTTCTTACCTTTTCATAGCAAGACCATGGTAGTGATGTTCACAGGCCAGAATATTGCTCTATACTGCAATTTCCACTGTAAAAGGATGTGTTGCAAGTAGAAAGAGACATCCCAAACCTCCTGGTAGCAAACTTTCCAAAGACATCAATGTTGATGTGATGTTTGGAAGCAAGGCCTTGTTTGAACAAACTAAATCCACAAAAACTCATGGGTGAGATATTTGGTGACTTCAGAGGGATTATTTAAAGGGTATAACTTGGGTACCAATTTCAGCAGCTTTCCAGTGGTAGTAGGTGAGGATCTGGCATTATGACTTGATGTCTTATTCATGCAGATTCAAACTTTTAAGGTGTCATCATCACTTAACCAAGGAATTTCTCTATTGGAAATGGACATGTGTTTTTCTTCTAGAAGTAGACTGCATTTACCTTGATATTATTTGTAACTTTGTGATCTTGAGTTGTCCTTAGACATAATGATCTGCAACCACTTTGACCGTCTTAGAAAACTTTCCTTGATTTCCTGATGAAATTGAAGCACCTCCTTTGGTCCATTGGGTAGTAGTAAAGGCATGGCATTTATTTGTATCATTCAAATATACCCAAGCCTCATTCAGAGAAACCACCCATAGTCACTTGTCATCCACCATATGTCATTTGTACAATTTTCTGGCATTGGTGAAGTTTTTCGTTGATGTGCTCTTCTCTCCAGGCATGCCCACATGCTTTATAGTACAAATCTAGTACTAAATTTTAATGAATTATATCAGCATATTTTGCCTTTGGGTGTTCTTGTACATTTGATAAGGCTTGTCTGTGTTGGTAGATTTTTGCTGATTTTTTGACATGAGCACTACCGTTGCAGTTCATCTGGGTTGTTTCTCACTTCTTTTTAACTTTTTTGCCCTTTGGGCTTCAGGTGAAAATCCATTCTTGCACAGTTGAGTAATATGATTCACACATAACTTGCTAATGGTAAGGTCCTTTCTTCTCTTTGCAATATTTTATCAAGATGTATAATTAGATTAAAGAGCTGCAGCATATCTCTAACATAACTCTGTCTGTCTACTACAGTGAACTTCAGTTGTGACACTCTCAGCAGATTCCAGTGTGAGAACCACCGCTGTGTTCCTCGATACCAACTCTGCGATGGTGTTGATAACTGTGGTGATGGCAGTGATGAAAACAATATGACATTGTGTGCCAGTCGCATCAAACCATGTAACTTGTATGCAGAGTATCAGTGTGCCAACAAGAAATGTATAGATCGTTCTCGTATTTGTGATTTTGCTGATGATTGTGGTGATTCCTCTGATGAACTTGGGTGCCGTAAGTAACTAACAATGCATGGTTTATTATTGGTATGAAATGAAATCCATTTTTATGTTATATATAATAAATGTTCTAGGTTATATAAAAATAAAATAAATAATTGAGCAAATTTATTTTATTTAATGGTATATAATAGCTAATTACTTTATGTAAAAATTGTGTTTTCAAAGATAGAAGATATAACTTGCAAAATAGAGCAAAAATTGTATAACTATTTAAGTTTTTTTTATCTATTTTTGCTTTTCTATTTCTTGTTACATTATTCCAAGAGTTACTTTATTTTTCATTTTCATTATATATGTTCTTCCTTTTTAATATTTATTGCAACTAGTTGTTTAGCTGCTAATCATGCAAACCAGATCTTGAACAGCTCATAAATAAAAAAAAACTATGCCAGACAGAGTAGCTTTCAACCAGAAACAAATAATAGTGATGATGGTTGGGAATGCTACTGTTCTTTCTCATCTGTGTTATCAAAATAAAGCTGTAATAGCAGCTACTACTTCCTTAAGACACATATGAGGTTAAAGCAGCAAAAGAAATATTAAAAATGTTGTGATAATTTGCTGAAGTTGTCAAACTCTAAAAACGCTACAGTGTTTTCCTGAAATAATGGCCTGTCTTTGGTAATCAGTCCCCATTTTCTTCAAGTATATGACAATCTATATGTTTTGACAAATGAAAACACATAATGAGCACTTATCTGTCCAGTAACTTGGAATATATCCTGTTTTTGCTAAAGGTCCAAATACAAGATGACAATTAGAATTATAATATACAGAAACAAAGTACTCTAGATAATACTGAAAAAAATAATTTTTCTTAATGCAAGTTTGAATGGAATACTTATATTAACTTGTTATTAAAATATCCTCTGAATATTTCAACTCAGAAGAGATTTTTAATGCTTGTTCACTATGTTAGATTCCAAATTGAATTAATATTGTAACTTTATTTCAACTTTCAACTTTATTAAAATTTTGAAACTTGAACTTCAGTATGGTCTTATTGTTGCAGATCATTCCAAGACTTGCACTGAAACAAACAAAGGTGGCTGTGAACATCACTGTATGAATCTGACTGATGGTGGATATATCTGTGCTTGCTACTCAGGATTTATCATTTCCCCAGATAACAGAAAAAAATGTCTAGGTAAAATTAATGTTCAATATGTTTTAAGTTTTCGATTTGAATTAAATAGAAAAATTTAATTATTTTTTATAGATTACTTCTGTAATATAGTTATTGGTAGTCTGCTACAGATTCAGAGCTCCTGTGTTTTATTTGGCACAACTGAGGAATTTTTCTGAAAGGAAAAATAAGATTCATCCGGCTTCATGAAATTGGAAAGCCACTTGATCCAAATAGTAGCAAATCTGATCTGCAGAGCTTTGTTTGAGATGCCATTGTTCTGACCAAGTTACTCTTCGGTGTTGTCATTTATGTTTGCAGTATTTAGTTTTTCAAAATTGTTGTGAACTGCCATGGGTGACCAAGGTTATTAAGGCATGGACACATGAACATATGTTCTGAGGTTCAATTCCTACCAGAACCATCTTCTTTGATTTTTCAGGTTTTCCTCAGTTCTCATAATGGTAAATGCTGGAGAGACAAACTTATGCCTGGAATGCTTCCATCCTTTCAAAAATGTCCTTTCCCAATTTATCATTGAATTTCACATATTATCACTGTCCATACCTTTGATGCATCAGCAGTGTACATTAAACACTATTTAAAAAAAAAATATTGTGTCCTATCATAAGACGAGCACATTCTCATATATTGCTTTGTTTCTTAGTATGCTCCCAGACATCAGATAGAAATCTATTCAATTAGTCATATTCATCACATTTTATGTTTGGTTCCTTGGTAACTGGTTCATTTCAATCTTATGCAGGAAAGTGATCTCTCCATCTCTTCCTTGATCTTTTGTTTTTAGGCCTATACATCATGGATAATTTTGTGATTGTAATTTATTCTTTATACATTCTTTAAGCCAATTTTATTTTTATTCTTTTATTTTTTCTATTAAGGTAAATACATTTAACTCTATCCTTACACCTTCATTTCACTTCCTATCCAGAAGATATCTCCTATAAATCTTAAAACTTTTATTTTAGATGTCCATTCTTTTTGACCTCATTCATAAATAATATCCAATTTTCTGCTCCATACAATAATATGAGAACTGCCATAGGTCTATGTTACATGGCACAAATGCCTAAATTATATAGTTTAATTTCTAATGTGTTTATTTTGCATATATAACATTGTATTATAAATAATTAAAATGATTAGTCTATTTTGCAATACTATTATTTATAATTATTTTTGTTACAACTTGGATTTCCTGTTTAAAAGCTAATACTTTTTGTTTTATTTCTATATATTTCAAGACAAATCTTTTATGTATCATGTAGCTCATAGACTGCAAACTGTAAATTATCCTTTGAATCTGCAATATGGACTTGGTTATCTGCATTGGTGATCTATTTGATCCCTCAAATTAGTCATGAGGCTATCATTTTTAGTTTTATTTTCATATAGTTTCCCATAATTTAAACCTATATAAGAAAACAAATTTGCAAGCAAGTTGATTTGAGCAAGTATTAAACTACAGAAGTATAGAAACATGTCTGTTAATAAAAGGATTGCTATTTCTACAACTGTCATTTAACTTCATACAGATGTGTAAATTGAAGAAGGAAAATTGGTAGATAATTGAAGTTAACAACTTCAACCTGTTCTGTATAGCTGGATTATCTATGAATTCATTTGCAGCCTTAAGAAAAGCTGTGTATTATTTTTCAGCTAAGGTACAAATGTTGGGAAGATTTGTTTATTCCATAACTTTTGTTACAAATTTTTTTATATAGAGACTATCAATATACTGAAGGGAGAACAAAGGGAAAGATATATGGTTCAGATTAAACATGTAAGAATGTGGCTTTATTGTTTCATTATTAAATTAATGTTCATGAAATAAAGTGAACTATCACAAAAAGAACCCAAATAAAATTTACTATTTTGTGAACAGAAGTCCTGTAGTCCATGGGAAATATGATGTTAAGTTTATACACAATTGAAAATAATAACAATGTCATTAATTAATATAAAATGGAACAGCTGTAATGTGCAAAAATAATGCTACAGTTTTTTGAGAACGTTTTTCATTTTGTTTTAGTTCCAGTATCACTCAAGCATATCTTTTATCTTTCTGTAATGCTGATGACCTGAGCTGTTAAAGACTGTCCATAAATAAATCAAAATCTTTCTGTACATGTGACATTTGATATTTAATAATATTTCTATTGTATAAAGGTTCTAATATGGCAATCATTCAAATTTATTTATGTAATTACAGATGTAGATGAATGTGCTACAGGGGCACACCATTGTTCCCAGTTGTGCACCAATCTTAATGGGACATATAGCTGTTCATGTAGACAAGGATTCATTTTATCTGATGGACTCAGTGGTGTTTGTAAGGTCGAATCTTCTGAAGTGACACTTCTGTATGCAAATGGTCCAGAAATCAGATCTTATAGGCTGCATGAGCGTCAACAGTTGGGTGTGATCCAGGATGAGAAAAGAATTGAAGCTGTTGACTATGATCCAAGGTTTGAGATTGTTTTCTGGGCTGACTCATATGACAAGACAATCAAACGTTCTTATATGATTGATGCACAGAATGGAGAAGTAAAAGCTGGCTTTGCACAAGATCTGAATATGAAAGGTAGGTACTGTAAGATTATTTAAGAATAATTTATAATCTGAAATAATGAACACATAGACAGTATAGCAGATTAGCAAACTATATTGGCACATCTAATATCCATAAGAAAAATTTAAAAACTCTACATAAGCCAGAATGCATATAAAAGAATTTTACGTCTATATTTATAGTATATAAAATGCTACCATCTAACTCTCAGTCTTAGTGGGCTTGCCAGGCAGTCAACTACAGAAATAATATCGTGCTAATAATTTCTATATCAGCTTTTAAAGGGTTCCTTCCTGTTGTATGCTATTTTACTATGATTATGTTAGTGTTGAAATATTGATTCAGGAATATAAGGTTAGAGGATAATAAAATTCCCAAAGTCAGTGAATAGACAGGCCGGGGACAATTATGGCAACGACATTGGATGACAATGGTTATACAATCATGGTATGTGGGTGCTTAGTAACCTCCTTACATTTTCAAACCAAAAAAATAAAAGACTTACCGAAGCTTCCATTTCTAATGTATTCAGAAATCAACACAGTGAAACAAGTATAAAATCTCCAGTAGATGATATATTTTAAAATGTTTAAAAACACCTTCATGGCCTCACTGTTAATGAACCAAACAGACTGTAAAAATATTTAAAATATTAATATAATGATAAAACACTCTTAACATATTACTAAAATTTAAAAATTCAGGACATGTATAGTGAGACCTTCGCTCACATCGTCAACTGTTAAACGACTGGCAGATCATACTAGGTTGGAAAGGTAGGCTACTATGAGGACTCTGGAGGTCTGTTGATGAATTTGTACAGAATATTGTCTGCTTCCAGAATATCAAAATTCATGATTTTATGTTCATATTTCTTCATTAAAATCTTTTCCCCTATGTCAAGTTCCTTGAGATGTTGAACAGTTTTTAATAAAGTGATGCCTTTTCTATTTCATGATGTTTCTTCTAAAAATGTGCTGCTATGGCCAATTTTTCTATCTGTTTATAACAGATATTTCTACAATGTTCCTTCAATCTGATGCCTATATTTCTCTTGGTCTTGTCTATGTACATTTTTGCACAGTCCTTATAATCGATCTGGTATATACCTGATTTTTTCTCTTTGGGTAATCTGCTTTTTTTAACTTCAATAATTTGCCAACACTGTATCTGTTCTGGAATACTAGTGTAATATTATATTGTTTGAATTTTTTTTTTTTAATTTATTATTAGCTTGTGGGTGGAAGTGAACTTTTTGTAGGTTTTTTTCTTTTGATAAGCCAGTCAGGGTGATAATTTGTTTAATTCTCTTTTGCTTTAGGAATTTTTTAATTTTGTGATCAAACATCTGTTTTTGAGCCCATTATAAATGGCTGTTTCTATTATATGCAGGTTTCTATTTTATATTAATCTTTGTTAAGTGGTACATTAACTAATGTGAATACCGTGCTATATGAGGTCTTGGGTTAAAACCATGGACCTTAATATAATTGTCAGTATGTATTCTTTCTGTAAATCTCAAATTCTAGTTTGTTCTTACTTTTTATTATCTTCAAGTCCAGAAATGGTAATAAGTTGTTGGTTTCAATTTCTATAGTGAATTTAATTGTGGGCTCCTGCAGGTTTAATAGTTTCAGTGCATCTTCTACATATCTCTTTTATACAATAGCAAATATATCATCTATTACACATATCATGCACTTATCTGGATCATCTGGAGTGATAATCCTCAGAACTATCAAAATTAACATCTTTTAGTGAACTAACATTAATGCAATTTTACTCACTTGACTCTAATACTTGTACTAATATCATATCTGTTTTACTTTCCTTTGGTTGAACAAACAATTGATATTCATATATATCATTAACTGCAGTTTCATCACTCATACTTATGCCAGTACCTAAATTTTTTTATAAGAAACCCTCTTAAAACATTTTCTTTTCAATAGCTCATAATAAGTAACATCATCAAGTGTCAGTAAGCTTTGGCATTGCAAGAGGAAATAGCCTGTAATACTACCAAGGATTTTTTATCTGCTGAAAGAATAATTACATTAGAATTATTAGATAGCCTTTTTAATGCTGATTTTTTAATGCTGATTTTTTGCACAAAATTATCTTTCAAGGTGAACTTATCTAGAAATTTATAAACACTCATCAAATTTAAAAACTGGTTAATAAATATTTCTAAAGGGTGACTATAAGGTAAAGAAGGAGGTTCAAGTTTGGAGGGAGGACAAACCTTGGGAAGGCAGGTAGTGAGATTTGACATAGGCTTAATAGATTTACTTTGCCAATATTAATGCCATCTTAAATTCTAAAAAAAAAAATTTACACCATCACAAACTAATTTAAGAGATAAATTTATATTCAGAGAAAATGATAATCGTTTTAGCATAAGCAATTTATATTGGTTTAACTTCTACTGTTGTAACTATTTAACTCTTCTATCTAATTTTGCTTCTGTAGTACTTGTTATAAATATATAACTAAAAAAGCAGAAATAGAATAAAACACTTAAATATTCACGGAATTATCATTTGCTAAATGTTGGACAATTAATGTTCTTCAAAGGCAAAAAGACAAGTGAAGATGGTAAAAATAAATATTGAATCTGGAAGGTAATGTAATCATGGAAACAGATTAAACAAGCAACAAAAGTGAGAGAGAGAGTATAAATTTATTAGGTAAAATATACGATTTGAACCCTTTAATGTGCTTTATGCAAAAATAACCTGCCTTCTCTATAAGTGAACAAACTTTCAAAGATATTAATCAATAATGCATCAATAAGCATTAAATTAAATGCATCATTAAAATCCTTACAGTGAGACAGAAAATTTTCAGTCAAGTTCACTTCTTCTGTCTCAATGTTGCTGCATTCCTAGATATTGATATTTTTTTATGCAATGACTCTTTTCTTATGTTCATGAACATTAGGCCAACCAATTTACAATACCTAGGATTTTCACAGTGAAATAAGGTATAATATAACAGACTATTTTTGAGGAAATCACTCAAATTTCACTAGTTTTGTTCCACTTTCTTGGACATCTTTTAAAGGCTTGACTGTGCTGATGATGAAGGCAACAGCCTTTGAAAGGTGTCCAAGTAAGTGGAACAAAACTAGTGAAATTTCAATGAGTTCCTCAAAAATAATTTGTTATATTATTACAATTTACAACAGTTTCTTCATTTTGATAGCTGTCATCCCCTGCATACCAAAAGATCCATTCCTTTTTCTCTTTCAATTCATGACTTCCGTCTTTGTAACAACTTTTCATCTCTTGACACATTTATTAAAAACCTAGCTCAAAAGTTCCAAGACCAAAAATATCCTTCCTATCCTTTAGAACCCCTATTATTCCAGTGCACAAAACATTCCAATACAAGCCTAAAACTTCCAATAAGTACTTTGTTAACCTTGTTACTACTTATGTGCCTGGAATTGAGAGAATGGGACCTATTTTGAAAAAAATGTCATGATACTTTATTAATGCATTCATCTTTAAATGGTTTTTCTAAATTTGTACCCCTCCTTACTTTTAAAACACCCCTTAATCTTAAAAGTATATTTCACCACAACCTATCTACTTCCAAATTACCTTGTCCTTTTGCAGACTCATATTCTTCCAATACACTAAATGTGAAACCTGTGCACTAATTATGCCATGTCATTCGTTATGCGGCCCTAATTTATCCAGAAAATTTAACATTTCTACATTTGCTACTTGTTCTTCTAAGAATGTTTTAGCGGAAAAGAATAAACACTTAGAAAAAGTCACAGATTTGCAATTGCTATATTTCAAAATACTTGAGTTCTTCTATGACAAGAAGACAAGTGAAGGTGGTAAAAATAAATATTGAATATCACAATGTTAACTTCGATATTCAATATTTCTTTATATTTATTTAATTATTTTTACCACCTTCACTTGTCTTCTAGCCATAGAAGAAACTCAAATAGTTCTAAATCTGTGACATTTTCTAAGTGTTTTATCCTTTTCTCCTCTTCTAGTTATAGTTATTTTAGTTACATTCTTAATAGTGTTACATTATTTTTCATTTTTATATATATTATCTGGTAAGCTTTGCAAAGCATTTTATATTGGTTTAACATATACTTTTTTCACTGTATATGAACAGTCATAGACATTCTGTTAAAACTAAGTCTCCCTTGCTGGTTGCCCAACATGCCCTATCTCACTGTAAGATTTTGATGATGTATTTAATTTAACACTTATGCATTACTGACTCATAGCCTGAAAGTTTGTTCAGAGATAGGGAGATGGCAGCTATATTTATGCATAAAACTCATACATCACTAGGTTTAAATTTTTGATATATTGAATTCTCTCTCTCTCATTCATAATGCTTGTTTAATGTTTCCACACATTATATTACCTTTGATATTAAATATTTAATTTTATCACCTTTACTTGTCTTCTTGCCTTTGAGGAACAGTAGTTGTTTGGCATATAGCAAGCAATAATTCTGTGAATAATTAAGTATTTTATTATATTTCTGCTTCTTTAGTTATTATTTTACTTACATTATTCAAATTGTTACTTTATTTTTCATTTATATATATATATATATATGTATGTATGTATGTATGTATGTATGTATGTATGTATGTATGTATGTATGTATGTATGTGTGTGTGTGTGCACATTTACTTATTTATTTATTAATGGTTGAACAAAGGTGTGTATGCCTGCATGTATGAGAGAGGTAAGAGAGGGTATATACATATGTGCAATTTACAGGATGAAATTTTTATAGGTCATGCTAAACCAACAAGTCTTGCAGTGGATTGGGTGTCAGGAAATCTTTACTGGACAGAGACAGACCGTTCTGGATCAAAACCTCGAGGTCGTGTGATGGTTGCCAAAACTGATGGACGTTATAGACGGTCACTCATTTCATCTGGCTTGGAGACTCCAACTTCTGTGGTTGTTGACCCTCAGCTAGGACGCATGTTCTGGAGTGATGCAGGTGCAGCACCAAAGATTGAGACCTCATGGATGGATGGCAGTAAGAGACGACCTCTGGTGACAACAGGAATACGGCATCCCACTGGACTAGCCATTGATTATGCAATGGATCACACATTATATTGGGTTGACACAAAACTAAACAACATTGAAATGATGAGACAAGATGGAACCAACAGGGCAGTTGTTCTTAAAGGAGGTATGTATGTAAGAGAAAGGATAGAAACATGTAAGCAGGATAAACTCAGAAACAAAAGTATGTTAATAAGAAAAATGGGAGTTACATAAATTATTTTTTTCTTTTTTCTTGTTATTCTCTCTCTCTCTATTTTTGTTATTATTTGTTTCTGTGTCCCTCACTCCCTGTTCTTCATTTCTCTATTTATAGCTCTTCTTTCTCTTCCGCCTTACACTTATGCCTGTAACCATAGTGAAAACATATACTTTTAATCTAAATTAAAATGTGGCCAAAATGTTACTTATTTATACTTTTTCTAATTACTTACCAAAAATCATTTATTTTTTAGTAATAAGAATATCTTATGGGTAGGAAAATAAAAAACTGATTAAACAAACAAACAAAAAAATATATGATTATAATTCATTTCTGAGTTGCAGATCTTATATTCATTAGGATTCATATTCCTGTACAGCCTTCATAATTAAATTGTGTATAATTTGAGCCCCCACTAAAAAAAAATTGTTCTGATTGTTTGTAAGACACCTGCTGAATTTATGCTGTTTAAATTTTACTTCTGGGTGTTTTCTATATCATTGAAAGAATGAGTGCTAAAAAAACGGAAATTTTGTCCCTACAAACAAAGAAAAGAGCCATCTGAAGACTAGATAGAAGGAAATTATGAAAAAGATTGCTGCAGTAATGGAGGTTCAAGAATAAATTATTTTAGTTTATTTATACCATACTGTAGCTGTAGAAAATCTGGGAAATTAAAATGTTTGCCTCCCTTTCTGTATATTGATATTTTGATAAACGAGAGTAGCTTCAGTCCCATCTAACTTAAGTTTTTGAGATTCTATTATACTATCACTATTCTGTGGCTCATGTCTTAAGCATCTTTGTGATAAAGAAAACACCTATCTGCAAAGTCAAATGAAGGTAAGGACAAGGTTTGTTTTAAATGAAAAGAACATAAACCCATCTGTTCTTCTTCGAGACACTCGGTTTTCACACATTATAGCTGTAATTGAATACTTATTCTGTGTTTCCAAGTCACTTGTAAACTAGTGTTTGCACCAACATAATTCTAATCTCTTATTTTTGTACTATTTTTCATTTATTAGATATTTCAAGTTCTGATTATTTTCAATAAAAAGTGCACTTTACAGAATTATTTTCTAGGATATCATGTTTAATTATATTATAAGCGTATATTACCATGATTTTATCTAATTATGTACAACATGATATACAATGATATCAGCAATTCTAATTGAAAAAAGTTTGTTGTAGTCAGGAAGAGGAAGATGATCTAAGTCATCTTATTTGTAAACATTAACAAGTTCAAATGATTTTATGCAACAATTTTTTCTATATCAGGACATAATATTGCAGATTAATTTTTATTTGTTTCTTTTTTACATTTATCAATACAATTAAAATTCTACAGATTTTAAAACTACAAAATAAATATTATAACTAAACAAAACTAAAACTTCAAAAAACTACCAGTAATGGAAACCAGCTCTATGGCTATTTTTAATTATAGCTTATATTTAAACCTAAATTTCTACTGGGCTATTACATTTTACTTATACTTTAAGCAACATACATTTTTTAAATATCTTTAATTTTATAATTAATTATATTTACAATATTAATTTACATTTCTACTGATGATCAGTGTCTGAGCTGCTCCCTGCCAGAATTCCAGGCAACAGAGCCTGGATGCCAATATCTGTACCCATTCTTTTCTCTTTTTCCTTCATCTTCTTCATTTCAACTTTTATCTGTACATTTTTATCATAGATTTGGATTGGTCATTGATGTTTTTTACTTCTCTGCTGCTGCTTCTTCATCTTTCCCTTCTACTTTTTCCATATATTCCTTTATTTTCCTCTTCTTGTTCTCAGTCTATTCTTCTTCTCTCAGCTGCTTCCTTTCCTCCCAAAGACTACCATTATTTTCTTCTTCTGTTAATTCTGCTCCCTTTTTCTGATTCAATTTGGGTGTTATCTTCATCTTCTTGTTTTTGAACTAATTCTTCTTGCATATATCTTTCTTGCCTTTCCCTCATTCTCTGGGACCTTCTAGGAGAGTTTACAATTTCTGACAGTTGGATATTTCCTCTTATTTAATTTTTATAATATATATACTCTTCTGCCATTTTATATTTTATAATCATTAAATATGCTAAAATTTCTTAATTTCTCATGGTATTCCAACTGTATTTCCCTGCAAGTAGGCATCTTTCCTCAGCAACAATTGACTGGTTTTTAGGGCACATGAATGAAACATTTCCGGTGTATCGATCACTTTACAAACCTTACATGTATTAAATTTAAAATTAATTTCATGTCGAAACTAATACATGTTTACATGTATTGTCTGCATGTAATTGCAATTTTTGCACATAGGAGCAATATGGACCATGTCTTGACAAAATTATTGAATATGTTTGAAGATTAATCATTACTTTATGGATGAAAAGACTTCACACACTATTCTACCTTCTTCATCCCATTCTTGTTGCTATACTTTTAATAAAGATTCTTTGATTTATTTTTTATTACTACATACTTTGCCATTAATGTCCAATATTTTTCAATTATTTTGTTTTTTAAGTCAATAAAAGGCTGCTCTTAAGGGGATGAAATAATCAATTAGCCATATATTTAAGATTACTAATAAATATAACAATGCTAAAGGTTCCTAATTTTCACTCAGATGCAATATCAATGAACAGCAAAAAGGTTTCTTATCAGAAAGTGTATAGAGCATAACTAGCCTATGTCCATCTGCATCAGAATATATTGAGAAATATGGAATTACTGAATATATTATGTTTTATAGGAAAAAGGTCATTTCAGATTATTGTTTCACTATTTATTACTGCATACAAGTGTTTATTTTGTATAATGCAGAATTATAAAATATCTGTAATATGAATAAATAAAAATTAAACAGAGTTTTGCACAGTTATGCAATAAATACTATTCCTATTTATTTGTTATTATTTATAAACACATTGATTTACTTGTTACTTGAATGTTGCAATGAATAAAAGAACAAAGGCAAGTAAAATTAAAATGCTGTATTGAATTAGCATTTAACTATAATGCTTCAAATAAGAAAGAAAGAAGATAGAAACTTAAAAGATACCTATTTGTGATTAATGTTCCTGTTTGATTAACTTTGCAAGCTATATAATATCTAAATTAGGTTTAAATTTATGTAGTTTGGTTTTTATTAATAGTTCATTAGAAGTCCTTGAAAAAATGTAGAGCAGTTATTATCACCAGATCTTGCAGTTTTTGAAAAAAAAATATCCTTTTGCTCTTACACTTATTAGTTATTTTGTTTCAGAAAATCTTCATCATCCAATATCCTTGGATGTATTTGAAAGCAACATTTTCTGGGTCACACGTGATACTGGTGAGCTGGTAAAGCAAGATAAATTTGGAAGAGGAGTACCTGTTATCATTGCCAAGGATTTGGTAAACCCATCAGGAGTAAAAGGTAAGTGCTATAGAATTCATTTATCATACTCTTTTCTTTTGTCTGGATATAATAAATACTCAACAAATGCTATATTTTTAAAAATTCTTCAGTTAATCAAACTATATCTCCATAAGAGACCCTCTTAATAACACATCACACATGCACTATGCAAATTGATAGATTATCTGAAAATGTATTCTTGTTATTTTGATCATTGTTGTTCAGACTGAAATTTGCAATGAAATAAGTGCATATTTGAATTAGGAAATAAAGGGAGAATAACTAGAATTGTTGATTGGAACTTGGACAATGAAGCTAATAATATAATTGAGATCAGTATATGACTGAGTCAAATTAACATGCTTTTATTTCTCCACTTACTTGTTTATAATATGTAGAACTAGTACATGAATCCTTTGGCTGCATCATCAGCTAACCATCAACAGACAAAGGGTTTGTGAAACCAGTTCTACATATTATAAACAAGTAAGTGGAGCAATAAGAGCATGTAATTTGACTCAATAATATAATGATCTCAATGAAAGAGAGGACAGTTATTCTCAGCAGTATGAATACGTATCAATTGGTTTATGTTAATGAAATGTGAAAACTGATCTTACTTGAAATATTTTAGAGCAGTAATTTTCAACCTTTTTAAGTTCAGGACCCACCTTGAAGGATATTAAACTTCCTGGAACCCATAAGTAAAATTACTACACTGCAATAAATATGTTTTTCAAAAATTAAGTAATTATAATTAAGCACACACTGAAGTTTATTAAAAAGATAACATTTCTCTGTGTCCCCTGTCCCATCAGGAGACTTCATACCCTCCTTAGGACTCACCAGAGAGTCGAGTACCTTAGGTTTAGAAACACTGTTTTAGAGCTTTAAATAACTTTCTCCCATACTTTCTACTATCATGGATCTATTATGCAAGGGTCACTATTAAGCAAGCAAATTCTAAACAATAGACAGAAGTGAATTTATACCATTATACTATTATACAAAAATTCTGGTATTAATGGTACACATCTTACGATAGTACATCCTCTTTGCCAAGCTCATTCTGTAACATAAGCAGGAAAATGGTGGTTATTTTCTTTTCTAATAGTGGCATTTACAGCATTCTCTTTCAAGAACAGAGTCTAACTGCCAATTGATGTACTATCTGCTTACCAAGAATCTACCTGCACAAAACAGACTGTGGGAAATGTGATTCCATCATGACAGTGCCTCTTAACATATAATCTTTCAAACAATGGACTTCCTGCAACAATTAGGAGTAAAATTAGTGAGGCATTTACTGTACAGTCCAAAACTGTTTGTTGCCATCTTTTTTCTATTTCCATTCTCAAGGGAAAACTGCAAGATCATCATTTCAGGAGCTTTGAAGTAGTAGTTGCACCACACAAAAGGAAAAATAATAATTTTTCATTTTATAGATTTAAGATAATTAAATAGGGATATAAATTATATATACCTTTTTTGATAATGTGCATATACTCCTTTATCAGTAAGTATAGAGTGCAAACTTTGTAAACTTTCTCTTTCAAAAGAGGTGAATAAATTTTAGAAAGTCTAAATAATAAAATCTTAATGACATTTCAGCTTATTAATACATTCCCATGCACCGTAAAGTACCATGTAGTAGCAATTTTCCATCAAACAAACAAAAGAGAATGAAATTTGCAGAATGGGCAACAAGCTAAATTATATCAAAGTGTCATCAGTGATTGTGTGTTGGCCTCCCCCCTTTCTCCAACATTGAAAAATCCCATCTCAAGTTGTTAAAAATTAAAATATTTTCATAACAACAATTGTAATTGAAACCTTTGCCTTATGTAAAAAATAAATAATATGCAGAAGTTCAAGAAGGGCACCACATACTCCTATCATAATTTGTTATGCGGAGGAAATAGTTATTTTAGACATCTCATAGTCACTGCCAGAATATTCAATATTTCTATAATTTATATTTTAGCTGCAAAATTTTGGGTCCAGGAGTTTTATCAAGAACCCATTTGTAGATATTTACACCAAATTATGGAAAGAAAACTGCAGTTCTCTGTGTCTCTCTCAAGTCAGTCACCATATCCTCAGGTTCATAAATTTGAGCTCTTCTAAAAGTGAGCTCAACCAGCTCTTATTCTTTGTTTTTTCCTTTATAAGAACTAATTACAAAAACTCAAATCAGAGAAAATTATTCACTGTTGTGTTTATGTGGTGGATAAAACAAAATTTTAGCTAATTCTCCATCTGATTGAACTTTTTTCTCTTTCTAGTTCCATGAACCAATAACATCTCTACCTTGCTGGTCCAGTGGAGGCCAATATAGTAATTTGTAAAACTATGTGCATTATGTTGGCATTACCACTACCCCCTTTTGTGACCTGTTGGTGGATTGCATTGTGCTAAAACAATGATGATAGAATCTCTTGTTGGAATGAATGATGAGAGAAATGCAGTGTTCAGCAGAAATCTGCCCAATCTTTCTTATATTCCATATCCTAATATTGGTGCTGAATTATGGCAAATAGTGTGTTTGTTTCATTTCAACATAGTAGTGCCATATTATGCTGGATATAAATATAATAAAATGCAAATATTGCACTTATGAAGCTGTTGACAATGGAGTGGTAATATATCCTAAACTTAAGTATTCATTTTTTACACTGAATGGAGTAAATGGAGTTTAGTGTAAAAAATTAATACCTAAGTTTAGGGTATAATAACATGTGTTTTTCCTTTTCTTAAATAGCATGCAGTTTCAAGAAATAGATTAATGCTTTTTAATTTGTATTTTACAGTTAATGTAATTCTAAGTTCTATTCTATAAAACTTAACTGTTTATTATTCCACAAATTGTTGTACTGGTTTAAATGTGTTTACATTCTTTTATGGAACTTTTTGGCATTCCCAGGAGTAGGTATATGAATTAATGATAAAAAATTCCTATAAAATGTTTCAAATGCTGAACAAATTTGATGTAAATCTAATAAAATATACTTTGATGATTACAGTATACCATTCACTGAGGTACAACACAACTCTGAGTGATCCATGCTACAGTAGTCCATGCTCACACTTATGTCTAATTGTACCTGGTGGACATCGTTGTGCCTGCCCTGATAACTCAAATGCTCGTAATGGTGGTAATGAAGTGACATGTGATGCAGCAGCAGAGAGACCTCGTCCCTCTCCACGTGTCTGTCTCTGTCAAAATGGTGGCATCTGTCGGGAGACAGATACGGCAGAACTTGCATGCGAATGTCCCCCAGATTTTCTTGGAAGGTTCTGTGACAATTATGTGCAGAAAACCCCTGCACCTGGCTCAGGAAGCAATACTGCAGCGATTGTTATATCAATTGTAGTTATACTGCTCGTTTTACTGGCTGCAGGAGCAGTGTACTTTGTTCTTCGAAAGAGGCCATTGTAAGTACAAGAACAATTTATTTCATTACCAACATAATAGATCTCTAGCCTTTATAGTTAATTGAAGTTCTGCAGATCAAAGCTTAATATCTGTGCAGCAAGTACATGCAATCTAGAAATTGCTATCCAGTGGTTAGATGTGATAAAATATCTACATGGTTGTACTTGCACAGGTTCATTTTCAAATAAAGTAATCAGTGAAAGCAAATTTATTCAAAAAAAAAATAAAATAAAAGACTTTATGTGTTACTGTGGAATACTTGAGTTTAACCAGGAATTATTTTTTTTGAACAGATATGAATCCTATCTCAATGAACAATAGAATGAAGATGCAAAAGCTTTATTCAGTCAAATATAGTAAGCAGATAACTTCTGTTGCACTTTCAAATGTGATTTTGGAAGTGCTTGTCTGAACTGATCAGATGTAGTACTATATAAGTCCAGCTAATTGAAAATGTGATGACGATCATGATGAAAAGGGTCTTTACTTACATTTGGGTCATTATCTTAATGCATAATAAAGCGACATCTAAATTACATTTCCATTTTAGATGGAACAACATACATTTACTTTTATGCTTATATTCAATCTATGCACTTGCATTTATGGCAATATGATCCTTCATCATTCTGCTCACCCTTCACGTTTTGTGCTGGGTGGTAAGCACATAGAATGCATTTTTACAGATTCTGAATGCTGAATATGTATATATGACATCATTCAAAAACTCAAAATGCAATGCATTGATCCTAAAGGCCCATTTTCAGTCAACTAACCAATTTTTGCAAACTTAGCTCATTTTAGTCTCTTTTGATTGTTTCTAAGTCTCATGAATTGCTTCTTGCTTCTTGATAGCAAATGTTCCAGAAAGATCAGCAGCTATGAAGCAATTTCACTAGGCTTAATAACATATCTACATTGCTATATTTAAATGAAATGTCCTTAGATTTCAGATGTCATAAGGTTTTGTACTTATGACAGACAATGATCTTCAGTTTCTGAAGTGACTTTGAACCTTCCTTGTTTATCTCCTTGTTCATTACATACCATTTATTACAAATGTGTGAGTGCATCACTAACTCTTGGGCACAGTTTCTTGGTGATGTCTCATATAGTATGATTTTTCTCCCTAAAATATAATAATAGTTTTGAATATTGGCTCATTCAGTACAGAAGTAAGAAAAATACATACATAATAACAATAATAATTACAATACAATTATTTAGAGCTTATGATTTTTTATTGTACACAATACTTTTTTTAATTTAATAATTTATTAATACACTATTTTTTCCTTGAAAAATTAAACAGAATTAATTCTCTCTGTATGCTGGACATTAAACTGTAGCATAATACTCCAATAATGTGCATAAATTATGTACCATTATGTTTCCAGCATACACACACACAGCTGTCAAAATCTTTCATTCTGCAGCTTATGTAGCTCCTTTTGCATTATAAGTACTGCATTATTATTGTTGTCAAACTACATTTAATAATAATAATAATAATAATAATAATAATAATAATAATAATAATAATTTGCTGTCAGTAAACTCATTACAAGTGTCTGGTATTGCCAAAAGTGATACACAAGATGCAAATGATTTAAAAATAGTCCCTTATTACATTATTTATAATTTATCTTACCTATATGTTATTTCCTATATATACCTTAATTAGTGTTGATAATTTATTATATGGTATCAAACCTTTTATTAATGGATTTTATAATTTGATTTAAAATTTACATGTGTTCTTTGGTAACTATCCTTACCTTTAGTGTTACATCAATTTATTTATTTAAAACCAATTTTCCTAAAGCGTTCCTTTCTCCAAATTTCTATATTTCTTTTAAATTTTGCAATGAATCTTTGGTTACAATCTGCGCATTTCATTTCATAAATTCCTGATTTCTATTCTGTTGATATGGTGTATTTTACTATTGAACCTAATAAACTTTTATATTATATTTATTTTTGGGGATAACTTTATGCCATGTTCTTTGAATATCCTATTGAATTTGTTGTGATAAGTTGGTTGGTAAGTGAAACTTTTGAATTTGTATCTTTCTTTGATGTTCTTCAGTGTGGAAACATCTCTTATAGATTTTTGTCTTTGTTGGAACCATTAATTATTACTGTATTAATTACTGTTGCAATTCCATTTTATACTCTGTTTCTGTGATTGGCATGTTAATTATTCTGTGTGCAAAGCTGTAGAACACTACATATTTATGTGGAGTGTGGTTATAACTTTATTTTTTATGCAATTTTCAGTGCGTGTCTCTTTTCTATGGATTCCTAAGTTAAATCTATTTTCATTTCTTATAATTTTTAAATCTAGAAATGGGAGCCACCCATTTTTCTCTTCTTCCATGGTAAACTGTATAGATTTATGTTGTAAATTAAGGGGTTTCAAACCATTTATTGAATGTTTTCTTAGTATTATTGCAAATATGTCGTCCATACCTATACCATGTTTTGAAAATTAAAGATAAGGTATTATTGATATGTATTTCATAGAAGCACATGAATAAATTTGCTAAAAACACACATAGGGGTTTCTCATTGTCAGACCAGAAACTTGTTGGTAAAATTTCAATATTAATTCAATTTGGAATCAAACCTATATTAATAATTAAAATATAAATTAGAACTTGAACAGTGAAGTTAATCATATAATTGATATCATTGTATGATTTAGTGGAAGTTCTTTTTTAAACAGTGGTTAAAAATGGGTTTAAAAAAGAACTAGTACATAAAAAGGTGCAGAAATTCAAGAGACAAAAACATATCAAAGAAACTACAACACTTTCAGCAAGAAAAGATAAGCTGATTTTTAAAAAGTTCACATATCATCCATGGGCTACAAAAGAATTTCAGAATATTCTTAAAAATTTTAACATCAGATTGGCACCAGTTAATAGATTTAATGTTAAAAACTTATTGATAGACAATGTTAATGACAGTATTCCACAAGAAGAAATATCAGGTATTTACAAAATAAATTGTGTAGGATGTGAAAAAAATCTACATTGGAAAAACAAAGAGAAACATAGGCACACATTTAAAGGAAATTTCAGGAACATGAAGTACAAGCAAATGGAGAAATCAGCAGTAGCATATCATTTTTGGACACAAAATCATGACATAATGAATAAAACAAAATTATTAAAAGATACAAGGATCATGGAACTAGCCACCTGGGAGAAAATCTACAAATCTACAAATACAAAGACAGTCTAATGAACTTTGACACTGCCGGGAATGAAAACATAAACTACAAGTTTATCATACTGCCACCAGAGCAGAATACACATTCCCACAGCTTAACAAATGATCTGACAGTTGGATTTTAGCCTGGCTAATGATGAGAACAAAATGTTCTCAAAACTGGTTCTATGCATTATGACAAGCAAGTGAAGCATTAAGAGTGTGTAGTTCAACTAAATCATACAATGATATCAATTATACATTAATAATCTCTTTTGAGTCAAAATATTTAAAACACTATAGTTTCACTTACATGAGATTTACTCTGGACATGTTTCATGGAACATTTTTCCACACCATCAGCTGTTAAATGACTGTTGGATCATTTGTAGATGTTGGGTAGATAGGTATCTAGGTTGACTCTGGTGGTCCGTAATAAACTTGAATCAAATACTCTCTGCTTCTGGGATGTGGAAATTAATAAGGTATTGCTCATGTTTTTGTATATAAATCCTTTCCCATATGTTTAGTTACTTTTGTTATTGAACAGTTTTAATAATAACTTGATGACTTTTTCTATTTCATGGTTTTCATTCCAAAAATGTGCTGCCACAGCTGATTTATGTATTTGTTTGTAACAGATGTTTCTCCTTTCTCCAATGTCCCTTCAACCTAATACCTATATTTCTCTTTTCATTCCTAGATTTTTTCACAATTCTTCCTATTAATCTGTAAATACCAGAATTTTTCCCTTTGGAGTCTGTTTTGTTTAATTTCAATAAAATTTTTACACTGTATCAGTTTTGAGATGCTAAGATGGTATTGTACTGCTTAGCACCTCAAAACTAATATTTCATATTATTATGTAAAACATATGCTGCATTTGGAAATTTTAATTTACCTACCCATTTCTTTTTTACAATCTTTCTTTTTTAAAGCACAAGCAGAATTAAACTAGGTTATTTTTTCCATAAATATATCCCATTTTACATTATTTTTATGTGTATTGTAGACTTGAGATGGAAAGATGATACAGTATATATTATTTTTATATAATACAGATGACCCAAGGGTGATTAAGAAAATTAGCATAAGGTACTCAGAGGAAAATAAACAAGACTCATTGATAATTCCTATTCTGGCCCAAGTGGGACAGTTTCATATGCATCTATAACAAAACTAAGTCTAACAAACTATTTTCATATAAAGACCAGCACAATTATACCTTCCTTTAATTTTACTTTTAATGGATTATTTGTGCTGCAATTCTAAACTTATGTTTTTCATTGTTTACAGTGGCAAAGGAACTGGTTTGGGAGGACTGTCAAATTCTCAGAGTGTTTCCTTCAGGCAAGGCACAAATGTTGAATTTGGAAGCCCAACATTTGCCACCAATGGACCTCAGGGCAGAGTGGTAAGTATGGCATTTTTTTTCACAATATATGTACAATATATGCATATGTTCAAGGAAATTAACTGAACAAGCTTTTAATTTACATCAATATTCTATTGCTATAAATAAGGAGCTAGGCTGTATTGATGAATGTAGGGACATACAGGCAATTTAGACCTAAGTTTTGTAGTAGTGTGTAGTTTGTTCAGTATTATGTAACTTTCTAATTGTATGTTTTATTGAGGTCTTTTAAGTTAAAGTAACTGGGCATTAAAGTTGAAGTAACTTTAGGCATATCTGAGCCTGATCTTCTAAATATTCCAGCATTGATGAATCAAAGACAAGGGTTCGACTCTTAGTTGACTAACTTAAATTGAAACATGATTATGTAAAGATATTAAGCATCAATAAATTCATTCATTCAGTAATGCTACAGAATCATATAACAAAAGTTTAGCTCAAAGTGTAATGTTTCATGAAAAATGTAACAAGTGCAATATTAAGACTTAACTTACTAATTGTTTAGCTTAAATTGCAATTTCATATTTCATGAAAAATGAAACTTAGGTTGACTATTATATTAGAATTTGCTTATTTCAATAAGTCTAAATTTATTTGTGCAAAAGAATAACTATAAGCAGAACTATACCTCGTCAATTTTCAAATGTCTAAAAAGTATAATGAATTCAGATTTTCCCAAAAAAATTTTGTCAGATTGAAAATCTTATGCATGTTTCTATTTGCTTTTACTTGCTAGCCTTGTCAAGCAATATCCAGAAATGATGCTCTGTTTATTAAACATTTTTTCAATTTATAAAAATGGACTGATGTAATTTATGTGGATACTGTAAGTGTGATTAACAAACAAAACTTATTCTTAAATGTAAAATTGGAACTTAACACAGTGAAGCCAATCATATTAATGAATATCATTGTATGATTCAGTTGAACTACACACTCTTAAAGCTTCACTTACTCTGATGTTTAACAGCATTTAAAAAAGAACATAAAATGAGAGCAAACCCAAACTTTTGAATAGTGGCATATATCAGTGGTGAAATACAAAAGCTTAATTCTGATTAAGCAGCTGCAAGAAAAATACTTCCTTCTTGTGATATAATCTGATAAGTTTATTCAGTATCTAAACAATTTTACTAATTTATCTTCATAATAATTACTGTACAGTATGCAGAAATATAAAAAAAAATCCATAATTTTTTCTTAAATATCTTTACATTTAATTTTCACTATAATATTGTAATAACATTTGAAATGATAAGACTATTTAGTTCAGGAATCCGTGAACAAACCAGTAAAAGAACATCAGGAATTCCAATCAGAGTGTTTTATATCTTTCATTTTATCCCACCTCTGTGCAATTGTTTTTATGAAAATTTATCAGAACAGTGCACTGAAATATATTTATAGCATAAACATCTTTGACATAAACATCAGTGTGCATTAGAAATCAATAATAAACATGGCAGGCAATTGAAAGCATTTTGGTGAGACATAGTTGTACAAATTGGCCATATAATTCAAAGTTCCAAGCCAAAAAATGTTAAGCAAAATAGAAATAATATGTGGAACCAGTCTAACTAATGCCATTTGATTTTCAAAATTGTGTTTTTAATAATCATTGTACATTTAAAATGTCATTGGTTATCATGCTTTGATTGTCTTCAGTTTGTTATCAAATAAGTTTAAATTAAAAATTAAAACAGTATATTCCACAAATTGTTCTAATTTTGACCTTCATCTGTTTGACCATTAGCAGAAACTAAAATGCCAGACTGAACATTCATAACTATAAGGACATTTTATGGATATATTATTATTTTTCTTATTTTGTTCACTAAATTGTCAAAATAAATGCAACTCAAGCTCCAAATTCTCTCAAGTTAAATTCACTTGGAACTTTGTTGCTCATGATTTTATCAATAAAATCTGGAGCCGTCATTACATTACTATAGACAAGAAATATGATATAGTGCAGTTGCTGCAGCTCTCTTCTCTTCTTGCACTATAGAGCTAACAAAAATTATTGATAAAAAGAAAGTTGTAAGTTTGAAAAACAGAAATAATTATAAATAAGAAACATTTATTTATATTCAGATTAGCTAAAAATGTTATTATATCATGCACATCTATTAATTGAATCCACTGAATTGTGCCAAGAGATCACTTCTTAATATAAAGAGAGAAAGAAAAAGTTAAAAGTATTCTTTTCTTTTCTTGCAGGAGCCTATGAATGTGGAGTACAACATGGGAGATATAGGTGCCAAAAATCGTGATTTTAGTAATCCAATGTATGATGCATTGGGTAATATAGATGGAAGTGGTCCAACAGGCAATGGGGGCAGTGGAGGTGGCGGTGGTGGAAGTATCTATGAGGTGCCATCTGATACAACTAAGTCAAAAGTACTTGCAGGTAATGGTGAAGTTGAGATCATGCCTCATCCTGAACCTGCTTCAGCTGTTCTAGCCCCATCCAGTGTCATTCAGAGGTCATCCCCACAAATCCACATCCGACATAGGGAGTTGGATCCCAGCTCAAACGATACTGGGAAGGATACACAGAAACTAGTTGAGGAGGACAAATCAGAGTGCTAGGTGCTTTTTATGTTGTTGTTAACACATTCCAAATGTGTCTTATGGTAAAAAACTCATAAGGGCATTGTGCGTGAGTGAGAAAGAATGTTTGGCAAGACATTTTTAAGGAAGTGAGAGCACAGGTATTACAATTTGTAATAATGCAGCAATGCTAGGAAGAGCAAGTTTGATTTTTGGTCATGCCTCCTTTTAAGAACAAGAATGTTATTTGTTTGCTAAAGATTCTTGAAAGATAAATAAATGAAATATATGGACCTTTGAAAAGAGGAAAAAAGCATAAAAGGATAATTAGTTGCTAGGAAAGGGAAACGAATGGTAACAAGGTTTAATAAAAACAAAAGGCTGATGTATTTTAAAACCACTGGCTCAAGATGGTCACACAAGGTGAACTAAACAGACTTGTCATTAAAAAAATCTTCCCGTTTTTATACATTTGGTGGAAATCCATAACTATTTTTAATATTATTGGCCATCATATTCCATGTGTTAAATAATGAAGTCAAGCTAAATGAGAAGGTATGTGAAATATAAAGCAAATAGAGAAATATTTAATATATACTGTATTTTATGAAGAGGACTAATATTTTGTTTGTGTGTAAATTTTTTTTGTACAAGTGACATTCATAAGATAAGGAAATGTAGCAAAGCCAGGATTGTTGAAAAAGAAAGGAGAAAAAAGCCAGGGTATGAGTTTGGTGCATAAAACCTTAAATTTAATAAATGCCCCCTTTTTACATTCCTGTAAACAATGAAGGTAACTATAAGTTTTATACAAGTTCCATGAAAGATAAGAGAAAAAAAGCTTTCAGAAATATTTTTCTATTCATAAACCTGAGTGAATGAATACAGGCTGAAAGGACTATAGATATTTTTCATTATTGTAAATAAAGAAAATTTTAAATTTATTTACTAATCTGTTGCAGAGTCTCAGAAATTATTTTGTTCTTTGACTTTTGAAAGATGATTTCAAGCAATTTGGATATGTTTTAATTGAAAATTACTGTATTTATTTGTGTATTGTTTCCACTTTTTCCAAAAGCATTAACTAATGTGCAGTATTATAGCAAATTAATGAGGCTCAATGATAGTATGAAAGAGTTTAGCAGACTATATGGAAAGACAATACAAAATCAAGCTAGTATAGGAAAGGACGTCATCACATTGAGAAAGTAGAGGCTGCCTTGGAAAATTTATTTTACACATGAGGTAAATCATGTTTTCAGAGTTCAAAAATTGCTGCAAAATTTATAGGCAGCTGAAAATCAGGGGATTATCTATTGGAGCTTAAATGTTTACATTTATCTTTGTTGTAGCAAATACCATTCCGAAGATTATGTTAATGCATCTTTTCTTTAACAGGATGTGTGGTTTTCATGAGCAAGGCATTAAGATAAAGAGTTTGAACAAAATGAAGTATTCATAATTTAAATAAAGTCAGAAAATATCTAAGAGCTTTTATTTTATTTTATTTTATTTTATTTTAAAAAATTAATAATGTGAGCCCATTTTAGCAGCCACTTCTTCAGTTTTCAGTAGTTGAACATATGCTAAAGGGAGTGATGACTTTCAAAGCATGTATAGATAGTTAAAATAGAATGCCTTTGGTAATTTTATTTAGGTATTTGTTTAAATTGAAAAATAGCTAGTTATTACCAGTGTTTATTCAGTTACTTACATATCAATGTATCATATCCATGAACCAATACATATTATAAACATGATTTGAATCCATGTTAATGATGTTAATGCAATGAAAAAATTTGGACATATTATACAAGTAAATACAGTATTTCTATGTCATTCTGTGTGAAGTTTCAAGACTAAAGGGTTCCTTTAATGTTCAAATGAAGCATTATTTACATTGATTGCATATTACAAAACTGAAACTAATTTATTCAGAAATATGAAATCATATAGTTTTGCACTCCATTTCTCTCATGATTTGGAAAGTATATGCTGTATGCATATCAAAACAAGACCGTCCACACTAGATCAAATTGCATTTCAAAACATTACCATTCCAGAACAATGTGTAATTAAATGTGAAAGTAGCTTTGAATTGAACTCTGGTGAAAATTGTTAATTTAATAACTTTTATCGCCGAGTATTGTACAGACTATGTTAGGGAGGGGGGTTTCTAAGACCATAGTTTGTGACTTATCTTCTGGGATTTAGCAAGATACTTTCTTGTTGCACATGTTTATTCAGCATTGCTAAATTTCTGCCCATAAATCATAAAATGCATCATCAAACCTCTTGAAACTATGTTGAATATTATAGATTTTTATTTGTAAAATACTTGAGAAAACCCCCTCCCTTAAAGAGATTGTTGACAGGATTTATTGATTGAAAATTTTGGGGTTATGAATTTATATTATAAAAAAAGATAAATCTACCAGTTATATGATGTTATTTCTAACTAGAAATAAGAAGCTAGCTGTTTCAAGAGTGCTTGATAAACGTTCCATGCAATTCCTATATACAATATGAAATGATAAGTTTTGCATAATGTACTTATAGGTCTGACTAAATCCCTGCAGATAAATCCACACTAATCTCTTGTACAGAATTTAGTCCACTTGTATTAAGAGCAAAACAAATTTTACAGTAAAGATGACCATTGTGTTATGTTTTAAATTATTTTTTATATCAAGACATGCTCAGATTATCTCTAATAAAAAACAGTACCTGTATATTAAACCAAAAAAAAAAATAATAATAAAAAATAAATGCAGCAGGACTCTCAAATGCGCTCACACAACTAGAAATTGTGGGAACATTTAATATCAATTGTTCCTTCCAATAAACATATTGAGAGTAAAATAGTTGTAGTCAAAGCCTTTATGGATCCTTCAGTAATTACAAACTATTAAATTTAAAGCTAATTTTAGGTCAGAACTACAGTGAAGCAACTAATATATTCTTAATTAGCTAGTGAATGGATGTGATACTCTTATACTCCATTTACAATTAAATTATACAGAACATGTTTCACAGGCTTTTGCCTGCATCTTAGCTGTGAAAACTCACCAACTATTAAAAAATTACTTTGCTTTGCACATTTTAGTGCATACCAAAAAGGCATTCCTTTGATAAATTTAGAATTTCAAAATTCAAATGATATAAAGATATAAAAGGATCAATAACTATAATCAAAGGAAACCAAATTTACTATCCCATAAATGTGTGGTGTTTATCATGAATAGCATTAATACCAGGCTATCTTGTGATTATGAATTTATTTGTGCACTCAAAAAATATTTGAGGCATTTTTTAATTTAGATATTTAACTATTACTTTTCTTATGATATTTTATTTAATCCAAATCTAAGCAGCCATTTTAATTGGGAAATGATTGTGTTTTAAAAGAAGGAAGTATTACAGGCCTAGGTTTATGGTACCTTCCTGGAATTTGCCATTTATGAAGAGTGAGCAAAATATGGAAAAAAGTCACAGTCAGGGAGGACAGAGCTCTTGAATTCTTGTCATTACAACCTTGGCCAGCCATGTCAAAAATGCCATTCTGGGAAATGGGTGTACATTACCCATTTGACTTACAATATGTGTTGTTAGTAATGTGGCATAAATCCTTTAGTTATCATCTGTCTATAAGACAATGCTTATTCTTCAATTCAATTGTCTGCTTCTTTATCTCTATTGTTTCTGTATTATTTTCCACCCATCTCTTAGTAGTCATATTCTTCCTAAACTCATCAATCCACTGTTTTGTAGACTTTGCTTTTCTTCTTTTCCTTTGTGTTCATCATTCCAGTATGCACTATTTTTAATTCTTTTCATACTCTTTTTATTTTATTGGTTTCTCCATTCACTTCAGTAAGCTCTTTTTAACATCCCAAATATCCCCTAATAATGTTTCTTCTCGGTTTTTTCCCCCCCTTTTGTAATGACCTTTAAAACTATGTAATAATTTTAAATATTCATCAGTTTTAAATACATAAAAATTCTTCTGATCCTATAAAAGCATAGTATTTAAATGAATTATCTATACTAGTTTCTCACAACAAGCCTAATGGTCTCATTTGTGATATTAAATAATTTCCAAATAAGTTAGTGATTAGTGCTGTTTATATTAAACTAGTAACAAACACATTTGCCACATTGCATTGTAACAAGTGAGAGCCATTGCTATCATTGGTTGAGGGAAGACAAATCTATTCAATACATCTATTGTTGTTATTGCAGAGCTTACATATGGACAAAGGAAGATCTTAAGTAGTGGTGTCAAATAGTACTGCTCTAAAGATATCTTTTATATTAAGATCATTGTGTGATTGAGTCACACTTGTTTTAGATGTTTGAACAATGGGCATGATTCAAATTGAGATGTTGCATGGAAGAAATGCTAAAAATTGAGGGTCTATGGGAAGCATAAGACAGGATCAGACAATGGTATGTTTGGTGTTCACATTTTATAAACTAGGTGGGGGATGCTGCAACTGATATGATTCTTATTTGAAACACTGCTTATGTTGCCTACAGACAATTTTTTCAAATGCCAAATATTGACCTTTGCTTTTGTTCAGTTATTAAAGCAAAATGTGGGTAATTTGTAATGATTGGTATTTTAATATAATGCATGATTATTTTGTCTTATAGGTAAATACTTTATTAAGTACTAAGTACATTACAAAATTGTGGATGTCTACAGATTGTCTCTAGTCTCTATGTCTCGATGTCTTTATGGCAATAATGACTCTAGTCATTGCCATAGCACATTCCAACAAATCAATTTGCACAAAAAGCAAAAGAACAGACACAAAAAAATTATAACAAAATATTATGTTTTGTAATTATAATGTACCAAAGTACATTCAATATAAGAATCAAATTTAATTTTTCATCACTATGCACTAGCTGTACCTCTAACATCACTTGTGGGAATATAAACGGCAAATTAGTTGCTCTGTGTCTGCAGCATTGTACATTTCAAAGAACCATGCTCAAAACATAATGTTTACATATATATTAACAATTTGCTGTAGCATGAAAGTAAGAAATAATTATTTATGCACACATGCGATGCTCCACTCTGATACACCAGTATATTTAGCAGTTTACTTTATGATGTCATTCAAAGAAGAGTTGGCTTTTCTTGCATTAGTAGACTGAAAACATTCAACCCTATTCTCTTTTTACTGCTAGTTAACAGTTTACTTTTAGAATGCTTTTGTATTTTATGCACTTATCACTTACCTATTAACCACATCAGTTAAGCCCCTTTTTACCAAACTGAAAACAGATGAGTATTATAAACAGAACTGTTAGTTTTATTATACTTGGGCAGCGCTTATTTAAAAACAACATACATATGTTGCTTTGCTAAATCTATGTATTTTCATGAGTTGTGCAAGAAAAGAAAAGTAACTATAACTAAATACTCATATTTCTAGCACTATGTTCTGTAGCTAGCTTTGGTCTCTAGCAAGTTACAGGCCAGACAGTAATGTAATTTGTTTACTCAAATCAACTCTTCCCCTTTTTTTATTTTTCCTGCTGCCCATATATATTTTTCCTTTATGCTACTTCTTTTCTTATTCTAAACCATTTTACTTTTATAAGCTCCTTTCTCTTTTCATTATTTCCTGGACATTAAACAATATATGGATTACTTCTTCAATTTCCTTACAGATAGGGCATATGCCCTGTTTGCAATTATTTCTAAATCCTCTCAATTTCGTACATCCTAATCTGAGTCAGGCAATTCCCTCTTTTTCCTCTTTGTTGCACATCTCAATATATCTTTCACTTCCAAAATTTATCTTCATGTCCTTATAAAAAAATTAGTGAACTTTTCTTATTTATTACACCCTGCCTATCCATATTTTCAAACCTTAATCTGATTTGTATCCAAAATCCCTTCCTTAAACATTCTCTTTCTGCCCATATATCATCCATCCCATTCTTTTCTAATTGATCCTTTATCTTATTAACCCAGCTATCAATACACCTATTGTTTTCCTGATATTTCACACATTGCTTTGAAATATGTTCTTCATTCAAATGGTATACCCTAAACCAGTGGTAAAGTACCACCACCACCACCACTTTAAAAATGGAGGAGTGGTAGTTTTTTAAAAAAAAAATTAATAGCTTACTCTTTTGTAGACTACTGCTGTTTATTTGAACATGAAGGTCGGACTCTCCTGCTCTCTCTCATAATCATGTCAATATCAGCAGATTTACTTGAAACAGTAGGTTTTCCAAGTTGTTGTTCAGGAGGCAAGATCTATGTTTAACCTTGATAAACATTATTTTGCTGAAATTAATTTCACAAATATACTTTGATCCAAAAAGACAAAAAATTTTACATACATATGACAGCAAGTTTTTGAACCATTTGCCGGGAGTATAATCCAAAACTCTAAAACTACATTAGTTTTTCATTTCTTTTGAAAAACACTCTGAACCCTGCTGGAGATCAATAAGTTCATTTTTCAGATTTGTAATCTCAGGTCCAAAAATTGAGACAACCTGAATTACTCTGCTGTCAATATGGACCAGGAATTTACAACTAATATAATGGACTTCAAAACTTATGAAAATCATTTAATCTTAGGCTAAAATCATAGCATAGTACATTAATGGTTTCAAGTTTATTTCTTCCTCTGGGATTTTTGAATAAGATTTTGAAAGCAAGGAAAACTAGCGAAATCATTATTACTCAGATCTCTGTATATATATTTTTTTTTCTGTATATATTTTCAATTTTGTTCCAAAGAAAAAAATTGCTGAATAATAAGTTTGTTTTTACCTTGCATTCAAATTTGTACGTCATTCAATATTCCTGTTATATCAGCTAGGAAGGTAACCTTTAACTACCATGAAAAATGATCTGTTGAGGTATTCTTTATCTCATTCACATAAAAAAATAGTTTTATTTCATGGCAAAGATAAAAAATTACTTTGAAACTTTTCCTTTATCAAGCACCTTACCTCACTATGATATATAAAATCGCCGCACTAAGAATTAAGTTATTTAAGAAAGTCTATGTATTGCCTGTGATTTCCATCATATGACATAATGAGATTAACAATGTTAATTACTTTCTTCATCACAGATTTGAAAGTTTCATCAAATTCAGCAGCAAGATTTTCTTGGTGTAAAATTCAATGGTTGTTAATAACTGGTTTCTATTTAAATGTTTTTAACAGAGAAAAAAAATCCTATATGAGAACCTATCATTGAGGGAAAACTGTCAGTATATGTTGATATAAGTTTATTCAAGTCATCAATTGTGCATTGATTTAACTGCTTCAAAAAATTCTGTTCTCTGTGTCTGACTTGACAGAGGTATTACTGTTTAAAAATATTCCTTTTTATTCCCTATCATTTTACGATATTTGATAAATAAAACCAACTGAGTTGTGGAACTAATATCTATGAATGAATCAAGAGAAAGAATGAAATAGTTATATTTGCAAATTTCTTCTAGAATGCAAAGCAGCATTTCACTGACATTTTGTTGACTTTCCTAGAGTCAGAAAGTTGCAACTTTTGCATGTCACTTTTTATCTGATTTCCATTTGGATATGTAGAAAATAATATGTCATAGCTAGAAAACAGTCCTTAAAAATCTCTGCATCTGTAAATAGTTTCCTTTTTCATGCTAAAGTCTGTGCCACTGGATAAAATGCTTTTATTGTCAATTCATTTTGATTAATGGTAATATACATCCTTTTTTTGTTCAGATACTATTAAAATTTTTAATGTTTTTCATTTTTCTGCTCTCAAATTGAATCTTTTGGATTATTGCTGTCAAAATTTGAATGCACAATATTGTAATGTCAATTAAGATTAAAATGTTTATAACCTTATACATGTCACAACATAATACACACATGGCACTGCCTTCCTTTTTTGCAGGTATGAAGAAAAATCATGCTCTGGGCAGTTTTGAAAGCCTCTTTCTTCCTCTTCCAGTTTTCTCTTTTTTTCTTTTTAAAAAACACCAGCCATTATGAAACACTGCACTTCAACAAACCTACCATTATGAACCATCTCTTCAAACTGAAGTAAACAGAGCAATATGTAAATTCAGTTGCTTGATCTTTTTTTGAATCTAAGGAATACTCAATTTCAATATTACAGATTTAGGCAACAATGAAGAAGTTTTGGAATAATTGAGTCAAATTTGTAACATTTACATCACTAATAGTTTAAAAAATAGTTTATGTAGTAAACAATAGCAATCTCAGCTCAGCACCCAAGATCAGAGCTATTTGTCATTTGGACAGTGGCTATTCATTCTCAGCAATGCTGTATACTTTCTAAAGAATGCAGAACAAATTAGGAAGTTTTATATCTGTCTAAAAAAATGCCCACATACAAAATACAACAGTTAAAGGAAATGCAGTAGTTTTCTTCCATGCTATGAAATATTAAATCATATATATATTACAATAAATGCATGTGAATAATGATTTGTATTGGTCCCTTAAACTAGCTAGCTTTGCTATGAGTATTGATCTAATGTTAACTAAACTCACATATTTATAACAAAAAAGAGTTTAAGGTTTTATTTTTCTTATTTATTCATCTATATATTTAATATTTGAGTGTAATGACCTTGTGTGGAATAGCTCACCACGTTAGGAAAAGGCGAGCTTTCCCTACTTGCTAGGAGGCCTTAGGGACACAATAGGCTATCTTTATCTTTATATATTTAATATTCATTCATTTTATTTTTGTCAGCTAATATAAGGAAAATAAATTTTCTTAGGATTAAACAAATACTTGTGAGGAAAAAATAAGCAATTCCTGCATGTACTTTATCTAATGGCAGAATGAGCAGTTAGGTTCTTAGGTCCCTGTATTCATTAATAATTTATGCACTTCCACCCACATATTTTCTAGTAGATTTCTAGTGGAACTTCTAGATACCCATAGGATCTATCTTACTTTATTACACTGTTCACAAAACAGCTGCTGCACTGAAGATGGACAATCTGAAATTTGATTCTGTTTTTCAGATAGAGAGCATCATATTTTTGAGGATTATGCAAACTGAAAATGGTTCAACAATCCTCCACAGAGTTCCATTGTAGCAAGTGATATCCACGGCACTGCCAATGGATGACAAGTTAAATCTTCTGTATACTGTGTAGAACAGTATACTTGCTCTAATTGTGATCTCTGTTTACAAACACTTTCATTAAGATAGAATCAACTCTTGCAATGGATAATTATAATTCATTTGGCAAAATGTGACACAGTCAATGTGTGATCTTCAGTTAATGCTTTCTTTATGGATTTTTCTTTTTATAGGAAAATTTTCAGCAATTTTAATCCTTTTATGATGCACAAATCTCATGTCAGCCACAAGTACTTTAGAGATGTAAAATACAAAGAATCTCATTGTTTTTACTAACAAAGCATGGCTATGGAGTAGATTTCTTCAATTTTCCATTATTTGGTTTGCAAGTGATAAATCCCCTTCTCTTGATACTGCACTCACCACCTCAATACTGTTCTGTTCACCACACCATAGTACTCTGCTGCATGTGCTATAGTAAATCCTCCCCTTATGAATGCAAATAATTTAGTTTATGTGCATATTTATCAAATGGTAATACTGGCAAGTGTTCAATCATGCCATTTATATATACCCTCTTCATGCAGATTTTTTATTAGTTATTTTATTTTGGTTTATTTAAGGATGCTCTAAACATCTCAGGTCATCAGCATCCCATTCAGTTCAGGGCTTGAAACAGCTGATAAAGTTTGTTCAGGCTCCCTTTTCTTTAAGGCTTGAGGTTCTTTTATGTGCTGTAAATCTACTACATGGGATTAACAGCTTTATTTCCCTTCCAAAGGAAACCATACTTAAGATTTTTCCACTTAAAAAAAAACATAGATCCTGATCAGGATTGCACTGGTTATCTGGGTATATGAGGCAAACATGTTTACCACTAAACCACCAGGATCGACATCTACAAGCTGGAGGAAGTACAGGATGATTCTAGTTCTTCCATCTGTATGCTTTGTTTTGTTGAATGAATAAATATTATTAAAATATATAGTTGGGAGGCAACATAAAAGATTAAATAAAAAGTTTACTAATTATGTATGTAGTCCAGATTTGTGGAAAAATGTCTATTTTGGTTGGTGGTTATCAGAAAAGAGCTAAGTGAATAGAAATCATATTTGTGAACTATCTTACATGTGTGAAAGTTTTATTTTTGCCCTTTATGCCTATGTTGTATTCTTGTGCCTATTTCTGATTTTTTTTTCAATTATTTTCTTATTTTGCAATTTTTTATTATTGTAGTTTAGTGCCTCATTGGCAGGAATAATTGTTAATAATTATTTGTACCAACACAGCTGTCTTAAAGAATGGTTTATGGCAGATTACATTTTATAAAGGAAATGCATATAAATAGTTTCTATTATAACTTTTAATTGTGGGTGAGCAATATTCGTTTGTGAGCTGCCAAATTCAGTTTGTATTATTAACTTGTAAAAATAACTATTATAGTGAGAATGTACAGTTCTGATTACAAAGACTTAAACAGCTGTTTAAGATAATGAAAATTATGAAAAATGAGATAGTGAAAATTTTTCAGATGCTGCTCATCTGTAATGAATATTAGACTATTATACTTGATTCTTCATTATAAATGCTGACTTACAACATATTTTCTTGGAATGTCTGTTAGCATTCTTTGTTAGACTCATTGAGGGATAGGCTCTCCTTTCACAAACTGTACATTACTAATACAAAAATATTGAGTGGAAAAATCAATTATTTGGTTAATGTCTTGGTGGATGTGAGTTCACAACTTAACACTATAAGATAAGTAAGCATTTAGATACCAAATTGAATACATTTGTTAAATAGTTAGGAAATGATATTTTTTCAAAAGATGGAAAATGATTACATTGTAGTATATGTAAAATATATGTAAGAAGCCTCTTGTGACATAACATACTGCAACAGCTGAACATGTTTCTGCTCTAGTACAGGTGGTGAACTAGAAGGAAATATGTACTGTACTGATGATTTAACGAAAAGCAAGCTTTTTTTTTTTGAGAGAGAGAGAGATTTGTGCAAAGCATTCTTATATGGAAATTGGAGAATAAATCTATCTTTGAAAATATTTTTGGAGAAATACACTTAATAGTCCATTCCAAGTGAATCTAAATTAGAACAAAATATATGCATGATTGATTGTTCAGAAGACAGGATGAAAAACATTCAACATGAGATAAGTAGAAAGCAAATATGGATCTCTATATATGAGGCAACTTGGATGTGGTTAATAGGCATATAGCCAATATATTCATCAAAACCAAATCAATACAGGTTATCAAGCTGAGTACATATACACTCTATTCCTTCTAACTTCTGAGGAACTGGAAAATGCCAATAATGGAACAATTTCCAAGTTATTTACTATAGTCTTGAATATGCTGTGACCAGAGGATATTTGATATTATGATGTTCTCCTATTTCTCACAAAGAGTACACTATACTTGAAAAAAACTGCTATGAATTTAAAAAATATTTTTCCAGCAGTGTGTCATATAACTTATTTTGCACAAGATTTTCATCATGTTGCTGAAGAAGTGCACAGTTTTTTACCCATTGTCAATCATTTGATTTCCTGTACTAAGAAGATTTTCCTTAAATCTCTGTCTGTGTCCATAAATTTAAAAAGCTTGCACCTGATCTGTCATACCTCCACAAGCAATTCTAATGAGATGGAAAATGTGAATTACTGCTGCTTCTAATCAACATGCATGGCTGAGGTTCCTAAAGCATGGGCTCATGAACAAGAGGTCTGGGATTCAATTCCCACTAGGACTTTTCTCTCTGACTTAGTTTACCAGGTTTTTTCAATGGCAACTGCTGAGGACATACCCAAAATATAGGCCTGGCACACTTTCTTCCCAAATAAAAAATTCCTTTCTCAACTAATTAGATCTAATATATATATGTACTGCCACAGGTGGCAGAGGTCGTTAAAGCATGGACTAGTGAGCAAGATGTCTGGAGTTTGAATCCTGCTGGACTGTCCTCCCTGACAGTTTTTTCCTAGTTTTCCTCAGTCCTCATAAATGGCAAATGCCCAGGAGGTACCATAAGCTTAGGTTTGGAACGTTTCCTTCCTTTAAAAAAAATCCTTTTCAATATATCATTTCATCTCGTGTATCAGTGTTTATGACCTGTGGTGCCTCAGTAGTAAAAATGGCATTAAACACCATTAAAAAAAAAAAACTCGTGCATAAACAGTGTTTACTATCTGTGATGCCTCACTAGTGAAAATAGGTGCTAAACAGTACATAACAATTCTGGTTAATATTATGAAAGATATTTGGTGTTCACAATTAATTTTCTGAAGATGATGCTGTTTCTATTGGTGCCAAAAACTTTCAAGCAAAGTGGAAATTCAAAATGACCACACCTTCATCACTGTTCATTATGAAAAGATGCCTGGAATTATCACCAATTTTTGGAGAAAAAGGACTACTCTTGTTAATCTTTGAAGATTGTGGAAGAGGCAGGGAAGTTGATCCAGGCAGTTCCAGCCAAAGTAGGGAATGCTATAAATGATGAATGCAATAAGTAATGTCAGCCAATCCAAAGCCAGAAACAATAAAGGATATATGAAAGATTCTTAGTGGTGAAAATGCAGATACTGTGAACATGGAGCCCTTGGGCATTTGCTTGTTTCAAGCATGCTCCAGTTATTTCAATAAATATAAAACATCCAAAAATTAATTTATTTGATGAAAGTTCAGTGTTGATGAACTGAAGAAACACATTGTAGCTATGCACAACTAATAATTAACAGTATTAAAATGGTAAGTGTAGTATTTTTGACAAATTATATTGCTGTTTTTAAAAATATAACAATCATTCTCAATGTAAAGCATATTGAAACTGTCACAGTGAAACAAATCACATAATTATTAGTATGTCATGATGATTTTTTTTAAAATGATACACTATGGGTAACTTATTTTCACATTTCACTTACTATATTTTCCTAAGTGGAACAATGTTTCGGGAACCAGCATTCCCATCCTCAGCCGTTGACCAAGTGGTTTCTGATGTTCGTGTTGGTCTCTTGCAAGTTGTTGTGTGAACTGTGGTGACCTCTGGTGGATCTGAAATGAATCTAGAAAGGTGATTCCATGACAAAAAGTCAAAATTCATAGCAATATTATGATATTTTAAGATGAAAATATTCTCCCAGGCGGCTAATTCAAATGAGTTCTTTATTTCTTTTAAAAGTTTTATCTCTGGGTTTATTTCATGATTTTGGCTCCAATAATGATGTGCCTCTGCCGATTTTCCCATCTGTTTAAATTTGATGTTTCTAAAATTGTTCTCTCTTCCGGATTGTCAGATTTCTCTTGGTTTTTTTCTATGTATTTCAAATTACAGTGTAAACATTCTATGACATATATTCCTGATTTCTTTTCTATGGGTATCTTGTCTTTTAATTTTGAGCTTAAGAGGTTCTTGATATTGTATCTGTTGATTAAGGCTAGCTTTATCTTGAATTTTTTGAAAACCCTTTCATGACGAGTCTAACTAAACACTCTTGTAGTTTCACTAACTTACTTATCATTAAAATACTAAACATATTCTAATGAAAAGTAAGTTAGTAAAGTTGCAAGAGTGTTTCGTTTCACTCATCACAATTTGTTAAATATAAAAATCTTTCTTAAAATGTTTTTTTATTATAGAAAAATGGTGTACACAAAACTTTAGGAAAATAATAATTTAAATCAATAATTATTTTTGTAAATTTAATGGTCATTGCATTTAAAATAAATTTTAGCTATCAGTAAGGTATGCAATGCCATTTTTTACTTTCAATTTTACTACATATTTTCAGTTTCTTTTAGCCTGCCTCTTTCTACATTTTTTCATGCCTGAACATCCAGTCTCTAACTATGTAAAGAAATAAAAAAAATGAGTCTCCCCCTCTCTTTTACAAGGAAATAAAGGGATATGGAATTTTGAAGCTTAGTTCACATCTAAGGTAACACCCATGGAATTTGATCTTTTGCGGAGTGGGGCAAAGGCTGCAAATATACAATAATAAGAAATTAATCAAATATAGATAATTGCTCTTTCTTAATATAGGGTGGAAGCTTAAAAAAGATGGCAATATTTTAAACATAACTGAAAAAAAAAATAAGAAAACGATAGAATGAAGAAAGAATACAAAATATAGAGGAGGAAAAAAACATTAAAATAGCATTTCCTTTCTCTTTCAATAGAATACATGTTGCAGTTACAAGGCAGATGTATATCTTTTTAACCTTTTATGCATTTTTAAGAAGCAAAAAACAGATATACTGAGGTGGTAAGTGCAGCTAAATTCAAATGTTTCATATGGCCCACCAGAACCCAGAACAGGCCTTAGGCTTAAATCTTGTAAATTGATGATGATAATGGTGTATTTTTAAACAGTAATCAGACATACATATTAACACTGAATTGATACTCTCAGAAATATTATGAGTTATTATTGCATACATAAAGAATCTAGGACAAAAATGTGACTGCCCTCATTGGTCATTCACTTTCCATGACATGAAAAATAACTGCTTGTTGCATATAGAGTTAAGCGACCAATATGTCCTATAATTTTTATTAATATATTTCAAATTAAAGACAGAGTCTTTAAATTAATGATGTAGAGCCTATAGTTCTTTTGGAAGTTGCATTGGTGACAATATTTAATTATTTACTGAAATATTTATATTAACAGCTAAAGCTTTTACAAATATTGGAAAAATAAGTACAATGCAAATATATAACATTTTTTTAACAAAAATGTGATTTCAAATCTTTGTACCCTATTCCTATTGTAGCTGCAGGTGGATCATAATCTCTTCTTTGGTGAAAATTTTCTTGAAGATTGTGATTTTTGTTTATGGTCTTCTCTTGTTTTATTTGGGGTTGCAGGCACTGATATTGTTGGTGGTATGCATTTAGATATAGGTAGCAGAACAAATATCGACCCTATAGAACTTTGAACTAAAGTGATTGATGGAAGTGTAAATGTTGCAGTATAGAATAGAAATGCAGAATATAAAAGTGTCTTTTTTCTGTTCTTACGAACAAAAGAACTAATTTTTCATAAAGTACATCTTTCAACTAAAGCTCATACTTTTTGAGATTGATTACTTGTTATAGGTTTCAGAAATTAGAGAATATGTCTTCTGTAAGAATGGTGTGTGCTACTTCTTCAAAACCTGTGTGTTATTTTAACACTACAGTGGTCATTCCAAAAATATATTTGTGTAATATTTAGAGTAGTTAATTCCTCTATGGAACTTGGTTTAATAATCATCAGTAGAAATTGTAATATCCCATTATCCATACCAGCAACATTCAGAATAATGGCACCAAAAGTTAAGAAACTTTTATACACCATATCTATGATATAACTAATTACTGCATATCCAACTGCTCCACTGTCTTAAAGCAGTGATATCATATCAAATTAAACTTCCTCTGTCAAAAATTAAAGTTCCACATCAGCTATTTTGTTGATCATAACTCTGCATATGAAAATATTGTTCTTATTTTGACTAACATAATTATTTGAATATAATTCAATATTTTTTTCACCTACTGGAACATCCAAAAGTGATGTACAAGGTTATGACAGTATTAGTTCTTTTATGCATAATGGAAGTCTCTTAATTGATACATTATAATAATTAATTCAGTGGGTTACATACTACACCAATGATACTCACATTTTGCCCTTTGAAATAAAAAGATAAAAATATGGTTTTCGCTTGTTGGAATGAAACTAGGCAAAATCAAAACTGCAATGCATTGTACTTCTGCATGTGTTGTAACCATGAAACCCCCAGGGATAGAAGTATTTGCTGTAATTCAGATATTTGGCAATCCCTTTAATTAGGAGATATTTTTTTATTCTCATACACAGTCATTGCCTCTATGACAGTTTGAGCTGCAGAAGGAATATCAGATAGAACACCAGAATGGTAATGATCTAGAAACTCTCTTTGCTGTTTCATAGAATAAGGAATAACTTGTACTTTTTGGGTGTACCATGAGATCACTTGTTTGTTTTGTGGGGAGATAGGCATGATGGGTGCATCTATTCGCCGTAAAGTAACTAAATTATCTGCATATTAAAATTAAGCTATTAATTTTATCTGTGAAGTAGATACTGCATTCTAGTGAACTTTATGTTTTATGCCCTCATATTTAATTTTCTTTAAAGTTTTCCACCCCTTGGATCTGCAAAAATATAAAAACTGAAAAAAATAATTGAAATACTTCCTGCCCCAAGAAGTGATTACTTATGTAAGTCTTTTCTTTGATGCTTCTCTTTCTTTTTGGTTTTTGTCACTGGCTGGTTTTGAACTAAGTATTCATATCACAAAACATAAACAAGCAGCGATGAATCACATGCTCACTACAGTTAAAATAAAGTTCCTGTCATTTCAATTTTGAAGAATAAATAAAGATTTCAGGAAAATGAGTGGTACATTTTTTGTGCACTCTCAAACCTCTTTTATAAATTCTTTAACTTCTTTAGTTATTTGAAAACTGCCTGGGCTTCTGGAATACTGTAAAATCATTTCTATATATAAATAATATCCTTATGTTTTTTCTCATGCAAGTCCTCTACTAATCATGTAAAATTTCTGTTGTCGTCAGACAATGCCTTTTAACTTCTTAATAGTTCACTATAATATGTTGAATGGTACTATATACTTCTAGAGATACATTTTTATCTGTCTACTGTTTTAATGACTTTGCAACAAAATGTGTTGAAACAAACAGGTCCTGTCATAGTGAGAGGTAATTATAATCTTCAGTAATATTAAGCTTTACAAAATCTTTTAATTTATTTCTATGTTCATAACATAAACACTAGCTACTCTTATACTCTTGAAGCCATTAATAGTGAAGTAGTAAAATAATGTTGATATTGAGTTGGTGTTCTACTGATGATGGAAGTGAATGTTTCTGAAACATTCTAATTAAAAAACCAAGTGAGTAAAGTACACTGTGATCAGTGATGCTTTTCCCCACAGCATGGGGTTTTTTCTATTATTGAACTCCCACTTTTTTGCTGTGCTATGAAGGGAATAGCAAACCTGCTTGCTTGTTTACTTGTTGGCCTTGCTGACTGTTGCAGTTGTAGTGCAGCTGCTTCTGGGTGTGTGTTCTGTTGTTCATTTCTTAATTTGACTGTATACATTAAGTGTATTATGCCTCATGCACAGCATGTCTTTATGTACAATTGATATGTGTTAATTTAATGGTCAAAGAATCATAGGATCAGTTTTTTTGAGCATACAGTTGATTGTGTTACTTATGTGAATACTGCACTAACTCACAGAATTAATTGACAGGGAGCATGATCATGAATCATTTCAACAGAACTCTGCTATTGCTCACACTGTGAATAATTTCATGAGAGCAATTCCAGAGTTATTAGAGGGATTTATGGCTCCTCAGTCCCCCAATTTAACTGCCTACAATTATTATCTCTGGGATAAATAAAAAAATCCCACATACAGATACACTTGCACACTACAAGAACTGAAAGATAATATTCGTCAGGAAATTTTCTGTATTTTTCAAAATAAACTACAGTGAGTGATGAATAATTTCCTAAAGAGATGCCAAAAATGTATGTAGAATGAAGGCATGCAGTTTCAATGCCTCATTTGATAATTTGGTAAGTAATGAGCCTCTTAAATTGGTTTGTTTTATTGTTTGATTCTCCTGGTAATCATGAGATCTGGCTGGCTAACTATAAATGGTGTGCTTGCTCATAGACAAAAAAACTCTGGTGGAAAACAAAACTGATTGCACAGTATAATTATCAACAAACCAACTCTGTTCGTTACCACCTATTCTGTTCATCACCACATATTTTGAAATACTGCTTATAGACTGGATATTTCTATGGGGGGTTTCTCATTTGTAGAATAAAATGAAACATATTATAAAACAAAATAAGCTGTTATGTTCATCTTAATGGTAATTATAACACAGGTGTACAATAAATTATGTTACTATTATTCAGCTGAGTGATAAATGCAAGTGCTGCATTACTAATATAAGTATCCAAAGGGCTGAGTTCATAGCAAATAAGGAAATAATGAAAAAGTCTGATTTATTATACAATTTTCAGAAAACTATCAAATTTACACAGTAGCTAGTTCTGGATATATGCATTACACAGACAAAAAATAAGCTTAAGCATTCTACATTTTGTAAAATGTTAGCTGACAAGTAGTTCCCTTTTATATGCTAATATATATGTAGCATATTATTAGTTGTTGTTGTGCTGTGTTTATTTCTTCCAAATATTAGGTGAGGCCACTGTCCCTTGACCCCAGAGTAAAGCTACCTATATATATGCTCAAAATGAAGGCACCAACCCTTTCTCCAACACAGAGCAATAATTAATATTGAAACAGTAAAAAATAACTCAATTAAGTGTACTTACGAAGCTTTTGACAATGGAGTGGTATATCTATAAACAATGTAATACAGTTTTTTTCACACTAACTCCATTCACTTACATAAAATTTGGAACATATGTTTCGGGAGCGATCCCTCCCATCTTCAGCCTGTTGACAAACTGTTGTTAAACGTGGCAGTTGGGTCTCTTGATGTTCTTGTGGCGGCATCTGTTGGTTCTATTAGGAATTTGCTGAGTTTGTCAACAGGCTGAAGATGGGAGGGATCGCTCCCGAAACATATGTTCCAAATTTTATGTAAGTGAATGGAGTTAGTGTGAAAAAAAACTGTATTACATTGTTTATAGTGAAAAATAATATTATTTAAAATGGTTTATGGCATAATATAAGTAAATAAATTTTTGATTCTCATTAACTTACATTTTTTTTTTAGAAAGTGGTTTTTGGTTTACTTAAATCTTAGTTAAACCAATACTTTAGCTATGTCAGAAATGTTTTGTTTTCATGATCCTCTCATACCTGAACTGTTTTAATACAGTGGCATATTACTCAGTTTCAGGACTATCTATTAAAGATAATCTGAGCAAAGCATCAACCAACAAACTGGTTGACCTAATCCTACATCCTTGCCCACAGAAAGTGCTATTTATTCATTCCAGAGTTTCTACAAAAATTAACTAACTGTTGTGTTTGTTTATCCACTGTATTATAATTAATATAGAATAAAGCTCATTAATAATTTTTTAATTTAAGCATTTATTGGCCAGAAATACATGCCAAGAGGCAGAACAGTTCGCCTTCACTTCCTTGCCAATAAGTATCACATGCTCTGCATGCTACCTGGCCAATAATTGATAAAGTAATGTTATTTTATTTCACTTTGCACATTCATAGTGAGCATACATAATTATTTCATGTACTTGCATCAGTGACTTGAGTCAGCCTTGCAGTAAAAATGAAACAGATTTCCATTAATGATGGAATTTAGTTTAATACAAGGTATTTTAAAGAATCAGAATAAATTCAGCAGTGCCTGCTAAGAGACTTGCTGAATTGCATTTTGTATTTCAGGACAGTGCAATTATGAAATTATGACCAGTAGTATTATTATTTATTCAAGTACTAAGTAGTTACAATAGTCAAATTCAACTCTGACTCTCTCCCAGACCTGAAAATCTGACAAGATGATAATGATTTACACCTTAAAATACTACATCCACAATACAATGCCATACTTTTACTCCTGAATATTACCCAATTCAAACAACTCCATGTCATGAATCCAAATCACTAAAACCAAAGATCATTCACTTATTAATCATCCATACCCATTTATTTTTAACTCTACACAAATGTTCCCCTAAAGTTCTTAATTGAGATTTGTCCCAAAAGGTATTCTTTACTGCTATCTCAAATCTTGTGAATCCATTTTACTTTGATTAACTAACTTCACCACTCTACTGTTTCTGGACATTCACATAGAATGTGAATGACATTTTTATTACTCCTGCATATTGGGCATATACTCTGTTCCAGATTTCTTCTAATTCCCTTTAGTAATCTAAACTATGCTAACTCACATCTCTCCTTCTTATTATATTTATCAATATAACCTTCACTCATACAATTCTCTTTTAATTCCCAAAATAGCAGTAAGGAACTTTTCTCTCTTATACCCACAAAATTTGTCTGTCTATATCCTCAAATCGGGTTCAAATCATCTTCCAAAATTCACCTGGCAAAACTATTCCTTCCTAACCAACTCCTCCTCCACATTCCATTCCACATCAGATAATATCCTATTTTCCTTACCCCATTAGCTTCTCATAAAGTGGATTCCTGAAATGTTTCCTTTTTTTAAAGTAAAGTATGTCTATTTCATGAAGCTAAGCTGTATATGTCAGTCATAGAATGTGTTTTTTGTGCTGTTGGTTTGTAGGTTTAATACATACTTGCACTGAAACTTGAAGTAGATTTATTGAAATATCTTAATTTTGTACATAACTGTCATAATCAAATTCACTTAGGAAAATTAAGTTACTGGAACAACACACTTAACACATTTCAACCCATGTCTGAGTTAATTCCTATAACACAATTAATATGCTATGGACAATATCTGAGTATGCTTGTAAAGGGTCACATGTGAACATAAAGTAATAAAATGCAGCTAAAGAGGCTTTTAGTGATTAAACCACTCAAGAAAACTACAAATAAAGCTAGGTGCATTTTTGCATGTTATCCCAATCAAGTTCTCTGTTTAGTCTGAGTTTCACATAAAAATACTGACTAGAGCTGTGATTCAGTTCAACCCAGTTGTAATAACATGCAGAAATGTTTATAAAAGTGCATTGTGTGTTGGTAGATAAAGGTCTTAATGCCAGTTTTACTGCTGAGGCATCATTAAATGATAAACTGGTAAAGGATTTTGAAATTTTTTTATTAAAGGATGGAAGTGTTCCAAGCCTAAGTTTAGGGTACCTTCCTAGCATTTGCCATTTATGAGGACTGAGGAAAACCTGGAAAAAACCTTGGCCAGGGAGGATGCTTCTGGTAAGAATCAAATCCCAGACCTCCTGTTTATGTGTCTGTGCCTTAACAACCTGGACCAGCCTTGGCAGAGCTTCCGTATGTTATGTGGCACCTACTGTTACTGAAGAACTGCCCTCATTCTGTCCTCCTGCTGCATAATTTTTAGCAAAAGCAGACATGCGTGGATATTGAAAATAACAGTGAAACTTGTTCTTAGTGAATTTGTTCCTTTCAGATGATATTTTTGAGTTTATATGTGAACAAAACAAATCTGTATGAAGCAAGGTAATAAGTACAGCAATGTAGTCTTCAGAACTCGCACTTGTGCAAGCAAATATTGGGTTTAATGTTAGATTTAGATTTATGTTGAAGTGTGTAGTAATACATTTTGGCACTTGAGCCCCAAGGGGTCTTTTGTGTACTCCTTCAATCCTAATTTTGTAATTTCAGATCTGGAGCTTTAGTGAACTCTAGAATCTTTCTTACAAGCTTAGGAATTACATCTTCTAAAGAAAGGTATTCCAATACTGATATTCTTTGTCTTTCCAGAGCATCACACTCTAGTAAATTATATTTGGCAGTTACATCAGACATCAGAAAAATGGCATAAAGCATTCTATTATAGAGTTCCATCATCTATAGGTATTTCTGGAATGGCCGATGTTCAGTCATCATTCCAGTAGTTTTCATAGTTTGCTTCCTATTCCTTTTCAGTAGGTCTTTATCCAGGGATGCTATTGGATGTTTTAATAAGAATTTTATCCAGTTCTTGACTGGAAAATTTTTTCCATTATGTCTGATATTCTAGCAGTTTTCTTGCTAATGCCATGGAAAGATCCTGGCTCTATGAAGTCAATTTCTTCTTTTGCCAGTTTATCTGCTGCTACATGCCTATGCCCTAATGTCCAGGTGCCAATAATGTTCTAATTCATCAATATTGCAATTTTTCATGAAGAAATCACTAAAATTAATAACATTTGAGTTAAAAAAATTGCAATATTATACTATATTTCATTGTGAAAATTTCTGCTATTTAAAACTTCTAATGATTCTTTAAAAAGATTAATGAGAACTTGGAGATAAGTCTAGAATTGACTTAATGAGATTTAAGTATACTAAGTGAAGCTTGACTGTCTGTGTATACATTGGTTATCATACTTTCTCTTCTAAGAGAGAAGAGAGGCCTCTGAGCAAAAATTTGTCGGCCGTTTCACGCCCTGAGTTGAATGGGACGCTGATGACCTGAGCTGTTAAAGAGTGTCCATAAATAAATCATTAAAAAAAAAAAATCTAAGAGAATTTAAGGCAGGTCAGAAGTGATGTTACGTTCTACCTGAAAAATTTTAACAAAGCTCTAAAGGCTTACAGAGATCTTTGCTCTAGAGATAATCCATAAACCTCAGCTCCTGAAGAGTCTCCTAATCTTGAGCGATTCTAAAGAAGACCAAATGATCCTAAGGTACAGTAGGTGAATTTTCTTCTGTTCAGTCAGATTGCACTCCTAATCTGATTCTGAATGGTTGTGTAAAATTGTGCTTTGTAGATATGTAGTCAGATGGCATATCAAACACTGTGTTAGACAGACTTAGCAATAAATTTGTATTGTTTATGTGCCAAATGAAAAAAATTGCTTTAGATGAAGGAATGCTAACCTAGAGAATTTGGCTGCAATTTTGCATATATAATTAATTTGGAACAACATAAAAGCTAGAATGTTTAGCTCATTGCAATGCACACATGCAAGGGCTGTTGCTGCAGATTCTTTATTCTTTTAAAAGAAAATTGATAAAAATAACCCATGAATTTTTTCTTCCATTTGCTATAATACACTTTCTAAATGCTGTTTAGACTTATATACAATAAAGAAAAACTTTTGGGTTTTATAATAGCAGTAGTCACAAAATTTCTCCAGAAGAAAAAGGAGCCAATGCTAGCAATGCCCCCTCCCTCCCATCAGTTCAAGTGCATTACACTTATTAGCAACTGGTGCTGCTACAAAAGATATCTAACTACCAACGAAAGCTCCTGCAAAGGACCCATCATTTTTTATAGACGAAAAGTAAAGTGAGCCATGCTAGTGAAGTTTCTAACATTAAAAAATGACATGTCCAACTAGAAGTTGCTGAGTATGTTTCAAACATAAAAGAATAAGCAAAACCTGATTTTTCTATTCAAAAATGGTGTTTCCCATTCACGAAAGTGTGACACTAGATACTCACTCCATTATGTACAAGATCAATTTGTGATATGTATCAAAAAATTTTCCCCTTATCTTGCATGAAATGTGAGTAATTAGAAAAAATAACAATATAGCATTCTGCAGTTTATTAGAGGTTTTAAATAACTCTTGCAGTTGATGCCTGGGCAATTGAATCATCAATTCTGGCTAGGAGTGAAAGTGTTAAGTAAAAATTAAATAAAAAAAATTAAATTTATTTCAGTGTATTTTAACATATATATATATATATACACACATTATAAATGAAAAATAATGTAACACTATTAACTACGTAACTAAAATAACAATAACTAGAAAAGCAGAAAAGGATAAGCCACTAAGAAAAAGTCACAGATTAGTAATAGCTACATTTTGAACTGCTTGAGTTCTTCTATGCCATGGCATGATGGGCACTAAATAAACTGTTGAATGAAGTTATCCTCTGTTGGGATCTCAAAGCTCATAACCTTATCCTCGTATTTCTTTACATAAATTCCTTTCCATGTTCCTAACTCCACTGGTCTATCCATCATCCAGTAATGAGCCTTTCATATATGTTATATTTGTTCTCCCAAAAATTATATGCTGCTACTGATCCCTTTACTTCTTTTTGTTTTCCCTATATATACTTTGTTGCAATTTGAGCAATTAATATTATATATTCCTGGTTTCTTCTTGTTAGGGATTTTATCATTAATTCTGGAAGTAAGCAGAATATTTATACTGAATGTATTTACTGGAGACAAAGTAATATTGAAATATCTGAGAATTTCTTGAAATTTTCTGGTGGCCAAAGGATGATAGTGAATTTCTTGTGAATGGTTGTTTCTTTTCTTGCTGTCAAAGTTGTAATCCATTTTAACTTCCTTCTCTATTTAAATTTATTTATTTTCTTGTCCATAATTCTTTTCCTACCACCTTTGGTAACTGCCATTTGTATTTTAGGTAAATATTCTTGGTTGTATTCAAACTCACTTATGGGTATGTGTATGTTAACCAGTCTATACACTATACACTATGATATTTAAAACTGCATGTTTGTGTGCTCTGGGATTGAAATCATTTGCCTTAATGTAATTGTCCAAATGCATAACTGTTCTATGTATCCCAACCTCCAGTGTATTGCCTATTTTGATGATTCCTTTCCTTGACTTGAATACCATCAAAACAGGTAATATATTGTAGTTTGGAATTAGTAATTCATAGAAAGGACATGTATTCAGATAATTGCATTAAGGCAAATGGATTCACTCCCAGAGCACACATGCAATTCTAAATAGAACAGAACATAGTCTAGTTAACATAATCATGAGTGAGTTCAAATACAACCAAAAATACTTGCATATTACCTGTGAATTCATGAAGTAGCTCTGTTATTTCATTTGGTGTTAATTTAATGTCATGAAAATGAACACTCTGCAAAGCTTACATTCTAAGCCTTTTTCTTTGCAACCATTGGAAAAAAATATTTATATTAAAAAAATGGTAAACCAATACTGTATTAATTTGAGTGAAACTGTTATTTCAAAACTTACAGCGATTTCCACAGGGTCAAACTTCATCCTGTAGATTCCAGGTTTTGGTTAAAGAGTCAGCAACAAGTTTACTGCTGTGAAAACCAGGAAAATGGATAATTTTTGTTTAAATAAGTATGTTATTACAACAATTAATGATGAATGTAGGAATCCACATAGTGATACAATCATAAAATCTTGGTAGATTAAAAGTAAAACCACATCAAATCTTGTTAACACATTAAAAACACTCTTGATGTTCCACTATTAAAACTTTTACAATTAAAACTGGAACATGTTTTGTGAGACCTTGCTCACATTGTCAACCATAGAACAACTGAAGATTCAAACTATATTGGAGGTGTAAGTGACTGTGGGTACTTTGGTGGTCAGTTAATTAACTTAAACAAAATGTTGTCTGCCTCTGGGATATCGAAATTCATGAGTCTATGCCCTACTTCTTTATAAAAATTTTGTCAAAAAAACTTCATATAAGATATTACAAGAAATTAAAAAAAGTAACCAAGGCCCTATTTCTCATCCCAGATCCCTGCAAGACATTTAATAGCATCATAACTATATCTTTTCTTTCAACATACAAATCAACAACCTAATTTCTGCTCTAAATTTATTGATGCTTTCAGCCATATGATTACTACTTATTCTCTTATATGATATGTAAACGATGTGGATAATGCTTTTCCATTCATAAGAAATTGTTGTCATCTATGGAGAGAAACTGAAAGCTGTACTAGAGAATGAGTAGCATAATTACTTCCAGCATTGGTTTCAGCAATTGCAAATATATACCTTTAGAACCTGCTAGAGAGTACTTTAAAAAAATGTGAATAGGCATCGTTCATGTTATGTATCTCAAAACATCCTAGTGGTCCAATAAAATAATCATTGATAATCACTAGTCATCAAAATTACACAGAAATGTTCCTCTGTTATGAAATTATCCATGTATAATGTATAATTGAAGGCTGGACAAGAATATCATAATAGAAATGCAAATTGGCTATGGTTTATGAGAGATCTGCAATAGTTTCTGATGAAATAGACCATTTACATAACACACACATATATGGGACTATGTCCATTTTTATATCCAGCATTGCTTTGCTGCCTGTGCTTATATAAATTCCAACAACAGTCAGTTACCTGGGAAAAAATCTAAGTGGTAATGGAGCATGTGTATCTTTGGGATATTGCAGCTCAGTTTGTGGTATGCAAACAACAAGTTCTTAAATGTAAATTATATCTAATCTGTTATCTAACACACTCTTGTGTTTCACTTACTTTTAAATATTTTGGGACCTGTTTCGAAGAGACATCCTCTCCATCTTCAACCAACTTGAAGAAACCAACTTGACAAAAGTTGGTTGAAGATGGAGAGGATGTCTCTTCAAAACTGGTCCCATCATATTTAAAAGTAAATGAAACATAAGAGTGTGTTAAATGACAGATTACATATAATTTACCTTTAACAAGCTTCACTGTGTGAGTTCCAACAGAATTTTTTAAAACTGTCGTATTTTTGGAAAGGTCTTAAATGAACAAGTTCTTAACTAGTTCATTGTAGTTTTCTTGCCTGATGTTTCCAAGAATGTTAGTAGACACCAATGAAAAGCATCCCAAGCTTCTCTCTTGATACATGCAGCAAGCAATCAAACTTTTCATCAGTGAAGAACATTCAAATCTATGGACCCATGAAAACCCTTTCTTTAATTTTAGCTTCACTAAATCAAGGAAATTCATCAAGGAGGTACTTAAAAGCTAGTCCAGTCTAGCCCATGACTTTTACAAAGTTCTTCGTCAGACGAGTTTTGTATGGTTCTACCAGTGGTGGACTTTCACATTCTTTTCTCCAATATTCATAGATTTCGTTGCAGGCCAGTCTCTCTTATAGTGCAATGCCTGTACTCGAATATCAAATTTGCAGAAAAAACAGCAGTACATTGTATACCCCTATTGCAAACCCATTGCCATAGCTGCTACTTTAAGTCACCAAATTATTTTTAGTGGTGGATGAAACTCTGCCTTCAGAAATTCCAGTAGGTGATGCCGACAAACTGAAGATAGAGGCTAGTAAAGTTTGCAGATGGGGGCATTTTAATTTTAATTACTTTATCACATTATTTTTGTTTCATGAAATTGAATAAGAATAATTATGTTCCATTTTTAATATAGCAAATAAATGTATTATATTGTAATTTTAATAAATTTAAATTTTAAAAAAAAAGTCACCAGAGATATTCTAATGTTACTTGCTGTATTAAAGGCAGTCAAACAGGAGTTTCAGATTGTAATAGGTTTCTTTCAAATGCACAGCATGTTTGAGAATAGGTGGAAATTAATTTTCATTATTTAGAACTCTGCTTTGAGACTCAATTTCAGGTTTCCATTTTTGCAGATCATGTTTCATTTGAGGGCATTCATAAAGCCATCTATATCATTATAGAACACAAGGTCATTTTCTTTTTGAAAGTATGGTGCAAATTACATTTGGCAAGTGCAAAATGTAGTCACTCAGATTTTTTCTGTGAGTCACTCACACTGTTGAAACCTTTTTACCAGTAACTCTGCTTTCTTCTTTGACAGATCTAGATTGCGAACAAGGTCATTAAGTTCTTCTTTTGCTGAGCAGATAACGCATCCTGGTTGACATACAGATCATCATCAGATTCTGGAGACATTAGTTCACCTCCTTTTTCCTCATCTTCTGAATTGATGCTAAATTCTTTCAGGGGCTCGGGAACTTAAAGTATTTCATTATGCAAAATTAGTCTAAGGGAAGAAGGTATATTTGGGTACATTATATCCATTTTCTTTTTCCTCTTAAGCCTCCAGAAACAAATGTACCATATTGAAGTAGCAGTCACTTTGCTGTGTTTAGTTGTTCAGATAAAGTTGCATAAAGAAGACAATGCATAGAAGATTGTGGCATGTTCAAGATGGAGTATCTACCTGTTATTAAGTTCTTCACAAAAGAAGGACTTACTCCAAATAAAATTAAATGTGATTGAACAGTGTATATAGGGAAGCATCCCCCTCATATTCTACTGTAAAAAATTGGGCCAAACTTTTTCGAATGGGTTAAGAAAGCATTGAAGACAAAGAGCATGCAGGTTGGCCCTTGGAGGTGCTCATTCCTGAAAACATCGCTCTTGTGGAAGGAGAAATCATGGAAGACTGGCAGCTCAAAGTTACAGAAATAGCAGCAAGGTTGGGCCTTTCAAAAACAACAGTCCTTTGAATTATTCATTAACATTTAAACATGAATGATGTTAGTGGAAGATGGGTGCCTGGATTTCTTTTCTCAGTCCAAAAGCAGCAACAAGTAATCTGTTTTCAGGCATTTTTGGAACTCTGCCGTGGCAAAGAGAGGGAAGTTCTGCAAACCATTGTTACAGGAGATGAAATTATGGTCCTCTTCTATAACCCCTTGTTCAAAAAAGAATCAATGGAATGGCGTAAACATGGGAATCATTGCCTCTTAAGGCCAAGGTCACTCACTCAACCACAATCATGGCCATAATCTTTTAGTACTGTGAAGGGATGCTCTTCATTGACTTCAAGGAGAGGAATGCCACAGTAAATGGGGAGTACTTTGCTGGCCTATTGCACAGACTATGTCCTTCCCTGAAAGATGAAAGCTGAGTGGTGGTGTGCTCTTTTATCATGACAAAGCACTTGTACACATAGCACTTGTAGCAAAGGAAGCTGTGAAGAAATGTGACTTCAAAGAGATCAACCATCCACCCTATAGCCCAGATCTAGCTGCCAGTGACTATTTCCTCTTCTCAAAATTCAAAAAGGACCTTCAAGGAAGGAAATGTAAGTGTGAAGAAGGAGTGATGGATTCTGTTTATGCCCATTTTGCAGAATAGACTTCTGACTATTTGGGGGGGGGGGGGTTGAAATGTTAATTCAAAGATATGAGAAGTGTTATACAATAAAGGGTAACTATTTTGAAAAGCGAAATATAGTTTTTGTCTTTATCATACCTAGAAAATGGTTAGGCTGAAAACTTATGGACCTACCCTCGTATATATATTATATATTATGTATATGTAATGTATGTGTGTATATATATATATATACTATTAATAGAGTAATAAAAACTTCTAAAAAGCATTTATATATATATATATATATATATATATTCTGTTTATATTGGAATGTGTCTGTGCCGTTTATGTATTTTATTCCTTTAGAGGAGTTTTTTATTATTTTATGTGTGTGTGTGTGTGTGTGTGTGTGTGTGTGTGTGTGTGTGTGCGCGTGCGTGCGTGCGTGCGTGCGTGCGTGCGTGCGTGTGTAAAAGTATGCAATGTGAACTGAGTATATTGAGTATTGGTAAATCTAGAACCATTCAGTAGGTTTTATTTAGCACCTCAAAATTAGTAAATATTTCATATTTTCATTTTAGGGATCAAATATGTGTTGACTGGTGTAATAAAAATATACTCAATATCTGATATATCTAAATTTATTAAGAAATGCAAAAAAATATGCAGAGTGCATTAGGGAAAATGTGTGATATTTCTGATTACCATGAATACAACAAGAAGATACCTATATAGTCCTACTTAACTTTTGTGCCACTAATTTTCTGGAACATCTGTTGTTCCAAAATTTCTAATTTTTCCCCCTTTCCTTTCACACACTCTTGCTGCTTGTTTTAAGTTTCCATGCATAACATTACCTTCGATATTCAATGTTTATTTTTACCCCTTCACTTGTCTTCTTGCCATAGAAGAAATCAAGCATTTTGGAATATAGCGATTGCAAATCTGTGACTTTTCCTTATTGTTTTATCATCTACTTTTCTAGCTATTGTTATTTAGTTACATTATTAATAGTGTTACATTATTTTTCGTATGTGTGTGTGTGGGTGTGGGTGTTTTTTTTTTTTTTTTTTTTTTTTTCCCATTGTAATTTTAGGTGCCTAGAAATCGATGGACCTAGGATTCATGGAGTTTTGAAAAATTATTTAAAAATATTCTCTTGCGTATAACCGGAATAGCTACATTCCTTCGAAATGCGCTAAAAGAATCCAATTTATCATGCAATTAGGGCTCAGTATGACTAGTTTAACTTTTGAATCGTGATTCCATTATGAATTATTGTATGTTAACACTCCACTTGATTTGTTTCATAAAGGAAATGTGTTGAAGAGTATAAGCCATTGGTTCTGGCAATCGAATGATGGTAGAATATTGGTATTAAAATGTATTTCATCTCCATAGTTAGTGCTGATGTAGAAAATTTATTTGCTTCTACCCATGACCAGATTTTACATTAATTTAATTAAGACATAACAATTTGCTGTTGCGTGTATGCTGGTTTCATTATCACCGACCTATTCAGTGTTCCTAAAGAACTGATTGGTTAACAATTATATTTATTGGGAATTAAGCAATAATATCCAACGTTTGACATGACCTAAAAACAAATGTAAGAACCAAAATATAGAGTGAAATGGTAGTCAGTCGTCAAAGATGGCTTGATTTAATAAATGTCAGCTTGCTAATTGACATCGGCCTTGAAACGCGATTAGAACGAGAAGCACAACTTTAGATCAACGTCTACATCCTTATCTTAGCCTCTCGAAACAGTTACGTGATTTGTTCTCCTGTAATACTCGAACCGGTTTCGCGAAAGTTAGTTGCTCCAGAGCTATAGTCTATTGTGTGTGGCTGGTGCAAGAAGACTTATAGGGTTTGTTATTTAGACACATACTGATCTACTTCTTTTCGTTCATAAATATAAAAATGTATTATTCATTACTTTGGTATTGCCCTTGAAACATAATCCGTTAAGTACTGCTAATCACTACGTAAATGTTGTTCCATATGTGAGGAAAACAAGCATATCCTGCTTACTTTTCGTAACGTTTAACCGAAGGTGTGCTGCAGGTAATAGCCCATAATTTAGGAATTTGGCGTTTTTATGAATCGTGTTATAAACTGTAGTGTTTACCCAATCAGGGATATGAAAAAGATCACACCATGTGTTCTCACACATTTTCCAATTGGTTTAATAATTTATTTCGTCCGGGGCCGGAGAGAGAATGCAGCTACAAGAAAATACGAATATTGATAACTTTAACGAATAAGCAGTTCTAGCAAAATAGTTTAGTGGCGCCGAACAATTACTCTTCTAACTACGTACTTGATCGTGAAGTAAAACTGATAAAGGAATCATTCATTCTTCATCGTTTCTTTCTGTGGAAATGTGTAGTGTTATGTCATGTCGGGGTAATTGAAGTAGTACGTAAGGTGCCCGATTAACGATTGGATGGTCTAAGGTTCGATCCCCGGCTCCAACAGTTCTGTTTTTTCCAGATCAGCCTAGATTGACTCAGCTTTCAAATCAGATATAAATCTAATCGGGGGAGGGGGAGTAGAAAGGACACAATAGACGAAGGTGGTGTCTAAGGCATGCCAAATTTATTGATGCGATGCGGAGAATGCGATGTTACAATCTGTCATCTCTAGATATAGATCTAGGTGGGGGCCTTTAGTATAAAACTGCTGCTACAAATGGAGAAATGGAAAAAAGAAAGAGCAACAATAAAACAGTATATAAGTGAATTTAATAAGTGCGAACAATGCTTCCGCTATTCTTATATGTCGGCCCTGGTGGTGTAGTGGTAACTATACTTGCCTTCTAAACCTAAGGTCGCGGGTTCGAACCCGGCCAGGATCGATGGATTTTTTGGGGGGCGTAAAAATCTTAAGTATGGCTTCCGTGGGAAGGGGAATAAAGCCGTGGATCCCGTGTCGTACATTTACGGCACGAAAAAGAACCTCAAGCCTGAAAGAAGAGGCTTCTGAGCAACATTTGTCGGCCGTTTCACGCCCGGAATCGAATGGGACGCTGATGACCTGAGACATTTTAAGAGCGTCCTTAAATAAAACGAATCGAATCTGCTATTCGTATATGAAAACATTGTTACCAAAACAGCTTTTGTCAAAATGATCATAAAGAAGAAGAAATCCAGTTCATGCAGAGTAAAACATTCAAATAAAAAGTAGACGTTTTTAGAGAATAAAAGCCAGATATTTGATAAACATATTAAGTTTTTACGTATTACAAACTACTAATTGTTGAATGTTTGAGTGTGTGACATGGGGCTATTTTTGTACTGAAATAATACAAATGAAAAACTGTATATGCATATCTATAACAGAAAATATTGTATAACAAAATTAGTAAATTAACGAAAATGACATTAATAGCTTTCATGTCCATTGTTGTTATATCGGTCATCAAATGTTTACATGTCGGACTCAAATCGATTTGAATATGCTTTCCGGATTGAAAATAGGCATATAAATGGGAATTCAAGAGCCAAGTTAGATACTACTAAAAACTGGGGATGGAATGGATTCATTTTGGATTGAGATGCATTTAAACGGGATTGTACTGAGATTGAATTGAGAATGTTTATGAGCTAACGTAAGCCATTTTGTTACACAAAGTCAATCTCATTTCATATTTACCCACGAAATGTGCATGTGCATTGTTTCATTCCATTTAACCTTCTGTATCTGTATCTGTTTTATCTTGCCAAATGTTACACCTTGAACTATTAGTGTGAGAGTTCAGGGGTGGCCCTTAAAAATTCCCCCGACCCCGGAATATTTAAAATCTATTTATAAATGTATATAATCTTTATGATAAAAGCCAAAATAATGAATGAATTTAAATGTTCGCTTATTTTGATAACTGCTAACTTGTAATGTTTAATAAAACTCCGTTTGAAACAACATAGGCACGTCATTACTTATTACATTTCACCAGCCCTGCTGCTTCCATTGTTGTAACGAAATTTTATTACTTGTTGTTTTGTTTATTTTTTATTGATTTTATTTATGGACGCTCTTTAACATCTCAGGTCATCAGCGTCCCATTCAATTTCGGGCGTGAAACGGCCGACAAATTTTGCTCAGAGGCCTCTTCTTTCAGGCTTGAGGTTCTTTTTCGTGCTGTAAATGTACACGACACGGGACCCACGGCTTTACTTCCCTCCCGAAGGAAGCCATACTTAGGATTTTTACGCCCGAAAAAATCCATTAGTCCTGGCTATGCGGTTGTACCCATGAAAATATTTTTGAAAATCTTCATATATCTCCATTGATTCTACTTATTAGGCATGTATTATTTACATTTCCAATGTATGTGCGTGTGTCTGTTAACGCTCTACTGCTGCAATTTTTGTTTTTTCTCAACGAAACCTGGCATAGAGCCATCAATTACCAGCGATTCAATGAGTTCGTTAACCAACAAAATTGGACCATTGGAGTGGCGGTTAATCTAAAACTAAAATTTAAAATCACTATAGCATCAATTTTTGTTTTTTTCTCAACGAAACTCGGTATATGCCATTAAAATAAATTAATAAAATGGTTTTAATGACATCTGATTATTAGAAACGGGCCTTTACCTGAAACCCAAAATTAAAAATCGCTCTAGTGTCACCAATATATTTTTTTTTTGTAACGAAACTCGGTATATACCATTTAAATAAAATAGGAATAATAGTTTCTGAAAATCGGAAAAATCGGACCACTAGTAGTAGGGATATATATGAAAAACGAAATTTAAAAAGCGCTATAGCTTTTAATTTTCTCTATTATTTCAAAATAAAAGAGTAAATTAACTCAGCATATAAACTGTATTTATAATGATGAATGTTTTATATTTAACAAAAGTATCGGCGTGAAGATAGCAATAACACCGCCAAGGGTACCCGAGGTCGTTTAGGCGCGGAGTGAGCGTGAGCGGGAAGTCTGGGGTTTTGAATCCCTGCAGGACCGTCCTCCTTGACTGGCATTTATCATATATGAGAACTGAGGAAAACCTGGAAAAAAACCTCAGTCAGGGAGGACGATCCTGGCGGGATTCGAACCCCAGACCTTCCGCTCAATAGTCACCCCTTAATGACCTCAGCGGGCTCCTCGCGGTGTAAGGGCAAGTGGTAAATTGAGAATTGAAGCCAAGTCAGGAGCTGACGCTACGATCGGTGGTGAAAAGTTTTGGCAGAAACACCTGACAAACTGAATAGTAACACCTGTTCTTATATATTGTAAATATAACCATGATATTTTGCGAATATGATTTTGGTTGAGAGAAGGGAACAAAATTATTCGCGCGCAACTATTAACATAGGTAGCCAATTTAGCAAAACTAAGTAAATTATAAAATGAAATTGCTGCAAATACTGTCTGTCATTGAGGGTCATTCATAGAAATTGCTGGGAGATGTGCTGCCTAAATAAGTGAAATTGGTTGCGGGTGCTAGGAGCTATAGCGGACAACGGCAAATGAACCAATATTCCGTTAGGACAAACAGCAGTAATCGTACAGTAAGAAAGGGAGCCAACGTGCCATGTATTAATTGCTTTGAATGGTACTTAGATTTATTAAACCTTAATTTATTTACATTACCTTGAATAGTTTCCATAATATAAAAGGAAATGGAAAGAGTATACAACAAAACATTTAATGATGATGATGATGATGATGATGATGATGATGATGATGATGATGATGATGATGTGCGTTAGAATACTCAGAGAAAGGTTGTAATGAAAATTAACCGAATAACAGAAAAACAGCAACACGTAAAAGCTAATTCAAATTAACAAGTCAAGAAAATAGCAATAACTAAAAAATAAAAAATACAATAAAGCACTTAAAATGTTCACATAATTATCACTCGTTATACGCCGAACAACTAGTGTCCTTCGAAGGCAAGAAGAACCTGAAGGTGGTAAAAATAAATATTGAATCTCGAATGTAACGCAATGCGTGAAACAGATTAAGCAAGCATCAAGAGTAAGAGAGAGAGAGAGAGAGAGAGAGAGAGAGAGAGAGAGAGTATAAATAAATTAATAGGTTAAAATTTAAACCCTGCAGTGTATGGGCTTGGCAGCTGCCACCTCCCGAGCAAACTTTCGGAGCTATAAGTCGGTAACTCATCAATAAGTGTTAAATTAAATGCATGATAGAAATCCTTACAGTGAGACAGAACATGTTGGACAACCGGCAAGGAAGACTTAATTTATTTAAAAGAGATTTATTTATTTATTTATTTATTTATTTATTTATTTATTTATTTATTTATTTATTTATTTATTTATTTATTTATTTATTTATTTATTTATAGAGATTACTTCCTATTGACTTCACTTGTCTTCTTGCCATGGAAGAACTCAACGAGTTCGAAATGTAGCGATTTCAAGTATGACATTCTCTTGGTGTTTTACCCTTTCTACTGTAATAATTACTATTAATTTGTTACATTGTTAATAGTGTTACTTTATTTTCATTTTATATAATTTTTCCGATTATTTGAATGTTTTTACATCTTCAGCATTGAAAAATCTTCTTATAGCTTTCCTTTCATATTTGGTATTAACCTCTAGGCCACCGTATTTAGTTTTAACATAACGCCTATGATTGTTGATATGAAGCGAAACAATAATAGAATTTATTTTGGTTTAACTTAAAAGTGTTGCCGCTGCATTTTCTTTTAAGTTTATTGCTCGTAATAAATCAGAGAAAGTCGTCTTCTAATGTTTCTTCTTTTATCTTCAGAGCCGATATGGGCTGTGAAGCTCTAAAGGACACTCGCTGAATGTCGCTTCCACTCACTGCCTATGTAGTAAGGTCATTCAGCACCATGCAAATAAGGTGATGACAAAATTAAGAAACGGAATGGGTAATGAATAATACACTTTAGGCTTGTGTGAAGGTGTCAAACGAAGGGAACAAAGAACCCTCAGAAAATATAATTGATGATGTTATGCATAGATATGCTGTAAAAAGCCCTCGACGCATTGTTTGCTGTAAATGTGTTATTGCATGCTATAATATCATTTTATTGATTCTTATAATTTCATCCTTTGAGATAATTATATATTTAATTATATTTAATTTAATGACATATAAGAGACAAAGGGAAATTTAAAAATAGTAATGCCGGTATTATTTCATTAGTATTACCAAAATTTGAAGCCTAAGGGGACCCCCCCCCTAAGTTTCATATACCCACCCCCAAGGAATGCGACTGGATTTAATACTGATTAATTCGTTGTAATCGGCTATCTCGTAGGTTATCCAACATAGAAATAAAGTAAGATAGATTAACCAACATGAAAGCTTATGTAGAAATATGTATTCAATATGGAAAAACAATGTAAACAGGGATCGTAAAGCGAATTCAATCCAGAAAGTGTATTCAAATCGATTTGAGTTCGAACATGCAAATGTAAGCAACGAAAATAAGCACACCATATTTCGGATAACAAGTATCCATTTTCACAGTGTAGAGATCACTTTTTGAATACCAGACAAAAAAATAATATGATAAAACTTAAGCAGTTCGAAATATTCTGATATGTGTGTGACCATTTAAACGTCTTCTTTCCTGCTGCGGTAATTAGTTCTTGTTATTTAGCTATTTTGTTCCAAGAGTTACTTTATTTTTCATTATATATAAAAGAAAAATAATGTAACACTATTAACAATGTAACTATATTAACAATAATGAGAAAAGCAGAAAAAGACAACACTAAGAAAAAGTCAGTGATTTGAAATCGCTACATTTCGAACTACTAGAGTTCTTCTATGGCAAGAAGACAAGACTTCTTTTCTCCTTTTCTGATTATTGTTAATTTAGTTACATTGTTAATAGCTATTTTGTGTGTGTGTGTGTGTGTGTGTGTGTGTGTGTGTGTGTTGAAATATCCACTGATGAATCAGAACTGGTTGTTTTTCTGGAGACTGTTAAGTCCATTAGGTACAGTATTTTCATATTCGTTTTTGATTAATAAGTGTTCTTCAGGATTTATTTTAAAGAGGGATAAAGATAGTTATTTAGGTATTAATAAGCTTTTATGGATATTCACTGATTCCCAAGGCCCTGAATAACCATCCCTTATTATTTATAAGGAAATTCTCTGTCAATCTCGGCTGCTCTGTTCAGAAAAGTTGTTGTGTATAAAGTACCTAAATAATTCAATGCTGAAAATGCTTAACACAGAAAAAGGTATCTAATTTTTGTTGGGAATAATGTTTTTTTTTTAAATGTAGAAGATTATGTGCTACTTGGGTAATTATAAATGACAAATTCAATGAACTTATGGATTCCTTTAGGAACTAAACTTAATTGAATGTAGAGTGATATTTTCTGATAGCTGTAATGCCGGAGACATATGGAGCAGTTTCGGGGTCTACAGATATTTCAAAAGTGGCAACAGTACATTTGCAAATGAAAGTGTTCTTAACTCAGTTACGTTTTTGTAATATCTTTATATGTACTTGAACAAGATGATGGTACTTCATTTATCCTTATTCAACAATTTGTGAATATGGATTCTTTATAGAGTAAAAGACTTATCTATATGAAAAAGTAATGAAAAAAATCTTCCCATAAATTTTTGTAGGTACTATGCAAAAAATAATACGCGGGAGTATAGATTTTTGAACTATAATTTTTATCAAAAGTTTTTCCTGCCGTTGGATTTTCGGAAAGTATAGGCATTTTTCAATTTAGCCCAAAACTAATGTTATCTTTCATCTTTTCAACCTATGCGAATATGACGCAGAACCCAAGCATTTAAAATAATAATAATAATAAGCAATGATGCCATAAGGAACCGCTTTAATGTAAAATAGTCTAAAAGAGGCTTATACAGCATATTAACAGCCACTGAAACTATTCGATACATTTACCTAACACCTTGACGTAGAATGTTTTCGAATATTCACGCGCGAAGAAAGCAGTCTGCATTATGTACATACTCCGGATATTTATAGCCGTACTAAATTTGATGCATTTATATATTTGACACTGGAGTCTTTTAAAACTAATTTTGAATACGCTTTCAGTTATCTCATCCAAAATAGAATAAGCAAGTCCTCATTTGAAATTAGATTCTCTCGGGATTCAGTCTATTCCATTGTCATTTCTAGAAAATGACTGGGATTAATAGAAGGCTTTACCTTAGGTACACTTGGTTCGATTCTTGTTTGAGACTCAGAATCTGTATAAAATTATTTATGATGAGCAATTTAAAGTAAATATTGTTGCATGCTCTTTCATCGTTGGATTGAGTTTGCGCGTAAATTTGTTTTTAGCCTACGGGTACTTTTTTTCCTCTTCCTTTTTTATTTTCTGTTTTCATATGCAAGTTTGGTTTCTTGACCATACTTCTTAGCAGCGCTGTTGTGAAGGGCATTGCAGTATGGTATTCGTTCGAAAGTGATGGTACACGTTTGACCTTTTGTAGAGTTCGGAAAAGTTTATCTGTCTAGCAATGATAAGAATTTGGTTTTTTTATTAATTTTTTTTATTAAAGAATACAAAGGTTGCACACTTTTGAAACTTGTTATTTATTGTTCAGCTTTTGGCTGAAAATCAAGAATGTTATATCACTACTAATAATTATACAAATACAAGAAAAGCATACAGTTCCCTACACGGTATCGTTTGGGTTAATTATTTATTAGTTTCAAAACTTCAAGTATTAAGCATGTTATCATCGAAGTTATTTGCACCAAATTTTCATAATGTTACCAACAAGGGGGATGCAGTGTGGTGCAGCGGTTTGGCCAGGATAAAAGGCAGACTGTTCAAAGACTGGCAGCAGTTTTCGAAAATACCAAGAATCATGGCAAGTGCATCATTTATGAACTCAGCAATCCGCTCCTACTCATCTAGAAGACAGTCTGTGACTTTGGAAAGTATGAATCCTTGCATTAAAGTAATGGAATATGCAGTTCGAGGACCGTTGGTGATCAGGGCAGGTGAAATTGAAAACGAATTAAAAAAGGTAAGCTACTTGAACATGTAGGTGTTATGTGGTCATATATTATCAAAACCATTTATTATAAGTAATATATTAAGTTATTTTGTTTGTGAAACACTTTATAGATAGTGGTATTTACCATTTACTTCACGTTACTAGGTTAGGTTATTGCTAGAAAGTATGGAAAATTAAAATGCTGGTGTATCTATTACAGCATTTTCCTATTAGTAGGGTAGAAGTTTGAAGTTTGTTTCTCTGGATTGTAATGTATATAATAAGCATTAAATTTAAGATCACTGGCATATCATAAATTGAGAGTTGTAGTTTTTATTCTTCTTGCACTTAAGTCAGTTTTCAAATTGTTAGCAAGAAAAAGTGTATCTTGGGAATAAACTGTTCTTTAAACTGGCCAAATATTTATAATAAACAAAGAAGTGTCAGTAATTAAGTCTTTACAAATAGAAATTGGTTTTAATTTTCTTTGTACATATGCAGAGTACTAAAAGAGGACTATTTGTGTGCACTTGCATAATTTATTGATAATTTATTTACAGAGTTATATCTAGTATATTTGCATTCCTCTCAGTGAGGAAAGGGAATTATAATCTGTGATTTGCATCTCTCAGAGAATAAATTATTTGACTTGCATACAAACTGAAGGGGCAGAACAATTTCTAATAACTATTTTTCCAGGTATATGTAAATATATGAGCAGATGTATATAAATATCAAATTTCGTGTCTTACAGGGTGTGCCAAAACCTTTTAAAGAAGTAATAAAAGCGAATATTGGAGATTGCCATGCCATGGGACAAGTGCCTATTACTTTCATCAGGCAGGTGAGCTAGTATTATGACAGTTTATTTTAGCACAAATAAGTTGTTTGTTTAGGTGTGCATTTACATCAGGTTTGTTTTCTTGGAATTTTCTCTTGTCTTGAAAAGTTCTTAATACCGGATAACATTGCCAAGTTAATAGACTCCAGGTTTATTGTTTTATTTTTAGTTAATAGGTACAGTGAAACTTACTATGTTCATCCCAAAAGTAAACATTTTAAACTAACCAATTCTTATAGTATTAACACACTAACCTTGACCTAACCTCAACTGAATCCTATAAAATGGAGGACTCAGTGATTTATGTGACTGTATGGCCTGACTGCCTCCACTCACCTTCTTTTTGTGAACTGAAATTGGAATGTATATATATTGAAGTTTCAATATTTATTCATCTTTAAGACCTTGAAATTTGACATGGTATGTTAAATTTCAATGATTGGACTATGTGCATACATTGATATTAGGAATCATAACAGTTTCTCTCCAAATTTCATGGTCCATATTAAGAATTGTATTGTAATTCCATATATGTATTATATGTATATGTATAATTCATATCAACTCAGGTATACTACCTTAGTGTGCACCATTTGGGAGCAGTATCATTCAGGCATGCATGTATGGAGAGTATGAAAATTAAATCAGTCAAGTTTACCGAGCCAGTGCAGCTAATGTTCACTTCAGATCCTCATTTAGTTGCTTTGTCAAACTATATGCTCAATGCCGTGAAGCAGTAAACATCTACATATAATTCAATTAATGATGGTATATCCATATTGAAAGTCAAATGAAATGGAAACATTATACATCTGCAGTTCTCATGCAGCAAATGTGTATTTTAACTATATTAATTTGTTACAACCAAGCAATGGCTGAGCAGACAAACACAGTACCATAGACCTTTGACTTTACATTAATACTTGTGGAGTTCATGTTCTCCAAGTCTCACTTTTTTTATATGTTTAATATATTAGCTCTTTCTTATTCATGGATGTGTAACATCATAACTATTCCCACTATTTGGGGCTGTTTCTCATAGTAGTAGTGGTAGATCATGCTTATTGTTAGTCCCATGATTTGTATGCATTTATTAGCAAATTCTGAAGGAATGAGCTATTGCAGCCATACCTGTGAAACATCTATTTATGATTTTTAAAAGAATTCCGAAGAAATGTAAGCCATTGCAATTATACTAATGGATTTTGTTTTGAATAATCTTTCCAAATCTCCATCGATCCTACCCACTAGGCACTGAAAAAGACAAAGAATTATAAAACTGTATACAGTCAGGGTATTAATGAACTACATTGAAATAATTTCAGAGGGTGTAAATATGTTGCATGTAAGCAATTTTGGATAGATAACATATGGCCTATCTGTTCAAATTTCCAAGTTATGACTATAAGTTTCTAAAGCACCAATGTGGCACTGGTTAATGAAGATACCCCTAGAAAGCATAACACACGATAATGAAGAGAGGTTTCTGAATGTATCACTCTGGCATCATGGTTATATCATAAGCTTTTAAGTAAGAGGTAGTCATTTGTTTTCGAGTTTCATTCATCACTTTTTTTTTATGTCGTTTTAACTAGGGCCTAATAATATAGCATCTAGTATATTTTTTAAGTTAGTGTTTCAATTTATACATTTAAATCTTAGCATACCAATTCACACCAATAATTATAAGCCTTGCTTGCCGAAGTTAGAATTATGGATATAATCTTAATGAGTTGGGTGTCGTATATTCAAAGATTAGCTAAATTCCATTCATAATTCTTTAGTATGCATATCACCACACTTCAATTAAGTATGTTTAAGGTAAATTAAGCTACAGGCATCATGTTAGTGGTAAGCTGATTAACCGTTGTATGTTGGAAACACATTCATTGTTGAGAAAGCGAATAAAACTTGAAAGCATTAGGTAAATTTCATTGACAATTTTTAGTATGCATATCACAGCACTTCATATTAAATAAGAATTCAATGGCAAGACAAGAATTGAACCTGCGCCCAGCAGATCATCACATTTTGCATTATACATTACGCCATACAAGTAGCTAAAGAGCTCCCTTTAGAGTAGGCTACATAATGGAAGAAGGCATTTAATAGATATTCACTGTCATACAATCAAATAATTAGTTTGAGATTTGAGGGATTTTTATTGCACTAAATCTTGAAAATGCTAACAATGAGCTGTGGAAAATAGAGTTTTCTTTGCTTGCAAGAAAATTTTAAAGACATTCTAAACCAATTATTCACTCGGCTTGGCTTTAACACCAATATATCAACATCTGCCAAAATGTTTAATACCATAAAATTGCTATTCCTCTTTTAAAACTATTTGTGATGTAAGTGTTACAAATTCGACTCATTTATTCAAAACTTATATTAAACATCACTGTTACAAACGTCCGCCATATTTAACTAATTATAACACTGTGTTTGTCTGCTCAGCCATTTGATCAATTCCAACAATTTTGTATAGTTAAGATACACACTCACTGCACGAGGACTACAGGTGTATAGCATTTTCCTGTTTCATTTGACATTCAATATAGATATATCCTCATTAGCTCATTAGTTGAGCTATATGTAGATTTTTGCTAGTTCCATGACATTTGTCATATATTCTAATAAAGCATAAGGACTTACAATTTTCAAAGTAAGCACCAGCTACACTGACTCTGTGAACTTTTGTACCATCAATATATGCACACCTGAGCAATACTGTCCTGCATAATGTGTACATTTACTTTCTTGAAAGATAGTACAATCCAGATTAATGAAAAGTTGCAGAATTTGGAAAATTCATTTGTAATTTAATTGATATTATTGTGTGATATAGTTGAACTACACATGCTTAATACTTCAATTACTTTTCATAATGTATAGAACCAGTTTTGAGAACAATGAATTGACTTTTAGCTTAGCTGATGATGAGAACGAAATGTTCTTGAAACTGGTTCTATATATTATGACAAGTAATTGAATCATTAAGAGTGTGTAGTTCAACTAAATCATACAATAATATCATATGATTGGCTTTACTTGCAAGTTCCAATTAACATTTTCAATAATTTCAATTGTTAGTAATTGTTTACAGAAAAAGCTTGCTTTTTAGCACTAATATTTCTTTATCCCAAAACCAGGGTTTTTGTTGATTTTCAGATATGCATGCCACTTTCAAACTTCAAACTTGTGCATATGTGAGCCAGTTTTAAATTAATAGAACAGTAACTGGAGACACTAATACAAAAATAATAACCACTGGGTCTTTTGGTTTCTAGGATTCATTTGAGGTTAGCTCTCTAGGTCATTGATTTAACAAATAGCGGGATTTTGTGCGGTAAAGTTGGAAGATACTTCTTTTTTATCTTAATTGACAATGTATAGATCTCTGTTGGGAACCTTCTGTACCTTCATTAGTCATAGAAAACAATGTTAAGATATGTTTGCTTTAAATGTATTGTCATTTAAAGTGTTTAAATTTAAATCGCCAAAGCAATCATCTTAACATTGACTGTAAAAGCAAGGAAAATGAGTGGCAGCAAAAATTACTCTGGCTGTAGTGGGGCAATTGGAACCTGCTGGAATGAAACTTATTTTCCATTGATCAGTAGAAAAGCATGAAGTAAGATATGTAAAATATCTGGGAGATGGTGAATCCAGTGCTTTCAAAGCAGTAAATGAAAGTAAGCCTTATGGTGACCAATGCATAGAGAAAATGGATTGTATTGGTCACATTCAAAAAAAGAGTGGATGGAAGACTAAAAAGGCTTGTAGACCAAAATAAGGGCAAAGTTTTAGAGGATGGAAAGCTACTTGGGGGAGAGCACTGACTGACAGAAAGTAGAATTGATTAATTGCAGAACTATAATGAAAATGCAAGTGGAAGTAGTGACAATAGCCTACAGAGTATGCAACAAGCTGTAGGGGCCAAATGGTTTCATTATCCATCTACAGATGATAAACTTTAGCATGGTCTTTGCTCTGACAGTTGGTGCAAGTATAAAATAATGCACAAAAAAAAAAAAAAAACGGAGAAAATTATGTTCATGGAAATAGTCTTCTAGAAGCAGTAATGCTTACAATCAAACCAGTTAGTGCTCCAGATCTGCTAACAAAAACCTTACCTGGAAAAATCCAAATGAATGCTACAATTCCTCTATTTGGAAAAGATACCCCAAAACATTTGCTTCCAATCTAATTGTAAGGATAGCAACTTATGATGCTGATATATTTAATGATGGAAACAATGCAAAGATCCTTATTCTTCAAAAGTTAGGATTCAATTCAGGTGTTTATGAGAAACATTTTGAGGCAGATAGTTAAACATATCTTCTTTGCTGAAATTAGGGGCGAAAAATTTACCCAGCAGACTAGGCAAAGGAACAGGGAAAGAAAATGGCTGCAGAGGACCATAAAGAAGAAGCTGATTACAGTTATGAAGGATTTTAAGTGAGTTATACCCATAAATAATTATACTTTTCTTTTCTGATTTTTAAGGTTGTAAATTTTCAAACTTTATGTTCCTTTTTCTCATAAATTACCAAGATATTATAGTGAAATTTGATAAACGTTTTGGTGATGGTGTGATAATTATTTTCCTTCAAGGATTTATGTATAAGTTTAAATTTGTAAATTTAATGTTGTGGAATATACCATATTTTTAAGTAATTTTTTTTCATTCAAAAATATTTTAAAAATGAATAAAATCAGATAGCAAGAAACTCTCGCAGCAAAATGTAGTATCTCAATGGTAGTATGTGTATGTTTTTTTCTCGTAGGAGGGATTATGAGTAAGATATTGAAAAATGAAATGCAATATAATTTTCTTCTTTGCTGACCAAATCTTTTCAAAAAATTCACAACGATAGAAGAATGTATAATTAAACATCAATACAAAATTTACAATATACAAACTTGTAAATTTAACAACTTCACGGTTCCTAACTTCTTTTAATTTTACAATACAAAATTTCATTGCTCTAGGATGAAAATTATAGTAATAGCACATTTTTAAATTTGGCAGAGTATTTCTGCCTACATGTCACCTTAACTATTTCTTTAAAAAATGTTGTGCATCACTATTTGATTCTCCCTCATATTTTCCATTCCCTCAGAGTATTTTGGACAAGTACTATGTCAGAAGCAATGATGCATCTAAAGATTAGACATTTTTCAATAATTACATTTTCAAATTAATTTAACATTAGGAGAAGTGTATTGAATGTAATGGAAACTATGTTCTTAATTAAAGTTATTTTATTATGTTTTTTTTAGGTCTCTAAAATTATTCTTTGAACAATCAAACACCCTATTTCACTTTATCATAACTTTGCGAACATGTTTTAGAGAACAAATTGAGAACCATAGAATGTTCTTCTTACTTACTAAGCCTAAGCCAATAAATGAGCAAAATAGCCTTGATTATAAAACTATTTAACTGATAACTCAGCACCACCTGCTTGTACATCACTATTGTTGGTGACAGGAGGAAATGTGGAATTAATGTCATTCTTTTACTTATAACTAAAGTTAATGCCAGCTCACTAAGTTTTCTTGGTTCATAAGGATAACTCTAAACATTCATTTATAATATGTTTACGGAATGTCGGAATCCACACAGTGAAACTTTTGTTAATCTTATTTTGATTTAAAGTAAAACAGTAAAATTCATGTCGTCACATTAAAACTCTCTTTAAGTTTCACAAACACACTTATAAAAGTAATTTTGGTACATGTTTCGTGAGGTACATTCCTCACATTGTCAACCAAAACGACGACTTGATTTTTAGTGTTTTACTTTAAATCAAAATAAGATTCATTTATAAATTCATAAAGATATTTAACCTCACCTGGGGTTATATTTTTAAGCAATTGTGCATGAAAAGAGCCATGACATACAAAATAACTTAACTCATGACATCAGAGATAGAGCCTTTTGTGGATTTGGATAAGTACATATTCCATTTGGCACATAGATTAGTAAGTATATGAAAAATTCTTTTAAACCCACATCACATCTTATAAAACAAACTCCACACTTATCACAACACAGCCTGAACAAATTATACACACCTGGACACCTGAACAACCTGAACAACACTTAATGACTCAAAAATGACTCCATCAACAACCTTTTCAGCAGTAGCTAGAACACACCCCATCTCATCTCACCCAGAAGCAATGGATTCCTATACTCCAAAATTACATATATATTGTAAAAATTACATTTATAACAAACAAAAAATTTAAGAACTGGTGCTTGCACACTGGCTTACATAGAACATTTATTTTTAAATTAAAAACCCACATTAAACTGAAAATTCTCAAGATTACAAACCAAATAAACAAAAGCAATAGACCATTCTCTGTTTAATAAAAACTGAGTTGCATTGTGAACAGATGTATATGGTTGTTGGCCATAGCACTAACTTCACGTATCTCTTCATTTGTAAATGTTTTAAAAAATAGCTTCTAATTTCTGCCTGTTATTTAGATTATTAATAAAATGATCAATAAATAGCTGTAAGAGGCTTTCCAAGAAATAATTTTCACTGTGTATGAAAGTGATGTGCTGATAATATACTGTGACCTATAGAGGTGTTTACTTCAATATGTCTTACTCCCTCTACCTCTATCCATGTCCTGGTGATCTAGTGGAACTATCTCATAGACCCAAGATCATGGGTTCAATCCATTGATGGATTTTTTTTTGTGTGTAAAAAGTTCTAAGTATAGCTTCCTTCTGAAGGGAAATAAAGCTGTGGGTCCTATATCATAGATTTATGGCACTTAAAAGAACCTCTAGCCTGAAAGAAGAGGCCTCTAAAAAATTTATTGGTTTTTTCACTCTCTGAATTCAATAAGATACTAATGAACTGAGATGTTAAAGAGAATTTGTAAATAAATCAAATAAATAAAAAAACTATCTAATGTCCATTCATTGTGCCTTCTTCTTCTTCCCTTCTGCTGTTCCACCCCAGCAAAGTATAGAATGATATGTTTTTTGATAATGCATATCAACTTTTGATAGACAAGGTTCCCAAAGCAAAAGGTGTTATGGGGGACATTACACTGAACAATGAAATGCATATATGTCGTTCTAGTGGTCTAGTGTTAACTGTACTTAACCTTGTAGGGCCACACTTGCAGATTCAAAGTTGACCATGGTCAGTGAATTTTTTTCGGGTATTAAAATCCTAACTATGGCTTCCTTCAGAAGGAAAGTAAAGCCATGGATCCCATATCATAGATTTAAGGCACTTAAAGTCCTCAAGCCTGAAAGATGAGGCCTCTAAGAAAATGGCTGTTTTACATCTGAATTGAATGGGATGCTAATGAGGTGTTAAAGAGCATCCTTAAATAAAAATACATATATAAAAAAAATAATAAAGTATATAAATTTCATAATGCAACAATTTAGGATAAAATCCACTTTCACTACATATTTTAATCCAAGCACTAAAGGAATAAAAATCAGGCAACTATAAAACAAGATTCAAATTGTAAATTACGTAAATTGACTGCTGAAAATTTCAGTTTTGTCATATAATTACTAATCATTAATGACATAAATAAAACTTATATACATACAATGCATTATTATATAAAATACAGTAAAATAGGTATATATCTTATAATACAATACAAATAATATATTTGATTTTAATTAAATGTTGTACATCATTGAATTTATTTGTAGTAAAGAAGTCTGTCAGAGCATTTATTTCTTTGATTGATATGTGCATGCAATATGAGTGCTGCATACTAATGCTTCATTAAGCATTAAGCAAATAACATTTCATTAAACATACATATTAGTGTGCTAGATGTATGTGCGTAAAATAATTTTTTTAAGATAGTTGTGTTACTGATGGTAATAATCAGTAGAAAGAAACATGTTATTTTTCATATATATACATGTAATAGAAACTGTAAAATTTACATTCATTATTGTAGGTAAATCAATATACATGTTAACAGAATTCAGAATAAAAGGGATTCCCTGTAAGCTTCATTAATTGTTAAATTACATTATCCTCATCCATTTTGAAATACTCCAATTTCAAAAATGGATTGCTGTATTATTATGGAGTAAGAAACATTTTCATGATTATTAGAGGAATTTAAAATGACAATGTCTTTTAAAACATGTAACTTAGTAAATTTGCCAGCAGCAGTGATGTTAATTGAAACATTATTGCATGGACACAGGGCAGCACATGCCTTGTGTCTGAACTGGGGAATAATACAGTGAAATTAGCTTAAAAAGCACCTCTGCATTTAATGTGTGCATATGTGTGTGTGCGTGCATGCGTGCATGTGCGCGCACACACTTGGCATTTGAGACAATAAATAACAAGGTAATTTCAAAGTTATTTGTTTTTTCTGGAACTCTGCCCACAGTTCCCATCCACCATGTGCATGAATTCCTTATATAGTGCCAGGTTTCTCTCACCAGGCAGAATAGCAAATACTGGTAACATTTTAATAAGTTTTTATTGTATGTTAGTTAGTGCATAAAAACTGCACCTCTGCAAGCATATATTTAAGGCATATTTCTGTAAGGAAGAGTGATTGCCCTACTTCCTTCTTTATGCTGCAGAGGTTTATCCTAGCAATTAAGGTTAATAATTACACAAGTATATGCTATTATAAAGCAATTTGTACTACTTAAACCAATATTAAGCTAAACAAACCTAATTTTATATTTGTTATTATAAAGGTTTTTGTCATCCCTATGTTAGATTTAAGTCAATGAGTTTCATTAGCTGACTTCCTGGCATTTCTATCAGTCTGGTAGGTAAATCAGCATAATGCATGTCATGAAGCATGGTCCATAAGTTTCCAGCCTAACATAGAAGGCCATGATTTACGTTGTAATGTTCATGCTTCTGATACATGTTTCAGGAGTGTAAGCATTACCTTTTCTTTTCAGTCATGCCATTTATTTGCTTGGAGAAGCTCTTTTATGTAAAGAGGTGTTGCACAATACAAAGTGATGTTCAAAACTGAATGCAAAACAGTGATTACATTTTTAACTAAAGAAGGATTTTCACCCAGTGACATTAAACAAACATTAAACCTTGATGTGTGTATGGGAGATGCCTCTTCTTCATATTTCACTGTGATAGAGTGGTCAAAGTGATTTTGTTTGGACAGAGAAAGCCTTGAAGATGATTCAAGTGGGGGGATCCAATGGATGTGTTGATACAAGAAAACATCTCTTGTTGAGGAAGTTCTGAGTAATAGGCATATGAAGACAAAAGAAATAGCTGTAAGGCTGCAGTTTTCTGTTGTGCTTCTCATATTTCATCAACTTTTGCTTATATGTAAGGTCATTGCAAGATGCATGACCTGAATTGTTTCAGCAATTCAAATGGAATGTTGTCAGAGTTAATCTTTTCCAAGGCAACGAGATGACAGTATTGAAATTTATCATTATAGGGATGAAGCTGTGGTCTTCAGCTGTAACATACATTCAAGAAGAGAATCAATGGAGTAACATAAAAGGGTTAAGCACCCCTGGAAAGGCTAAGGCCAGAGTCCACGATTTTTTGGAACTGCATATTAATTCTGATCACAGAATTCAAAGAAAGGGACACAATGGTGACTGGGAAGAACTATGCTGAGCTTCTGCATCAATTTTGCAGTGTTATCAAGGAAAAGAGGCACATGCTGAGTAAAGGAGTTCGTCTGGTGTATGACAACACACCAGTCCACATGACTGCTGTAAATACATGTGGCTTCTGGAAACTGGATCATCATTGTACAGCCCAGACCTTTCCCCCAGCAAATCTTTTATGTTTTCAAAACTGAAATTTGATCTTCAAGGGCAGAGATTCATGAATGCTAATAGATTGAAGGGTATTTTCTAGCATTTTGCAGACAAAGCTTCAAACTTTTTTCTTTGTCAGAGATGTAAGAAATGCATTTAAGTAAAGGGAGATTATGTTGTAAAGTGATACCTGTAATTTTATTCTATCACCTACCTAACATTGTCAGACTGTAAACTTATGGGACTTGTTAAGCAGTGGTGATGCTTTTTCAAGCACAAGTTCCATATAGCAACAGAAATTGGAATATCTTGGTGCAAGGGAATGTCATTACTCACTAGGCATAGGAAAATTAAAAAAGGAAAGAATTAATCCATGGCTCATTTTGTGTAATGTGGTACTGTAATCTATTAGAAAGTAGTAATGTGAAAAGTGCAAAACTCATGCTTGAGGTATGTGCTAAATTTCCATGGAAATTTTGAGAAATGTAAATTGCACCCAGTACAGTAAATGAAAACAGAGTGCCCTTGCTTTCCCCCCCCATTTTTTTAATGGGTTTAACATCCGCTTTTATTACTGAGGCACCACAGGCGATGAACACTGATGATACATGAGATGAAATGATATATTGGGAAAGGATTTTTTTTTAAAGGAAGGAAATGTTCCAGATCTACGTTTAGTTATCTCCCCGGCATTTCCATTTATGAGGACTGAAGAAAGCCTGGAAAAAACCTCATTAAGGTAGGACGGTCCTGGCGGAATTCGAATCCCAGACCTCCCACTCACAAGTCTGCACCTTAACGACCTCGGCCACCCGTGGTGGTTTGCTTTCCCTTAATGTTTTGTAGATTTAAGAGAACATAAATCCATTGGTCTTTGTAGTAACCTTATTATGTTACATTGTACAGGTTTTGGCGCTAGTTTCTTATCCAAAGTTATTAGACAGCCCAGACTTTCCAGAAGATGCAAAGAAGAGAGCAAGAACTATTCTTGAAGGCTGCAGAGGGAGCAGTGTTGGTGAGTTTGTTTGGTTGGTTTGTTTGTTATTTTTTTTTTAAAGGCATTCAAAGGCTTACAAGGGTGTTTGATAACTTGGTTCACACTAATAGAGGGCAACAACATCTGCATTTGTGGTCGTAAAGTGTGCATTCTATCAATATTCTATGGTCACATCATTCTGATGTTAGTTCATTGTTTGGCAGTTGTTTAAGCTCAAGGGTTTCAAGTGACAATGAACAATGGATAACAATGGCAGTTCTTGTTTGGTTCAATTCATTTTTCTGAAAGGGAAAACAGTAAAGGAAATTCATGAGAGGGGTTTGTCTACATGGGGTGCACTTGCCCTTCCTATGAAACGGTTCGACATAGGGTGAATGATTTCAAGCGTGGCAGAACAAGCATTGCATCCTGGAGCTGCATAATCAGCTATGAGGTCAGATATCATCAATATAGGCCATGATATTGTGTGGCTGACAGATAAGTGAAAGCGTGCAGGTTTTTTTTTTTATATATATATAAATAATGAATTGGCATGAAGAAAAATTGTTTGTGCAAGATGGGTGCCACATCTGCTCACTCTGGAGCCAAAACAAAATTGCATGTGAACATTGTTGGAAGTTTTATTTTTTCTTGCTGAAAGTGTTGTGGTTTCCTTGATATGTTTTTGTCTCTTGAATTTCTGAACCTTTTTGTGTACTAGTTCTTTTTTAAAACCATTTTTAACTGCTGTTTCTTCTATTTGTTTGTATTCATTAAAATATTCTTCTTTGCTAATATGTAGGTTAACTAGCTGGTTAACAGTTTAACACACTGTTAATGCTTTGTTTGTGTGCGTGTTTGTTTGTTATAATGTCGCTATTTACTACTCTCCAAATACATAGTTATATCTTTTTAGTGACCCTGTGCTGGTAATTGGAAATTTTCCTTAAAAAAGGAAACTATACCCTGTTCTACCATTTTTGCCCCTGCCCCCCTTCCCTAGTGAATCTATTATGTTCTCTTTCTTTAAATGAGTTCCCCCCACAAATTTTTGGTAATTTTTTTTGTCTGAATGAAGTGAGTACATATTAACAGAATAAAAGATATACCTAACAATAAGTATATTGTTTATTTGTAACTCTTTAAAGCAAATTATCTAATTACAGCTTTTAATGAGTTACACAGAATAGTCTTGATTCTTTAACTGATTAATTCAGGGCAATTTTGGCCGTGTACTAATACACATAGCGCATGGTAACCCAACTATATAATGTTGCCACACACATTTTATTCCCATAAACAGGAGCCTTAGCCACCTTAAGCTCAAAACATATCTCCATAATTACTTAAGACTGGATCCTAAGTTATGGTTAAAAACTTTGGTGTTAAATCCTGATTTTCTCCACTTTGATTCTCATCTTGGAAATCAGTGTGTGGATTCCATGTAAACATTAATTCCTCTCTTACGTGAAACCAGTGCAGTACTGCAGGGGGGATGCATTTACTCTTGTTTTACATGAGATGCTTTGGTTAAAATTTTTCTAAAAAATAAATGGGCCTTAGTGCCCTTTAAACACATACACATCCAAATTCAAATTCTGAGGTGCAGTCTTTGAATGTATAACTATAAGTTAGACATTAATCAGTCAGTAACTTAAATAAGCATATAATAGCTACCATAAGTATAAAAATTGTAAATTTAATTTAATTTTTTCCAGGCTCATATACAGATTCTCCAGGAATTGAGGTGATTCGCAGACATGCTGCAGAATCAATTGCAAAGAGAGACAATATTCCTAGCAACTGGGAAAATATAATTCTTTCTAATGGAGCATCAGATGCCATTAAGGTAATATAGGTCTTAAAGAATGGCATATTTTTAAGTTTGTATTGTACTATTCCTTGAAGAATTTCATGTTTGTTTATGTTTACATTGCTGATTAAAAATTTTAATTGCATAAAGGTAACAAAAATAAAGAATACTGCTACATTTAACAAACTAAAGGGAAAATGAACTAATATGAGCAACAGGTTAAAAGCAGAATTATAATTGCCAGTTTTGGTCAAATATATGAAGGTACATGCAAAATATTTTATAACCCGTTTATACAGGAAATCTGCCATAGTGAAATTACAAGGCACTGGGCAGTTTTCTTCATTAAAAATAGTTTTAAATGTGTGTCATTAGGTCATCTGCCAAAGGGTAAATAATGGCAGAATTTTTGATCTGCCATCTGTTTAATGCATGCATGACTAATAGATGATTAATTAGAACTCATGTTGTGTAAAATAAGACTTATAGGCTCTTACCACTTTTTTCTTGATGTCACTTGAATCATGTCACATAAAAAACATAGGAATTTGAAGGGAATTAAATTCAGATATGTATTACTTAATGCCTTAAATCAAAATGCACCATTTTTGCACTTTTATTTATTTGCATTTCCAGTAATCACACAACGTTTTTTGAACATATTGAAAGAACATGATAACAATCTATTCTTTTCTGTACTTGCTAATAGATTTGGTACTGTTTGTGCATGCTGTTATATGATATAAACTTTACACAGAGACAATCTTTATCAGAAATGCTAATTGGAACTTATACAGTGAAGCTAATCATATAATTAAGATCACACTCTTATTGGCTTGTTTATATATGGTACATGTTTCAAGAACCCTTGTTCACATCCTCAGATACCTGTTCACAGCAAGAATTATGCTATAGGGATGTGTATTCTGCTCTGGTGGAGGTGTGATGAGCTTAAAGTTTATGTTTTCATCCCCGAAAGTGTTGAAGTTCATTAATCTGTCTTTATTGGTAAATGTAGATTTTCACCGCCACGGGTGGCCGAGGTCGTTAAGGCACGGACTCGTGAGCGGGAGGTCTGCGGTTCGAATCCCGCCAGGACCGTCCTCCCTGACTGGGGTTTTTTCCAGGTTTTCCTCAGTCTTCATAACTGGCAAATGCCGGGGAGGTACCTAAACTTAGGCCTGGAACGCTTCCTTCCTTAAAAAAAAATCCTTTCCCAATTTATCATTTCATCTCATGTATCATCAGTGTCACCGCCTGTGGTGCCTCAGTAGTAAAAACGGGCGTTAAACACTACTCAACTACTCAACAAAAAAAATGTAGATTTTCTCCCAAGCTGCTAATTCTGTAGGTTCTTGTACTGTTTTTAATAATTTTACTTTATTCACTATATCATGGTTTTCTGTTCAGAAATTAGATACTACTGCTAATTTGTATTTTATGTTTCTGAAATGTTATTTTGACCATGTGCCTATATTTCTCTTTGTTTTTCAAATATAAAATGTTTCGCATTCTGCACAACATATTTTTTTGATAAATACCTGCTTTTTTCTCTAGTTTTTCTCTGAAAACATGCACAGTTATTCCAAAAGAAACAAAATACAAAATAAAACAGAACAACCCAACAAAAGCAAAAATTTACAATTTACCAAAAATTCAACTGGTATGCTACCCAATATTACAATATCAATACACCTTGTACTATTTAGCAAAATGGTTAGCTAATAGATTCAGGACACTACCAAAATTTCAAAGCAGGAGCATAAACAATTCATAATGATGGATATGAAATTACAACTTTCTGAGACATTAATATTTTTCAATGTAGAATCACTGTTTCCAAGCATAACTAAAAATTAACTCCTAATTTATCTGCATGATTGGCTAAGAACAAATGGAATTAATGATGCACACATACAAAAATAAATAAAACTCACTGAAAGTCGCACAAACCAATCCATCTTTTCATTCAAGAGCATATTCAATCGGGACTTACAGGGACATTTCTAGCTAACCTCTTGATTTGAAACATACATCAACTCGGCATTCCCATACATATTGAAAATATGGTACAAATGTATTGATGAAGTATTTCCCATAGTTAACAAATAACTCATTAATGATGCCCTGAAACTTCAGAATATACAAGATAAAAGCATATACAGATAACATGCTACCATTCTTGAACATTAAAATAATGAAGCATCAAGGAAACCTGGAATTTGGAATATACAGAAGAATACACATGCAGACAATCACATCAAAACTGACGGTTTTAACCCCAAAACACACAATCATGCAGTGATCAACAGCTTAATACACCGACTAGTTAACTTACAAATTAGCAAGGAAGAATACTTCAAAGAATACAAGCAAAGAGAAAGAATAGTGATTAAAAAGGCTTTAAAAAGATCTAGTTCACAAAAAAGTACAGAAATTCAAAAGGTAGAAACTTATTAAAGAAATCACAACACTTTCAGCAATAAAAGAGAATATAATTTTTAAAAAATTCATCCATGGGCTATGCAAAAATTTCAAAATATTGTAAAAGGTTTTAATATCATTTTTTTTAGTATTTAAGGCCCGTTTTTACTACTGTGGCACCACAGGCAATGAACACTGATGATACATGAGATGAAATGATAATTGGAAAAGGATATTTTTTTTTTTTTTTTTAAGGAAGGAAGCGTTCCAGGCCTAAGTTTAGGTACCTCCCTGGCATTTGCCAGTTATGAAGACTGAGGAAAACCTGGAAAAAACCCCAGTCAGGGAGGACGGTCCTGGCGGGATTCGAACCGCAGACCCCCCGCTCACAAGTCCATGCCTTAACGACCTCGGCCACCCGTGGCGGTTTAATATCAGGTTGGCACCTATAAACAGATTTAATGTAAAATCTCCTGAAAGACAATGTTAATGACAGTATTCCACTGGAGAAAAAATCAGGTATTTATCAAATAGGTTGTGCAGAATGCGAAAAAGTTTATATTCGAAAAACAAAGAGAAACATGGGTATACGGTTAAAAGAACATTTCAGGAACATAAAATACACACAAATGGGGAAATCAGCAGTGGCATCTCATTTCTGGACAGAAAACCATTAAAGTGAGCAAAGCAAAATTATTAAAATGAGTACAAGGACCTACAAATTTGCAACATGGGAGAAAATCTACATTTGCTCCAATAACAGTGTGTAGTTCGATCAATCATACAATGATTTTAATTATAAAGCTTTATCAAGTTTATGAAACAGACATGTTTTATTGTGGAAGGCAATCGTTACTGATCTTTGGTCCAATATCACCCTTTCATTGCACTGGCTTTATAGAATTAATCTATTTCTTCTTGTTTTCTTTCTTATCTTTATTATTACTGATATAGTCCAGTACATGGCAAGAGGGACTGCATTCTGATGAAAATGATTCTTCAGTAAGAATTAAGTTTGAGAAACTGCAGTGGGTGTTTGTCCATTGTTCCTCTATAGCGCATATTCTTGGAATTAAATGTATGTTTTTCATGCTGGCAATATATGTAAGTCCTTAATTTACTGTGCATCATCTACAACATGTAGTTATCACCCTTATGTTCAATATCTTCCTCTTCTTACTTTTAATTGTTTGTTTTCGGCTTTTTCAAAGAGCTATTATGTCATTGTTCATTATCATGTTTTTCATTATTACACTTTCTTCAATGTTGTAGTCTTGTTCATGGTAGTTAAAACCTATAGCTTATATTCATAAAATTTTACAATTCCTGTCATTTTGTGCTCTTTTCTTCTTTATTAATTCTGGTGTGAGAAAGCCATCTATTTTAAAATCTTTTGCTATTATTTCAGAAGATCTGAAAGTTCCATATAAGAGTGACATGCTGCATTGCACAATGCTTGTATGATGCCATACAATTTTTGTTTAATTCTAATTCAATGCTTAAAATAACTTCATCTTGGAGCTTCTCTCACCTAACAAATCTTTTTACAGACCCTTTAATCCCTTTAATATGATTAGTACTAACATTCAGTTGCATTATTTTGACTAATGCAAATAATCATGCTGACTGCAGCATAATGTACTAATTGACAAGTGCAATCTTGGATTTTATCTTGTCCATGAGATGATTTCAGTAGCCATCAAGAACCAGAATTGACCTTGTGTTGTAGAGAACCATTGGGTCTCCTAGCCTACATCACAATTTTATTCTTAACTTTTTTTAATACTATTAATTAGAGTGAAATTGGTGCAGAAGAAAATGTTGCATATTAGGGAGATGAAAATGTCGGGGTGGTGAGAAAATAAAGTTGATAAAATCCATTGTACATTGAGGCTCTAGATATCATAGGTGCATTTTCAATATTTATGGACAATATTTTTGGTATCCTCAAAAATGCTCTTGAAAACAATAAATGGAAACCTTTTCTCTGGCACATAGAAGAAATTAGTGAAATAGGTAAATAGGATTCTTTTTTGTAAACACTTAACCTAATACCTGCATTAAAATTTTTGAAATAATTACATTAATTTTTTTAATTAATTTTAATTTACTAATTTGCACATGCACATATACAAAATTATCTAATTGAACTGTCAGGTTTATTTCGAGTTCCATTACTTATAGTACCTCTTATTTGAATAGATAGCATCTAAAAATACCACATTTGTTTGTATCTTTTTATTGTGTTGCAGTCAGTGATGAAACTGTTAGTGTGCCCAATAAATGGCAAGAAGCCTGGAGTAATGGTTCCAATTCCTCAGTACCCACTCTATTCTGCCACCATTGCAGAGTTTGATTTACATCAGGTAAGCAAATTTTTCTTAAATATTCAGATGCAAAATGCAAATTGTGTAATAGCCGGCAATTTCCAGCAAAATTTTAGAAATGGTGTGTTGGTGGCGGCAGAGACAGCAGCTAATACCAACTTATTACCACCCCGGCTTCAAATTTTACAATGAATGCAGCAGAAGACATAGATGTGGTCCAGTTTCAGGCCATACACATAGCATAGGTGATAAAAATAGAAGACAGGTGGCAGACAGTGGGTAGAATGAATGGAAAGAAACTTGAGTACCAAAAAAAAAAAAAATATAGAACATTGTCTCATCCACCACATGTTCCACATAATAGAGACTATGAGACTTTTATCCTGTCTGATGGAAGGGTGATATTTGTTTTCCAGAGTAGGTTAATGTTGTGAATAATACTTATAGTGTTTTAGCACCAAGATACTCAATGAAATTGTGATTATAATATAGATAATATATTATCTATTTCACTTCATTCATACTTCAAGCATGAGCTTAGGCTCATGTCAGGGTCTCTTGTTTACATTTGATCATGAAAGGCTAGAGGAAACAATATCTTTGAAGCAGGAGAATATCGGAGATTACTTGATTGTGTTCCAAAAGAGATCAAAGCTTCTATGTTTTTCTTTTTCTTTTCCTTTTCTTCCCCCTCCCCCACCCATCTCATATTGTGCTATTTTATTACCTTTGTTAAATGTGAGATTATTAAATGACATGTTACTGTTACTAAACCTTATTAATGTTATTATGTTTCTGCACACAAAATGGTTAAATCAACTTCCTGTTCATATATATTGTTGCGAGTCATCTTCTAACTATCTTATCTTCATTTCAAACATTACTTATAATTTCCTACTTTACTATTCTTTACAGGCATGTAATTTACTCATACCATGTACTTGTTTTTAGCATTGCTGTTGTGTTTTTAGGAAATGAATATCTCATTCTGTATAATGCATTCCTTAGGTTGGTTATTATCTTGATGAGGGACGTAATTGGGGTCTGGATGTGGCAGAGTTGCAGCGTGCCATAGATGAAGCAAAGAAAGTGTCATGCCCTCGAGCTATTGTCGTTATTAATCCTGGAAATCCTACAGGTCAGAAATATTTTATTGATTATATCAGTATATAGAGCATGCATGCCATTTGCTTCCTTCTTAAACAGTTTAGAAAAGTAATTAATTATTGGGGAAAATATTATGCGGTGATTCAAAACTTAAGAAACCTATATTATTTAATGTGGTGTATAACTTAGTGCAATAGAAGAGTGTTCAAGTATGATGTTATGGACCAGCAACTAATACCACATAACTCTGGGCCAGATGTACTTCTCTAAATTTCAGCTTCCAGTAAGAGTTTTGTTTCTCTCATAAGAACACATCTCTTTTGAAGATTCAGTCTGTATGATATACTTCTATTGCATAATCCAAATAAGCAATTTCCTCCCTCTAACAGTATTTTTCTGGGTATGACCCTCACTTACAGCCTAAAATTTAGAGATATTTTAATATTAAAAATGAGCTTCCAAAACTTCAGGCATCTTATAACTTTGATGTAAGAAGCATTTTATTCCAAAACAAAACACTATAGCTAGTTTATTAGCTGACCATTTAACATCAGTCATTGTGTAAGATTTTAAATAACTGCAACATATTTTCTGCAGAATAGCAATTATGCTGTATGAAATGTAATTTTTTTCCACACAACACACGTGTTAGGCTAAAATTTGGAATTAGAGTATGGTACCTCAGGTTTTAAGAGAATCAGCACAGCAAGCAGAAGATCCATGATTGAAGTTCTAGACATAACTTCAAATATTTTATATTTGACTCCAATTCCAAAGCAATTATGCTGTTATTCCCAAAAGAATCATGTTCCAACTGAACCTCAGAAAGACTTGGAAAGATGACTATTTAAATTTCTTTTGTACATTGAACATTAATGAGCAGGGGAAAAGGTAAAATTTATTTCTTTAGACATTAATGAGTATGAGCAAAGGCAAAATTTATTTCTGTAGATATAGGTCTTACAGAGTTACTTCCAAAAAGTGACATTCCACAATTTTGAGAATTAATTGGTTCCCTTCTGCATATACTCTTGCCAATTAGTGAAAGTAAATACTTTTAAGATTCCTTAATAAGAGTTACTGCAAAAAGTTTATGGACTTCTATATTTTCAAGGAAAGCAGAGGGAATAAGAGAGCTAGGAGGAGATTTTGTAGCATGTCATATTAACTAGTTAGCTAGGCAAGCCAATATGTGAGAGCATATGTGATGTGAAGAAATGACTGCTAATTGCTAAAGTGCACCAAGGAAGAGCAACAATTTGTGATGTATCTTTTAGAAACAGAAAGTTTATCAGCAGTACAAATTCATCAGTAATATGAAATTATAATTCTGAAGTTATTAACAATGAAGTAATAATTAAGTATTGTAAAGAGTTTGTTCTTGGTGATATATGTATATTTCACTTACTTGGTTATTTATTTGAACAAGTTTTGGGGGCACTTGTTCCCATCCTCAGCAGAAGACCAACTGTGAGAAGCTTGCTCTCTTGGAGTTGGATGAACCTGCTGAAAATATCCAGGGTCAGTATCTGGAAGTTCATTACGTGGTTTTCACTTTTAATGATTAATGTTTTTTCCTATGTTATTAGTTCTGAAGAGTTCCTGACACGTTTTAGGTTACCGTTTTCAAGCTAAATGTCCACACCTTGCAAAAAAGAAAGTTCTATTTCATAATGATAATGTGCCTTTACATACATCTGAGATTGTTGCTGCAAAACTGCATGACCTTTCTCATGCAAATGCTTCCACATTCACCATATTTGCCAGATTTGGCTCCCAGTGATTACTTTTTGTTCCCAAATCTGAAGAAATGGAAGGGTGGACAAAGATTTACATCAAAGGATGAGGTTGAAATGGAGAAGGAATATTATTTTACTAATGGTATTAAAAAGTTGGACAAAATGTATTGATTTACAATTTAATTAAAGATGGTCAAGTAAGCTTTCTTGCTCATGACGGGGTGGCCCATCTTGCTCACTCTCACTGCCGCAAGGAGGGAATGGCATGCAGGAAGCAGGGAGAGAGGTTTGCCAATTGTAGCTCATGAGAATGCATTTGCTTTGAGAATTAGTCATTCTCATAAGCAGCAAAGTCCTGCCACAAGTAAAAGGAGTGCCTATGTTTAATCAAAAAACATGTTTTTGTGTTCATACTCTTTCATCACTGTATCTAAATTTCCTTTCTGTGTGTTATTATGCACAGTATAATACTATTATGTTTTGATAACTCATGTATTAGCTGCAGGATTCCAAAGTTGCCTGGTTACCAAGCTGCTCTTGCATACTTAGAACAAGAGAGAAAACCCAGCATTTGACTGCCTTTAGTGTTAATATTATTGCTCTATCAAGAACTATTCCCATAAAAACTTTTTATTCAGTTATACTTGAAACATGCAAATCTTGCTAGTTCTGTCTACATATGGCCATATAAGGCCAAGTAAGAAGTCAGTATACTACTTTGAGTTAGGAGCATTTGGATGTGTTATAACTCTATTGGCATGCAAGACGGATTTAAGGATACTACAAAATGTGAAATTATTTGTTTCTGTATTCATTTATCTTGGAACACATTTCTGAAAAATATGATTGTTTGTCTTAATAGTTTGCATTTTGTCATATTATTATTTTTCATTGTCTTATTGGGGAAATTGTTCAAATGTGCACAAAATTGATTTACTCCTAGTTTGTAAACTAATGGCTTTACTTCACAGATGTTTGGCAAGATATTTAAAATGAGCTATTCAAATATAGTAACTTTGGCAAGTTTTTTCATAAAACTATCAAACTTAAGAATGCCATATTTCATAAAAACACTTATCTTTATATATTGTAGTATTATAAAAAATTAAGAAGTAAATGTTCTAATTTTATAATTGTACAATTTCACATGAAATCACCCACATGTGCAAACCTCTTAAAACATTGTCATATTTTAATATTGCAGGTCAAGTCTTAACAAGGAAAAATATTGAGGAAATCATAAAATTTGCTCACAAGGAAAACCTATTTATCTTTGCAGATGAAGTGAGTATAAACATTTTATTGCCTTCAAAGGATATACATTAGTATGCTTTTTTTTCCCTTCTCTTTAATAAGGATTTTTCTACACTAAAGTAGTTTTCCTTAAAATAAAAATAATTATACTCCCATGTGGAGAAGAGGTGAATATGGATCAGATCACTACCTAGTAAAAGGAGAAGTATATTTTCAGGAACAAAAGAACATTAACGTTATATTAAATTATAAATTACTATTTACACAAATTTATAGCTCTATACCCAGGCTGCTGAAACTTTGTACTTGACAACTATTTTTTCAGTTGGCTATACTACAGATTAACAAATGAGGAATGCTAACTGACCTTCTGAACCAGTTACAAAGTAGATAAGTCAGTCACTCATGATATGTCAACTCCTGTGTTGCCAGTTTTTGTGTGCAGCTGAATTCCATAAAATATTTGCAGTTAGGTTACTGTGATTAATTGAACTGGTTCATTTGTAATAGTGAAAAAATGTACCAAAGAGGTCATTTGCAGAGTGATTCATGAAGTGATAACATGTTACATTTATTAGGCAAAATTGAAAACTCAGCAACACCAATAATTAAGCAGTGGTGGATGTTGCAACACTCCAACTGCAGCATAGCCAACATTGCAGGAACTGTCGCATAACTGTCATGTGCAAAATTTCAGCAGCCCAGGTATAATGTTGCTGAAGAACATTTTTGTCATTCTTGGCATGATGTACCAAAACCCTGTTGAAAGAAATGAAATTTTACTGAAAATATCTCATTAGATATCTCATTAGATATACATTATCAATCCGTTACAAAATAAGTTCTAAAAATATACAAAAATAATACTAATCTTAATAATCTCTTCTGATTTGCAAATGCTAAGCTTCTGATTTGCAAATGCTAAGTCAAAAGACAAAGCAAAAGCATTTTTGGCGGTATATCAAATAAGTACAATGTTGAACTTTCAGAATTTCTATTTGAGATTTTTCCTTCTCCAATTTGTCGTAGGGTAGGGATTGACAAAATTCTTGTCATCACACTTTCCCTAGCTGAAGAGGCAAACAGAAGCCAAAACAAAGATAACATAAAATTAACAAACGGAGTTAAAACTCCATAAAATACAAATTTGTATTTTCAATAAGTCTTTTGCTAAAGGTTTGATCTTTGATTGCATTTTGGTTTATGTCCTTTGCATCCTTTGATCATCCTAAAGCTATGTGTAGTGGAATACAAAATGGGACGATATTCTTTACCAATTTGTGAATCTCCATTTTCGAACTATTTGATTCTCATTAGTACGGTGAAGAAGTCGTAGAATGGTAATTTTATCAAAATTGCAAACTCGAAAAGTGTAAGCCAAAAGACAGCAATAGATAAAATTGCAAAGTCAAACAGCGTAATTCATAAGCCTTAGGATGATCAAAGGATGCAAAGGCATAGTCCAAAAAGCAATCAAATATTAAACGTTTAGCAAAAGACTTACTGAAAATACCAACTTGCATTTTATGGAGTTTTAACTCTATTTGTTAATTTTGTGTTATTTTTCGGCTTCTGTTTGCCTCTAGGGAAAGTGTGATGACAAGAATTATGTTGATCACTACCCTAGGACAAAGGGTAGGAAAATCTTAAATAGAAATTTGGGAAAATCCAACATTATCATTAATCTCTTTTGAATCAAAATATATAGAACACTCTTTATGGTTTCACTTACATGAGATTTGCTCAGGACACGTTTCGTGGAACAATTGTCTACATCCTCAGAAGAGATTATTAATGTGTGTTTCACTGTGTTTGATTCCAAATTGAATTAATATTGAAAATATTTATTTTACTTATTACATATTTTTATTCTAGAGTTGCTTATTTACATTCTGATCCCAATACATACAACTCCAGGTTATTAGTATATTGGTGACCAGTATATTTCTGTATTATGCTATCCTTGTTTACGCTTATCTGACCTATTATTTCTAAGGTTATGTTTCCCTCCATCTTCCTCTTAATCATTCTTATCCATTTCTCTTTAACTTTGCCCAAAAGTTCCCTATCATTTTTTTATGTTCTTCTCTCCTTTTATGGTTAAAATTTTTCTAATTAATATTCCCCCTTATAGATTCTTCCATTTTTGTTGCCAAGCCTGTTTTCTCCATAACTTTGTTTGCCTACAGTATAAAAAATAGTGAAAATCCATATTGGATTGTCCAAACATTGGACATATTTCTACCTCTTTATCATATCCTTTTAAATTCATAACTCCAGTTCTAGCCCATGCAAACCCTTCACAATCTGTCTTATCACATTGTTTAAAATCCTGTTAAATTGTAGCGAAAGTAATTTGCAATTGCATTTGGCAAATCAGTAATATTATGCAGATGATTAAAGTGTAATATGTACATAAGATATTACATTTGCTACTCTTTCTGATTTTCACCAGGTGTATCAGTACAACATCTATGCAGAGGGAAGTGAATTTCACTCATTCAAAAAGGTGCTTACAGAGATGGGTCCACCATATTCTGAATTAGAATTAGCTTCGTTTATGTCTTGTTCTAAAGGTATGTATTTCCATCCTAAATCCAAAAGTTATATACATATAACAGATCAGGCATAGTTTACTGCTAAGTATATTTGTTTTATTTACTCAGTAAATAAATAAGGACAATCAAGAACATTAATCACCCCTCCTTTCTTTTTTTAATCTTTCCTTTTTCTTCACTACTTCTCTGTGAAAAATGCTGATATAATCTGATCAGATTAGCAATATTTCAGGCATGTTATTTATTTTAGCCCTAATATTTGCATCATAAAAATAATAGAAGGGTAATTAGAAAATAATAAGGAAAACTTAAATTTACCTAATACATGAAAGTAAATGTTATTTCAAATATTAGCTAAATTCATGATGTGTAAAAGTATAAGTTAAGGGGATAAATTTGTCTGCAGTGAGACTATTTGAGTTATGAGCCCTCTATTGAAAATGATATCCCTTGGCAGTAATAGCATAAGTAATTCCTGTATTTCATCTAACTTTTCTTTTGAAAGAACATGGTGATTCAGAACACACTTCTTATCATTGAGATAACCCGCCTCTTGTAACTTTTTAACAAGTTGGCAAACAGTATCTCTATCTAGAATGTGATTATCAGGATATTTTCTTGAAATTTGCCTGACCACTACTCTGCAAGAATCTGTTTTCACATATGTATCATAATAAAAGCCTGTTCAAGATTATATATGTAATGGCATAACTAATGAAAAAAAATGCTCCAACTGCAATAACCTCACTCTCTATATTTTTAAATAGCTAGTGAGTCAATTTAATACTCTTATGTTCCCCTTACCATTGAATTATACGGAACATGTTTCACAGGCTTTTGCCAGCTTCATCACCTGTAAGTCTATTGCCAGATTTATGAATCATGTTCATGTTCATGACAATTTAGTATTGTAAAGGCCAGAATCAAAACCATAGTTCTCCAGAAACCAAACAGAAAGCCTGGCACCTCCACCAAGTATGTCAGAATCCTTTTGTGTGCAGGAATCTGACATGGTTTGGAAGCATAGTTCATATGTGAAAATTATTGAGGAAAAGACAAAATAGAGCAACTCTTAGATACAAATGTAAAGCATTAAATTCTAAGAAAGACAGCTTAAGTTCAAGAATGCCAAATAGTGCAAAGAGAGATGTTTAACAATAGCACAGAAGCTGAAGAATGGTACTGGACAGACAAGTACGTGCCAGAGCACTAGTTACTTTGCAGGCACAGGAGCAAAGCACGTGGTGAAGCCAAATCGAAGAGGAGCTAAGAGAGCAACTTATCGTAAACGACCCTAATTTATATTATATGTGACACACCCGAGGGGCATGTGTTTCTGGAATGTTCTGCATCTACATAACCAATCACATTGCAAAATATCATTGTCCCCACATAAATACATGATACATGGATTACTATAATGTCATTCAGCAGAAAACCATATTTTCTTTGCATTTCTACCAATATACTTGTGATATCTTCTTTTAATTTTGAATCTACTTTAAAATAAGTTTTAGAATAATTTTAATATTTATATATCAGCTACTGTATTTGTGACAATAGTAATAAATGTTATATATTTTATATGTTGTCAAGAGAAAAATTATTGAAGCCTCAACAGTAATTTTAAATAGCCTATAAGTTAACTTAAATTATTCATTGAAACATTGCACAGTGAAGGTAATCATACATTAAGATCATTGTGTGAATGAGTTGAACTAACACTCATTTGCTCCACTTGTTTAAATATGTAGAACACCTTTCAATGTTTAATCTAAACAAATGCATCCACTGTAAAATGTACTATATACAGAACAATATACTTACCCTACCGTGCCTATACATATTAGAAAGTGTATGTTTCATAAATAGTAATATACAACAGTTTTACTCCTATAAATCAGTCCATAAACACAGTACTAGAACCAGCAACAAAATCCATCTACATATTGCCCAGAACAACTAAAAAGATTGATTCAATCCTGCATAGTGGCATCCAAATGTATAACTTAATAACCAACGAAATCACACATAAACACCCGATTAGATTTAGGAAGAAAGTTAAGAAGTTTTTAATTAATCAGTGTTTTTATAGTATACAAGAATTCAATGCATACTTTAATTAAACTACCTATACATAAATTATAAGTATTAATAGTTTGAAATTGTTATATTTTGTAATTGATGAAGCCATTAAATTGTACAAATTTCCAAAGGTGAATAAAGTATATGATATACAAATGCTGGTACCTTTATGTTAATGTAAATGAAAAATGGAAAGAGAATGCAATTAAACTACTAAGCCTACAAGACAGCACCGCTAAATTCATAATGGAAATAGAAAACAACAAGATTCTGCCCTTCCTGAATATAAGAATTATAAAAAATGACAAAATACTGGTTTTTGGCATATTCAGAAAAGATACCCACACAGATAATTATATAAAAAACAACAGCCGCAATCCAAAACAACATAGACTTGCAATAGTCAATAGCCTCACTTACATTCAGATTAACAAATCTACCAATAGGTAAAACAGAATACAAATCGAGTACCATAAAATCATAGATATAGCATAAAAATGGCTACACAATAGATATGTTCAACAAGAAAATAGAAAAATTCAAAAAGCAAAAATAAATAAAAGACATCACTACATTAAAAGGCTACAAATGAGATCACATATATAAGAAAATCACATTCTACCCATGGGCACACCTAAAATTCCAGAAGATTTTTAAAGATGCCAACATTATTTTACTCCAGTGAACAAATGCAGTTTCAAAAACCTCTTAAAAACCAACACAAAAAGCCAAATTCCACCAGGAAAACAATCGGGCATTTACAAAATCAGTTGCAAAGACTGAAATATGAAATGCATAGGTAAATCAAAAAGGAACATTACACTACGGTTTAAGGAACACATGAGAAATATAAAAATATAAACACACAGAAAAATCACCAGTAGCATAGCATTTCTGGCAAAAATCATGAATTCCAAAATGAACCTAAACTCTTAAAAGCTCTTCAAAAATCCAGAGAATTATCTGTGTGGGAAAATATATTCATAAACAAAAACAGGAAAATTTATTTAATTTTGATTTTCCAAAGATCAGTGACCTCATCACAAAGTTCATAAAATCCATAGAGTGGCATCTTAATACCACGCTGGAAAGATGGGAACCATGCTGATGATGAAGGCAACAGCCTTCGAAACATGTCCAAGTAAGTGGAACAAAACTAGTGAGTGAATTCCTCATAAATAAGTTATATTGTCTCTACAAGTTTTCATACATTTCTTGAACAGGTTTATCCAAGCTTTCAGGCCATCTATCTGCCCTGCAATCGCATTCATTAACTGTAATATTCCAAATATTTAAAGTCAAGTTCAAATCCAGGATTTAGTAAGATACACACAAAAGGGTAAACTTAAGCATGATGGTCACTAATCTGGAAATGTGAATGCAACAGTTACTGTGGACATAACTGTTTACACCCATATTTTTGACAGGATATGCAGTTTGAAACCTTCGTAATATACAGTGTTCCAAGACCTCTACATACTCCCGACAGTTCATTTTATGGAGACACCTAGACAAGCTCACTCACACCAGAGCAGACATATAGTCTCAAGAAGCAACACTTAACCTACCACTCCTTTATTCCTGGCTTTGGCAGGCTTTATCTGAGCACCAAAATGTAATATTACCAGCTTTGTGGGACAAAATCACTTTTTAGTTGGTCCATATTACTTTTTGTTTATTTTATTATGTATTTTAGGATGATTTCAATATAGTATCTGATTATGAATTAAATTAGGGAAATATATGTATATTAATCAGTGTATTAGATGTAATATTACTTGCAGTATTAGATCCCAGAATTCTTTCAGCTTTGGGAGGAACTGCAGACAAACCAACATATGCAGCATAATTTTTGACTATCCTATTCTGAACATGAACTGGTTTCTTATTATAAATCTCAGCAGCATTTGAAACTGTGTTCTTGCCATTAACATTACACCAATAGTTTCATGTTTCTCACATTAGAGGTTGAGGGATGGAAAGGATTTCTCTCTGTAATGGTAAACTATAGCTGCATTTACATTTGAAGTAGTCTTATTTTTTGGTCTTCCAGATATGTGTTGAGTTGTCAAACCATCTTTTTCTTGTTTCTGGAACTGCTGGATCCAGTGATGCATATAGCACTGTCCTCTGCCTATACCAATTTTGCAACATAGACAATGCCATCACATGCCAACAATATGTGCTTTTAAGAGTTATTGGAATAGATATTTAAGTTTATAATGACTTTAAATGAAGAAGCAGCAGCATTTTCTTTCTTTCTTTCTTTCTTTCTTTCTTTCTTTCTTTCTTGCCTTCCTTCCTTCCCTCCCTCCCTCCCTCCCTCTTGCCTTCCCTGCTCTCTTTCTACTCCCAATACTCAACCTAGAAAACTTAACTTTTGTGGACATCGTAAAATATACATAAAGTTGATTTGTATGAACAATGAATTACTGATAATATCTTCTGAGTCAAATGTTTAGAACACTCATTATGGTTTCACATAAATGAGATTTACTCAGGACATATGTTTCCTGGAACTATCATGCACATCATCAGCTGTTAAACGACTCAGATGATGATAGTTCCACAAAACCATAGTTTGATTTGATTTATTTATGGACGTTCTTTAACATCTCAGGTCAACAGCGTCCCATTCTATTCAGGGCGTGAAATGGCTGACAAATTTTGCTCAGAGGCCTCTTCTTTCAGGCTTGAGGTTCTTTTTCGTGCCGTAAATGTACGCGGTACCCACGGCTTTACTTCCCTTCCAAAGGAAGCCATACTTAAGATTTTTACGCCCGAAAAAATCCATTGATCCTGGCTGGGTTTGAACCCGCATTCTTAGGTTTAGAAGGCAAGTATGGTTATCACTACACCACCAGGACCGACAAGTGAAACCGTAAAGAATGTACTAAACATCCAACTTGGAAGAAATTATTAATGGGTGTTTCACTGTGTTCAATTCCAAATTGAATTAATATTAAAAATGAATTACTGTTTTAATTTACTGATTGCAGTATAGGCATAAGTAAATAAAACAAACTGATTACCCTTTTTTAATATTGTAGGATATATGGGTGAGTGTGGACTTCGCGGTGGATACACAGAAATTATTAATATGGAACCTGAAGTACAGAAAATGCTTCATAAAAGTATTTCTGCAATGCTGTGCCCCACAGTCTTAGGGCAGGTCAGTACTCTTAAGAGTTCAGATGTTTTTTAATAAAATAATTAATGTATTATGGAGAAGGATCCATTAGCATGGAAAGTCATGCATTCATCTTTCTGGAGTGATGAAACCCCCTGCAAAAAAAAAAGCATACATCATCCAGGTGATTTATTCTAATTGGGAATCAGAAAGCAGCCTACTTGTTAGTAAACAAACATACTAGCATATAAATTTATACTGTTAAAGCTATTAATAGTGAAATAGTAAAATAATATTGATCTAGAGTTGGTCTAGTAAAACTTATATTTCACTTCATTTACTTGTTTTTAGCAAATTCCTCTGCGTGTGTGTGTCTGTCTGTCTCTCTCTCTCTCTCAAGTAAAACTTATATTTCACTTCATTTACTTGTTTTTAGCAAATTCCTCTGCGTGCGTGCGCGCGCGCGTGTGCGTGTCTGTCTGTCTGTCTCTCTCTCTAATGGTCCCAATTTTTTGTTTTTCTCAACAAAAATCTGCATATAAAACAAACAAAAACAATTGTTGAGTTTAAAATGAAAATGTTAATTGGAACTTGCTCAGTGAAGCCAATCATATATTGATATTATTGTATGATTTAGTTCAACTATGCACTCTTAATGCTTCACTTACTTGTCATAATATATAGAACATGTTTCAAGAACATTTCGTTCTAGCACCAATATTGTTTTTTCACAACAAACCTTCCATGTTGATAGTTCCAAAGGTTTGCAAGTGTGTTTCAAATACTATTAACATTTTGAGGAGCCAACATTATTTTCTGTTTTTTAACAAATATTTTAAATTTATTGAACATGCTAGGGGTGGTATATAAATTTTTTGAATTTCATATCTTCTTTTATTTGTGATAGCAAACTTGTGTCTTTGATATGTTTATTTCTTTTAAACTTTTTAATTATGTTATCTACTATATTTTTTTATGGAAATGTAGTGCTGTGTGGATGATGTATTGTCTTCTTCTTTGTATTCTTTTGTACTGATAGGACCATTCATTAATCTATATCCTATTTAGGATGGCATGCTGATGTGTTTTGGGACTAAAGCTATTGTTAATATAATTGTCACTGGGTAGGTTTCATATATATTCCAAAGGCCAATTTGTTATTGTTTTTTAATCTTCAAATCTAAAAAGAGGATCCTACCATTCTTTTCAATTCCTAATGTAAACTGTATGGATCTTTCCTGTAAATTTAATAATTTCAAAGCATTGTTAACCAGATGTAACAATTTAGATATTCTTTCTATGGGAATGCTGGGGATTAATGCAAATATGTCATAAAATACAAGTAGGTCTTCTGGCAAAATATGTATATTCTTAACTTTTTCAATAAAATTAATAGCATTTGAGCTGGAAGTAGAAACTCTGAACTAATCAATAAAGAGTTACTTTTCTGCACTAAATGCTACCTTTTAAGTCATGTGTTAACCAAAACAATGCAATCTATGCACCAAGTATTTTTATAAGTTGGATGTAGTTATGAGTCAGAAAAGAAGCTGAGTTCAAAGCCTCTCCTTACTGCAATGGCTGGTGCTTAAGTGAATTTGTAAATGCAAGAATGTAATTATTATATTGACTTTTTTTTTTTTTTTTTAATGCTAAAGTAGTATTACAAACATTTGTGAAAATAGCTCAGATCTAGTATTTGTATTCATTTTTAATAAATGAAATGGTTAGAAAGAGACTGCTTATTTTATTGGGTAATGAAAAAATAAGAAAAACTACCTATTGAAATAAAAGCTTGGAATTGCATTCACATTTTGCAGGCAACGATGGATGTAGTTGTGAATCCACCCCAGCCAGGAGAGCCTTCCTATGAACAATTTGCAAAAGAAAAGACAGCAGTCCTGGATTCGCTAAAGCTGAGAGCCAAAATGGTAGAAACAACATTCAATAGCATAGAAGGAATGTCTTGCAATGTTGTACAGGGTGCAATGTATGCTTTCCCTCAAGTAAGTCTGGTTATTTGTCATCTTTCAGGCTATATAAACATTTTAAAAATCTCCAAAAGTTCAGCCAGTGTGGCATTTTATTTAGTACAGTGGAACCTTCATCTATTATTCCCAGAACCATCATTTTTCCGGATGTATCGTTCAATTTATGCAGTCCCAAATGTTTTACCTTATATTATATATAAATAAAACCCACATTCATTGTTCCTCAAAGTATCGTTTCTTGCATTATTTGTTCAAAGAGTTCAGTCCCAATGAAATTCTATCTTCGAATGATCGTTTTAAAAAACTGAATTGGTGAAGCAGTGATGGTCGCATTTATAGGGTTCGCATCACACTTGATCTGAGAAAGTGCGAGTCAAACTCTCTGTAGTTACTGGTACTTTTAGAGCTGCAGGAAGAAGAAGATGATGATGATGATGATGATGATGATGATGATAGCTGATGCGAAGAATGGGCCAGAGTAGCTGTTGCCATCGGTTTTGGCACCTACAAGGCAGTGGATGAGGATGTTGTCACATGTGGCATTCAAAGTGTTGATGAAGTGTGTGACGAAGTGGGAGAATTTGCAAGTGTTTTTTATATGGGGGAGAGTGAGGAAGAGGGGGAAGATAACCGAAGCTCTGAGAGCCTGTGAAACTGTACGAGTATGCACATGATAATGGCGGTATGGATGGTTGTAAGCAACAGAATGCATTGAATGTGGAAAATTTGTTTTACATGAAAAGAAAACCAGCAAGGAAGCAAATGTCAGCTATCACCTTTTTCAAAGAAAGTGATAAATGTTTTGATTTTCGTTGATTTGTTTTATTTACAGATACTTTTTAACTTCTCAGCTCATCAGTGTCTTATTAAATTCAGGGCTGAAACAACCCATAAATTTTGCTTTGAAACCTTTACTTTCAGGTATGCCGTAAATCAATGACACGGGACCCTTGGTTTTACTTCCCTTCCAAAGGAATCATTCTTAGGATTTGTACCGCCAAAAATTCAATCAACTCTGATTTGTTTTATTTACAGATACTTTTTAACTTCTCAGCTCATCAGTGTCTCATTAAATTCAGGGCTGAAACAACCCATAAATTTTGCTTTGAAACCTTTACTTTCAGGTATGCCGTAAATCAATGACACGGGACCCTTGGTTTTACTTCCCTTCCAAAGGAATCATTCTTAGGATTTGTACCGCCAAAAATTCAATCAACTCTGGCCGGGATTGAATTTGTGATCTTGAGTCTACAAGGCAAGTATGGTTACCACTAAACCACCTGGAGTTCTTTTCATTATTTTTCATTTACTCCCTACACTACCTAATTCGGCTTGTGCAATCCCGTTTGGTGAGTTTTCAGTTTCCTGTGAATCAAGTCTACATTTAGCCATCCCTCATCACTACTGGAAACATCATTTTAGCCTCTGCTATTATCGTATATATTTTCTCCAACCACTTTATATGCATTTCTGGTACTTTATAACTACAGGTAGTAATAGCTTTCAGAGCTAGCCTACTATTTGCTAGAATCTTTCTTTTTTGTTCCCTCCACCCTGCATCTTGTTAAGGCTAATACCCAAATAGTCAAACTTATTAACCACTTCAATTTCTGCGCCTTCTCAATAATATTTCTCATTCTTGCGCAACTTGTTTTCATTCTTAAATACCACGATTTTTGATTTTCAAATATTTACTCTTACTCTCCACTTCTTACAGAATTTAGCGATTACGTCAATTGATTTTGCTAGGCCAATATTAGTAATTGACCCCACTATCAAATCGTTCGCAAATAATAGTCCTGGAATCAACATTTTCAATTGTGGGCATGTGGGTATTAACTTTACTAACTTCTTCTAAAATATAATCAATAAATAAGTTTAACAGTATGGAACTCAACTTACATCCTTATCTAATTATACCTATTGTGTTCAAATTATTTGGAGTCACCCTATCTTGGACAATCTTACTACAGTACTCATTTTCATAGTATAAATTTTGTAATGCTTTTATAAACTTATCACCAGGGCCCAGGTTTTTATGTGCTAAAAAACTTAAAAATATTTGTATTTTATGTGACAAAAATTTAAAGAACATTTGGTTAAAATTTAAAAATATGTAATAAAAACTTTTTTAAATTAAACAAACACCTAATATAACATAAAAAAGTTAACTCACCAATTGCTCCTAATCATCAAATGTGGAACACTGATTGGAATTACAGCGAAAGACTAATGTCTTTTCTAAATTTTCCATCAGAAATCCATGCCTGTTGTCACAAAATAATGCTTTATATTGAGAAAACGATCGTTCTACGTCGCACGAGGTTAACCTCGCATATTTGAAATGGGGCACATCACTAACATCCACACCATCAACTTCTCTGGATCCTTGGCCTTCCAAAACTAGTTCTACTTTGGTAAGGGTTTTGTAATCTGTATTTTTGTCAAACAAATCCTTAAATTTTTTCTTTAAGACTTCGACTTTCGAATTGGAAAGAGCATCCAGTTGTCTTTCAATGCACTCTATTTCTTTAACTGCATTACTCAATAAATCCCCCGAAGTCTCTAGTTTTTTTATAGAATGAATCAAAGTCCAAAATTGGCATTTATGAAAGCCAGGTAACATTTTTAATTGCTGTGTTTTACTAAATTATGAACAACATCAATTGAAGAAGTTTCATCTGGGTCCAGTTCACTTACTACAGATACAAATGCTTCAAAATTGTGTGCATAATACATTACTGCACTTAGCCAAGTGCCCCAATGCTTGGTTATGGGTTTAGGAGGCAGTGGGAGATCAGGATTTCTTTCTTTGAAAAGATAGACTCTAGTTGGTGATTATACAAAATTTTTTTTCCCATTTGACACTAACTGGTCCACTTTCGGATAAAGTGTTTGGATTCTGTCACACAGTCTGTTTAGAGCATGTATGATACATGTCGCATGAATCATTTTAGGATAACATTCACAAAGAGCTTCACCAGCCTTCTTCATATATGGCACACCATCGGTTATGAAAAGCAAAACATTATCGTACTTCACACCATTTGGCCATAAGATCTGCAAAGCTGCATTGAACAGCCTAGCAATTGACACGTGATTTATAACTGACAATTGTTTACAAGCTAGCAAGAAGTGTAGTTTGGAAATTTTTTCCATAATTTTCCAACACACCTACTAAAATATTTCCCACTTTTCTAATGCCAGCAGAATCGCTAGTTTCATCAATGCTCACCCAGATCTTCTTATTTTCACATACTGACCTAATGTATTTTAATGTTTCATCATAGCTCTTTGGGAGATAATTTTTCCGAAGAGTTGATTCATCAGAAGTGCTTATATCCATATTTCTGGTAAGAAACTTTTTGAATTTGGGATTGTTTACCTTATAAAGGGGTATATCTGCCGAAACAAGTGCTTCACATAAATCTGAATAATACTGTGAATTTATTTTAACGTTAGATGAGGCTGGAGTAGGTTCTCCTGTAAGAACTTGCCGCAAGGAAACATGGGAGGAAGCAGCAATGTGTATATTTCCAGATAAAGGTTGTATTATCTGCCATCGTTGATCTGCGCTTACACTTTTCCCACAAGGTTGACCCTATCGTCAGTGGTAAAAATGTTTTCAAACTCCAATACATATTTCTGTAAACATTCATGCACACTTGATTTCACTTTCGGCATGTTTAATAGAATAATTCACACACCTAAGATCACAAACTACCTAGACTGGATCCCAACTGAAACAGAAATGGATACACAGTTACAAACTTATGACTGCACATCGGGGATTCACAGAGTTTATCACAGTCGTTGCCCGCTCCTTATGCCATGTGAAAGATAAGCCATAAGGTGGGCGGGTGGGGAGTGTTTTGAGACAATGCTATTGCAGCATATGTTGTAACATTTATGTGCTAACGCAGTTCTTGCATTATTTCTTTCTTGATTGCGAAAGAATTATTAAAATATGTATTTATTACAAAAAGAGTGGAAATATTTAATTAAAATTACAGAAAAGTATACAAAATATGGATTTATTGCAACAATTTTGGAAATATTTATTTACATAATTTTTTTTTAAAATATGTGTTTTTATGTGAAATAAGATTTTGAATTTATACTTGTAGACTCTCAATTGGGATAATAAACTTGGTTTTATGAATGTTCTTCTTAGGAAAAAAAATATGTTTTTACATACATATCCGGGCCGTACTTATCACTAACTTCTATTCAATTCAATTTTGATCATAATGCCTTGTTAATTTATCAAATGCCTTTTCAAAATCCACAAACAGCATATTCCCTATTTTTTACCCTAGATATTTCTGTACCATTGTGTTAATAATGAAGATATTATCCATTGTTCTCTTATTTTCCTGAAGCCTGCTTGGAACTTGGATAATTTATTTTCCTGTGCTGCCCAATTTTGAAGGCTTTTCTGCCAGAATGCCTGTAATAGCTTACCTAAGACTGATAATAGATTAATTCCTCTATAATTGGTTGGTTTGTTTATATTGCCTTTTCCTTTAAATATAGCTACCACAATCACTATTTTCCAACTTTTGGGAACTTAAGTCCCTTCATATATTGAATTAAATATCTGTGCCGTTAACGTACCTCTATCATCCTGACCCCATGCCCTTCAGAATTCCCCCGAATCCCATCAATCCCACATGCTATATTTCTTTTTATTTGTTCCTTTATTTCATTTCCATCAATCTGTCAATCCAAATAATCTACACTTAATATTTAATTAAATATTAAATATTTGTCAACAGGCTGAAGATGGGAGGGATCGCTCCCGAAACATATGTCCAAATTTAATGTAAGTGAATGGAGTTAGTGTGAAAAAAACTGTATTACATTGTTTATATACACTTAATATATTTGTTTTCACTAGCCATCCCCCATGGTGGAATATCTCCTCCACCCCTAAAAGGTTTTTAAAGTATAAACACCATTCCTCAACAATGATATTACTCTCCTTTTATATTATATTATATATAATCTCTTAACTATCATTCACGTTGTTTTATTGTCATTTGTCTTCATTGCTTCCTGTATTTTCTTACTAATATTCTGACCCCATTCTTCCATTAGGGATTTATATCCCTGCCTTTCAATCATAAAGTTCTCTCTTTCTGTCTGTTCTCCTGTTTGTCTCCATTTTCTCAACTCTCTTTTAACTCTCCTTTTATCAATTCTATATTCATTATCGTACAAACCCTCCTGTATCTAGTTACCCATTTCTCTCTCTTACTCTCATCTTAATCCCAGCTTGTTTAACCAACCTCTCTAAAATCTCCATTATTTTCTCTATTTTCCCTACCTTCATTAGAGCACTTGCACATTTAATAAATAAACACAGCACACAAATAACCTAATTTAAATAATACTGGACAATCTGGAATAGTTGGCAACTCCTAAGGAGCATTTAATGCTCGTTTTAACTGCATAAGAAAATGATACATGGTAGGTACTAATAATTAAAATTATAATTTGGAAATAAATTTTCAGTAGAAGGTATTCCAGGGATACTTATATGGTGTCTTTCAAGCATTTGTTATTAATAAGGACTTAAATAAACCTGGAAAAAAATCTCTGGGAGAATGGTTCTAGTGGGGATTCCATCTTCAGACTTAGCAATCATGAGTCTGTGCCATGAGCCTTGGTCACCTGTGTTCTGCAGTTCTATTTTGGTTAACGGTTATCCAATATTTTTCTTTTTCTGTAATCCTAATCCATTTGCTAAGTGTTACAAAAAGGCCTATTTCTTTTCTGTGTCAAAAATTTTCAATAATGTGTAGATATGTAAATTCCAATCCTTGAACTAGATTGCTTAGAGATAAGGTTTTGTGCCACTAAAAGAAATGCCATACTGCAAGGACATTAGCTAGTTTAACAAAAAACCAACAAATTTGTAATTGTATTTGTGTATTCATAAGACAACAGATCAAAGAAAGCTTAAATATGTAATTTATTTGTGATTCTGTCTAGCAATGGAAAACTGGAAATGCTTATATTCTTATTGTATATTTTCTGTTTCTCAGTAAAATTAGTGCTTATTTTGGAATTAAATTTTATTTTTAAATACTGTTCTTACTATGACAGCTTTTGCATTTCAGATTCAGCTTCCACAAAAGGCTATTGACAAAGCCAAATCCTTGGGACAATGTGCTGATGTGTTTTATGCATTCCAGTTATTGGAAAATACAGGCATTTGTATAGTACCTGGTTCTGGTTTTGGACAGAAGCCTGGAACTTATCATTTCAGGTAATTTTCTTTGTTTCATTTTCACGTATAAATTGGTGTTAATGTTAAGAAGATAGAATGAACCTTTTGTAATACTATGGATATAGCAATGTGAGAATAGGTTAGATTACTCTGCCAAAATAAATTAAGCCACTGTGAAATTCTGGATGTGTGCTCATGCACAGAATTGCAAATATTTCCCTCAAATATTTCACCAAAAGTACAGGTTGGTATGGAAAAATTACTTAAAGTTGATGTTACATAAAACAATAAAGAAATTACCATTTGCTTGAAGAGAAGAAGCAGAAAGCAGTCATGGCAGTTAGTATTTACTTTTGAAAGAAATTATATACTTTAATTCTACCTTTAAGGAAGAAAGTAAACAGTTCAAAACATTGTGCTATTTGTGTGACTGTTTCAGTGTTTTATTCATTTTTGCTCTTAGTAATTCTTGATATTTTACGTATACTATTCTTTATAAGTTTATTTTTATTTATTTTTAGTATATATTTGTGTGTGTGAAGGGGGGTGCATGCATATGAAATAAAAAGCAAGAGAAGCGCTAAATAATAAAATGCTACAGTACAAATTTAGAAAAATCACTTAAAAACAGTTTTTTAATAAAGTGTTATCACATACTTTTAAAATAGGTTAGGTGTTCTAAATTTCAGGAATGTAAACAGTAACAAGGTTAATGAATTAATTTTTGGTTTGCATTGGAATTTTTTGTGCTGGAATGCCTTGAGATTGCAAAAGGTAGGAAGGATATTTTAAGTCTTGGAACTTTTGTACCATATTTTTAATATAGTTATCATGAGATGAAAAGATTTTATATAGATGCGACTACAAATTGAAAGACAATAAGGAACAGATTCTTTGATATGCAGGGGATGTCAACTATCAAAATGAAGATATTGTAAATTGGTAAGCCTAATATGCAGGGATATATAAAAAGAGCCATTGAATAAACAGATATTAATATCTAAGAATGTAGCAGCATTGGGAGAGACAGCCAAGTGAAATTTGAAATTAAGATTGGTAAGGAATTAATTGAGAGATTCTAAGCCATGCATCCAAAGCAGGAATATACCATCAAGATATCTCAAAAGTGCAAGAGGTTCTGACTTAAGGAATATCATCTCTAAATTAGCCATAAATAGACTGATATCAGAAGATGCTTTTCTGGTGCTAATTGCAATGCTGTTAATATGTAGATAATATTTATTATAAAAAATTAATGTATTGTAAGTGAGAACCAGTTAGTCTAAATGATAAAATGAAATCTGTAAGTGAGGTTTGAGGGTATGCTCAAGAGTCTAGGAAATGACAACAGCTGTTAATCCATCATGGTGAGGAATGTTATAAAGTGATGTTATATCATTAGTGGCAAGAAGTATATAGGGATATATATCAAAGGATCAACTTTCTTAAGCCTACTCAAAAGATATTACAAATCTTTGATATAGGATGACCTAGACGTATGAATGAATATTTATTATTATTTCTACACATTACAATTACGGTTTTACAATATTTCCTTGATTCTTGTGTGCTTGTTAATTCAGGATCCTATACAACTAATACCCTGGTTGTTGTGTACATGAATCCTATATCACTCTTAACTATACATAGTATCAAGTGAACTTTCCAAATATTTCCCTAATGGTGATCATCTTCCCTCATTGTTACTTTATTACCTTCTTCCTTTGCCTTGATCACTTTCCCCCACCACTTTTTTCTTAGTTTCCCTACATAATTTCCAAACTGCTTCAAAAATTCATTTCTACTAATCCCAAAAATCTTAAATGCCCGAATTTTTACCTGCAACTTATCCCATATCTTGTTCCATATTTCCTCTCTGTATCCTTTGGTTTCTGTATATTCTAATATGCAGTGCAAATTCTTGTCTACCTTACCACACAGTGGGCATAACTATTTGTCAACTTTTACCCCATCTAACATCATTGTTCTTGCTTTTGCCCATGCCATACTTGCCTAGATGTAACAAATGGCTGTAACCAAAAATGGACTAGGGCAGAAATGAGTTTGGATGGGGAGTCAAAACTGGCTACTATTGGGTGGCTGTGACAGTTCTGTTTATGAATTTTATCAATAAATGAGCTGTATGTTGATTAAACTGGAGTGAAGAGTTATTAATTTATTTATTTCTCAAACATCAACATACAAAATATTTATAACAAAATGAACAAAGAAAATTAAAATTAAAATATTCCAAACAGCATCAGTGCCTTCAGTAAATCCAGGAGGCACTAACTGTAATCAACATTTCATAAACAAATATGTAATTAGTAACATTAGTAACATTTTTAACATTATGAATATATTACAATATTTTTAATTCTTAATACTTCAAACCAAATATTCCAATTCATCAGCAGCTAGCTACTAGAATATCCAGTAGACCAGGCTTTGACCGAACCAAAAAAATGCAATACTACAAATCATTTATACACAAACCATTATTTTAACCAATTAACTGCAATTTCTATGCTAATAATTCCCATGTTTCTAGGTTACTCAGTTACACCTAAACACACAAAAAATATCTAAAACATTTAACATTATCAAAAGTCATAGTAATCAAAATGCTTAAAACCCTTTATATCTACTACATTATACTAATAATAAATCTAACATCCATCTATATGATGCCTTATTACACACACCCTCCAGGTTAGATGCATAATGAAACCTCCCCACTTCTTGTATTTCCCTTGTTAGCACTATTTTATCAACCATACCCCAATTCACTCATCCTTCTTAACTATTCTAATCCATTTCTCCTTTACTTTTCTTAAATATTCCCATATCATTTTATTTCTCTTTGTCCCCATATCAGTCAGCATTCTATGTACTATACTTTCTTTCTGTACTTTATCCCATTGTGATTCCCACACATCGTCCTTCCATCTCTTTACCCCTTCACACTCTAATAAACAATGAAATATTCCTACATTAATGTGTCAAATTGTTAACACTAACTCCACTTACTTTTTTAAAACTTTGGACTAGTTTCGGGAGTTGTTCCTCCCATCATCTGCTGCTGTTGATTCTGTGGTTCTACTAGAACCACAAGATACCACCACAGGAGCGAACGGGCATCCATCCCCCGTTTCCAACAACGGCATTTAGTCAACAGCAGCAGATGATGGGAGGAACCTCTCCCAAAACTAGTCCAAAGTTTTAAAAAAGTAGGTGGAGTTAGTGTTAATAATATGACGCATTAATGTAGAATATATTACCACTCCATTGTCTACAGCTTCGTAAGTACATTTTTTACGTAATGAAATATTCCTTCAGGTTCTCTCCCTAATTTCACAATCTGTACAAATATTTTAAAATTTTCTCCATCACCAAACCCTTCCTCCCTACCCTCCCTAACTCGGCTAAAGTTATTTCTTTCGATGAAGCTTTAGGCAATCCTGATACCTCTCTACAAAACATTCTATGAATTAAATCAATTTTCAATCATCCTTTTGAAGTTCAGAATACTTCTACTTCATATAACATTTTTGATTCCACTTCCTACTTCATACAATTTCTCCAACCAATTTATTGACATGTTTGAAATTTTCTTCAAACATATTGTACTTTATGCCATGGCTACTTTACCTTAATAACAACATTCTTCCCTTGTGATTCCCACCCTCCACTACTTGACAATTTCACCCCAAAATAATCAAATTCTTTAACAGCTTTCAATAGCTCCCTGTACAAGAACCATTTCTCATCCCTTCTTATTAGCCCCTTTCTTAAACACTACTGTTTTTGATTTCTTAGCATTTAATCTGCATTTTGTACAAAATCTACTTATCTCTTTTATAGCTTGTTGCAGTTCAATTATTGTAGTTACACCTACCATTAAATCATCTGCAAATAGTAAGCCTCATATTTCTTTCTTTCCAATAACTGGACAGTGTGAGTTAATCTTTAAAATTTGTTCCATAATAACATAAATAAACATATTAAACAAAGCTGGACTCAGCTTATAGCCTTGTCGCAAACCTACCTTTTGTACCACCATCTCTGTAATCCTATTTCCTTTACACAAAACTTAACTCCGTCATACAACTGTTGAACCTCTGCAATAAACTCTTCACTTACTCCTTTACATTTCATTTTATGCACAAGTACATCTCTTCTTATTATATCGAATACCATTTCTTTAAAATCTGCAAAGAACGTATACACTACCTCTTTTGTTTCTTAGGTAACTGTTTACTATAGTTTGAATTATCATTATGTTATCAACAGCCCTTCTACCTTTTCTAAATCCTGCCTAATATTCCTATAACTTCCCTTCTACTTGTAACCATTCCTGTTATCTATAGGCCAATATGCCTGTATAAATTTTATCTAAAATTGGTGATAAAACTAATTCCTCCAAAATTCCCTGGATTATTCATATCACCTTTTCTTTATACAATGGTACCACTGTACTTATTCTCCAATTTTCAGCCATTACCTTGCTCTTTTTAATCTTATTAAACAATTTTGTCAATATGCTCCAACCATCACTCAACTTATCAAACATTTTCCAAAATTCTCCTGGAATCCCATCTATAGCAGTTGCCTTATTCCTTTTCAAAATTTTAATTTGGTATTCAATCTCACTGCTTGTAATTTCCTTATCTAAACATTCAACTCTTTCTACTGTTTTATTAAACATCAATACTCCACTTTTAATAATCCTTCACCAACCAAGCTTTGCAAAATACCTTCTCCATTCAGTTGGTTTAATCTCGTTTTCTATTCTGTTTTTCTTATAAACACTCCTCATAATACCCCATATTTCTTTATTATTTTTATCTCGTATTTCCTTTTTTAACTTATCATATTTTTTGTTTCCATTCTTCCTTCCTCTCTAGTAAATATTTATATCCCCATTTCTTTAACAAAAATTTATTGTCCATCCCTATCATATTCTGTTCCTCTTCATCTAGCTAAATCTTTAAATAATTCTTTTATAGCTGCAAAGCATTCCTCATCAAACCAATGTGTACACCTTTTGCCTCTTTTTTGTTTTACTTCCATCTGCATACCAGCTCTTTCCATAATTCATTCTAATCCCTTCACTGCCTCCTCTACATTTCCTATCCCCAAAGCTTCTTCTACTGCACATTTTTTTAACATCTGGTTACCTATTGATCTTAATCCTTGACAATAATACTCACTTAGCTGATCCGTCCACTTAAATCTGCTTATAAATGTTAACTCCTATAATGTCTCATCACTTCTACTGCTTCCCCCTAGATTTATGTTAGCAAATGAAAATGACATCTACTAACCAATTCATCAGTCACTAAGCTTTTCATCCACCCCTTCATTACACAACAAATAATCAATCACACTTTGACCATTTACATTCATAAATGTAAATTCACCACCCAAATCCTCTTCCCTAACACCATTACACATTGTCAAATTGTTATTTTCAGGAAAGTTAATTAATTTAACATATTCCCTAATACATCATCTGGTTACCTATTGATCTTAATTCTTGCTAATAATCCTCACTTAGCTCATCCCTCCACTTAAATCTGCTTATAAATGTTAACTCCTATAATGTATCATCACTTCTACTGCTTCCCCCTAGAGTTATGTAGCAAATGAAAATGACATCTACTAACCAATTCATCAGTCACTAAGCTTTTCATCCACCCCTTCATTACACAACAAATAATCAATCACATTTTGACCATTTACATTCATAAATGTAAATTCACCACCCAAATTTGCTCACCTACCACCATTACACATTGTCAAATTGTTATTCACAAAAGTTAATTAATTTAGCATCTTCCTTAATACATATTTTATTGCAACATCATCTTCTTTCTCCCAATCAGAAGCACTTTCAGTCACAGATCTTATTTGATTTACTCCCACCCTTGCATTGAAATTCCCCATTATAATAAATGCCACATTAACATACTTTCTCCTTATATCATCTACTCCTTTTGCCTTGTTTATTTTTACCTACATCACTTAATTATCTTCCTTCATGAATACCTCACACATCTTAATTTTGATATTTTCCCTCACAAATACACCTTACCACCAGAAACTCAACCCCTACTATTTCTTCTTAATCCACACTATCGTATAAACAGAAAATCATCCAGCTCCATAATGTCACCTTGGTCAAGCCATGTTTCAACAACCTCTATTTCATCGCCCAACCTTAACACATTAAATACCTCGCCACTATATATTTTCCTTTTTGGGCCCTCTATACTCCAGAAAAGTACATTGAACCCCAATCCCTATCTTGTTGCACTCCTCTTTGCATTAGTTTTCTCCAACTTTGCTTTGTGTTACTCCAACTGCTGCTATTAAATCTTCCCTCCTGCTCCCATCACTCACCTTTAATACACTGTCTTCTTGTGTGGAAACAACGCTGAACCAATGTTAGCTCCTTTTTTCCTCTCTAATGATAACTGCTCCCTCCTGCTTCTCTTGATCATCTGGTACCACACATCTTCCTGGTAATGTCACGCTACTCGCTTCTTCTACACATTCCCCTTTTTCGCTAATCTCTCTGATACCCACCGTCTCTTTTCTTCTCCTCCCTCCATAGATCTACTTTCCACATGGGCTGAGAAGTCAGCATTCTCCTCTCTTGGCTCGACTTATATCTTGTTTCCTTCCATTGCTCCAAAACTCGCTTCCTCTAACAATCCCTTCTTCTCTTAGGATCACGCTTAAAACGGTTAATAAAAATTTCTAAAGGATGATATAGAAGTTAAAGCAGGAATCTCATGCATGGAGAGAGGGCAAAACTTGAGAAGGCAGGGAGTGACAGCCGACATAGGCTGAGTTGATTTAGTTTGCCAGTAATAATGTCATTTTGAATTCCAACAAAATTTTATGCCATCATAGTTTTAAGACAGGGAAAATGATAATCCTTTTTGCAAAATTAATATACTGGCATTAGAAAGTGGGACAGAAGATAAATTAGTAACTTCAATTTTACTGGCAAAAGTACAAGGGGTTTATTTACTTTGGGCTGTTTGCAGGCAGTAACAGAATGGACTTTAGGTGCACAAGGTAAATTAAGAATCCAATCCAAGTCAGGAATAGACACTTATGATCAGAAGTGAAAAATTTTGACAGAAAGACATGGTAAATTGAATAGGATGCCTGCTCTTATATGTTGTAAAATAGCCTTAAGAGTTTATGAAGATTGATTTCAGAGAATTTAATAAATTATTCACATGCATCAAGATAACTGTTAACAGTGGTAGTGTGTGTGTGTGTGTGTGTGTGTGTGTGTATATATATATGAGAATAGGCTAAAATAATTTTAATAAAACTAAGTAATTTAGAAAATTGAGATTGCTGTAAATAATGACCATTATGGAGGATCATATGCAGAAATTGCTGGAAGATGCGATACTTAAATAAGTGTAAATAGTTAAGGGTGCTAGGAGCTATTGTGGATAATGGCAAGTGAACTAATATTCCATTAGAACAAATAACAATTAGAGCATAATATGAAAGAAAGCCAATGTGCCCTGTATATTTGGCTAATTGCTTGAAATAGTATTTACATTTATTAAACCTAAATTTTATTACATTATCTTGAATTGTTGCCATAATACAAGAAGTACTGGACAGCTTAAAGCATTTTATGGCTCACATAGAGAAGTTATTAATTAACTCAGAACCTCTTGCATCATTATTATGGTTGAGATATAATCATACTTTGCATTCATGGTTCAGAATTGTTAATCAGTTCCTTACCAATCTTAATTCTTAATTTTCATTAAATCACTTCTTCTGTTTCTTCCAATGTGGCTCAATACTAGTTATTGATATTTCTTTATGCAATGGCTCTTTTCCTAACTCTGTGCATGTTAAGTACACCCATTTACAATACTATCTTCATTTTGATAGCTGTCAACCCCTGCATACCAAAAAATCTGTTCTTTTTTCTGTTTTAATCCACTTTCACTGTTTTTTGCAACCTTTTGTCTCTTAATACCTATTGAAAGTTCCAAGATCAAAAATATCCTTCCTACCTTTTACATTCCCATATCATTCTGGCACAAAAAATTCCAATATAAATCAAAATCTTCCAATAAGAAATACATTAACCTTGTTACCACTTATTGTAAATTTTCTAGCTGTGAGAAGGATAAAATATAACATAAATAATTTATATATGCATTTTGTAAAGTACATTGGCCTTTTTACATTTCATCTAGATAATTATGAGCATCAGAATAAAAGTGATTATTATTACTTTTCCATTTTTTTTCAGAACAACAATTCTTCCACAACCAGAAAAACTAAAGATAATGATGGAGAAGATGAAGGAATACCATAAAAAATTTTTGGCTGAGTACAAGTAGACCATTAGAAAGCATTTTTACAGTAATTTCTTCTGAGTGACAAAACTTACTCTATGCAGAATGGTTATAAATGTGGTTTAAATGTCTTCTATTTTATTTTTAAATATTCAGAGGATTATTTAAATTATACTTAGGAAGTTGCAGACAATGAAGTGGTAATATATCCTATTAAAGTTTATTAAATATGTTCACACCAACTCCACTTACATATAAATTAAGACTTTGTTTCGGTGGCAATCGCTCCGATCATCATCTGTTGACCGACTACTTGATGTAGTGGCTGGATCCCAAAGTGCTTCCTCTTCAAACCATCAGATGCTGCCGCAAAAGCACCTTGGGATCCAGAGTAGTTGGTCAACAGCTGATATTGGAAACAATTGCCCCAAAGCATGTCCTAATGTTGTATAAGTAAGTGAAGTTAGTATGATCATATTTAATACATTTTAATAGGATATCTCAGAGGATTTCAAATCTGTAAAGTTTAGGTGACTAATGAGAAAGTATTATGAATGTGATTGCATTTTATTTTTCTGTATAATTTTTCCCCGTTTAGGTTACCTATAACTACTGCACATGTTCCATTCACTTCAAGTGGAGAGTATCTGCATGCTTACTTTAGTCTTTCGCTTTGTTGCATATTCTCCAATGGTTGGCCTCTAAGCATAAAAATTGCTGAAAATTAGTTTGGCACACTGCCTAATATGTAATTCGTTAAAAAATTGTGCAATAATACTATTGTTTCCAGTGATAGGAACTTTGAACTGCTCCTCATATTGTTTCTATTGTTTTCTTTAATTACTGAAAATTATTTTTACAAGACAAATCTGCATTGGAATCATGCATTCATACCTTTCCCTAGTTCTTTGCATTTTCTAAAATATAATGTAATCACTAATTATAGGCCTAAATAAAAGCAATAAATCAGTAGGTGGATAGTGCAGACAAACCATAAAAAGTCATCAGAGTAGATACGAAAACAATTATATATCTAACATACTCTTAGCTTTTGTTTCTAACAAGTTACTTAAGAGAAACAAAAAAATAATAAACTGTGAAACATTATATAAAAAATATCAAACACAGTTTCTGTGCAGTCTAAGTCTTGATTGGAAGTTTAATACCTCTCCATTCTAATGGTTCACTTCTCCTTTGGAGCATAAAATTATGGTGCATTATTTTTTATGGTGATTCTTTTTCCATTACCTCCTCCACAGCAATCACAGTGTGTTGTCATTAAAACTGCCACACATTGTGCATGTTCATAATAACTGTACAAAAAATGTTTGTCCTCTTGTTTGGTTTTTGACAGAGCTGTTAGGATCCTTAACATCTGTGTTTTTCCTACTTTGACCCATTGATCTCATATTTGTTTCACTAAGGATGTATTTCATCCAACATGAGCACCAATTTCTTTACATGACATAAGCACTCTCGCTTTGCCATAATTCTCCTGCAATCAAATTCATACAGCTGCTGGTATTTGCTGTTGTATTTGTGATAAGCTTGAAGTTTTCTCATGTAAGTAAGCTTGAGCTGTCCCACTCCCCCCCCCCCCCCAAATTAGGAATTTTAGCAATTTTCTTGCTTAGCAGTTTGTAAAGTATAAATCAACAGGGCTTTTCTAACCAGAAAGGTGTGTTTCTTCAGTGTTGGAACTGAACAAACTTTTTTCATTATACAACTTCACTGTTCTAACTTCTTTTAAGATTACAATTTTTTCATTATGTTTATAATGTACTCTCACTTCAAACTGAATTAAAAGAGAAGTTTTCCTTTAACTCATTGCAAGTTTTTAATTCAGTCAGTTCAACAATGCTTTTTATATCTTCTATAATCAGAATGTCTTTCTAGCCGAATTAGGATAGCCCATTAATACTTCCAACCTAAGAATTGAGGTATTCCAAGACATATTAAGGATAAATGCAACAAATGCACTTTTGGGTTCTTCTGTGTCAGGCAAACTACAACAAATTTCCTTTGTCATCACCATAATCATCAGCAGCAGCATCCCATTACATTTTAATGTAAAATAATTGGAATGGAGTAGGAATGAACATAAAGGAATCTGAAAGATTAAATGAGAGTTATATGATAAGTCTCAAAAAATTGTAAAAATTCTAAAACAGCTTTGAGTGATGGCTTAAATAAGAACAAAGTTCATTATATGTAAACTAATTAATCATTTTCTTTGTCATCATCATGGGTTAGTGAAATATGTTGTATAATATTGTGCCTCTAGTATGTTTGTGAAGCATCTACTAAATGGCAAAGGGATATACAGTTGCAGATTCCTGATGTATTTTAATTTTGCAGGAACTAAACTAAAAATAATTTGTACATAGGATTAAACCTTTGTTTCTAAGATCAAATTTCTGTAGGTTGTAACTAAAGCCCTTTCTCTTTTGAAGTTTCACAGGAACTCGCAGGCTAAAATAATCAGCTATATGAATATAAAAACCTTTTTTGTAATATTGTTAAAATCAAACTTTTATTAAATTTGAGTTGCACTGCTTTAAATAGATTTATGCAATGTTTCTCTCTGAAGCATATGTAGTGGCCTTTGGAATATTCATTTGTGTACTGTATTTCTTTTTCTATGTGTCTGAAGTTCTGATCTCTCAGAATATTCATGGATGAAGTATGATGAAATGATGCTGAATGATTTTTGATGTATAACAGACATTGATCAGAACCATATTCTTGTGGCCCAAAATATTTATTGCAGAACATTATATCTTTGGTAATGTTAACATTTGTCTGAAACAAATAGTGGACTAAACAGCCAATGATTTTGCAAGACTCATGCTTTGCTATAGTTTCATTCCATATGTATACATATACACACACATTACAGGATGAAGCATTTGTAGTGTCACGGCCATTTTCCTCAGAAATGAAGGGGAAAATCAAAAGGTGCTTCAGAAAAAATTTGAAGTACTCTTAGAGGACATAAGATAGCAACCTTATATGATCCTTGAATTATGATTTCAAATCAAATTATTTTTTTCAAATGGGATTGTCCTTTCCCCCCCTCCCCAGGAATGGAAAGAGGATTCAGTATAAAAGTTCTAGTACATCTATCAGCTAGGGATGATATTAGACAAATAAGACAGCAAATGTTTTTCGCTCACTTTTATTTTGTCATTGCTATGAAGGAAACTCATTTGTTTATACACAGATGCTCATTTGTTGATATCAGTACACAAACAAGTGCTCATCATTCCTAATTCAAACCCCAAAGGACATTATTCTCAGCCAGTTCCATTTCCTAAACTAAGGTATTCATTTTTTTTACACTAAACTCCATTTACTTACATAAAAGTAAGATGCGTTTCGGGAGAATCTCTCCTATCTTCAGTTGCTCACTGTTACTCAATTCAAGTAACTGTGGTCCAGTGAGCAACTGAAGATGGGAGAGATTTTCCCGAAACGCATCTTACTTTTAGTTCAAGTAACGGTGGTTCAGTGAACAACTGAAGATGGGAGAGATACTCCTGAAACGCATCTTACTTTTATGTAAGTAAATGGAGTTCAGTGTAAAAAAATGAATACCTAAGTTTAGGATATATTACCACTCCATTGTCAACAGCTTCGTAAGTACAATATTTAAATACAGTTCCATTTCGATTTTCAATCATGGATGTTGATACATGATCGAGAGGATCGATATGATTTACATTAATGGAAAGCACATAAGAATGCTAGAACAGTTTGCAACTTGTGAAGAGATCGATATTCTAAAAGGAGACAGCCATCTGTTTGAAATTTTCAACAACTTGCAAACTTACTCTCTGAAACGGGAGGTGTTGCACTAAGAAAACACCATGAAATGAGAAATGCTGCTGGGGAAAATCTGGAAGTCACTATATTAGCTGCAGTTTTCACTAATCCTCCTGTCAACTAGAACATGATTCTGGAATCTCTCAAAGAAGAGAGATTAAGCATCACAAATATCATCCATACCACATTATCAAGCCCTTCATGGAGATTATTTTCAAAAGTATGTTGAATTTTATGAATGGCTTCTACTACAAATTCTTAATGATAACATTTCAAACATATATAAATTGATGCCAGTAAAGTGAAAGTGAGTGAAAAACAGTTCTGTCTTATTTATCCAACACATCACCTAATCACCCCTAGATGAACCGCCACGGGTGGCCAAGACCATTAAGGTGCAGACTCGTGAGTGGGCGGTCTGGGGTTCGAATCCTGCCAGGACTATCCTCCCTGACTGAGGTTTTTTCCAGGTTTTCCTCAGTCATAAATGGCAAATGCCATGGAGGTACCCTAAACTTAGGCCTGGAACATTTCCTTCCTTTAAAAAAAAAATCCTTTCCCAATATTCATTTCATCTTATGTATCATCAGTGTCCACTGCCTGTGGTGCCTCTGTAGTAAACACGGGTGTTAAACATTATTAAAAAAAAAAAAAAAACCCTAGATGATAGATGTGCAGAACATATATATTGAATTCTTTCAATTTCCAAAAAAGAAAATACACCATTGTATTTGAATGAATGAATGGTGTTTAACGCCCGTTTTTGCTACAGAGGCACCACAGGCGATGGACACTAGTGATACATGAGATGAAATGATATATTGGGAAAGGATTTATTTTTAAGGAAGGAATTGTTCCAGGACTAAGTTTAGGGTACCTCCCCGGCATTTGCCATTTATGAGGACTGAGGAAAACCTGGAAAAAACCTCAGTCAGGAAGGACGGTCCTGGCGGTATTCGAACCCAGACCTCCCGCTCACGAGTCCGAGACTTAACGACCTCTGCCACCCGTGGCGGTCCCATTGCTTTTGAAAAAATCAATTTTACCTTGATATGACATTGAGAATGGCATTTCAAGGACGAGTTAAGGTCGCTATGTTATGTCTCCCTAAGGCACTTCAAATTTTGTCTGAAGCATTTTTTTATTTTCTCCATCATTTCTGAGGAAAATGGCTGTGACACTAAATGTCTCATTCTGTATATTTATATACATGTATAAACACACACATTGTTGATGCTATACAGATAGTTTCACAAGATGTGAATGGAACCAAAATTATAATCTTGGTCAGAATGGTTTTTATGGAGAACTAATTTAACATATTTGTTCCTTATGCAAATTATATCTAATCTGTCATCTAACACAATCGTATGCTTCGCTTTTAATTAAGGTGGGACTGGTTTCGAAGAGACATCCTCTCCATCTTCAAAACCAGTCCCACTGCATTTAAAAGTAAGTGAAGCATAAGAGTGTGTTAGATGACAGATTAGATATAATTTACATTTAACAAGCTTCACTGTGTGAGTTCCAACAGAATTTTTTAAAAATGTCTTTATTTTTCGAAAGTTCTTATATGAAATATTTGTTGCTTTCACCATCAAACAGAAAGCTTGAATTCATTCAACATTATGTGTCCATATAAAAGTAATAATTGTTTCATAAATGAGTTTTTTCTGCATCTGCTTCATATGGCTCTGCAGCAGTTAAATATCCTGCATTGGAGTCTAGTATATATACAAATTTGTTTTTATGGCAATAATATCTATGTATCTTTTATTACCTTGTGTAGCCAACTTAATTCCTATTATGTATTAATTGATATCATTGTATGATTCAGTTGAACTACACTCTCTTAAAGCTTCACTTACTTTTCATAAATGTATGGAACCGGTTTCGAGAACATTTAGTTCTCATCTTCAGCCAGGATAAAGTTCAACTGTCGGATCATCCGTTGAGCTGTGGGAATGTATATTCTGCTCTGGTGGCAGTATGATAAACTTGTAGTTTATGTTTTCATCCTCGGCAATGTCGAAGTTCATTATGCTGTCTTTGTATTTGTAGATGTAGATTTTTTCCCAGGTTGCTAGTCCCGTAGGTCCTTGTACTGATTTTAATAATTTTGCTTTATTTATTATGTCGTGATTTTGTGTCCAAAAGTGATATGCTACTGCAGATTTCTCTATCACATATATCACTTAGAATATCACTTGGACACAAAATCACGACATAATAAATAAAGAAAAATTATTAAAATCAGTACAAGGACCTAGGGAATTAGCAACATGTAGCTTCACTGTGCAAGTTCCAATTTACATTTAAGTCCTATTATGTATCTTGTTGAATTAAAAGGTAAAACTTCTAAAATTATGTCCTATTATGTAACTCATTTCCTCATGATTCAGCCAGGATAGAGAGCATAGTATGCAGAGTATGTAGAGTGCCTCACTGTGGGCATGAGTAAGGGTTTCAATCTCACCAAGGCAATGCTTACAGCAGTTATTGTGCCAAATCCTGCCCAGCACAGCTTAGGCTGCTGCAACACTGGCAGCCATTTTTAGGGCCTTAGTTCATTAAGTTAAGAGATAGCCCTTTATATTTTTTTTACTGGAATTTTTCCCTTTTTTTTTTTCTTTCTTTCTTTTCTTTTTTTTTAAACAAAGGATTGCTCTTTTACTTCATTCTAAATAAATCAAGTCTTTAAATTTGCATATATTATTGAATCTCATATGTCAATAAATATAAAATTTCTTTTAAAGCACTTTTTATAGATTTAGTGACTTTGTCAAGAAATTATATCTAAAGAAGTTATTTGAAAAATATGAGTCAAAGATGAGCAAATAATGCCGGTTAAAATATGATTTTTTTTATCTGAATATAATAAAGGTAATAAAATGAGCTGGTTTAAATTTGAATTTAATAATTAAAACTTTGTGAATTGAGTATATAAACTTCTGAAAAATTCATTCACATAATGTATAAATTCATTAAGAGATATACCTAAAATATCCGTATCTTCTGAAATTTACAAATGTTGAAAATGTTTAAGCTTTCAATTTGAAATGTTAATGGCTACTGAAATATTAACATTAATTTCTATACCAATTTATTTAAAATTATCAAATGCCATTTTTATTGGTTCTATTGATAAAGGTTCATTTTTTGGGAATAAAACCATTTCATCTGTGAAACCTAGAAGAGTAAGGGATTTTAGATTAGATGCTAAAGAAATGTATGTTCCTGTTAAGATCAGCTAAGTAATTAAGGAGCTTTATTTTAGGTAGAAATTCATGTTATATATTTAAAATTAAAGTGAAACAATATTTATGATTTATTTTAGGATTTAATGGGAAGTGCAAAATAACAAAAGCCCAGGTTCTTGATGGATACCATGCAATTCCTACATTATTTATTTAGCATTGAGGTGAATTAAATTCTTTGTAATGTGGCTTGATGATTGAAAACACAACTGTATACCTTGATGCATGCAATACTGGGTAAACCAGTGATGGAAATGTAAGCAATATGTGATTACCTTGGTAGCTTAATGCTAATAATTCAGCCATAGCACAGTATTCTATGATATTAAATAAAATTTCTGTATTTTACATAATTTTAAGGCTTTATTTTCTTAATAGGGCATTTTTAAATGTTTTTTTTAAAGACTAAACAATCATTATACATATATTTCCATTTATGTATATATGTTTTTATAGAGTGTAAATTTGGCAAAGTTACTAGGCAGCAGTGCATGTATGATGTGTAGTTCAAAGAGAGTGATTGAAAACTGAAATGTTTAATAAAGACTTTAATCACACCCTACTTGTATTTTATCAAAAAAAAAAGTTAGTGCTCATTATAGCCACAAGAGTTACCAGCTCCTCAAGCACATTAATTGATGTTATGATACTTGATCAAACAACCAGAGAGTTTACTCTGATGAATGTTAACACTGGCTTCTCAGATCATAATGCCATAATCTTAACCTAATCAGACACATTACAAAACTATGGTAAGAGTATGTATAAAACAATACACAAACGGTTCTTCCCCAAAGAAAGTATGCATTGCTTTAATTTTCTACTGGAAAAGGAAGATTGGAATGATATGTATGGTGAAGTAACTGTAGATCTTAAATCCTCGAAGTTTATGACCACATTCATGTACCACTTTAACACAGCATTCCCCTATAAATCATTAACAAACAACCACACTAGCAAAAGTAAAAAGTGGATCACAAAGGGAATCATTAACTCCAGTAAACAGATGCAACATCTCTTCATTATAAGTAAAATAAATAAGTCTGATGGTTTCATAAAATATTTTGAACAGTACAAGCAAATTTATAGCAATATAATAAAAGCAGCAAAGAAATGACATATTGATGAACAGATTTACAACTTGTGAAATAAAAACAAGACATTTGGAATGTAATTAGGAGTGAAACTGCTAACCTTAAGACTGACAAACATAAAAATATAATCCAAACAGTTAACAATGTAATATATGATAATCCATATGAAGTTGCAAATATTTTCAATTATTTCACCACTGTTGCTGATAGAATGTTTCCATCCCGAACTAACACTTAATAATTTTAAAAATCCTAAACTAAATAGAAGTGAAAAAAGTGCATACCTTAGGCCAGTAACTCATGAGGAAATAACCTGAATAGTTAAATCCAAAAAGAGTAGTTTTTCGGCAGGACCTGATGAAATACTAGAATACCTAATTAAACAGTGCATAAGCTAAACTATCGATCCCCTGATTGATATATGTAACTGTTCTATTACTTCAGGAACACTTCCAGAGAATTTTAAAACAAATAAGTGTCTCTATATTTAAACAAGATAGCCCAAATAATGTTTATAACTGCAGGTCAATTTCTCTCATCAGGATTCTCAAAAATAATAGAACAGTAATGTATAACAGAACAGCCCCCTTTCTAGAAAAATATGTTTGGCGACCAGCAAAATGGCTTTAGAAAAAACAAAAGAGCATAAATAATGCCCTATATTCCTTCATGAAGCAAACACTTGAAGGAAGTGAAAACAACTACATTTGGTATATTTATGGACCCGAGTAAAGCATTTGATTTGGTTGACCATAATATCTTATCCAAACTGGAATCATATGGTATTCGTGGCAGAAACGTTAATTCAAACTTAAAAGTATCAAAATGTGGGGTTCCATAGGGCTCAAATCTTGGGCCTCTTTTGTTTTTAGTATACATAGAAGATTTGCCGATAAACATACTTCACCTACGAGACCAAACAAGTAAAAGCTGCTACAATGTAACAACATTGCATATCGAGTGGAACGTGGTTTACATCCGCTTTGTATCACTCGTAGCTTGCAAATGAGTATAGTAATGCCGAATGTCGGTTTATGAGTATAATGTCAATATAGAAGAGCCAAATACGGGTTTGGGATTATTTCACGAATAGATTAAGAGTAATATATATTTGAAATTCGCGCACAGGCTATTAACAATTGTATCAAATATTATAATTATTTATGAATATATAACTATTGAGATACCGCGAGAATGAAATAGACGTAAGTAGAGAAAAACAAAACGGAGAAAACATTTTACAATTCTGAACATCGTGTTTATTGAGATTTATACTTGCTTAGGCAGATATTGTTACATAATTTATAAAATGATTTCAGACCCTTTAATGAATGAATACACACGAAGTTAAATTTACAATTACTGAAAATACAGAGGTGTGGTCAGTGATACATGCTAGGAATTACATAATGGAGGTATAGAGTTGGCTACACTGAACACAAGACAAATGCACATCGAATGATAAAACGAATTTTATATATATATTAGATAATTTCGATAACTGTGATTGGTAAAAATTAAAAAAAAATTGTTTTCGTTCAAGCGATCAATTTTAAGATGACGTCACATTAGTGTAATAGTCACAAAAAATTCTCTCTCTCCCCCACTCCTTTTTGATTAATCTGCTCAATTTTAAAAAACGTTTACCTCTAAAATTAGCCTAAATCTCCTGCCTTTGTAAATCCTCAATTCTTTGCCTTACTTCCTTCCAAAACCCTTCCCTAATTTTATCCCCAAATTTCTACAATTCCCCCATCCTAATTTCTTGAAATATTTCCCCCACTTCTCCCATCCAACCTCTTATTCCTTCCCTTTTGTATTTCACACATTCTTTTAGAACACTATACTCCCCTAATTTCAAAATCCTGTGCCAATATTTTAGATTTCTCACCACCCCCAAACTCTTCCTAACCCAGCTAGAGCTACTCCTTTCCAGTAAGGCTTTATGGATCCTAGCACCTCTCTATAAATATCCTATGAAACACAAATTTTCAACAACTCTTAAAAGTTCCCCATACATTTTTTTTATTCTGATGCCATTTCATACAATTGCTCCAACCATTTTATGGATAAATTTGGAATTTCTTAAAATATATTCTACCTGCTGTCATGGCTACTTTACCTCTAACAATAACATCCTTCCCATATGGTTCACGCCTTACATTGTTTCACAGTCTCGCCTCCAATTAATCACATTCTTTAATCACTTCCAATAGCTCACTGTTTAAGAACAATTCCTCATTTTTTCTTAACTTACCCCCACCTTTACCATTATTTTCGATTTACTAACATTTACTCTTAATACAAGTTCTATACAGAATCGACTTATCTCGTTTATAACTTGTTACAATACAAATTCTGTATTTGCACCTCTATTAAATCATCCGTAAATAGCAATGAAAAAAAATGGCATACAGTTTTTGGATATTGGGAGCGTATTGAAACGGAATGAAGCCGGCGTGTCTCCGAAGAAAAAACAGATGGAGAATATCCGCCAAGTTTCCAACGATCTCCATGCAAGTCAATTCGTCAGGCTTCAGGGGACTTCAGATGCCACGATCAACCGTCCAGAAGATCCTCAGGTTCAGTATGGATATAACGTGCAGATTCTGCAGGCCCCTAAGCCAGAGGACAAGTCACGATAATATAAGTTTGGTTTGCCGTTTTTGACTGAATGGACAGAAATCCTGCTTTCCATTGTAAAACGTAATGTTTTACAATGAGGACTGTCTCGGGGACTATCAATAAGCATAACGTTTAAATGTGGGGGTCGTAACATCTACATTGCATCGCAGAACGTGCATGTAACCTGATTTGCCAAAGGATCATCGGACCGTTCTTCTATCAAGAGATGTCAGTCACAAGAAGGGCGTACCTGTACATATTGGAGTTGTACGCCGGAGATGCTCTCCGGATCGAAGATCTGCAACCAAACCTTTGGTTTTAGAAAGGCGTTTCTCCTACACACGGTCACTGGATCAGCGGACAGTTCTGAATAGAATATTTCCAGGGCTTGTATAGAACGAGGTGGACGCATGAAGTGGACTCCAGGTTCTCCTGACGTTATACGCATTGATTTTTTAATTTCTGGGGCTACGTGAAAGATAGGATGTACGCTATTCAATGTGGGCACTTCGAGTCATGACATGGTTTTATGCGAAAGTGCCGCCATTGTTTTATTTTTATTTATCAAAACTTTTTTTTATTAGTGTTTAAGGCCCATTTTTTACTGCTGAGGCACCACGGCCGGTGAACATTGGTGGTACATGAAATCTGTGGTAAATTGGGAAAGAACTTTTTTTTTTTTTAAAAAAAAAAGGAAGCGTTCCAGGCTTAAGTTTAGGGTACCTCCCCGGCATTTGCCATTTATAAGGACAGAGGAAAACCTGGAAACAACCTCAAGGAGGACGGTTCTGGTGGGATTCTAACCCTAGACCTCCCACTTACAAGTCCTTTTCTTTACGACCTCGGCCATCCGTGGCGGTGGCTTTATACTTGATACAGACATTTGTGAATAAATAATTCCTTATCTTTATGGTTTGGCGATGAGAGCAAACATAATTAGGGAATTTCGGTGTAGACATTGTATCATTAAACATATAAAACAAAACTGGACTCAATTTACCACATTGTCGCAAACTTACCTTTTATTCCACTGTCTCTGTGATCCCAATTCCTTTACACTTAACACAAACTTAACTCCGTTATACCACATTTGAACCTATGTAATAAACTATACACGTTATTCCTTTACACCCTATTTTATACTCAAGTATATCTCTTCTAAGTGTATCAAATTTATTTTCAAAATCCGCAAATAATATACTTACCTTTTATTTCTTAGGTATATGTTTACTATGGTTTGATTATCTTTAAATTGTCAACACTATACTATAATAGAGAATTTAGATTATAGGTAATCTAAATTGAACTAACACTGTCAAGATATATCTGGGTGGTGATCAATTCATTAGCAATAACTCCGTTCGGAATTTATAGAGAATTTTTGTCCCTCTGAAACATGGATTTTGTTGCCTGCACTGTAAAATCAAATGACTACTACGAAGCGTCAGTTTGAGGATTACTCGTAGATTATATGTGTGTGTGCTGTGCATAAGAAATTCGGGAAAGTGCTCCTCCGTGAAGCGATAATATATCGCAGAGAGGCTGCAGAATATAGCTTGTGGATAAATTCGAATCAAAATGGTAGGCATACTAGTAAAATAAAAATGTGTGCATTGCTTAGGTGATCAAAATCTTGGTATTGCACGTGGTTGTGTTTTTTTTTTTTTTTCTTTGTTCATGTTAATTGCATTTTATATCTAGTACAAACGGTTTCTGGATCTGTTTCAAGAACTAAATCAAAGGAAAATTGCAAATTGGTTCTTAATTTCACCACGGAAACATTTCTTAATCAGTTACTTAATTACATTTTGTATTCATATGACAATAATATATCGCCAATATATTAACGTCATTATAATTATGATATAGCCATTTGTAAACGCACGTGCGTTGTAAGTATGGCATATAAATGATAATTGTATTTTAGTTTAAATGCAAACCATATATTGGTGTGTGTATGTTTTACATATTTTTATCAAACCAATAACATTCTTCATAAGCGGTCTAATCACTGTATATTGCCAGTGTTAAACTAATTGTGATAATTTTAATGGCAATAAAGTAAAAGTTAGGTCCACTTTGCCATTAGGTATTTATGATTTGGAATAAGTATGTAATAAGCTTTTCTACCAGAATCAGCATATATCTACAACATCTAATAAAACAAAAGTCAAATTTCCATTTGTAAATGGCCTGTCTGATCACGATGCTCAAATATTAGTACCTATCATAAATAACTGAATTAACAAATAGACCCATAATGAGAAAAATGAAAATAAGCTAATGGATAAATGAATGGTCTGCTGAACAACACTGTAACCAACAAAAACTAAAATGTACAGGAAATAAACAAAACATTTTATTGCATTTTACAATTGAAAAATTACGAAAATAATTTTTATTAGAAAAGTTAGTCATATGCAAGATTTTCAGTACTAATTCTTTTGTATAGACAATAACTGCATTTTCAAAGGAACTACTTCAAAATACAGTCATCAGATACTTATACCCTTCTTGCATTAAAGGATTGTTCTTATAACTGAAAATATTTATTACTTTGCTCTGTTATGTCTCCCTATCTCTTCACTTCCTCTACATATCTGTTCAGTACCTCTGTATTCACTGATAACATTCCATCTACACTAATTATCTAATATCTTATATGTGTCTGATTACTCTAAGTACTTATTAACAACTTATAAATGTCTTACCTGGAAGAGACTAGAACTGGGTCATCTCAATCACAAGCCAAGCGTGTAGACCATTACACTACAAGAACCATGCTGAAGTAAGTTTCAAAATCTTCCTCATATAGTTTCTAATTTGCAAGTTAATTTACAAATTAGATACTATATGAATATCTAACTTAAAACTCTCATAATTTAAAGTTCTGAAAAATTACTAAACTAAGTATAATTATGCATAATAATTTATAAAGTAAGAAAAGAGATAATATAATCCAATATGTCACTTCTGTGTAACAACAAGAAAACATTCATCTTATAAATAGAAAGAAATGATCATCTATCTATTCCAAACAGAATAAATGACAAAGTAAAGTTAGAAATGAGTGTAAATTTAACTTCAGTTGTGAAATACCAAACATACCAAGTAACATTTGTAGATGGAATTACAGGATCACAAACAAACACCGTAGAATCCACATGACGTTAATTCAAAGAAAATTACCAGCTTATAATAGAAAAGCATGTATTCACAAGAAACGAGACAAATTTGTAACTTTTTTAGAAATAGTTGCAAAACTATGGTGGTAAAATGAGCTCCTGCCTATGTTCGAATTCATTCGTAATATTCCTGTTTTCCTCAGGGTATTCTGTTCCTTGAAACCGTATCACTAGAATAATTTTGTACTGAAAAATGCACTAACCTAATGATGGCACCCCCTCCAGGGTGGATTTAAGAATGGTAACATAACTGGGATTGTAGCGCAATTTTACGGAAACTTGGGAAAAATGAAATTTGCAATTAATTCATTTACACACACCAACCTAACGCTAACCTTGGATAAATCCTAGAAAACGGTGAACTCAGTGGTTGCTGTGGCAAGCTACAGTCTGATGGCCTACGCTTGCCTCCTTTTCATTAGCATAAATTGATAGCTGGTTGTGAGCAACTAAGTGGCCAAACCATTGTAATATAAAGAAAGCAAGGTGTTGTTCTAGAGTATTAAAAATATTGGAAATGAGTAAAATGTGTTATATTTGTGTAAAAAGTGTACCCATAACATATAAGAAAGTGCAGTAAATATGTTTTATAATATATATCTGCAGAATTTATTGCAGATCAACTTAACACACAAGAATTCTATAGTGTTAACTGTTCATGTTAAAATCATGACTAAAATATATCATATGTGAATGTAAAGTGCACCCCTCTATGTAATTTGTGTGCATAATATGGGGCAGGAACAGAGTGCATGCTCGCGTCGCTTGTTGAAAATCATAGAGCGAAATGTTTAATGTAGGAATTACTGCTGAGTTTATATGCAAAACAAGTGATATGAGTGCAACAACCTAAGTATATGATGACTGTATTCTGAAGGTTAGGCTTTTCAAGCCATATGTTTAAGGAATTTGGGAATCCACACAGTGAAACTTTTGTTAATCTTATTTTGATTTAAAGTAAAACACTAAAAATCATGTCGTCACATTAAAACTCTCTTTAAGTTTCACAAACACACTTATAAAAGTAATTTTGGTACATGTTTCGTGAGGTACATTCCTCACATTGTCAACCAAAACGACGACTGAGGAGCCAATTTCAGCAAAGTATGTATGTTATGAATTTTGATATACTGGAAGCAGACAACATATTGTTTAAGTTCATTAACAGACCACCAGAGCAAGCATAGTAACATACATACTTTGCTGAAATTGGCTCCTCAGTCGTCGTTTTGGTTGACAATGTGAGGAATGTACCTCACGAAACATGTACCAAAATTACTTTTATACGTGTGTTTGTGAAACTTAAAGACAGTTTTAATGTGACGACATGATTTTTAGTGTTTTACTTTAAATCAAAATAAGATTTTCAAGCCATGTTTGGAGAAAAAAAATAGAATCAATATTGTAACTGACAAAGATACATTATTTTACTACCTAACTCATTGTTCACCCAGTTATTTTAACAATTTAATAGCAATGATAACAGGTAAGGAATCAATATTATATCATATTTAGCAAAATATTACATTCCAAGCATAATTTTTCATTAAAAACATAAAAAAATGTTAGAAACACAAACTGTATTAAAGAACACTATGTTAACAGAATTAGAAAGCATATTTTAGTTTAGTGATTGGTCAAGTTCTCATAGAATTTTCTGGACTCAACAGAGATATAACTACACATATCGAATAGGTTCTTTTTCTTTGCAGCTCTAATAGGCAGAGGCTCTGAAAATGCTTTTAGAAAGCAGTGGGTGTTGACTGGAGGTGAATATGTGCAACCAGGTTCTCTACTCTTTCTTGCAATGCTATATGTAATCCAGGGTTGGAGAATATTATGACTTATTCTTCCATAGATAGTTGAAGGATCATTGTGATTAATTTGGAACCAGATATTTGTTATCTTGAATGAACCCTTATCTGCACTGATTGATCTCTGTTTAATGTTCAGTACCTCTACACATTGATATGCCAGAAGCCTGTTGTGATTATAGTTCAACTTGTAAAATTCATTAAATGCTCTCTTATCATCGTAAAAGTCAGTAAATGCTCTCTTATCATCTGCACTTAGTTGCCCACGTTGCAAAGAACAGCCACCTATTTTCTCCAGAAACAATACAAGAAGTTCTTAATGTGCAACTTATCTAATGATAACGTTAATAATTAGTTAATTAATTATTTAATATAACTTATGTGAATAATTTTCATAACAAATCCAAATTTTTAGTTTTAATAAAAAAAGTAAGTTATTGTTACACAGAAAATAGCAAGGAAGTATATATAGTAAGCTAGTCTTTCTGCATTTGGAGGTAATTTTGCAGCTACAGGCTGATTTCTTTTGGAGATATATGGACACCCACTGTCCTGAAGATGATTAAGACAATTATCTTTCCATTGGCACATTTCTCTCCTTCTCTTGTGTTGTTGTTGTTGTTGTTGTTGTTGTTGTTGTTGTTGTTGTTGTTGTTGTTGTTGTTGTTGTTGTTGTTGTTGTTGTTGTTGTTGTTGTTGTTGTTGTTGTTGTTGTTGTTGTTGTTGTTGTTGTTGTTGTTGTTGTTGTTGTTGTTGTTGTTGTTGTTGTTGTTGTTGTTGTTGTTGTTGTTGTTGTTGTTGTTGTTGTTGTTGTTGTTGTTGTTGTTGTTGTTGTTGTTGTTGTTGTTGTTGTTGTTGTTGTTGTTGTTGTTGTTGTTGTTGTTGTTGTTGTTGTTGTTGTTGTTGTTGTTGTTGTTGTTGTTGTTGTTGTTGTTGTTGTTGTTGTTGTTGTTGTTGTTGTTGTTGTTGTTGTTGTTGTTGTTGTTGTTGTTGTTGTTGTTGTTGTTGTTGTTGTTGTTGTTGTTGTTGTTGTTGTTGTTGTTGTTGTTGTTGTTGTTGTTGTTGTTGTTGTTGTTGTTGTTGTTGTTGTTGTTGTTGTTGTTGTTGTTGTTGTTGTTGTTGTTGTTGTTGTTGTTGTTGTTGTTGTTGTTGTTGTTGTTGTTGTTGTTGTTGTTGTTGTTGTTGTTGTTGTTGTTGTTGTTGTTGTTGTTGTTGTTGTTGTTGTTGTTGTTGTTGTTGTTGTTGTTGTTGTTGTTGTTGTTGTTGTTGTTGTTGTTGTTGTTGTTGTTGTTGTTGTTGTTGTTGTTGTTGTTGTTGTTGTTGTTGTTGTTGTTGTTGTTGTTGTTGTTGTTGTTGTTGTTGTTGTTGTTGTTGTTGTTGTTGTTGTTGTTGTTGTTGTTGTTGTTGTTGTTGTTGTTGTTGTTGTTGTTGTTGTTGTTGTTGTTGTTGTTGTTGTTGTTGTTGTTGTTGTTGTTGTTGTTGTTGTTGTTGTTGTTGTTGTTGTTGTTGTTGTTGTTGTTGTTGTTGTTGTTGTTGTTGTTGTTGTTGTTGTTGTTGTTGTTGTTGTTGTTGTTGTTGTTGTTGTTGTTGTTGTTGTTGTTGTTGTTGTTGTTGTTGTTGTTTTTTTTTTTTTTTTTGAAGTTACTACTTTGTTCTTGTAAATGCCATTTTCTATATGAAAATAGTGATGCCAAAAATGAGACTGAAACTGAAAGTTTCCCTAACACATCCACTGGTTCAAGTACATTGTTCCATATTTTTCTCACATTGATGAAAACCGCCTGTTACAGTGTTGTTCCGGTGAGCCATTCAAATTAAACCAGACCTTAAGAATGAAAATTAATTATCCATCAATTCCAGCAACAAAGTGAATGAAAATTTTATTCAATTTTCTAATGTTGTCTTATTAATGTTTGAAGCTAATTTTCCTAAGAAAAAAATGAAATTAAATTCTTAAAAATATGGCTAACTTTGGGTATCAGAAGGTTTTATGCTAATAAAAGGAAATTACATTTACACTGTTATAACAGTAACAACCTGGAAATTACATTACACTACACTAACAGTAATAGTATGAATTTAATAATAATGTATTATAATTTATATTGTAAAATATTGGATAGAGTAATCATTGAAGCTAAAAGGAGATATTTTCCTAATGTTAATTATGAATCTAATAAAATGGAAACTATATGAAAAATAATACAAATTGAAACTGAAAGAGCTAAAACACTATTTCCCCAAAGCTCTTGGTGACATTGGTGATTATGCCACCTTAATGCATTCAAATTCATTCTTAATTGAAGCTGAGGGAAGGACTGCTAGGATTATTTTGAACGTTATTGCGTTTACCTACTGCAAAAAGCATATCTAAAATGATAAGCAAATTTAAAATAAATTTCACAACTCCATTAAAATTTGAGCAAATTATTCTGTCATTAAATGGAAAACCTCACATAGATGGGATGGGTAGGGTACTAAACTGTTTTAAGTATTCCTCACAGGAAATAAGCTAGTCTCTCAGCCATATTAGTAACTATTCAATTTTAACAGGAATATTTCCAGGGAGAAAGAAGCAGGCTCTAATTAAATCCACATAGGTGATATACGTATACAGTAAAGCTCCTATGTATGCTAATGAAGAATAACAGTAGGAAGGAGGAGATAGAGGGATTAAAAGATAGTAAACCACCCATCAACTTAATGGTGAACATTGTGGCATCACAGTTTTTACAACAGCAAGAAATACAACATAGCAGTGCAGTGAAGCAGGGGTAAGGGTTAAAGCAAATTTCTTACACAAAACTTAAGCAAACATCTGATCTAGCCTAAAAATATTCATTATTACAAGGATCTTTGTAAAATTTAAACCTAACTTAGGGATTAAATTTTAAGAGTTAACAATTTTAAAATTTAACCCTTGATTAGGTTTTAGTTAACAAATGATGTTTGTGGGTTTAACAGTACTTTTATATGCCTATTTCCACAATTCCATTACCTTTGCACCAAATTGTATATAATGAAATTATGCGACAATTGCAATCATGACCTGGTAGAGAAAGTGATGAATGAAGCTCTCATGGTGGGAAAAAATGGACTACATACACATGAACAATTATGACTATAGGTTATGGCACATATTGCAGAAAATAATGAAATTAATATGAGCAGAGGACAAAAAAAGGCACATTTATTACATGTTCAACATCAAATACCAGTCTAAGGTGAATATAATTAAAGTTAAGCAGAGAGTTTTGTTGATGTTAAAAAAGGGGGGGGGGCACTTGAAGTAGTGCTATGTATATCTTATAACTAAAGATCTATTTCACTCTTAACTGCATTTTTAAAAATTTTGAGAAGGCTGTATGTAATTACAGTGTAATTATCGTAATTCAAATAATATTTTCTCAGTACCTCAATTTGGCTTTAGGAGTGTGTTATGAGCTAGCATGTCATTTAATTTCATTACTGAAATATCATTTTTTCTAAATAAAAATAAATTTCCTTTGGGAATGTTTTGCTATTTGTTTAAGGTTTTTGATAGCATAAATCATAAACTGCTGTTAGAGAAATTGAATTTCTGTGGTTTGTCAAACTATCTTAACTAAATAAAAATAAATTTCCTTTGGGAATGTTTTGTTATTTGTTTAAGGTTTTTGATAGCATAAATCATAAACTGCTGTTAGAGAAATTGAATTTCTGTAGTTTATCAAACTATCTTTAAATTGGTTCAATTTGTATTTTACTGTAGAGTCTAAATATACTGTCATTAATTGTGAATGAGTTGCTGGAATTATTAAACTCAATATTCCATAAGACCCAGTACAGTTTCCCATGCTGTTTTTAATATTCATCAGTGATTTATCTTATAGTCTAAGTAACAAATCCAAGATAGTACTTTCTTCTTCATGTGTCACCAATATGTTTATATCTGGAAAGTCACATGTTCAGCTTTCAAACTGGAAGGATATTTGAGGAGCTTAACATTTGATTTTATATAATACATGTTCATTAAATTTCAACAGGGGTTTCTGCAGCACATGTCATAAATTAAAGTAGGTGTGAAAAACCATTAATGTAAAAGGAAGCAAGTGTGATGAGAATATTCATATTTCTAAGAGTATGAGAGATGTAAGTGAGAATGGGCAAGGAGTTAAACACATACAAAATGAGAATTGAAATGTTAGCAGACAAAATCTAAAAAGGAGCAAGCAAATGGGGATCAGAGTTGCTAGGTATGTGGTGGTAAATTTAATAGCTATAATGAGTATAATTGTATTTCTGCTTGTGTTTGGAGGAGTGGGAAAAATCCCTGACCCAATGGAAATTCAAGAAATATGAAGAATATCAACCAGAAAATAGACCAAATACAGCGAAAGGAAAATTGCCTATGTGGAAAAATGTAAATGATGATTAAGGAGATTAAAGAGGAGATAAGAGACAAAGTGAAGGAAGTTAAATGGGAAGTGAAATAGTTAGGGAAAAATAGAAAAAATGGAGGATGGGAGAAGATGTAATTTAGTAATTATAGGAGTAAAGAAGAGGAGTGTGGCCTATGGAGGAAGTAGTACAAATAATGAAAGAAAATCTAGAAATGGATATACATAATTGTCGAAGCATATTGGGCAGGGAGACAACCAGGGTAATCATTGTGAATTACCAACAGTACAGTTAGTGTATAATGTCCTAAACAGAACTAAGAGACTAAAAGAAACAGAGATTTATATTAACAAAGGCTTACCACCAAACAAGATAGTGCAATTTAGTAATCTAGTATGCAGGGTGAAAGAAGCAAGAATAATGGGGAGGTAGACTTATATAAGGAATTTTCAGTTATGGATTGAAGGGGATAAGAATGTAGTAAAAAGAAGAGATATGAAATGATAGGGAATATACAGCAGAAGCCAAAGATGACTGCAAGAAAGGAGGCAGGAGTGAATAAGTGTAGGGATAGACTAGATGAGAAGTACCTGGAGACAAGGAATGGAGGGAGAGAAGTTTCCAACCATCCAACTTGTGAGGAAGAGTGCCAGATGCAGACACACTACTAACGGGGGAATGGGGGGAAGAGTGAAGAATACAGTACAAGACAATAACTAGTCTATAGTTATAACTATAGACAGTAACTGATAGTCTAGTGGTAACTAGACCTGGCCTAATAGACCCAAGATCGTAAGTTCAATCCTGGCCAGGGTCAATGGATTTTTTTGGGCATAAAAATCCTAAATATGGCTTCCTTTCGAATGGAAGTAAAGCCATGGGTCCTGTGTCGTAGATTTATGACATGTAAAAGAGCCTGGAGCCTAAAAGAAGAGGCATCTGAGCAAAATTTATTGGCCTTTAAATGTCCTGAATTAAATGGGATGCTGATAACCTGAAATGTTCAAGAACCTATGTAAATAAACCAAATCAGCAACAAATGACCATACAAGATGCCTTCTTAGTTGAAAAAATATAAAGTGCATGACCTTTCTGCACTTGCTGAACTTTGACTTTCTTAGGTCTTGGGCTCAATGGATGTTTCTGTTGTAGACTCTCCCATTTAGTTTCTGGGTTATAATAATGTAAACAGCTCTATTCATGATGACTTTAAAATAACTGCTTCCTGCTGAAACCTTTCAAGTAGGTGTGCACTTGTTGCGTGAAACATTCACTTTGCTATAGCCCAGAGCATTGTGCACGTCTTCAATCAATCCATAAGACAAATGGATCATGTTGGCAGTCTGTGCAATAATGTTAATACAATGATTCCTCATACAATAGCAATAGTGTGTACATTAACTTCAGTTTTTGCAGCCTTGATAACACAAAATATAAATACCTGATGCAGCTGGAACAGATTCATGTTGAATATAGAAAATATTTTCTCACATTTGACTTCTAATCCCTAATTATAATTTATATGAATGGCCCTCACATCCTTACTTATATGAAGGCTTGAACTCTCCACGAGTAACATTGAGGTCCAGAATGGTTTATTAAACACAATTAAAAATTTTAATTTCCCTCATGTATATGGTTGATCTCTGAATTTAAACTCGTATGCTGACATATATTGGGCCATATGTTTATCAAATAATTATTTTGAAAAAAGTTAAATGCAGCTTCTTTGTTCACACTTGAGAAAAGGTGTATTTAAGCAGCCTAAAATTACAGCAGGTATTATACACAAATTTAAGATATTTATGAAATTCACATTTGAGTTTCTGTGATAAAGCTCTATGGTGCAACTTGACTTTTTTTATTCTAATTTTTTAATTAGAACAAATACATTGTATTAAGCATCTGCCTATTTTCAGACTGAAGAAGTAAATCCTAAGGCTTACCCATTAGCAGATGCTACTCTAACAACAAAAATCCTGAATCTGATACAACAGGCACTCAATTATAAACAACTGCGAAAAGGTGCAAATGAAGGTAAGTCTGAAAAATTAAAATTTTGTTAAAACTGTTAGTACCAAGAGAACTTATGAACTTTGAAATTCCGGAAGCTGACAACATTCTGTATAAGTTCTTTCATAGACCAGCAGAGCCCCTTACAGTTACCTGCTTCTCCAACCCAGCATGACTGAAAACCAATCTGTGAATCAAACTTTGACATGGAAAGGAAATATCAGGGATTCTCTCTTAAAACAATCTCCATATATTAGGAGCCAATTCTATATGCACGTACAAATTGTAAATAAATACTCTTTGGGAAATAGAATATCTTAATTGAGTTATATTAATGTAATTAATACATTATATTACGTACCTAATGAATACTTAATACACTCTCACACAAGAACACATCCATACACTTCCAAAGTTAAAACGCATACTGACCTCATCTCTAGCTTTCAAGTGTGGGAATGAGACGAGAACTGCAGAACCTGGTCAACTGTGGCCAGCTGCAATTAGAGTGGTCCTGAGAAGAAAAAATCACCCAGTATGTGGCTGACTTTATATTATTTGTTTTGGAATTTTTTAAGGGATATTTAACTATAGAGGTTAAAAAATAAACTGCATATAATGGAAAGCCCATTTTGATTTTATTTAGATCTAAACTCTTAAATTTACTAACACTTCAGTAACACAAAAGTCACTGCAGAAGCTATATGAAAAAATAGAAGAAAAGGAAAAGCATTTTCTCTTCTTTTTATTTTTTTAAGCCACAGTTGCACTCATTTTTTCAAGAGGTTTTATCTACCAAACTGAATAAGAAATTCCTTTTCCTATATTTTAGTAAATGTTTGAAGCAGAATTTAAATGAACTTGCATATAATTGCATTGAATAATCTAAGGCATGTGTTTCCGTTTGATATTTTGCAGCCACAAAAACACTTAACCGTGGATTATCAGAATTCATTGTAATGGCTGCTGATGCAGAGCCTTTGGAAATCCTTCTCCATCTTCCTCTTCTTTGTGAAGATAAGAATGTGCCATATGTATTCGTGAGGTCAAAACAAGGTAAGAGAATCACAAACATTTGGCATATTATTACACCAGCATATTATAGGCTTAAAAAAAAAAGGAAAGTGTTATGTGTATAAGTATATGTGTGTGTGTGTGTGTGTATGTGTGTGTGAGAGAGAGAGAGAGATAACAGTAACTAGAAAAGCAGAAAAAGGTAAAACACTAAGAAAAAAATCACAGATTTTTAATCACTATATTTCAAACTGCTAAAGTTCTTCAATGGCAAGAAGAAAATGAATATGATAAAAATAAATGTTGAAGGTAATGTTATGCATTGAAACAGATGAAACAAGCTACAGGAGTGTGTGGGAAAAAAAATGAATACGTAAGTTTTAAACCTGGTTATATGCGCTTTATGTAAATATATAGCTGCCATTTCTCTATCTATGAGTAAACTTTCAGAGCTATGTGTAGGTAAAGCATCAATAAGTGTTAAATTAAAAGCATCATCAAAATCCATACAGTGAGATAAGGTATGTTTGGCAACTGGCAAGGGAGATTTGATTTTAACAGAACATCTGTATTTGTTCATATGGAGTGAAATAACAGTAAAAGTTAAACCAATATAAAATGCTTTGCAAAGCTTACAAGATAACAATGTACAACGTTCTTAGAAGAACAGGTAGCAAATGAAGAAATGTTAAATTCTCTGCATAAATTAGGGCTGAGGAATGAATGGCAAAGCATAATTAGTGCACAGGTTTTACATTTAGGGCATTGGCAAGGATATGAGCCTGCAACAGGACAAGGTAAATTCAAAGGGGATAGGTTTTGGCAAAATATACTTTTAAGGTTAGAGGGTGTTCTCTAAAAGTAAGGTGGCATACAAATTTAGACTTAAAGATGGTTACATTAATAAAGTATCGTGACATTCTTTCAAAATAGGTCTGATGCTTTCAATTCCAGGCACTTAAGTAGTAAAAAGGTTAATAAAGTTCTTATTAGAAGTTTTAGGTTTGCATGATAGGGAGTGTCAGCATAAAGTGACATCACATCGATAGTGGCCAGAAGTATATTAGAATGTGCAGAACGGTCAACTTTCTTTAGCAAACTCAAAAAATGGAAGGAATCTTTGATATAGAATGGCCCAGGCGTAACAAAGGGCTGTAACCAAAAATCTACTAGGGCGGAAATACATTCATTGGGAGTAATTGAAGCTGACTACAATTGGGCAGCCTGGAAGTTCTTTTTATGAATTTTAGGAAGAAAATATACAGTAGGAGTATGAGGGACATGAGGAGGAAGTAGAGTGATATCTTGGGGACTAAGTCCTTCAGCAGTACCAGAAGAAGCAATAAAAGAAGCTATATCTTCATTAAACTGACTGTAGGGTTGGAAGTCAATAGTTCATAATAAGTGATATCATCAAACTGTATATAAGCTTCAGCATTGTTAGAAAAATGTCCTGTAGTGCTATTGAGGATACTTTATCGGCTGAAAGAATAATAACTAAGGATTATTAGATAACCTTTTAAGTTCTGATTTCTCACGTAAAATTATCTTTCAGAGTGATCTTATCTAGAAATTTAGAATCACTAATTGAAGTTAAAAATTGGTTAATAAACATTTGTAAAGGATGGTTAGAAGATAAAGAAGGATGTTCAAGTTTGGAGGGAGGACGAAACTTGAGAAGGCAAGGAATAACATTTGAAGTAGGATGAGAAGATGTAGTAAGCCAATAGTAATGCCATCTTAAATTATGGCAAAATTTAATGCCACTTAAGGCAATTAAATTTGGGAGTAGGAGCAAAAGATAATCCTTTTTGCAAAAGCAATGTATCGGCATCAGAAAGTGATATAGAAGATAAATTAACAACCATAATATTACTAGCAGGAGAAGTACAAAGGATACATTTGTTCTTGGGCTGCTGGTGTGCAGTAACAGAATAAAATTTAGATGGACAAGGTAAATTGAAAATAAAAGCCAAGTCGGGAGCTGATGCTAGGAGCAGTGGTGAAAAGTTTTTGAAGAAAGATGCTACAAAATGAATAGGAATACCTGCTCTTAAATATTGTAAATATAACCGCAATAGTTTACAAAGATGATTCTGATTGAGAAAATATAATAATTTATTTCCTCTTATCAAGATACTATTAACAGTGGTAATATATTTAGGAGAACATGCCAAAATAATTTTAATAAAACTAAGTAAATTAGACAAATGAAATTGCTGCAAATATTGACAGTTATTGAGGATCATCCGTAGAAATTGCTGGGAGATATAGTGCCTAAATAAGTGGAATTGGCTATGGGTGCTAGGAGCTATAGCGGACAATGGCAAATGAACTAATATTCCGTTAGGACAAACACCAATAATAGCACAATAAGAAAGCAAATCCAACATGCCCTGTACTTAGCTAATTGCTTAGAATGGTACTTATATAATTTCCTAACATTACCTTGGATGTCATAGCATAAGAAGTATTAAATAACAAACGCTTAATAATAATAAAGTGTATTAGAAAACACAGAGAAAGTAACAAATAAAATAAAAGGGATAATAGATAAATGGTAAAGAAGTCATAAGCGAAACATGCAAAAGTAAATTTAAATTAATTCAGGTGTGTCTAATTTTGTGGAGATACCAAAATCATTATTCTGGATTGTGTGTCATCAGTCATCGCATTTGTTCTAAAATCTTGTTTAACTTGATAATCTGGATAAGGTCTTAGCTAACTGAGGACTTAAAATTCCTGAGTTAATCTTTTCTTCCCTGGGTTTCTTTAGTGAAACATACTTATGCTTGTGGAGCTTATGATTAATGACTCATGATGCAGGAATGTCTTAGATACAATTCCAAATTCATTTTTCTTTTACCACATAGTCATCTTGTAAATAAATACATTTAGTTCCAACTTTTTAATATCCTTAGTAAAATAAGATTTGTCTAACTGTGAAAAATAAGCATCTGTTTCAGCTTCAACTTCATCATTTGATGCAAATCTTTGTTACCCAGCCATTTCTTCACATTTAGGAACACAAACTAATCAATGTAAGCCAAATGTGGCAGATATGGGGGCACTTAGAAGTGAAGGTCATGCAGTTTTGCAGCAACAATGTATGAAGGCCCATTATCGTAATGAAATAGCTTTCTTTTCGCATGATGTGGATGTTTGTATGAATAACATTCTTCATTTGGTCCAGTAGTGAAGTGTGGTTTTGCCCTTCTGGAAGCACCGTGAGAATCCTAGTAAACCGTAGCCATGACTTTTCTGCATTGGAACTGTTTTTGCTTTCTTTGGTGCCCTTTTACCTATTGCCACTCACTATTTGTACTGCTCCATCTCAGGCATGTAGTGATGAATTCATGTTTCATAACATTTCATGTTATGAAATGAAGAAACTCACTGGAATTGCATCTAAACACACCTGCAAAATGTTAATTTGAATGCATTTTGGTCCATTGTTAACAAATGCTGCCCCCATCGAGCGGAAAGCTTTCTCATACCAAAACTTCGTGGTGGACACAGCATATCAAGTTCTTTGCAATACCAGCCAACTGAGGGGCATACTTAAATTCAGCAGTCCACTTTTTTAATCATTGAAAATGAAGGTAAAGGATCTTTAATATGGAATCTAACTCCTTGGAGTTATACCCTTCAAAACAAAAGTACTTTATCACAGCCCATATTTCAGTTTTATCGATTAGTTTGTTTACAGATTGTTTACAAGTATGTAACTACCCTTACACTCTGAAGCTTTACAGATGCCATCTAAAGGATGATACTTTAACAACTATCATAGTAATTTGGCTATCTTCATGACAATCTGAGTCAGGTCGAGTTTTTAGTTATATTACCAATCTGTTCAGAGAAGGAAAGTTTTTTGTCATTTGTAGTGTGTCAAAGACTAAAAAGCAGGAAAACCGTCTTGTGTTTATTTCCACTATGTTGTTGATGCCCAAGTTTCCATGCTATTGAATTTCATTTTCTATTTGTATCAGCTTTCTTTCCTTTAGAGGGACTGCCTTGTCCTGGCTTTGAGTTAGTTTTGGTCTTTTCCGAGTGTTTCATTTCCTTGGTCCACCTATATCTGAGATGCATTCCCCAATCTGCCATATGGGAAGAGGATCTATCAATTCTACAGGTTAAATGTTGAATGCTTGAAAGTGTGCCATTGCCATGGTTGCTGGCTTATATCAACAGGGAAGAGGCTTGGACTCCATAATCTTAGTGCATGTTAGAACTACAGTGATAACACATTTTGACTGTTTACTGCATTTGAAATATACATATGAAATCATTTTAAAAGTTTATATAATTACAAAAGTGAAATTATCAACAAATAAAAATAATAAAGTGAGGTTTTAAATGTTTTTCAGGTGGGGATGGAGGGGTGGGGTAATCCTTCTGCAATAGCAGTCAGAGTATTAAAAAATTAGTCAATAAAATCAATGAGAATATATTTCGTGGAATAGCAAACAAAATGCAGTAGATGAAATAATTGTCTTTTGAACCATAATTTACTGCTGTTTTGTTTGCTAAAATGTAAAAACAACAAAATGAGCAACTGTTTATCATTATTGTTAAATAAATTGTAATTACGAAGCTGCAGTGAAGTGGAGTGGTAATATATTGTACACTTATGGTTACAACTTTTTTACACTAAACTCCACTTACATAAAACTAAGACATGTTTTGGGAGTAATCACTCCCATTTTCAGTTGTTGCCCGCCTACTGTTACATGAAATGGTGGCTGGTTACCCATATACTTCTGTGGCAGTGTCTGGTGGTTGTAGTAGGAACTTGCTGAGTTCATCTATAGGAGGAAAATCAAAGTTTATTAAATTTTCAATGTTTTTTTATGATGAAAATTTTTCCCAAGTGGATAGTTCCATTTGGTTGTGAAGCTGTTTCAGCAGATTAATCTCTGGTTTAATTTCATGTTTTTGGTCCAAAAATGAGTTAATACCACTGATTTATCAACCTGCTTAAACTAAATATTTATAAAGTGTTTTTTTCTCCGAATATCCAAATTTCTCTTCATTTTTACAATCTGTGTCTGATCACAAGCTGCACATTTGATTTCATAAATTCCTGATATCTGTTCTCTTGGTATGGTGTCTATTACTGTGCAACCTAATAAATTCTTGATATTATATTTGTTCTTTGAGGCTAACATTATTCCATGTTCTTTGAGAATCTTCTTAAATTTGTTGTGGTAAGTTGGATGGTATGTGAAACTTTTGAATTTGTGTATTTCCTTGGTGTTCTTCAGTGTGGAAATGTCTCATCAATTTTTGTCTTTTAAATTTATTGATAATTTTTATTACTGTGTCTTTTTTTGAAACCATTGGTTATAGCTGTCTTGTTTATTTGTTGGTATTCCATTTTGTACTCTGTTTATGTGAGGGATGTTGGTTAATCTGTGTGCCAAGCTGTGAAATGCTGCATATTTATGTGGAATGGGGTTATAACATCACTTTTAACATAATTTTCTATGTGCTTCTTTTCTGAGAATTCCGATTTACAGAATTAAACAATCTCCATTTCTTATGATTTTTAGTGGAATGGCAGCCGTACGTTCCTCTCTTCTTCTATGATAAATTGTATAGATTTATATTGTAGATTAAGAACTTTCAGAGCATCTGTAGAATATTCTATCGGTAATATTACAAACATGTCATTCATATACCCAGACTTTATGCACTTTCTAAAATACATAAAAATGATAACTGCATGAGACCAATAATCAACAATATCAATTCATGCACATACCAGTTGGCAAAAAAATTGATCAACATTTTCAACTCTTTTAAAAAATTCCAAAGTTTGAGCATCAAAAATTAATTTGATTTAGTTGAAAAACTTAGCCCAATTACAAGGCTCTTGAGAATTGATTTGTTGTCTTTGATTAACATTTATCTTTATATTGTTCCCTGATTGTACTGATTTTTATTCATTTCAGCACTTGGTCGAGCTTGTGGAGTGTCTCGGCAGGTTGTGGCCTGTTCAGTAACTGTTAATGAAGGGTCACAACTGAAGCCTCAGATTCAGTCCATCCAACAAGAAATAGAAAGGTTGTTGGTGTAACATACTAAAATGAGTGAACAAGAGTGCAGAAATGAGCTGTGCTGAATATTTTCATTCCAAATAGTGAAATAAAAAAATATATATCACCGGAGCAAATGTGCACTTTATTACAGCACTAATAACATAAATAATTTTATGCAGATTATGAAAGATCTTTACTATTTTGTGACAGTATGGTGTGACTAACAAGATTTGTAATGAAAACTGTAAAACTCTTTGTGCTGTGTGTTAATGTTTCAGTTAAAAAAATGTAGTTATTGAAACACAAATTGATATGTAAGTTGCTTGAAATTACTTTCTAAAGATTAAATAGTTTGTTTAAATAAAAATATTCTCTTGCCAAAGTTTTTCCTACTGCATTCCATCTGCACATTTATTCTTTAAATCAAAGGTAGTGAACTCATATTGTTCTTGCAGATGATGTAAATAATGCCTGAAACATATCCAGTGAACATACAAGTTCTGTATTGTTAACAAAAATTGTTTGGTAACAATACCAAATTTGAGAGTCTCATTTTATATACATATACTCTTGAAGCCAATGGTAAAGAATGCTATTCATTCTGAAGAACCAAATATCTCTTTTATGAAATATAGTTAACATTATTTAATTTTAAAATTTGACCCATGGCTCATACAAAATTCTAGAACTGATGTTAATATATATATAATGGGTGATTTTTCCTTTGTGGGACATTTCCACACCTTTTGGCAGGTTGGTCAGTCCAAGCTTGTACTGCAGTGAATAGAAATCGGAAGTCTGCAGCTGTGATCATTACGTAAGCTATTACTAACTCTTAAAAGCTGCATTTACCCAGCATTATCAAGCAAGAAGGTACTGGAATTATCTCTCTTCATTTTTCCATACATTTCTGGCATGGGCTAATGAAATTAACCATTACCTTTTGCAATTCCCCCTGAGAAATGTGGAAATTTTTTCACAAATGTTATTTTTCAGTTCATCTAATGTATTAGGATTTGTCTTGTAAATTTTTCCTTTAATGCCTCCCAGAGATAAAAATCGTAGGGCATTAAATCGGGGGACTGCGGGGGCCATTGTTGTTAGTGTTGACCCTTGTTGTTGAATATTTCATGAATTGCATGCAAGGAGACATAGATTGTATGCGCCATTGCAAAGTCATGTTGAAAAGCCATTTCTTTACAGCTTATTTACATAAAAAGGGTTGCAAAATATTCTGCGTATACTTAAACATCAATTTTCATTAAAACTTGTTACTACTGAATGCATGAATAATAAAGTGAGCAGTAATCACAACTGGTGCTTATAGAAATTGGTGGAAAGTGGGAAATGTTGAGAAATGGATAATTCAAGAACCAGAAATGTGGAATCTGTTAAAACAAATTTCAATTAAAGTGATTATATAGATATTCTACTTAGAGGTATCAAGAAATAAATGCTCACAGTTTAAAAAAAAGAGGAAGATATTAATGGATATCATTGTATGATTAGTTGAACTACACACTCTTAAAGCTTCACTTACTTTTTATAAAAGTATGGAACCGGTTTCGAGAACATTTGTTCCCATCTTCAGCCATGCTAAGGTTCAATGAACCTTAGCATGGCTGAAGATGGGAACAAATGTTCTCGAAACCGGTTCCATACTTTTATAAAAAGTAAGTGAAGCTTTAAGAGTGTGTAGTTCAACTAATCATACAATGATATCCATTAATATGATTGGCTTCACTGTGTTTAAGTTCCAATTTTACATTTAAGGAAGATATTGTTATGATTTGTGTATTGCATGATACAGAAACTCTCTAAGTGGTCTGCAAGTACATCATATGCATGTGTGTTAATGTTTAATGAGAGAACAAACCCGGTGCTACATATTCAATAGAACAAGAGACACACTGTGTTGGACATGTGGATACCACAGCAAAATATGGTGTGGTTAGCAGAACAGAAGTCTGTGAAGTACGCACAATATTGTGCTTGCTGTGAATGAAATGAGTAGAGATTTGGTGTATGCAGGGTAACTGGAGGTGCACACATCAAGCTGCATTTACCATTTTCCTAAACATTGAGAATTATCACTTATTTCTGATTCTTCTAAGCAGAACACCCAGCAAGGATTTCTTGAACTCAATTTTCAAAATGTATTTTGAATTTCTCATCAGTTCTTGGTTCTCTAAGTTCATAAGTAAAAGAAAACTGTGTAATACAATATTTTGAGTGAACCTTCTAATAGAACTATGTATTTGTTTGACAGTTTTTGATTGTTTACATATAGTTACCAAAATGTCTTACAGTGCTTTATAGTAAGAGTGGCTTTGATCATTTGGAAATAGATTGAGGTGATCTGTGATGGTCCAGAGGGAAAATTAAAAAGTTCCCTTCGAAATTTAAAATCTATTTGTAAATGTATATAGTATTTATATTAAAAGTCAAAATAATGAATAAAATTCAATTTGAAAGAGTGTCAAGGCTGGTGTAAGTAACAAGCTTCCACTATTGTAATGAATTTAAACTTTTGCAATTGCAGCTATTTTAACAGTTGGTGTTAATGCTTCCTTGGGGATGGACCTTTCTTTGGATAGTGTAGAGTCCTTTTGCATTTTTGAAATTTTGCATCCGTTTCAGAGTGGATAAGTATGCCAAGAACTTTGGTATATGTTTCTTCAGCTAACTTTATTCATAGATAGACTTGTACAGCCCTTTGCATTCTCTGCAAGATTTCCCAAATGGGTGAAGATGTGAGAAAGACATATTTGGGTTCTGAAATATGTTGTCTCTTTGTGCATGTCCAATTATTGCCTATATATTTTTAAGGTTAAAATGTAAGGCCTAACCATTTGTTGATTATTGGCAGAAGATAGAGCTTATCTTACATCTTTCTGGTCTGTGTGGAATAGCCTGTGTTTATTTTCTCAACTTGTCTAAATTTTCAGATTTGTTTGCATGTGATTTTTATTTTGAAACCCTTTCCCTTTGGCATTTTAAACTTTAGTCCCATTAGTTAATGAATATGAATGTGTGGACAGCCTTAGGCAAAATGTCTTCATCTTGGTAACAAGTTTTGGGGTCCATCCCCAGCTGTTTAGACCTTGCCATTTTTCCAATTTTAGGTTCATTCAACAAAATTCACTTGAACTAGCAGATTACTTGTTGGCATTGCAGTAAATTTGTTTAGAGATGTGAACTGAGGGTAAATTTGTTAAGGCAAGGAAACTTCTTTGGTTCACCTAACTGTTTTTCTTTCTTATTTGAGGGTGAATGCTGCCAGGCAAATCACATGGGCATCAGAGATGTACATAGATCAGGCTTGATACTTAATGGCCTTCTACCTTGACCTAACAAGCATAGTATGTGATGTAAACAATGGTCTTTATTGCTTTGTGTTCTGTGCAAAGTGTCGTACAGTCACATGATTTGAGAAGCTGCCTAGTTGTCAGTGGTCCTCCTGTACTGGAACACTGTCACTTTAGTTCAGACTGAATTGTAGGTGAGTAAGCATGAAATGGAGACAATTAATGGTGTTGTGAAACACCTGAGAAATATTATTTTCTACTGGAAAACACAAGAGCTAAAATCAAAGTTTTAGTGTATAGTAAATGAGAAAGAAGAAAAAAGTAATCTCATTCAGTGCAAGAGGGAAATATATCTTGTGTAACCCACATACAAGCACAATGATGAGGCACAAGTGTAGCCATACCACAGTAACCCAACAATCAGTTGCCATTACTTATAGTACTAGAGCCATTTCCAATAAAAAAGTGCAGAATGACAGATGCTTTTATGATGAATGTGTTGTAAATGTTCAGGATTGTTTTGGGTGCGGATTTCAGTGGCTCAAGAATTATTAAATATTGGCCATGAGCTAGATATGTAATGCATCTTATATACGCTGATACCTGCAGAAGTCAGGAGGTTGCCAATAACATTCAGCAGTCTGTTGTACCTGAAATTTTAGAGGTGAAAAAAATAATTCATGTGCTGCAAATAATAGACGTGCAGGAAGACGGTTATAAAAAGAACAACTTTATTTCACTTACAGTCCATTACATAAACAAATGGAGTCTTCCTAATAGAATTGGTTGGTGGTCTAGTGGTGACTATACTTTTCTCGTAGACTCAAGGTTGCAGGTTGAACCCTGACCAGGGTTATGGATTTTTTCAAATTTTTGTAAAATTCCCAAGTATAAGGGAAGTAAAGCTGTTGCTCCTGTGTTGTAGATTTACAGCACATTAAAAAAAAAACTGAGCAAAATTTATTTGCCATTTCATGCCCTTATTGGAATGGGGTCAAGAGCATACTTAAAACATAATAATTTTCAGTAGTATTATTTACTTGTCTATTCCCAAATGCACCAAAGTCAGGAGAAGATATAAAATGCATTTGGGATTTCAGCAGCGAAATACAGAAAGCTATATTTGTAACCAATCAAGGTTTGAATGTCATTGGAGACCTTTAAAAAGGCTCGATTCAAATACCTTGAGCAGGTTAAGTTTGCAAAATAATCTTTGGCTTCACTGATCTTAATATTTAGATGTTCTTGCATTCTTTTTGTTTCATGCATTTCCATTCACAATGTTCGTATTTGTTCACTCTGGTTAATTAAATCATTATCATAAAGTAAAACTGCCAAGTTTGTTGTTATGCCATGTTAATATCAAAACTTCAAGGTAAGAAAGGTAATTGATAAATAGTAAAGACAGAAGAAAACCCTGAAAATAATGAATTTCTGTTATGTTAATAATCTCTTATGAATTTATTATTAAACACACACTTTTTGGCTTCACTTTCTGGAGATTTACTCAGGATACGTTTTGTGACCCTCATCCATACCTTCAGCTGTTAAACAGCTTATGTTACTCTAGTAAGCAAAGCCAAAATGTCATGTTTAAATAGTTCAAATCAAAAGAGATTAACATGTGCTTCGCTTTGTTAGATTCCAAATACTATTGAAATTCTGTTATGTTTGATGTTACATCAAAGCTTGATGCTACATATATAGGGTATGGAATGGCCATATATTAGGAACTCATAAATGATATTACACATTTTTTTTCTACTCCAGTTCAATCTGAAATAGTGCTTATGTTTCCAATTTTAAATGGAACAACCAATATATTTTTACATTTTTGAATAATATTCATTAAGAGCTTTTTAATAAAAATTTCCTTTACTAGATACTTCCATAAAAATTAGTTACTTCACCGGAAATAAAAACATTTACTGAATAATAAAACACTCCTATATAAAAAAAAAAACAGGAAAAATATACAAAATACTACAAACACAATAAAATTTTAAGAACTATCGAAATTACACAAATTTGACAATTGTAATTGGAACTAAACACAGTGAAGCTTTTGAAATGTATATAATCAACTACTTGTCGTCTAAACACTCTTATGCTTCACACTATTTTTGAAAACAATGGGACCAGTTTCGGAGCGACATCCACTCCATTCTTGACCAACTCGACGACTGATCGGAGAAAAATCAACGGTTATGAAGAACTGCAGCTCTGCCCTGGTAGTACTTCTATGAACTGGAAATTTGTATTGCATTCTCCCATCAAGTCGAAATTCAGCAGATGATCCCTATGTTAATAAACAAAAATCTTCTGCTAACCAGGCAATAGCCAACGTGGGAACTGTACTAGTCAAGAACAAATTCTCATTGTAATTCTGGAAATAAATACTAAATCAGCAGTTGACTGTGTTTTGTCAGTAATAACATTAAATAAATTGCCCCATTTGGTTCACTTAGGAGATGAGCAATGATCATGTAGCAGAAATAAGGAACACACCAACGTATACGTTTGTCATTCCTAACTACCACCATAATATGCTCAATTAGTTCAGGTTTTGGTATTATGGCTGGATTTTTCAGATTGATACTTCTGGGGTAAAAGGAGTATGATTTTAAATATAACAAAACCTTAAATGGGTAATATCTATGGAGTTTGTTAATGTTTTGTTATTATCACACAACATTTTTCTGATTATGATAAGCTCTGAGAATATTATTAGATGCAGAATGAATACATGACAAATGTGATATAATTTATATTTCTCTCCTGAAACTGTGCTTTATATCCTGTTGTAACTAGTATACTATTTTCCTAAATGGATATTAATTCAAACTCATAACTCCAATTATTCACCACAAATAATAATTTTGTGATTTCTTCCAAAAAATATTAATTGCCACTTATCTGATGTTAAAATGCTGCTGCACTATACGGAGTACGGACCACAATTTCTGCCAATAGAGTTTAAAACACAGCTTCTCTATATGAAATGCAATGCATAACTAAAATTTTTGAGATAAAAAGCCGTCATTTATTACAATAGGATTGTAATAATACTGTACATTACAATGTATTATATTTTCAACATACGTATACTAAGGGAATGAAATTTGTTCATTTCTATTTAGTTGCAATAAAGCTGTCTGTCTCATGTTTCATTTTTGGAACACAATATCAATGTTGTTACGCTTGCCATTGGTTGATTCACTTAGTATTACAATTTTCTTATCTGTAGTTTTCATCTTTTCATATTCTTGGCTATGTATGTGTTTCTTTGAACCGTTACAAGTTTATATTATTCGGCATTGTCATAAAGGCCAACAAAGAAACATTAAAACATACATTGTAATAGCCCTTATCTAATATATGAAATCTATACAAATGAGCTTACTAGCTTTGTACAATTTAAACATATTGCCAACGAATATTTGGTATTTGAATTTAAAATAAAAGCCATTACCTAACATTAAAACATGTGCAAATGAACTTATTAAATTTATATGATTAAAAACATATTATCAATGAAAGTTTTGAGTTTTAAATAGAATATTATGGTCTTTATCTTGTGTAATAATGCACATAAATGAACTTCTGAAATTAACATAGCTAATAAGCTATAACCATACATGTTTGTGACTTTATATTGAACATTATATCCTTTACCTAATATAAAAACATATTAAAATGAACTTATTAAACTTGTATAATTAAAAACATTATTAATGAATGTTTTGAGTTTCAAATCGAATATTATGGCCTTTATCTTGCGTTAACATATGCAAATGAACTTCTGAAATTAACACAACTAAATAGCTATTACCATAGATGTTTGTGGCTTTATATTAAGCATAATATCCTTTACCTACTAAAAAAGCATATAAAATGAACTTATTTAATTAATATAATTAAACCACTGTTATCAATCAGTGGTTAGGGCCTTAAATTGGATATTTTCCGTTCCATTCTCATCAAGAGGCAGATAATTCATTTGATAAGAATGCGACATTGGATGTTTTTCTCATTGTCCAACAAAATCCAAAAGTTTCTATTACAAAATTGCATTAGAATTAAAAATAAGCTCTGTAATGAAAATCCTTAAAAGTGCCAAGCAACATCTTATAAAATTCAACTTTTACAGAAAGTCTCAGAGGGCGATCCCAATAGAAGAATGAAGGTTGGTGAATTAATGATGAAATGTATCAACAACAGTCCAGCTTTTATTAGAAAATGTTTATTCTCAGATGAAGCTATATGGGTTTTTTAACAGACAGAACTGGTCAGACATAGATTCATAATGGATGGAGAATCACATGCAGCATTTGCAAATACTGAATGTTTGGGCCAGTATTGCTGTGGATCATATAGTAGTACCTTTCATTTTTACAGAAATACTAAATGCAGATAGATATTTGCATTGAAGTTACTTAGTACCAGCTATCATGATTTTGTTTCCAAAATCAGTCAACCAGAGGCTATCCGAAAATCCCTTTCCCACTATGGACAGATTGCTCTTTGGTACTTTGATAAAATTTTTCCATAACCAATATTGGGTAGGAATAGTTCACATAGAGTGGCCCAGATTTGTCACCTTTGGTCTTCTTTTTGTGAGGCCATTTAAATTGAAGTATCCTGTCCTAATTTATAATTTCATCTCTTGCATCACCAGTTTGCACCATCTGTGATGCCTCAGCAGAAGTGGGCATTAAACACTACTAAAAAAAAAGAATGTATATTGAGAAACCCAGCAACTTAGAAGATCTAGAGTGTCAAATAATGGAAGTATTGCAAGACATTCTTAAAGCCTGGTTAAGTCATACCTTAAATGATTTTTATGATTGACTGTCATATTGTCAAGTAGATGAAGGCTACCACTTTAAATACAGAGTTTAGACTCTCTTGATATTATGTCAAAAGAATATTAAGTTGATTTCAGTAGCCGTCTCAGACGTATCATGGAATTTGTTCTTGATTAGGATGATTTTTATGGTGACCATCATAGGTTATGTTTTTTTTTTTTTTTTTTAATAAGGAAAGAGCATTTTATTATTTAGTACACATTTTTTTTGCTTTCTTGGTGTAGCAATTGTAATTTGTACAAAAGTGCCTAATATGGGCACCTTATTAAGCATTATTTGAAAGTGTTAAAATATATTGAATGTCCCATTTAAATTTGAAGACAGCATCATTTCCAGTTACATCAGAAGTAGAAAATAAGCTGTAGCATAATTTTTGAGTTTCCAGTACATGACCATTCTTGCATAAAGAGTTTCATGTTCAGGAATCACATGCTTCAAAAGTTACTTAGTGTGGAACTTGAAGATGTGTGTGCATGTGTATTTGCATATAAAAATACATGCACTTGCTCATACACAATATGTGATGGAATGGAAAGGAACACATTTCCTAACTATCCCTTAAATTTCTTTGCATCAGACATTATTCTAATCCTTCAATTGACTTACTTAGACAGTGTGGAACTAGTAACTAACCCTGATGTGTGTGTGTTTGCATATAAAAACACATGCACTTGTTCACACACACAATGTGATGGAATGTAAAAGAACACATTTCGTTACTATTCCTTAAATTTTGCATTTTTGCACCAGACACTATTTTAATCCTTCAATTGAATTTAAAAGTATAGCTATCTAAGAATACAACTAGATTAACTAAGAAAGGTTTTAAACTTTTCTACATAATATACATCTTAAGACAAAAGATGATCTCTTTAAGAGTTAAAGTCCCACTTTGGGTAACATTGATGGCACTTTAAATTTTGCTGTTGTTCAGTATGTTCCAGTAAATGTAATGCACATTGCACACACTCTGGTATCTATCATATTACAGCTGCTTCGCTGAGGAGGGCTGTGCTGAAGTGGATTTAAACATATTCAAGTTTGAAGAATGGACAATTTTTGTCATAAGATGTGTGTTTGTTATAAATGTTTACACTTTCCTGAATCATTGCATTGAATTTGTTTCAAAAAGTAAATTATAATTTGACAGCCTCGGTCATCCATGTTGGTATGGTTAAGTTGAAACATGTGTTGGTACTTGGTTTTTGCAAAAGATAGATGGAAGGATTAGAAGTTTTTCATAATTACTGCTTTGAGCTTACACTTTATTTGTCTTTTATACATGCCATTATCATATTAGTAACAGTAAGATAATGTTAAAGTCATAAACTTGCAGCTCTTCCATTGAAGAAGATCACTGGTTACATTTTCTACAAAATAATTGTTCAGACTTCTCACTGAATCATATTTCTGCTTGCTAAAAATATTACTTCTGATGAACAATTTTTATAACAGTTCTTATGAACCATACTTTGGACAGGGATTGCAGTTATCACCTAACATTTTTTACTAGACAGAACACATAATGAGCAGCTTTCATGCTACCTTACTGCTCTCACCACCTGTTAGGAAATGTAAATTATTTTGAAAGAATACCCTGATGCCTATTTAGGAACTAACCACATGAAATGTCAATAAAAATAAAAAGTTCTATAAAAGATTCCTTTTTTATGATATTTGAACATTTTACTAACCTGTTGTTCAAATTTCTGCAATTTTTTTTTAATATATTTAAACCAAATATACAATATGTAAAATACTAGAAGCCAGAAAAAAAGAAAGGTGGAAAAAGCACAAATTTGAAGATATACAGTGAAAAAGTTCTCATGCTCAGGATTCAAAATTTGGATTAATAGGTTTTAAAGTTCCAAGTTAACACATTTTTATAGAACAAAGAATATGGCACACAGCCTCAAAGATAGATTTTTTGACTATTCTTTACATTTAGCACTTGTTATTTGACATGTACATTCTAAAAAATTATATAGTAAAATCATAGTTTTTCACAAATTTGGGAGTTAAAAGTATTTTACCTGGACAATCTGCATTGTCACTTAAAAGGTCATAAAACTGCAGATAACAATGCTGGTTACATTGCATAAAGTGAACTTGAAGGCACAAATGATAACAAGAAGGCATATATTTGAAAATATCTAGCATTCACCCTCTTAATGAAGAAATACTGTTGCCTGTGCATCTACCCTTCCCCCCTATATGGCCCCTTCTGACAATGAAAGCTCTATGACTTTACGGCTTTGTAGATTTCATTTGCAGTTGTAGACAGTTAAGAATTTAAACAAAATGAAACTAATATAAGTTTATTTTATAAATATCATAACATTAAATTTGAATAGTTTGGGATTTTCACAGTGAAATATAGTATCATATAGCATTAATTAAATTGTACTTACAAAGCTATAGACAATAGAGTGTAATATATCCTATAAGAAAGTATTAAATATGCTCACTAACTCCACGTACTTGTACAACATTAGGATATGTTTCAGGGGCAGTCACTCCTGTCATCAGCTGTTGACCGACTACTCAATTTGGTGGCTGGATCCTAAGGTTTGATGACGGGAGTGATTGCCCCTGAAACACATCGTAATGTTGTATAAGTGGAGTTAGTGTGAGCATATTTAATACATTCTTATAGGATATCAGTAACATTATTTATTATAGCATGTTGTTTAATATTTAACTTCTGTCAAGATTAAGATTTTACTTAAAATTATGAAAGATAAGCTTTAAAAACTTTATCATCAGACAAATAATGGTTAGCTATCTGGCTGACTTTGGCACACAAAAATCAGTTGCTCATCCCTCCAAAATTTAACAAAAGTAGCTCTTTTCATAATAGTAAAACAATTAATAAACCAATTATGAAACATTAACAGTCGATCAGAAATGTACTCAGCTTTAGGTATAAAATGTCAAAAGTATACTGTCATGAATCTACTATGTTAAGACATCTAGGATGGGAATGTAGGATTATGAAGTTTGCCTAAATAAGAATTACTATGATGGTGATAGGATGTTTGTCAAATCACACTCTTGTTATTCACTAAACCACATTATTAAATTATTACACTTTCTTCCAGCCTATCAAATAGTGAGTATTAACAATTACAACGTATGTTCTCTCACATAGTTCCAATTTGGAGGAAGATGTGACACATGATACATCCTGCTTGTTTAGAGGTCTATACCCAACCTGTTTTCTACCAACCCCCATTACTTACCATATAAATGGGAGAGCTCACAACCATCAATCAGGTTAAAGCACAAGACTTGCTTCTGGAAATTTCTGACAACCAACTGCCACCAACAAACACTCTCCATAATGCACCTTTTGGCCCAACAAATAAGGAACAAACTACAACAATTTACACAATGCATATGCCAAATCTGCCTGCCTCCTGTTTAAAATACCATCTTATTGTTTGTAGTGTGGTGAAAAAAGAGAGAAAAAAATGAAGAGAGTAAACTCTAACCTAAAAACAAAAAAGTATAACCTAAGTTAACTTATAAAATTTATGTACATCAAAACAGATGACATCTCCCCAAAGTTACATTAGCTTCAGTTGTATGTTTGTAAACTTTTTCATGCTCACTCCCACATACAGCAAGAAAAAGATGCCACCACCCCGACTTTGGTTGTTTGTGTAACCACAAAAATAATTACATTCCTTTAGAGCACTATTGTTCCTGGATATTTTGCTCTAATAACATAAAAAAAATGTATCACTGACTACTATAATTTCTGTGCAAGGGTTCCCATCCTACTGCAGAAGAAAACTGAAGATACCAGCTCTCTGCTAATTCTGAATCTTATTTGTTACATTCTTCCAGGTTATTAAAATATGAGTGTCAATTACTACACAGTTTTGTTTTACATATGAGCTGGGGGAATATGTGACACACAATACATCCTGCTTGTTTTGTGTTTTTTTTGCAAGTAACTGTTTCCTAGCATTCCCTAAGGCTTGCTACATAAGTAGAGGAACTCTCAACTCTCAATCAGATTAAAGCACAAGATCTTCTGGAAATTTCTGACAGTGAACAATCACTAACGGACATTCTTCTTAAGGGACTTTTCCCGAATAATTAACGAACACACTACACCAATCTAAGCTATGTGTATGCCACAATATTATATTTTTATGCTTAAAAATATATCAATCTAATAACTTATATCATAAACAACAAACTTCTAAAATTATAATTTAAATGTGTTTTAAAATATTATTTTTGACTGAATGACCTTGTTACTTGAATGTAGGCAAGTGTTGATTATTATTAACACATGAAATGTAACAAAGCTTGTGTTTTTCCCACATTTGAAATGAACAGATCCCCCATTCTTAGTGCTATTGAACTGATATACAAGTAAAATGAGCATAGATTTCCTTTATGCTCAGCTAGCTGACTGGTAGAACATTAATCAGCAACAAACAGTAAATGAAAAAATATTTGATATTATGATACCAAGTGCAGAATTTCTATGATTTATTATAATTATTCAAATTGCTAATTAAAGCGGTTATTAAATTCTAAAGAAAGCACTGCTAGATTGGATGGCACTGAACATGTGCCTGAAGAACAGAAACTATACTGTTTTTGCATTACATTGCACAAGAGAGCACATGGACTGCAAGAGGTTGCTTGAAATAATATGCCATTCTTGTCAGTATAGAGGAATGTATTTTACATTGGATATATTTTTATGATAAATCTAACTCTAGCATGGCCACAATAGTCTGCAACACATTTACTATATTTTTTAGCTAATACTACTGACAATACAATTTAGGCATTTTAAATTATGAGGATACAAACTAATTCATAGGTTTTGAATGTAATAAATAACTATAGGTAAATGCATGCAGTTTGAAGGACATCTAAATTTCCAGAATATCTATTTGAGTTTTGATATTATTTTATTTTATTTAGTGATCTCTTGGGGAAATAGAATTAATATAAACAATGAGATCTGATTGATCAGAAAAGCAATGAACAGTTGGATTCTTCTGTAGCTTTCAGTCTTTTGCATTTCATCTGACCCCATGCTTAGATATTTGCATTAAAGTAAATGAGAAACAGTTTTTAACTAATACTCAGTGGCGATTTTTGAAAGTGGGCTGCAGCCCCCCCCCCTCCATTAGAATCAGCCTGAAGAAAACTTATTAGTTTAATACATTTGTTAGAACGTAGGTCATGTTTGTGGATTACTGCTGGCATCTTGCAACGAACCTACCAGAGAACACTCAAAGTCACTGCACTGCAGTTCTATGGGAAAAGAAAAAAGGGGTACACAAGATAACTAACATATATTCCCAAATTCAGGTATGCTTTCATGTTATTATTATTATTCTTATTTATTTTCTTTGAAAGTAGTATATGAGTGTGTGATATTTTTGCAAAGTTTACAATTATATTTTCATTGAACATTGTCATATTGCCAAAATGAGATGTGCTACGGAATACGGAATGCATTTTAGAATTCTGCGCTCCGAAATCGGTAAAAGTTACCGATTTTTACGTAGCACAGAAAAAAGCTTTCATTTATAAACTAGTGTAATTGTCTGCAGTACTGCCAATTTCCCTCTCTGTACCTGGCAGTCCCAATGGCTTTCGTTTTAACTGAAGCTCTTGATTCTATTTCTCCCTCTCCATCACGTATTACATGCACCAGACCGGGCTGTCGCGAATGCAATCCATCGAATTCGTAGTTGTTACAAGTTACAAAACGTAGTACATGGGTTACCGTGGTGAGACATTTTCAGTGAACCATGGTAAGCGAGTTAAATATTAGTTCAACTTAATGTAGTTTTTGTGTGGATGGCAAATACAATAATGGAGGCTAATAAGATCAGTGTGACGTTCTTATAATCGTAGAAATTTAGTAGTAGTATAACACTGAATGAAAAGTGCGATATAAAAGCACCTGGGCGTCCTGCTCCTAATATTAAACATTTCTCAGTGTGCTACCAGTAGAAAAAACAAGATACTAGAACTTTTAATTGTGATATTTATAAAGTTTGATTGGCTTTGTGGCTGTGAAGTTCAAAATGCACTTTTCTGTTTATCGTGTTTTCTCTTTGGGATTTCGAGTGACGCTGCAAATACGGCATGGACTGATAAACTCGATAGTGTCTGACTTGCAGACTTTATAATAAAATCCACAAACACGCGAAAGCACGTAAACAATGTTCTTAACCTTGCCCTTCTAGGATCGGTTGATGTTCGTGTGGGTTTAAGTAAGGCTTACAAGACTCAGTCTTGTGACACAACAATGAAGTTCGCAAAACAGAGAAGCGTTGTCCAAAATATAAACTGCATAAATTTTTGTGTCTCAAATAAGCTAGCACTAAGAAGTCGCGATTAATCTGAGAATTGGCAAAACCCCGTTTTTTTATGTCATTAATGAAATGCACTTGTGAACTCGATTCAGTGCTTAAATCTCATTTAGATAGCGCTTCTTCCTTTAAAGGTATATCCTAGAGTATTCAAAATGAACATATTGGAGGTCTGCAGAGAATATATTTTTTAGAATATAAGAGGCTGAATGTGTGGCTATCCTGGTGGACGAGACAACGTACATATCAGAGTTTCCAACTTGTCCTTGTGCTAAGATTTTGTGATAGTCGAGGGTGTCCTGTTGAGAAATTCTGCGGTATCTTTGAACCTGACCAAAATGCAACTAATATAGAGCAGTGCATTTTATTGCATGCTCGCAGTAATTTTAAAGAATGAAAAGAATAAACCTACTCAGACATACGATGACGCTGCAGAGATGAGTGGAGCAATGGATGGGGTGCAGATGAAAGTTAAGGATGTGTACCCCAATGTTACCTTCTTACGCTGCTTTGCTCATTAATTAAATCTTAAGAGCTTGTAGGCAAAATACTAAAGCCAGAATATTTTTTGCGAACTTTAAATGCCATCCCAGTGTTCTTTTCTCGATCACTACAGAGATCTTGCGTTTTGGATTCTTGTGTACCAAACCGAATATCATCTGGTGGCGCAACTAGATGGAACTTACGAGAAGAAAGACGCTTTGATTAAGTGCTTTGAAACTCCCATGAACCCCAAAAAGTCTAGTATCATTACCATAATGGAAGTCCATGCTCTTCTTAAAAATTTGCAGGATCAGAAATTTTCTTTCTGAATCCCATTTTTTCACAGAATTATGTCACATGTTGACATCCTTTATAATCAACTACAGCATAGATTGGCAGATGCAGCTACTGTTCAAAGCCATATTACTAATTTTGATAGTGTTATTTATGGTATCAGGAATTCGGCTGAAGAAAATCGAGAACATAGTGCATTTGAAAATTCAATTGAATGCCGCCAGGTTAATGACAGCCAGTCAATAATTGTAGCCACCAAGGAAGTGTACGATGTTATTCTTACTCAGGTAAAAACACTCTTCCAATTTACAAATCAGGTATGGACTCATCTGTTGCCAAGCGGTTTTGACAACTACTGCAAAACATTTCCTGAAAAAGAACTGATTGAATGTACTAAACTATTTCCTGTTTTTGACAAAGAAAAATTACACACTGAATTATCTGTTCAGTATTTGAATGGAATTCAGAAAGCTTCTACTCAACTGTTGCATTCATCATTTTCGGAAGTTTTAAAGCTCCTTCATATTCCTGTAACTCTACCAATGACTACTAGTTTTTCTTCTTTGAAGAGAATCCAGATTTATCTGCATAGCACCATGAGCAAGGAGCACTGACTGCCCTTGGAATGCTTTCAATGGAAAGGAGCATGGTGACAAATGTCCTGAACTTCAACGAAAAGTTATTCAGAAATTTGCTTCCTGCAAATTGCAGTGCATGGAGCTTATGCAAGTGCTGTCTCAAGGTATGTAACCATTTCATATTTTTTCTAGCAGCCCTCCAACTTGTTAAAGGTATGAGCTGCCACTGCTAATGCTTATTCTTTCAATAACAAATTTATAACAACAGAGTTGTTACTTTATAAATGGAGATAAAGAAATCAACTATATTGCTCTTAATGGTTTTTCATATACCAGCCAGGTCTTCTGAATGAGAATAAAATAAACATTTATCTGTGTATTGACGAGACTACACAAAACTTTATGCTAGCAATTTGCTACTATCTAATTTGAAACTTATGCTGGTGGGATGCATACTGATATATAACAAAGTAAACTTGTTAGAAATAGGTACATACTAACAGGGTGAAAAGACGCTGCAAATTAGAGGGCAGCCTTAAAATTTTAATAAAATGCTTTTGTGCCATAATGCAAACCTGATTAACAGGAAATGTGACTATAATTAAAATCAGTATTAATTCTGTTGCATAGTGCCTAAAATTGTACATTTCAATAACAGTGCTTCTTTTTTATAGAAAAATGCAGGTAACTTTTCACACACACTGTTCCCCATACAGTGATGGTTCTGTGTTGTTATATTTGATCATGATCTCTTCAAGCATTAACAATGGCAATTCCCTTTTATAGCTGATGACTGCAAATCAGATGTTGCTATAGTGTTCAGTAAATTTCTTGTTGCTTCTGAATTTCAGAACATAGTTCATAATTGTGTACAAAACTGAGAGCTTAAAATTGAAATCAGAATGAGGTTAACTCCCAAGTCAAATGAAAATGCATCCAAACCAATTGATAATTGAAGTTTCAAGATAGGTTAAATTAAAGAGAAAGGTCATGAATGTAGCAAAGTAATACTGAAGCTGGCTTATTTAGGTTATACCAACTATGTACCTATACCTCTGGCAGGGATATTGTTGATATGTTCACTGGATTTTATTAAGCATTAACAAAACATTATTGCAGTGTTTTGGTAGCCAAGAGTTAGGTTACAAATTCAAATTTTAGAAATATGCAATATAAATTTGCATTGTTAACTGGCAGGCTTGGTTTGAATTCTAATTGTGACAAAAGGTGTAAGTTCCCACCCCAAACTTTCTTTTACTCTGAAATGACAAGTGCCAAGAAAAGTGAGGCTCTGGGCTCATTTAGGCATTATATACATTCTTAGAATTAGTAATCTGTCCCCACAATAAATGCTTGTATTTCTTATTTAGGAGACATTCTACTACTACAGCTAAGAACAATAAATCAGAACAACAGGTTAATCATCATAGTGACACTTGACATAGCTAATTGTTTTTAATGAAATTGCAAATCTGATAAATTGAATTTCACCCAATTGTGCCAGGAAGCTACATTTAGAGGAAATTATGAAACTTTCAGATAGCTTTTAATGTTTTTTTCCAAGGTGTTACTAAAGGTGAAAAGTCTACATCACATTTGCAATTTTTCCCCTTCACCAAAAGTTTGAATGGACATCATTCTCCAGAACAAATACAAAAGATACTTCTAAACAAATGACATTTGGAAGCTTGGAACTGACAGCTCTGCCTGAATTGTATATAATACTAATGGAAAAAAATTGTGCATAACTCCTTAAAAGTATGTGCTCATACATTTTGATATCTTTTGTTGTATTCCAGCAGTTGAAAACACCAGGCCAAATTACAAGTTTGTACCTGATTGCTTCATTTCTAAGCAGCAAGTGCAACACAGTTGCTAAAACATAACATCATTGATTGATAATGCACTGGAATCCTCTGCTGCTCTGCTTTGTAGTCTTAGTATAATTCAGATTTGGCTCGTGTGTCTACCCCTGTTATACTCAAGCTAAAAAAAGCTAATGTATGTTTTAGTACCTATAGCTGACTGCTTGTGCTGATCTGTACCATAAAGATACAGCAGATAAACGCATCTTATCTGCAGTAGACTAGGTAGGATTACACATTATATTCAGGATTCCTTCATTAAATTCAGGTCATTTTTCACCATTATTATGGCTGGACTATTATACATATGAAATGAAATTTGTTCATGCCTAAGGCTGAATTTATAGTACAGCACTTGATTACAAACATGAACCACTACTGGAACCAGCATGTCCATTTACAATATATCTTCCAGAAAAACACTGACAGCTCTTCCAAAAAGACTTTAGCAGAAAAACTGTGACTATTTCATGTTTCTTTTTATATATACAGGTAATACTTTTCCTGCATACAATACATCTTAAAGATGCATAGATATCCTTATCCTATGACTTATGTACTTTGATTTAGTGCTAGGTTAAATAAAGTAGTAGTAAATGTGGTTATCACGTGTAGTGAATATGTATAAGCTGCAGGAGGTTAAAGGTCATAATGCCTCCATGTCTAGCCTGAATGATGCCAAAGGTACAGCGCTTCAGTAATGCTTGTTATTATAGGATTTGATATCAAGTTTCACTCTCTGAGATTATCATTAATAATTCATTATTATTACTATCATTAGTTGCATATACTAAGTGCATAAATCCTTAGGATGAAAAATGGAGACTATTATATTGTTGGGGATCAGAAGTTGCTGAAGCCATAACTTTGAATTAAAAAAAATAACCTAAAATAAAACACTGAGCCATTAGGCTTGACTCAAGCAGTTTTTAAAACTGCATGCTTCATAAATGTAGCAAATGTACATGCCTTAATATACTCCTTAAGAATGAAGAAATAAAAATTATATGAAAAACCAAAATGAACACCCAAAATATAAAATTTTGGCTTACTAACCTTTTTTACACTGGACACTTTTACCTTTGTTGGGAATTTTCTTTTATAACTAAAAAAGTAATTACTATCATTTAATAGTAAGTACCAGCATGAGATGTTGAAGCTTTTCCTTGCAACCCTTTTTTAGAGATGAAGAAAGTATGTACAAAAGTGAATATCAGGCAAATTTTAAATTTAAAATCTGTCATAGGACTGTTATCTTAAAATAACAGACCTTTCTGTTTGTAACATTCTGTACTATGAAAAGCATAGATCAAATTAACTTTATGAATATTTGTAATTAATGTTAGCCTTCCATCGGTCGCTTTATATTATATTGATAAAAGTGTACATTTTTATGGTGCTAATTTTCAAATTTCCATTATTGCATCTTTAAAATTACAATGTCTTTCTCCCTTCACACATATTAAATACCAGCAATAGAATGTTCCAGTTTTGTCCATCTACCACTTTGATAAGGATGTAGGCCATGAGATTAAGAAGGGAAGCTGCTAAACATGAGATAACACAATTCAATAAAACCATACCAGATGTTGATAATGTACAACCTATAGTGTTATTAGAAAAACATGTTTGACAATAATTATTTAGTGTCCTATGTTGAACACTGGGCATCAATGCTCAAGTAATTTAGATTGTCAGTGGGTTAGAGAATATGTTATTAGCTGTTTCTTAATGGTTTATTGGCTCTACCACAGCTTCTAAGAAGTATTCAGACAAGGGACATTCAAGAATTCTTTACAGATGCTCGAAGTAGGTTTAGGCCACCTGCAGAACCTAATGAGGAAGTTAGATCAGAAATGACACAAAAAAACTGCTATATTGTTATTCTTGCACTCTACAGGATCAGCTGACTAAGCCATGTACAAAAGATTGTAAGTAAATTATCTTAGCAACTATGTGGCTGTAGTTTGTATGGAATGCTATCCTGGAAAGAGGAGATTCCTTGAGATGACTAGGTATTTGAAAAATATTGAGAACAATACTGTAAATTGGACTTCTAGAATGATCATTGAATTCTTGTATTGTGCTATAAGCAATAACTGTCATAAATCTGCATTATGGAAGTCTCAAAGTAACCAAATTCAGTAAATATGATTGCTTCTGATTTGTAGTAAGTAGATAGGAAAAACAAAAAATCCATGCTTTAAGAAGAAAAACTGCAACTCAATGCTTAATAATAACAATAATAATATGTTTGTTTTCTTTACCCGGCAAAGTTAAGACCGTAAGATCCCCTCTTCCATTTTACCAGAGACAATTGCTATATAAACCATACACATACAAAACATTTAATGGCATTCACATTTGAGCATAGTACTTGTTGAGTGAAAATGGATCAAAAGATAGTGCAAGGTTGAGGTGCATAGAATTTGATGAAGAGAAATGAGCAAGTGTGATTTCCTTCTAGCATCCAGGAACATCTAGCATTCAAAAGCTGGAGTGATATGAACTGGTTTACGTAGATGAATACAGGCATTGTGAACACATTGTAGTCTTTGCCCAAGATTGATGATGTCAGCTCACAGAATGCCACAGTAATTAAAATTTGGCACACCAATGTTGATGCAAGGGTTTTTACAAATTGAATGTGAGAAATTTCTTAAGCTATTTCAAGTAATGGAATATTGAACATATTTTTTTTACAAGTTTCTTTGTATGAATTTGCAAATTAAGATTATTGTCAAAGTAGACTTCCAGATTTTTACATAGGATTTTATTAGCACATTTGTTTCATTAGGACATTACAAGAAGCTTGTGGGAGAAAAATACTATCGTCCCAAATTATTGCAAGATTGGTGGTGAGATCAGTTAATAGAATGCCATAGTATTGAAATGTGGCACAATACCTGATGCAAGGTTTTTTTTCACATTGAATGTGAAAAAAACTCTTAAACTGTTTCAAGGAGTGGAATATTGAAAATATTTTTACAAGCTTCTTTTTTTGAATTTGCCAATTAAGGTTACTGTCAAAATAGATTCCGAGATTTTGTACATACGAGTTTATTGGCACTTTTGTTTCATTATTTCTTTAGAGCATTGCAAGAAGCTTGTGGAAGAGAAGTTCAACCATACCAAACTACTGCTAGATGGATGGAAGCATTTTGTCAAGGAAGAGGGAACTGTGAAAAAAGACTACAAACTGGTGAACCCATTATTACTTCCAACAGATTATTTCCATGTTGAGGCTGTAAGGGCTTTATTGGAAGAGGGCAAGCACATTGAATATTATGAGGAAATTTCCATGGAAATTGGTATTTCAGCACCATTTGTTTATAAAATTTTAGTAAAGAAACTGAAAATGTGGAAAGTTTATGTTTGATGGGTTATGCATAGTCTAAATGAAATTGGAAAGTGGCGGCAACTGGAGACAGTAAGACTGCATCTGGAGCAATATGAACATGAAGGTTTCTTCATAATCCCTTGTTTTTTAATATAAAAAGAAGCTCTGCAAGGCATTTACTTTCAATCAAGACATGACATCCAAAGGGCTTTAGATTGATCAGTGAGGAAGATATCCAGAAATGATGCTGCAGATGAAGTGAGCAGTTTTTCAAGGATTTGGCAATGTATTGTTAACATGGCAAGGGACTATTTGAAGTATGTTATGCCAATAAGTAATTTAAATTTAAAGTGCAACAGTAACTATGTTGCTATTACTTTTTGAATGCCTTAGTGTGATAAACTGACATGTTTTGTTATTTTTTGAGGTATGTAACATAACCGGATTACTCCTGTATTAATAATGTATTTAATATTTTTTCTATTATTTCTGAAGATTTGTTTCAAGTTTGTAACTTGTACTGCTATTGAAAATTATATGGTGAATTTCTTGTTGCACCATCCATATATGAATGAACTAGATATTCTCAAAATAAACCATAAAAGTGATAAAATGAATATTATAATTAGTAAACTATATGACATTTAGAATTAATTTATAATTTATACACTGTGATCAATTTTATTTACTTTAAGAGCTATTTATTTTTATACATGTTCGGATAAGGTAACAAATGATATTATAAATGTATATTTGAAGAAATGTATATATCAGGAACTGAAAGAAAATACATTAAAATGTATGGTAAAATTATCTGTTATTAAACATATACAATAATGTAGTCATTATTTCAGGACAATGTGAAATAATTAAAATATATTGTGATGGAATTTTATAATATTGCAAACCAATGGAAGGTTAAAAATATTTAAGTTATTAAGAATTGCAGAATAATTAATTAATCTAAGAGTATAGGTGTGGCAGCAAAATGATTTCATGACTTTTGTTACCTTAAATAAAGTTAACAGAACAATGTTTTGTTAATGTTTTAATTTTTATGTATTAAGCATAAAAACTTCAGCCTAAAGAATACACATATCTAATCCTATTTAGTTTCATGCATCCTTTAAAGAGATTACGGTACTTAATGAGAGTGAAAATTAAAAATAATGCTTTTCCTCTTGAAAAGATAGTTTTCTTTTGTATTTTTACATTACTTTTCAAGGAAGAAAATATTTATTATGCATATCCAGAGAAAGAAAATTCAGATTAAAAAAATCCCTGAAGACTCCTGTTTGAAGCAAAGATAGGTGAAGCACTCAGAATACCAATGCTATAAATCCAAAATTAGATATTTGCTAAAACAAGTGGAATGTGTTTCTTAATATGGTATTTTTTCACAGAACTAGAGAAACAAGTCCATAGTTGAACCATTTGTCTCTAGATCATAGCATTTTATAGGACTCTTAAATCATCTAACCATATTTCCAAAAATAAGTCTAGCAAATGTACCACTTATATTTTTAATATTTATGATTTGATTTTTCTCATGAAAGTCATTTTAAATATATTTTGTAATCAAACTACAGCAAGAATGGTCAGAAGAACCTACTGTTACAGATTATGCATGTGATGCATTTGGGAGTATATCATATATTGATGTTGAAGAGTAAAAGAAGCTTTTTGAAGCCTTTAGTGATATGCAACTTAAATTGTATTGTATTTCATTCATCCTTTTTATCATATTACATGAAATAGGACACATCAAAAAAGCTACAATTTAACATAATAGCTTGGAATTAAGTATAAACAGATATTTAATATAAGTTGGAGTTGCTATTTACAGATATTAATAAAATTAATTTCAAATTTGCAAGAAAGTCTAATATTTGCGTATTTCTATAAAACTAGCTTAAACTATAAAATTGATATTAAATTTCTATAATACACTAGCAATGACATCAAGAGAGTAATAGTAATAACTGATAATCTATTGTGAATTACAAATTGAATAACAACAATAGAAAATCTAATCTTTTCAACAAAACATATTTGTACCTACTATCTAGATAACTATAGACTATATATTGTCCTGAGTTACTAAATACTGTAATGAATATTACATTAAGATTTGCATTTGGTGGTATAATTTTAATCTCTGTTATTAATCATTCAGAGATCTCGTACAGAGCTATAGGACTAGTCAATACATTGTATTTTACAATGATGATAATGTAAAATTCTTTTGTCATTACAATATCATGAATAATCAGTAAGAGCAGGAAATTCTAGTTAATATTAAAATACTCAACAGCATTTTCAGTCTTCAATGTTTATACATGTTTTCACTGTAGGACATTTTGTTGTGCCCCATATTTTTTATGTGTTGCTACTGCATTGAACCAAAGTTCTTTAAGTTTGGAAACAGGATTATAGCCATTTTGAAAAAAAGAGTATACTGGAGATTTATATATATTTGTAAATTTATTTATTAGGTTATATGCATCCATGCAAATATGTTTTATCTACATAGTGCATATAACATTCATTGGTGGAATAAAACTGTAATAGGAATTTATGTTTTGAATGGTTTAGGATTTTCACAGTGAAATATAGTATCGTATAACTAATTATTTATGAGGAAATTTGTCTTTGAAACATGTCCAAGTAAATGGAACAAAACTAGTGAAATTATAAATAATTTGTTATAGAAATTTATGTATTTCTAATTTGAATTTAGCTGCTGATGTTATGTTCTTCAAATATGCAGGTAACAGGTTATATAATTTTTTGCTATTATATTTAAAGAATGTTTAAAATTAAAAGGACGATTATTCTATGAATATTGTATTTACTCTTATTATGCATATCATATGAATGTATATCAGCATTGGTTGTAAAATTTATAGCAATGTTCTTCACATGGATGAGTATATGTATAATATGTATATAAACAGGGCAAGGTCACAAGAACTTCTGTCAAATACAAGCAAAAAAAATTTTTTATGAAATGTTTAAAACCAATAAAATGCCACGAATATAGATAAGACAAATTTTATTCAATTCAGAACAAAGAATAAATATATATCAGATCTTGCAATTAATTATCAAGACCAGACCCTAAAAGAAAAGCAGTCATCAAAATTCCTAGGGTTTGATAAAAATCTGTGGTGGAAACACATTGAAATGATAATTCCCAAACTTGCTTCAGCCTGCAATATGAAATATATATGCAAAACAAAAAGAAACATTAGCATACAGTTTAAGGAACACATGAGAAATGTAAAATATAAGCAACATGGAAAAGTCAGCATTAGCAGACAGTTTCTGGCAAAAGAAGCATGAATTCCAAAAGAAAACAAAACCCTTAAAAGCTCTTCAAAAACCCGTAGAACTAATAGCATGGGAAAATATATTCATAAACAAAAACAAGTAAAATTTGTAATTAAGATCATTGTATGATTAAAACTAGATGCGAACAAAGGGTTTGGTAAACTAGTACTATATATTATAAATAAGTAAGTGGAGCAATAAGAGTTTAGTTCGACTCAATTATACAATGATCTTAAATATATCATTAGCTTCACTGTACAAGCTATAACTAACATTTCTAATTAAAAAATTTGGTTAATTTTGATCTTCTAAAGCAACCTCATCACAAAGTTCGTAAAATCCACAGAGTGACATCTTAATACTAAGCTGGGAAGCTAACATTGGAAGCATGCTGATGATGAAAACATGTTCAAGTAAGAGGAAAAAAAATTAGTGAAATTTGTGTGATTTCCTCGTAAACAACTTAAATTTACTTCAGCCTGTTTTGCTGTTAGAGTTTTAAATGATCTCTTATCAAAAGGCACGTTGTGTATGGTATACTTTGCATATTTTCATTCTGTAATGAAATATAGAAAATGTTTAAAGAGGATGATCAAGCAGCAGATTTGGAAGTATTTGTTAATTTTTTGTTGAAAAGTGTTTAATGCCCATTTTTACTGCTGAGGCATCACAGGTGATGGACAATGAGATATATGAGATGAAATGATAAATTGGGAAAGGATTTTTTTTAAAGGAAGGAAATGTTCCAGGCCTAAGTTTCCAGTACTTCCCCAGGCCATTTATGAGGACTGAGGAAAACCCGGATAAAACCTCAATCAAGGAGGATGGTCCTGGCAGTAATCCAGACCTCCTGCTCTCGGCTCCACACCTTAACAGCCTTGCCTACTCATGGCAGTTTTGGAAATATGAAATTTACTTTAAACATTTCTGTAAGTGGAACATAAATGCATGCATATGTATATTTTTCTTACTGTGTGCCAATTATGGATGTATAAAAAATTATCTTTGACATACCAACTAAGCACCCAAACTTGTGTTGCTTACTTAGGAAAACCTTCTAAATGCTTACAGAAAGCAAAAACTAAGACTATCAATGAAACCTTACTAATAGAACAAAAAAATTAATGAATAATTACTGTTGGTAAGTGGAGAAATGAGAGTATGTAATCAGTTCACCAGCTAAAATATTTAATTTATAACTATTATGAATTTTATAAACTGGCCCAATATGCAAGTCCAATGAAATATATACAAAAGTAAATAAATAGTACAGATATTAACTGAATTCAAGAAACAAGTATAGTAGTACACAAGCAGAATCTAGGATTAAAATAAAAATAGCCTGTCATTATTGCTAACAAACACAAAAAAGAAAAGGTCTTAAAACTATAAATCTATCAAATAATGAGCTCTATGTCAACAACTCTTAGAAATGTGTAAAATATTCACTTTTTAGTATCTAATATGATAGAATTATGAAAAGTTACCAAAGTAAATGTAAAAAGAATAAACAATACACCAAATATATTTTAATGTTTTGCACTACAGAATTGGAAACAGAAAAATTATTTCAACTTCATACTTCTTAGATGGTATCTCATCTAAGACTTTTAAAATAGGTAAAAATGAGTTAATAAATATATGAAAATGTTTAACAATTATTCTTTTAATCAGGGCAATTTTCCAGATCACTCAAGATTAATCATAAAAATAAATAAAAGGATGATGTGAGAAATTACAATTATCCTTGCCATATTATATATTAGCAAATATTTTTGAAAAGATTATTAGTAAAACAATAATTTAATTTTTAAATTAATATAAAAATTTGGTAAATGTATAGAATTGCTATAGGAAAAATACTCAATTATCACTGCAATATTAGAATTAATTCTGAGAAGTTCAGGATACAAGAGAAAAAAAATAGTAAGATTTGTCAAAAGCATTTTACAATGTAAAACTACAAATTATAGAATAAGAGATAAAGGATTACACTTGATCTTTTTGACTAATTATGGGCAATGTATGGAAATTTATCAAATACAGCATAATTTCGTAAAATATATATAAATTAGGTAAGGGTAAATTTAAAGTAGAAGTCTTACTGGTTGTTGGTGTGGTTATTATTATTATTATTATTATTATTATTATTATTATTAGGTTTTTTATTTAAGGATGCTCTTTAACATCTCTAGTCATTAGAATTCCATTAAATTCAGGACACTAAACAACTGAAAATTTTGCTCAGGGGCCTCCTCTTTCAGGCTAGAGGTTCTTTCACATGTCTTACATTTAATATGGGACCAACAGCATTTTTTTGAGTTATGGAAAACTTGAAGATTTCAATCCTTTTGGTTGAAGTACATATGAAGATATCAGCTGAATTTTTAATTTTGTTTTTATTCTTTAAAATTTGGAAGGATATTGCACAGGAATGCCATATCCTGCTTTTGTCTGCACCTCTCCAGTAATTTTAATTTTTTCTTTTAATGCCAACATGTTTAATATCCTTTCCTATTTTTCCTTTGCACTTCTCTAATTCTCTTTTCTCTGAATCCAAACAAGACTGACATTTGTATTGTTTATGGTTTGTAATTCATGCTTCAATTTAATATTCTTTATCCTATTTCTAGGAGGAATGAGAGTGGGTCAGAAATAATAATCTTTTCACAAATATATACAATTGCAACACAGTTCTTCTTCACCCTCTAAGACCCATTATCTTTCATCATTGAACAGTTGTGGACCTCTGTCACTCAGTTAAGAAAGTAAGAAAACATGAATATACTGTAATGTTAAAATGAAAACTTCTAAGCTGTTGTGCTGTGGTTTTTGTTTTAAAAGCTAAACTTTGGTTTAAAACTAGCTTTTTATTGATTGATTTATTTATGGACCCTCTTTAACATCTCAGGTCATCAGCGTCCCATTCAACTCAGGGGGTGAAATGGCCGAGAAATTTTGCTCAGAGGCCTCTCTTTCAGGCTTGAGGTTCTTTTTCATGCCGTAAATGTATGACACGGGACCCACGTCTTTACTTCCCCTCTGAAGGAAGCCAAACTTAGGACTTTTATGCCCAAAAAAATCCATCGGCCCTGGTTGGGTTTGCCGCCATCTTGGGTTTAGGAGGCAAGTATGGTAACCGCTACACCACCAGGACCGACTCTAGTTTTAAAGCAAAGATCATGGCTCAACAACCGGGAAGTTTTAATTTTAACATTATGAACACTAGCCGTGAAAGCTCAAGATATGTTAATATGCTGTTGTTAGTGTTTGTTATTGAATAATAATTCAATTATAGAAGTTTGTATAAAGGGAATAATAAACTGTTTGGGGCATTAAAAAATATGAATTAGGAAAATTGAACTTACAGAGAAAAAAATATATATACATATTATAAATTTGTTGATATGAGAACTCTTTACTTTGACATAAAAATTTGGCTAATAGACATTAAAATTATAGAAGTTTCACTGTATATGTAAAAACGATACATCCAAGAGTATGTTAATTAAGAAATTTAGCTAAGTAAATCTCACATTAGATGTTTTGAGAATGATCATTTATGATGTTATATATCCATATTCTAGTCTGCGGAATACTGGAATGTTAAACATGAACCTATTAATGTTACTATAAAAGAAATACATAAGATGCATCTATAAACTGCATTATAGAATATCTTGTAAAAGCATTTTAATAAATAATAGATATGTAATGGTAGTATTCTTGACTTTTAATTTATAAGGAATTAAAGGCAAAACAAATTAGTTTACAATTAGAGTACAGGGTGATTCTCTTGCTAGAGATCCAAAATTTAATTGTCTAAAAAATTCATGTTACTAAGATAATGTTTTGAAAATTTATAAACACACCACATCTTCAAAACAGTAGGGGGGACCCCCACGATATAATGAACAATCCAGTGATCTTTATTTGATTATGTCCTGCATTAATATGTCAACAGCAGTTGGGACTGGACAATATACATCATTGCACATTGCTTGTTATTTGTTTTTAAAAATTGGTAAACAGCTTCATTTAAAGCATACGAGATGGCATTTTGGATTGAATTCAGCAAAAGTCATATACTATCAAAAGTGTTGCATCCAGAAATTAATTAAGTTGAAAGCAACAGGAAGCCATATCATTTAACATTCAGGTATTACCAACAAGTTAGGCAGCATGTCACACTTCAGATACCAACATGAGAGAAATAGAAAGTTTTTTGGAGACATCTCAAAAAATCTTTGGCCCCTCAGATCTCCTGATCTAACATTTCCCGACTTCTTTCTTTGGAACTTATTGACGGGAAAAGTGTACAAAAATAAATTCTGCCCATTGAACAACTCAAAGATGTAAAATGCCAAGAGAGATTGAAGCTATTAACATGCCATTTTCGGAGAAGCATGTATACACATGCTTGAATGTGGGAGGAGACCAATTTCAGCATAGATTATGAGCTCCTGTTTTGCATTTAAAGTATATATACATACACACACACAAATTTAAATAGTATAATTTTTTATACCAAATACTTAGGGGCATCTAGTGAACCACCCTGTAGTATATTACACAAAAGGAAAGGAAAATTATACTATTGAATGGTATACAGCAAATACGTGACAGAGGGTGAATAATGTATTAGAGGGAAATAATTTTTCAATAACTACCTCATAGGTTTTAATGACTAATTATATTTTATCTATATTATTTAGTTGTTTTATAATATATGTAGTATGAAGGAATAAATGCACATAAATGAAATGTGTAGAAAGTAAATTTGACAAACTCACCCTAATAACAGTGGTGGTGGTGGAGAATTATTATTATTCAATTATGAAAAATAATTTATATATGTGTGGAAGAAACAGAAGTGGAAACAGATTCACAAGGTCTTGCATGTCCTGACACAGACATTGAAGTTATAGATCATAAATTCCTATTGTCAGGACGAAGCCAAATGGAAACAGATTCACAAGGTCTTTAATCTTTCATGGTGCTACATTTGAAGAAAAATGCAAAATATACAGATGTTACTTGCATTAAAGAATCTGATACTAAAACCTGACACAGACAATGAAGTTATAGATCACAAATTCCTATTGTCAGGACAAAGACAAATGGACAAACTGTACATAATCGGTGAATAAAAACCTTGAACCTTATTCATCTTACCCAATGGCAGATGCTGAGTTAATAGAAAGAAAGGTCAAAAAGCAACAGACTTTATTTACCAAATGCATGGATAACCATTGTAAATCAAAGAAAGATCTTTTTCAAACTCAGATAAAACAAGAATACTTTTTTGTCAACCAAGCAATTTGAAGAATCTGTTATGCAGTGAATGCAAATGTTGATAGCACAATGTTGCTGGTTGCAATGGCTAATGTTATGAGAAAGAATGTGAACTTAAACTGAAATAAAAGACCAACATAAACCCTGATCCTTCATTAGTGTATTCCACATGTTCACACTGACTCCACTTACTTACAAACACTAGGACATGTTTCGGGAGCCCTAGCTTTCATCATCAGCTATTGACTGACTGATGATGGAAGTGAGGGCTTCTGAAACATGTCCTAGTGTTATGCAAAAATGGAGTGTGAACATTTGAATATATTAGTGTAGTATATATTACTACTCCATTGTCTACAGCTTTGTAAGTACAATTTCTTCACTTAATAAGCCCAGATATAATATGAAAGTAATTTGACCAAAGTCTGTAAGAGGCCAGTTCTTTCACTATAACACCAGAAATTTCTCTACCCCCAGAGGTGTACAGTACTGATGCCAAGAAAAAAAGTGACACATTGGATTTGCTACCCTTCTTTCCTAATATTTGTGCCTTCTTACACATTGTTGAACTGTGTCAAAACTTGTCCTTCTCAATAAAAGTACGCAATGAAATGTTTTATAATTCCTTTTATTCAGTAAATATAGTGATAAATGTTTATAGACACTGAAAACAACGTGATTTCATAATTTGTACTGGTATAATGAACAAAATATGTATGTAAGTGATATATCATTCTAATGTACTTGTACAAATACCATAAAATTTTTCAGTATTTTTCAGTCTACTACTAAACCAAATCCTCATAAATTTCTTTAAAGTTAATTATCTCTGTGGATTTTTATTCCATGTGTTTACATTGTTATGAAATGTGCAGGTCACTGGATTCTGTTACTTTTTTATTTAGATATCTATATCACAGATCTCATAAAAGGTTGTTATGGACTTAGATCACTATACTCTGAGTGCCTCATTTCTGTTTAAAAATTAAAGTTTTAGTTACTATAGATATCTCTTTATATCAAGACCTCATAAATGGTTTCTATGGACTTATCATCATCATATTCTGAGTGCCTCATCATCTGTTTAAAAATGAGTTCAAGTTTGTTATTACTCCACCTATTCCTACCATTAAACATGCAAATAAATTCACTTGTGTTCTTTCTCTAGTACCATAGTAACTAACCTGAAATATTGCTAATCCATATCTCCTGCTTGTATCATTCACTATATTGAGTAGTTTTGATATTGGCCTTCTTTTAATATGCGGAAGTGCATTTTGTTACATTAGTGATGTCCAGTGGATCTATAGTTACAGAGACTTTACATTTTCCATGAATTACACTATGTACATGTTTTTGAGGTTTTTAAGAACTAAGAATCTTTGCAGGATTGAACTGTCCAACCAAGGACCAAACGGTCAAATCCACATGAGAAGAGGTTGCAGGACACGTTTGATGCATCATCAGCCCATGCTACACAGCTTACCATTCGCCGGTGTCCCTGAAATTATGAAAAGAGTGCTATGTACAAATATGGTGAAGGCTTGTTGGGAAAAACAATAAGGATAATAGGTTATGATGTTGAAATATAGCAGAGCTATAAGAGAAACACTCCACGCTTAAAGGTATTTAATTTTGAGAGCCTCAAAGAAGGTTACATCCCTGTAAACATTAATTACTGGAACACTTAACCTCAAAGCACAGTTATAACTGATGGAAGAGATGCATTTTACCATTACTTGTTGCACCTGCAACAATGTGTAATCTAAAACTTATAATAATTACAAACTTTATCAAACACAGAAGATATATTTGGGCACACAAATTAATCCTGGGGTGGGAGCATTTTACCTTCTCATCATTTTCCCTGCCTTTAGAGTAAAACTGTTCCTCTGTCTTGTCAAAAGACAGTATATCTTGCACAGATATACTAAAAGTGAAAATGCTAGTTCATGCTTAATATGAATGAATTTTATTTCAACACACATTACAATTAAATTTATATTTTACACTTCAATTCATAAATCACCAAATACTATTTTAATTTTAAATAATTAAATACAAAATTTTTCAATTTGATTGCCTCAGACCCCATCCCTGGTTCATCAGAAGCTGCCTACTAGAATATATAATTTACAGGGGACCAGGCTCTGAACCAACGAAAGGCACGTCATATAAGTATCTTAATATCTCTACGTAACTACCAAACTAAGGTTCTCCTCTAGTTTAATCACCTGGTAATTTGGATTAAAAATGTAAACTTATTACTGTTACCATTATTTATATTTTCCAATTTATAATTATGGAATTACATTTCTTTCTAACCATTATAATTAAAACCTGGCTGCTGAGTATATAATGGCATAAATCCAATCCTAAATAGTGCCATTATCAACATTGTTATTCTCCTTTGTAGTGCTCACCTTCTGTAGCCATTTTTGCCTCATTGATGTATTTTCCAAAGTCCATTATATTTTTATCTACTCTTAAATTTAAAATTCTTCTGCCTCTTATTTCATTTGGTAAATTTTCCCACTGTCGTAAAAGAAACTGTTTCTTCCAAAATTTGTTTTGTTTATATTTCAGAATATAACGCCAAGTACTATTTGCTTCCTAACACATCATAAAGCAGTTTGTCTATCGTTGACAAAATTCTGTTTGATGTGATTTTTTACTTTCAGTAATGCCTTGCTTAGTACTACAATGTCTTTCTTTTTTAAAAATGACATCTTTCTATGTAAAATACAGACATTTAAATTGTATATTCAGTGCAGAATGCATTTAATCCATTCATTGTGTTAGAACAAAATGCAATCTGTCCAAGAAATGCTATTTTTGTATAATGAATACAAATTTTAGAGAATTGAAATATACAAAATGCAACGTTGCTTATTCAATATGAGAAATGCTTCTGATGTGTTAAGATCTGTGCTTAAGAGGATAGAAGGTGGCTGTCTTGTTGGAGTGAAATCTAAAGGGTCCAGGAAGAGGAAGAGAAATCCTTCAAAAATGCAAGGAAGATTGTGAGACTAGGTAATTTTTAGCTATTATTTAAAATACCATTGCATGTAATTATTATTATTATTATTATTATTATTATTATTATTAATGTATACTGTTAAAAGATACTGCAGCTAATATGTTTTGGATGTTTCTCTTTTTAACATGAAACCTTTTTTTTTTTCCTAGATACCATAACAAGGATCCAAATTTAATGGATTTTGCAACACCTTTTCAGCACAGTGATAGGATTTTCAAGTGCGGCAGTATCGCAGGTCTGTTCAGACAAAAAGAAGGCTCTATGCATATCTGAACAAAGTAAAATAAGATAGATTTTTCCTACATTAATGATTGTTTCGACACCTAAAAGATGACACCCATGGCAAGATGCTGACAATGAGAGAAGGCTAAATTTTATTGTTGTTCAGTATCAGGTATTACATTTTTATGTGTGGTGATTTAGGCTTATAGTTGTTCAATGTTGAATGGTACTTGAGTGAACTAGCATATAATATTAATTTAATTTTTTAATATTCCCATTTTATCACAACAATAATAATAATCTTATTCCTCATCAAGCAAGGAGTAGACAAAAAGACTTCTGATTACAGTTTGTTTTGCTCTGAAGAGCCCCTGGATGTTATCATCATTATCATCATCCTTTCAATTTCAAATAGAATTTTTTTTAATTTATTCCACAATTAACTTTATAATTTGTTACAACAATATATCCTCAACTACAATAACTATATGTTTACACACATTATTAACCTACTCTTTTTACTCTAGATCCTAGCAGCATCCTCCAAAATTCAGTTGCCTACCTCATTAACCATGTGGTTACCTGACTAAGAATCCTCTTATTTTCTTCCTATTTTGTTCCCACTTCTTAACTTTGCCAAAAAGCTCTCCCAATTTCTGGATGTTTTTTACTCTTTTGTCACTTAACATTTTATTTAACACTAAATCTTTCTGTTATTGTCCCTTTTATTTTCCATAACTTTTTCCCACCACCATTGCATTCCAATAAATAATGGAACACACTGACTTCTCCCCCATACATACTACATCTATCATCGTCTCCTCTATATCCTTTCAGGAATATTACTTGCCCAACCCATCCCATCCATTTGATCATAAATTTCAATATACTTCTCTTGTCCCCAATTCTGTTTGATTCTTTCATATACGACCATGGAACTTTTATTATCTAAACTAGCCTAAAATCTCTTGCTTTTCGATATCTTCTATCCTCTGTCTCACTTGTTTTCCAAAATCCATTAACATTACTTTCACCTGCTCTAAATATTTCCCAAGCCTATTTCTTCTGGTACCTTTCCCCATCTCCCGATACCCCCTGCCAGGAACCGATGGATTTTTTGGGCATAAAAATCTTAAGTTGACTTCCTTCGGAAAGGAAGTAAGGAAGTGACCAAGAAATTATTTTTTATTTTCAAAATCTGGATTATACCATTAATATGACTGTGTGTACTTTGTTTTTATGACTTAATTTTGTCTCTTAAGAAGAAAAAAGAATATGCAGCTATAAGTTGCCCCCCCCCCCCAATTCTCTTTCAGGCCTCTAGAAATTCCTCCTATATAATAACCATATACTTATTGGGACTGAGATTTGAGATTCTCAGGGCCAATTTTGCAATGACAGCTTCTGATGATTTTCCTATATCGCTAGAACATAGGCATGATAGAATTTTGTATTTTCAAAAGCACTACTACCGACAGTATTAAAGCACACGGTTTCAATTCTAGATTTCACCAACATGTAATAATCAATGCCTTAACATACACATTTATAAATGTTCTCTTAAACTAAACAAAATGCAACTCATATAATAGAAATTGCAGAATATAATGGCTTCAGTGAAGAACTGGTGAATAAAAATGTAAAAAAGTTTAAAAAATTAAGGACAGAAGTTAATGCATTATAAAGAAAGAAAGAAAAATCATAACATAACTTCAGAACACTCACACATCACTCTTGGATTTTCGAAAATTTTCAAGAAATGTCAAAAGAATTCTCATCTTGTTTAAAAAAAAAAAGTACAATATAAAGAACCTCATAACATCAAATTGCATAGAAAAAATTCCCCCAGAAAAACAACCAGGCATTTACCATTAATTATTTAGAATGTAATAAACTGTTCTTTAGAAAAAACAAAAAGAAATATAAACATCAAACTTACAGAACATTAAAACAATCATACAAATCAACTATGGCCAACAATTTTTAAGAAATGAAATAGAAAATAGAGTAAAACTGTTAAAAATCGATAAACTGCCTGTTAGAATTAAGCTTAGGGGAATATATGTTTACGGAATGTCTGCATTTATGGAATAAGATCATCTGATGAATTTTTATGACAGCTTAATTAAAAAATTTTGTAACCTGCTGTAAGCATCCAAGATGCCTTTTGAATCATCATCAGTGGACTAGCAACCGATAATGTACACAAAAGCTGTTCAAAATCCCAAGAAACTTGACATGTGGGAAAAGGTTTGAACACAAACTCATGAATTTCGATATTCTGGAAGCAGACAATAAAATATTTTGTACAAGCTCATCAACAGACTGCCAGAGTCCTCACAGTTGCCTACCTTTCCAACCATGTATGATTTGCCAGTCATTTGACAGTTGACACTCTCAGCACAGGTCTCATGAAACATGTCAATTTTGAGAGTGAAATGTTAAGAGTGTTACCATTATATTATTTTAAATGTTTTTAACTCACCGTTTCCTTGTTCATTAAGAGTGAGGCCACAGAGATGTTTTTAAACTTTTTAAAATATTTTATCTACTGGATATTTTATACATTTTCCTGAATACATTAGAATTGGAGTCATGAAACATATTTGACCAGTTAATTTTGGCAAGTGAAGACTTAAGTGTGTGTTGCTCATCAGCTAAAATATTTAATTATTTATTCTCCTCTGTGAAAGTTTTGCTATTTTTGTATTTAATATATACTTCTTCATTTTCAGTGCTTTAGGGAACTTATTCTTTGTTCCATCTTTCATTTTGCCAATATTTAACTCTTATCTCTATTCTTGGTTAATTGCCTTAAATTAACCATGCTTGTAAAACTCAGCTCTGTTGTGTGAAATACTTTTCCCTCATGTGCTGCTACCATACAATCATACATAACTAAGACTGAATTGATAATAGCTGGCCTTCATAATAACTGGAGGTTGGAGTGGTCGAAGTAATTTGTGAACTAACTTCACACTTTACAGCAGAGTTTGATAGCCATGCAATGGACATTGACAAATACTTAGTACTTCATTGAATAATAATAATAATAATAATAATAAATATAAACTTGTTTTCCATCTGGATGCCTCTCTCTTCATCCATTCTACTTCTATTACAGAAATGTATATTACAATGAAACTTTGATTTTTCCACAATGAACATTAAACTGATCATTGAATTTCATTAAATTCAAAAAAACTGAATATGACTTATAAGCCATACTTTATTAATGTAAGTAAATGCACTTTTCTTACAGGATACATTTAGCGGTGCATACTTTTTCCCAACCAATATTTCTTATATAAAGTGAAAGCACCTTATGCAGGATTATTTCTTTGTAATAGAACAAAAAAAAGTTTAGTGGCATTTTGCCTTTTTAAAAACAATATTTAGAAAGTAAATGGTGTTAGTTCATTTTTTGAATACAGTATATGATTTTTGGAAATATTTTTATGGCACAGTTGAAATATCTCATTCTCAGCATATTAAAATATCTTTTGAAAGCAGAAGTTGCAGTCTTCTGATCATAAGCTTTGCAAGGTTTCTTAATTTTTGTATTTGCACCATTGTACTATTTTAAAGTTGATGGCTAAAATTGTACCTGTCTCCTACATGGTTCAGAAGGGAAGGATATACTGGAGGTGCAGATTCAAATCCTGCTTGGATCAAGCTGCCTGCATGGGGCTTTTTACGAAAATGTGTCTGAACTTTAAAGATGTGCACCTGATAATTTTATGCACTGATGAGCCATGAGCTCATCTGCATTATTTTCATTCATTCAAGCATTGACTTGAAGACCTTGGCAGCTGGAATGGGACATGAACAAATAGTAGAAATCATTACCTGCCGACTTGTTCTTGGTAGCCTGGCAAGTCGTTGTCCTCCGAGATCAAATAATCTCACATTTCTATTATCGTGTGGAATTGCAACAACTCCTGTACTGGATACTGCCAAGCGGTTGGCTGCAGAGTCAGAACGGATTGTAGCAAGAGGAGAGCGCATGTTACGGAGGTCCCACACTTTCACAGTACGGTCATCAGAACCGGATACCACTTTATCTTCCCTGGTGAACACTGCACATGTTACTGTCCTATGAGGTTTACAAGCATATATTAATGTTCTGCTTGGCTAAAACATATTTATATGGCTAATATTCTCAGCATTATTAAAAAGAGGTATTTGCAGCATTTAATTTTTCGTATAATTTAAAAAATATATATACAAAGGCTGACACAACATTTATGCTGTATTCTTGCCAAAGAAAGTGCATTAAAGAAATAAATATTCTGAATATATAATTGATATATTTTGACTTCATTATGAATTTATATCTGAATGACTCTTAACAAGCAAAAGTCCATGCTATGAAAATTAAGCTTGCCAAACAATGAATGTTTCATGCATTCCGTTAATTTTCTAAAGACTGAAATGGAAAGCCCAGATGTTAGTTGCTAGTTTCTCTTGGATTGTTTTTATTTAATTTTTTTATACTAATAGATTTTAAAGCTCATTTACAATGCTACTTCCTCCTTTCCTTATATTACAAGGTACTGCAAAGTATCAATCATTATTGAATGAAATCCAAAATGTACAAGGAACAAAGAATCTGAAAAATTTGACTCCTTACATGCATACTTACTCTGTATGACCTTGGAAGACTGAAACAGAATGGATTGGTTCACGAAAATCCCAAAGGCGGAAGGTTGTGTCCCTGGAAGAGGTGACTACTAGGCGTTGTGTAGGATGTGATGATGTATGAGTGAGTTCCTGATCATGTCCTAAGAGTGTAAACAATAAAGTTTCAATGTTAAAACTAATTATATAGTGACTAAAAGAGCTGCAACACTCTCTCGGTTTGATGTACTTTAATGTTCATTTAAGTTTATCCATTTGCATGTTTTTTGGATAACTTTCTTGGTTCCTAGAGAACATTTAAGCTTTATTCTTTATAAAAAAAAAAATAGCAATACGCATGTCTTAAGATGGTCGTTAAACTGATGAAATGCATCAAAAGTACTTAAGCAAGTGAACAATAAAAACATTATAAAGATTTTTGTTACTTTGATGTTAATTTTTTATTCACAGCAGGTGAAAATTAATTAAATAATTTTAATATGGAATCATTCAATTTTTACCAGCTTACTTAGACATTAATTAAGTTTTCTCAATGCTGATTATTAATGGCATTTCACAGGAGATCATCAATAATTACTGGAACATATTTTAAAGGATGTTACCTTCAGCATCAACAGCCTTCAAAACATGTCACAAGAAAAATGGTGAAAATTAGTGAAATGTGAGTGATTTCTTATCAAAACTGTTAAATTATTGTTGCTTTTTACTGTGAGAATTTCCACCGTTCAAAACCATATTTATGTTAAAATTACTTTAATAAGTAATGTGTAAGCTCACTTTTTGCCATGTTTAAGTGGCAAAGAACCTGGTAAAAAAAGATATTTGGTAAGAAAATATGCGAAGATAGATTGCTTTATTTTTAAAAACATATAGTATACCCGACATTTATCTTGAGTTTGCTTAAACAGATTCCAGTGTTATACAGGATGAATTAAAATAATTTGAGCAATTTCAACAATTTTTTTAGATGTTTTTATGGCAGATGCAATAAAAGCACATTCATTAATGGGAAAAGCATCTTTTCAAGTTTTCAATTGTACATTTTTCATGTGCTTATACTTTCACTGTGAAGGTTTTTGGAATTAACAACTGATGTAATGACCACTCCACTGCGTTTCCTGCAACTTTTTTTGTGAGACTATGTTCAAGACAAGATTTATGAATCACCTTTAACAACTAACAACTTGAAGATTCATATCTGCATGGCTGTACAGACCGACAGATTCAGGTTATTTCACATTTGGGAGGTGCTTGATTACTGAATTGACATTTGTGTGATGAAAAGTGTTCATATTGAACATTGTGATATATGATTAAAATTCCATCTAAGGATTAATGAATGAAAGCCTAACAAATCCCATTAAGGGTAAAGGCCTCCTGCACAAAATGGGATAGCTCTAATCATACTTGGTGAGCCAGTCCAAGTGAGTCATCTCTATATTACCCTAATTTAATACTATATGCACTTAACTTGGCCTAAACACTCTTGACTATTTACATTATAGTCCTTCTGCAGGTTTTATTTCTGGTTACTCTTGACCATTGTATGCCTGCTATGACCTTGACATCTAGGCCTGCTTGTTCTTTTCATGGTTGCATATACCGATCTGCTCTCCTGAAATCTGATAGCATAGCCACCCCACCCCTTTTCTCCAACTGAGAGAAGGAATTTCCTTCTTTAAATCTTACAGGCCTGTCCATTCCTCAGGCGAATGTTTCACACACTGTATTGAAGTGAGACACCTATCACATTCCTCTCCACTTTTCTCTGGCATCCTTGAATTGCATTCATTGTCTTATTTGTTAGGCATCCTATCTGGCAATTGTAAATGAGCAAAGGGAACAATAAGATTCCAGTACCTAAAGCTTAGTTTTTGGTTGAAGGTTGTGTCTTGCAGGATGCAGCTGAGCCCTCAGAGTTTTCTTACTTGCCATTCTTATTTTTATTTACTGTTCACTTCTTTGTCAAAAACCTACATTTTTGACTCAATAAACATACTCTGATACATACTGTAATATCTCGCCATTCATTCTCACTGGGATTTAAGATCTATTTGTCATCACATATTCATGCAATTGCATGTTTTTACTGAGCCAGCATATTTTAAAACTAGTAAATTATTTTTGCATTGTTTCATAAGAAATACATTCATATTAATCTAGTTTAATTGCATTTCTACATTTTTCACTTTTTTGAAAATTATTTTTAAGCAACACTTTATTCTTGACAAGAGCTTTGACTTTTTTGATTCCATCTGACCTTGACTTGGTTGGTCAGTCTTTTTATCAGAATCACTGGTTCAAGGTTGGCAGCTTTGAGCTTGACTTGCTGGTGAGCTAAGAGGCTACTATTTCATTTTCATTATTAATTCCTTAGTCAGCAATGAAGTGACAAGATAAGACAAGTTAAAAACTAATGAAAAGGTTTCAAAGAAACAAGTAAACTGTTTTGCACAGTGAAGTTTTGAGAAGTGTTTTTCGTGGTTACTTCGAGAAAATTTTTCAATGTCCAAAGAAAAGTTATTCAAAATTAAAAATTTGGGTGAACATCTCTTCTAATAAATTTTATACTACATATGGAAACATTATATTTTGCACAGCTTGTGAAAAAGAGGTATGAACTCTTTTATTCTGTTCATATACTTTTATAATTTCATGTTCCATTATTTAAGAATGAATTAGTTTAAATTAAACTTTAATTATTCATCAAATATAATTTTAAGGTGCTATACAGAAAAAAAATTCAGCTGAACCAGCACTCCATACCTCAAAAAGATAACAAATGACTGAGAGTGGAGAAAAATCTTGTCTTTAATCACCATGACCATGGGGAATTCTGATTTAAAAAAGATGCATTTTCCATGCATTTAGCAAGAATTATGGTTGCTGTGAACTTATCCTGGAGTTTGCGGGATAATCCTGTATTATTTAGAGAATTCTTAAAAACCTTGACAAAGATATCTGCAACACATCAATCTGCTCTAAGGGAAAACTACATACCAGAACTGAACGATTCTGTAAGTATTATATGTTTTTTATTGGTATGTAAACCAGTACAGTTCACTTTTGTCTATTTAGTTCCAATTATTAGAATTAGAAAACTTTTTAATAAGTCATTCTGGTTTCATCCATGCATCTCACATACAGTATATGAACTCTAAAAGTTCATTAATACTTATAGTCTTAATATTGATAAGAGTTGGTTTAGTGACACTTAATTGTTTTTTTTTTAATTAGACACGTTTTGGAAACATTGACATTCTTCTGACAAAATGTCTGGTATTTACCAAATTAATTGCAAAGATTGTGGCCTAATATATATAAAATAAAAATAAAGTAACACTATTAACAATGTAACAAATTAACAGTAACTATAAAAGTGACTAGTCTTCTTGCCATAGAAGAACTCTAGTAGTTCGAAATATAGCGATTACTAGTGTGACTTTCTCTTAGTGTTTATTCATTTCCTGCTTTTATAATTACTGTTAATTTATGTATATATATTGAAAAAATGAAAAGAAATTTGGAAATCTGTATCAAAGAGCATTTCACAAATATGTGTTATAATGGCAGCCCACTTTTGGTCAGAAAACATGAAATTGATAAAAAACATACTTGCAAACTTTTAGAACTATTGACCTGGGAAAATAATTTTCATCATCAAAAATAAAAATTTTATCATGAATTTCAAGACACCATCGTAGGATATATTCAATAAATTTTTTAGACTGCCTATAGAGCTATGCTTCTACCAGATGGTCTTCTGATGATGGGAATAAATGTTCCTGAAACATGTACAATTAAAAAAAATTAAGTAAGTGAAGTATAAGTATCACCAAACCAACTGTATATCAATAAAACTTACTACTTCACTGTTAATAGCTTCAAGAGCATAAGTTCATATGCCTATTTTTTTTTTTTTTTTTTTGTTCTCCTAACAGGTCATCAAATCAGGGCAGATGGTGCAGATGTTCCAGTAGGATAGGGATAGACAAAACTACTGATACTGTGTGGGTAGATATATTGTAAATTGCATTGTTGCTATACTGGATCCAGATCTGCAGATACAACCACATCCCATAGCCTGTAAACAATTGGATGCAAAGGATTATGCTTCCATTTTGTGTTTTGTGAATCAGTGCACAAATGAGAAAATCAATAAAATAATTTTTATGTTTTTCAGTCTAACTTTCTAAATATATCTTTCAAGAAACATGCAAACAGCTTCGAAGAAATTGGATCTCCTTGTTTTACTCCTCTTTCCTGTCTAAATGTGTGGCCTTCTTTATCAGTTTTTACTTTGGCATGGCTTCACTCATTAAGTCTGCTCACAATCTTTATATGTCTTCAATGTCTTGATTTGCTAGTGCTCACAGCATGCTACTTTATTCTGCTGAATCAAAAGCTTTACTGTAGTCTACAAATGCAATTTATAATTTCAGGTTGAATTATTCTTTTTTCTAGAATGTGATTTAAAGCTTGTAGATGATCTGCAATGCTAAATCCTGAGTGAAAGCTTGCTTGTCCTGGTGGCTGATTTTCATACAGAGTGTTTGTTAGTCTATTGGTTAGCACTTTTGTGAAGCACTTATATATTTTATATAAGACTGAGCAGTCTGTAATTATTCCATTTGTCTTTAGTTCCTTTTTATGTAATAAAATGATTATACTATTTTTCCACTGCTATGGTATTTCTTCTGATTCCATTATATTGTTAAACACTGTAATTAGGACCGACAATTTCCTCTAATCCTCCTTTGAGATGCTTGCTGCAGATCCTGTGTTCCTCTGGAATCTTTCTATTTTTTAATCCGAATAATGCTGCTCTTACTTCATTCTTCAGAATTCTATAATATTTTTCAGTGTTGCCACTGTACATTGCAAGAGGAGTCACTGCCATTGTTGGAGGGTTTATGGAACTTTGTAAAAATCTGTGGCTTATCTAATTATATTTTCTCTGCTGGCTAAGTGTCGATTGTTTTGATCTTTAATAACAGGCATCCACTGTTTTCCTCCATTAAGAGCCCTTTTTACTCTCCTAATTGATTTAGATTTTTCTATAATTTCCCCTGTAATCAGAGTGTTTTTCCTATAATAAGAGTGGTGTGATTCCTTAGGTCTCTGAATATTTCCCTTTATGTGATCTTGTTCAGTTTTCTACATTCTTTCTACAAAGAGTTTTATGTTTTCAATTAGTTCTTATCATTTTCTGTTCAATTATACATTTAGTCTAATAAAATATCCCATACAAATTCAACAGTGAGAATAGTTCAAAACTTTTTGACTAACCTTCAATTTTCAAATTGCAATTGTTCAATTGATTTACTCAAATTCCCTTAAATAAACAGCTAAACATGATATCGAGTCTTGTAAACCTACCACTAAGGGACTGCAGTAATTCTCTGGTCTCTACATCAAATAAGCTGGCTGTGCGATCCCAGGAGGCTGTGATAACCTGATCGCCACCTGGTAGCCAATCTGCTGCCATCACAACTCCTGTGTGTCCTGTAAACTCACAAATAGGAGTACGCAGAGTTGGTGTTCCTTCACCTGGTGCCACCTCTTCTTCAAAGTCTTCTTTTTCACAAAGATCCAGATCTTCTTCTGAGGAATGTGTTTTCTAATGATAAAACAAAGTACATATCATATTTTATAAATCACAATAAAATAAAGAGTTTGAAGAAGAGAAATCTGGTACTGCTACTGAAGCTGTAAAAGAGTTTAAAAGTGGATATGGCATTTATTTCTATTAGTTTTACATTCCTAAGCTTATATTTTTGTACCACTTTACACAGAAAGTACATTTAGGAAGTTGAAAACTATGATGATACAGTGTGCATTTGTCAGGAATACTCACTTGCTGGTCCCAAGTTACCACAGCTTGCCACACATGGGCTGTTTGGTCACCACTTGCAGTAAGAATGAGATCACGGCTTGGGTGAAAGCGAATGGAGTTTACTGACCCTGAGTGGCCTTGATATTGCAGAAGGCATCTTCCTGTTTCAATGCTCCAGACACATGCTGTACGATCTATGCAACAATTGCAATAACTGACAAATTACTTAATAATTTTACAATAACACTTAATGCAGCTCTTAAAAGATTTATTACTTGTATGAAATATTAATGTATTTACAACACTAGTGTAGATGTATTGTCTTCAAAGAAGTTCTACACATTAGCTGGTTTTGAAATAACTACTGCAAACTGAAGAAATATGGCTTTAAAAATTAAATGCATCAATAAATAAGAGGTTCAGCAACAATTTAAATCTCATAACATAATGCATTTTATTTATTTATAAAGAAATAGCATGAAAAGGTTTTGTTTTCTAATAATTATTGTAATATAAGCATTACAATATATTATGTAATGCATTTTACATGTTACAAAAATCAGTAACCACACTGAACACTACCAATGTAGATAATTCATTATTCAATAACTCAAACCAGAGTGGTGCCATGGCCAAGTGGTTGGACTGCTTACCTCCTACCAAGGCAGATATGTGATATTTGTGGTGGATAAAGTGATGTCTGGACAGGTTTTGTGTGGATTCTCCAGTTTTCCCATCATTAATTCTGCTATTGCTTTATTATCACACCACCACAGATGGCTGGGGTCATTAAGTTGTGGAATCTTGAGTGGGAGGTCAGAGGTTTGATTCCACTAGGACAGTAATCCCTGACTGAGGTTTTTCCTAGGTTTTCTTCAGTCCTCATAAATGGCAAATGCTGGGGAGGTACTCTAAACTTAAGTCTGGAACGGTTCTTTCCTTTAAAAAAAAAATCATTTTTCTTTTCCCAGTTTATTGTTTCATCTCATGTATCATCGCTGTCCACCACTTGTGATGCTTCAGTAGTTAAAATGGGCATTAAACACTATTAAAAAAATTAATTATTACAGAATAATTAAAGGAATGCTTTAAGAATTTAAATAAATTGATAAATCAACAGTGACAGCTAACTTTTGGACCCAAAATCATGAAATTAAACCAGAGACTAAGCTGCTGCAAGATCTTCGCAATCAAATAAAGCTATCTACTTGGGAAAAATTTTTCATCCTAAAATAAGAAAAACTTAATGAATTTTGATGTTCCACCCACAAGAACTAAGCAAGTTCCTACTGGAACCATCAGAGACCACCACAGAAGCACCTTGGGATCCAGCCACCAAATTGAGGAGTCAATAAACTGTTGATGATGGGAGTGATTGCCTTGGAAACATGAGCTAATGTTGTATAAGTAAGTGGAGTTAGTGATAGCATATTTCATACATTCTAATATGATATATTACTACTCTTATCCATAGCTTCATAAGTGCAATTTAATTAATAATGCAGTTATTTTATTGCAGCACTAAGGGCCTATTTCCACTTCCAGGAGAAATTCCAACCCCTTTTTTTACACATTTTTTCATTTGCAATTACTTACTTTAGAAATTGATTTATTCAATTGCGGTAAACTACTAAACATTCTCAAGACAAGTAATAAGTACCTGCAGAAGCTGTCCCAATAAGAGGTTGTCCAGGGCGAGCAACAGCAACTTCCCAAATGCCATCCTTGTGTCCTGAATACTCTCGCACCAGCAAGCAGCTTACTGTTGGTGCCTTAAAACTGGACACAATCTTGCTTGTCTGTGCTTTTAATTTATGTGCTGTCTTTACTTTTTGTGATCCAGTGCTACTTGTAGCTGTTGACCAACAGAAGAAATAATTAACTTAATACATAATTAAAATGGAAATATGACTGAAAAAAATTCTCCTTGTTCTGGACTTGCTATTTATAGAATTATCACAACATTTAAGACATAACATCAGTTTTACTAAATATTGACATTTGTTTGAATACTTTCAAACTGTAGTATAATAGTGCAAAGTTACTGGAAAGGTAATAAATGTGTGTTTATTTGTCTGCTGAAGAACATATAATGTATTTCACATAAAATCTTTACAACAAATAATCTATTAAATGTCTGAATTTTGGATAACAACATACACATTTTATTTTTAGGGTGCACAGAAATGCTTAACTAACTTTTGATAAGATGCAAGATACCACACACAATAGATGTTATAATCACATGTGAGTAAAAATAATGATGTGGTTGCTGAGGAAAGGCCACACAATTATTCTCTTCTCTATTAACTGTATACAAAAATAAAATTAATATTAAAAGTTTAATCTTATGATTAATGACAACAATTGAGTATCCTCAAAAGCACTGAGTATATTGCCTTTTATTTATATATAATTACAAATGTGTCTTATCTTTTAATTGCATTTATGTAATCATTTTATTTTGTATGAAATGTTTATGTTTATCCATTTATTGTAATTTAGTTAACTTGTTCTATGCCATTGAATATTTGGATGAATATATATGTTTGTATAAGCCCCTGAAGTCTTAATTCAGTATTAACAAAAAATATAATTACATGCAAAATACAAATGCTGTGAACTGTGAACCAAGAAATGGGATTAAAATGAATGAGACAAAACATAATTTGCATGTACAATTTGGAGTCAGAACAAATTTAAGGTCAAACTAGGACTTGAATCATAGATCTTCACTAAATGTGCTGATGCTCTGACAATTTGAGCTAGCATGCCATCACAAACTAGAAGCTTTGAATGATTTGAGTGACCTCTTAGATATAAGTTCTCTTTAATGAAAACTTGCAAGGTCTCCAGGATTTATAGATTCATGGTTGAGGCCAGATATTGAACAACAGCTCAGATGGCTAGAGTATCAGCATAGTAAGTCAAAGATCTATGGTTCTATCCTGGCTGTGACCTTGTAACTTTCCTTTGCTCTAATTTGAAATTTTAGCAAACACATGTTGGCTAAATGTATGTTCAATGTTTTTAAACATTTTAGAGCGGTGTTTTGAATTAAAAATGTACAATTTAGAAATAAAACTTACAGGTGTTCATAAGAAATTATTGTTCTTTTCTGTTACGTTGCCACATACAAAACATATTTAATGTCACATGCTGTTGTTGTGATCTTACAGGTTACTTGTCTTCTGGTGTTTTGTCATCAGTTTACATAAAGTTGGATGTCAACATTCTTTTACTTTCATACTTTCATACTGGCTTGTTTTCCCAAAACATTTAGGCCTAGGCTACATTTAAGTTGGATAAACTTCTTTGCAAAAACAATACAAAGCTATAGAAAATAAGGGAAGTACTAATATTAGTTATCAGCAGCTACAAGTATTAAAAATAAATGTGCACATTCTTTAATAATGTTATGTCTTGTAAGAAATCCATTATTTATGCAAGTCATCCCTTATATTAATCATTATATGACAGTAACATCACAAGCAGTGGCAAATTTGGGCAATACATATCCCATTCATCACTATAACAGACAGGACCCAAATATCTGAAGTAAAAACAGGCACACATTTCATAGGACATTGACAAAGACAGTCTCTGTTATGCACAAACCTAAAATACTGTGTATAACAGAGACAATCTGTTAACAAGGATAGGTTGCTAACAATACTCTTACATATAACTTACATTTATGTTTAGAGAGGCCTTTAGAGGAAGAGCTTTCAAAGTCTGTGAGGTCATAACTCTGTTTATCACCAATATTAGATTCTCGTTCCAGTTTCTCATTGAGGGTCTCTATCTTTTCCTGCACTATAAATTAACAAGATGGTATAAGAGAATTTCATATTTCACTTATTATCAGTTCTGAAATCAAACATAATTATTTTAACAGCAAAAAATATAGTTTTGCTATTACCAGTGGCAAATTTAACATATTTGTGCTCTTACATATAATGTATAATATGCACTCTCCCTCTCCTAACATGTTTTAATACCTGCATATATAGTTTTAAAATAACCAGGAATATGCTGTAAGCTGTTAATAAAAGACAAGAAATCTACACAATTCAACCAGAAAACTTTAAAACAAAGATGAATAAAGATAAAACTCCCCACTCACAGAAGTTTGCATCTGGTTTTGATGGTAGCACAGTGGTTGATGATATGTTCATAGTTGAGATGATCATCAGCAGTCAGAAGGTCAGCTTTGATACAACCATTTTGTCTCTTCTCAGACAAAGTACAACACAGGTATGACTTCAGCCTTTAAGAGCTGAAAATGAGCATTCTACTGAACAAGTTATATATGCTATACATAAAAATAATCTAAGAGCAACATCAAAATTTGGATACAATGTACGCATTCACTTGGGAAGGTTGGTTTTGCTGTGCATTCAGAAATAGTGTGTGGTGAATTATCCTTTAGTTTATTCAATACATGAAGGAGTCTGCCAGTCTTTTATAACTTTAATTTCTACTTGCTAATTCAGTATGCAACTTGTCAAGTATTGGGGCAAATGTTTCAACTCTTAAATTTCCCACTAGTCAGAAGAATGTTAGTGTCCGTTTGTTCATCAATATGAAGTCTGTATATCCTTGAACATTTACAAGTGCATTCATAGTTCATAGCAGTCATTTCCACCAATTTGTGTTCATAATAGTTGAACATGTTACATATACAACTGATAAACCCAAAAAGTGATTTATATAATGAATGAACTATTTCAATATCTATGTTTACACTTTGCAATTGAACACTTACACTATTAAATGTGTAAAATTGAAGAATGTCCTTTCAAACCGTCATCATGAATACTGTATCTAGTTTACCAAGTGGATTCAGAAAGCCTTAAGCATCATTTCCCACCATTAGTTTCTCACAGGTATGATTGAAAACATGTATGAGAGCCTTGATAGCACACTCCCAATTTTCATTTAGACTTATACATACTTCCTCTCTTGCTGACCAACGTATTTTTGATAAACTTCTTGTGGTTTGCTTCCTGGTTACATGCCAATAAAATTGAAAGAATCCTGCATAAGGCACTTAATGCTCTTTCCAATTTTGTTATTTAATGCATGCTTGTAAACCTGTGTCGATATATTGCTTGCATTGTTGAATGCTCTTTCCAGTTTTGTTATTTAATGCATGCTTGTAAACCTGTGTCGATATATTGTTTACATTGTTGTACTTACAGTCAGTACTGTCAATGGAATATGTAGGCAAAACTTTCAGTATGGCTTCAGCTAGGTTTGTAGACTTGTATCCTGGGTTTTGCAAAAACAAGAGGAAATGATCAACAAGATCCCCATATTCATTAATTTACCTGAATATGAAAGAATCTATTGATATTTGAAATGTCTGCAGTACAATCTCTTATTATAGAGAAATATTTGGCCTTTAATGACACTGATGATTATTTTTCTTTTCTCTCGTTCAAAAATCAGTTCTATTATTTCATCACAAATTGAAGAAGATAGCTTGTTAGTACCTGCCCCAGATTTCTATATTGTTGAATTTGCTCCACAACAAAAGGATTGAACTATCTATAAGTTCAAGAGACATCACAAATTGACCATTCTGTTATAAATGGATTTTTTTCAACATGCACATGTAGAGGAAGTTCACAACTTGTTAGCTTTTTCAGTATTGCCAATACCCTTTTTAGTATATTGCGCTAGTACATATTTTCTGCCTCAACATATGACCCAAAACAATTTTCTATGGTTCCAAAGCACTTTTTTCTTGTTAAAAGCAACAGTTCAGAGTTTTTGTATTCAAGTGAAATTTCATGATCAGTTATAATACTAGAAATATTTTTCCAATATGAATTGACAAGAGTTAAGATCGTAGTCTTGCCTCCAAACAATTTGCATGGCATATGATAAATGGCACTAGTGCTACAGGAATATACTAAAAAATCAAGAAATTGATTCATCATTTAAAATTTTACTATAAAATACATTTTTGTTCCGATATCAGATCTTACCCGTTATCAGTCTTTGAGAATTAGAAAAATTATTGTTACAATTTTGATTAATTCCATGGTATAAAAGAATGTCAATTATTGATTCATTAACACACCACTCTGCAGAATTATCACTAACAAGGCTATTACTTTTTGTAATGCCTGACTAATTGTGGGTTTATGTGCGAGCCTTGATTCAAATTCAGAAACCTTTTGTTTTTCTTTATCTTAAAATTCTTGAATCACTATATATTTGCATCTACTTCTTTCACATATGAGTCTGTTATTAGTACAGCTTGAACTCAAACCAGCAACATTTCTTATGAAAAAAGTGTCTACTCTATCAAGTGTTTTTAAAACTTAAGCATTCCTTTCTTGCTTTTCCTTTGCTAATTTACAAAATGTCATCCCATTAAATTTTGCATGTTTGTTTTTATCGCTCATATTAATGTCACTTACTTATGTAATTATTAACTATGCAATGGAAAAGAATTACATTTATATTACATATAAATTAAAACTATCTAGCCAATTCAAAATTGTACCACACTAGGACAAAGCCTTCAACTTTTAACATATGTGCCACCATCGCTGACCAACTAACTTGGATTATTTTGCCGAACTGTAAAATAAAATGTTAAGAGAATGAGAATGCAAATGGGCATGGAAGCTGGTTTTTGAATTCAGCCTCAAAAATCAACTGAAAATTAGTAATATATTTTTAAAAAATTGTTTTACCAACTGTCGCTCTTATTTTAAAACTATTTAATAATTTTTGTCAACTTTTAAGTACAAATAAAAACATTAAATCATTAATGATAAAATTAAAATTTCCACCCCTAAAGCTCCCACCTCTAGCCCTTGCCTAGTGGGCTTATAGTAAATCTGCCTCTGGCCATTACCTATAAATATATTATTATTATTTAAAGAGAGTAAGGCACAAAGCTAGCAAGCATACATTAATTTCAGTTGAAAAGAATTGTTTTATTAATATTGATCTAAAATTATTACAACATAAATATTATAGGAGCTTACAGAAGTATTCACCACTTTCTCAACAATTATATTTGAACTAAATATATATTTTTGTAAACAACAGAAGGTTTTACATGAAGATTGCAAATAACTATTTTCATGCCACTATTTTCATAGACAACTAAAGCAATGCAGAAAAAACTTGTTTTATAGACATACAGCTCAAATTTTCTGCATACAGTGTTTCAAACTCCTTTTCTATCTGCATGAAGAGGTCGTGTAAACGTGTTCTGTAAATAAAAACAAACAATAAAATCATTATAGTAAGCACACTTTCACAAATGAAAAGTCTGATATACCTATTTGAATGCAACATAAAATGGCACATATTTTATTAATATATTTAGTTCGCATAAATATTCAGGCCTAAGTCAATAAAATTCACAATTGAACAAAAATTACTGAGACGATCATGAGTATGTATATAAACATGATTAGTTGTATATACATGATCATTAGTTTAAAATGTCTCCCTCTAAGTGGCATTGTGGCTGTGGGCACAGACAGCTCATCTCTGACACTCCAGTTCCAGTTTGGCTGGTGGACCAATGTATACACATTCTTTTATGTAAAAATCTTTGATTTTGCATTGCTCACATGTTAACTTGTTTGTGCACATGAAACATTATCTTATCACTGAATAACACCAATTGCAGGTTTATATTGCCACTATGTACAAACTCAGAATATCAGGAGTAAAACTATTCTATTTACAGGCCCCTGTCCTTTAAGGCTTGCACTTATGTTTATGCATATGGCTGAAATTTAAGTAATTTTGTTGCTTTGTATAGCTGGCCCATAGCTAACTCCTGTTTGTTGCTGTACAAATTTAGAGATCTTTCATGGCAAGCATTCTAATCGAGCACTGATATAATCAAGCTTTTTCCCTGTTAAAATGTGATGTTTTCAATTTTTTTTTTTCCAATATTGGTCCTGTAATTTTTAATTTATTGACTGTTTTATGAATTGTATGTTTGGCATTTGAAATTCTCTACAACAACGAGCAGGTGATTTGTGTGTTATAAAGTTGCAACAAATGAAAACTTTTTCTTTTGTGGTAAACCACACCCAATTCAAACTCTCATAACTAAACAGCACCACAGATATACCCAATGTTCATGTGTTAAAATGTTTACATTAACTCCACTTACTTGCATAACACTAGGCCATATTTCTGAAGCAATCGCTTCCACCATCAGCTGTTGACCAATTGTCAAAGACCGTAGGTAAGTTACAATTTGCATAAAATTACATACTCATATATTATATTTATATAAAAGTTGTTCAAGAAATAAAACTTCAAAACAGTTGTAGGTTAACTAAAAATGTTAATTGGTTGTTGTAGGTTGTTTGTTATTGTGGTGTGCCATTGCACTACTTCATTACAGTTAATACTTTATTATTATTACAGATATTTATTTAGATAATTTTTGAGAATAGAACACCCCATTCATTTGTTTTATACTTCCCATGATGCATGAGGGTTGCATGTGGATTTATGAGAGTAAAACTGTTGGAGTCAAATAAGAGTATGTGTTCATGTAATAGGAAACTGAAAACTGACGGGAAACGTCACGTATGCATGTTGTAATGGGTGCAAGACATATTTTCTGTAGCTTTTTTATCAGGCATTTTTCTTTGTGTGTAAGGTAATTATATGCACTGTTACATGTGTGAACATTTTGCAAATTGTCCATGTTTTTAATGCATATAAATCTGCAACTTTTTCAATTGTGAGAAATAATGCTCTTTTCATCCATGGAAGATGCAGGAGGTTGGTAGGTAGAGTAGAAAAAAATTATACCCCAAATTATGGACACAAATGTAATGGAAACCCAGTTAATTAATTTGTTCCAGCTGGGCCAGTAGATTGGGGAATGAGATTGCATGAAGGTGTTGGAGTGGCTGGCAGAAACAAACCATCTTCAACAAGGCAACCTGCATCTTTTCACTGCAATTGCAGCAACAACCAACGGCTCCTTTAGGAGCCACCAAATACATCACAAAAGAGCATTATTAGTCCCATATTGTATGCACCTTCAGTACTTATGTGCTTTTATAACTATCTGCATATGTTTGTGATTATCATACTTTGCATGTATTATAATGATCATGTGCGATTGTGCTCAGTAACATTTCCACTAAACCACTTCCGCTGTATACTGAAAAAAAATTGTGTTTTGACTTCAGTGGTTTTCCATGTGCAATTTGCGCATCCCCTGGTGTTAACTCTGGTCAACATAAAAAAATTAGTGGCATGTACCATTTTCAAAGATTACCTTTATTTACATTTATTATTAATACATTGAAATTGATAATATTATAATTTACTCTTTATTCAGATGCAGTAAGCAGCAATTTTAAGGGTGCCTGAAGAATTTCAAATTGAATTGCTTTCACACTTTTCATCCTTCCATACAAAAGATTAGCAGATATATTTCTTCAGGGACTTATTGATGAATTTCCAATGCAAAGTCACTGTTCAGCCACCAGAGAAGGATCAAGATATACAAGTTTCTTTAAATTTCATGTGTTCATCCAAGGAGAACTAGGTTTGCAGAAAAGCTTTCTTAACCCTATTCGGAATTGGAGAGAAGAGTGTATGTAGCCTTCAAACTTTACTGCTCCTAGAAAAAACATCCTGTAATTGTCAAGGAAAACATGCATAAAATGTAACTTCCCCAGAAGAGTGCATTAAAATACACAATCACATGGAATCATTTCCTGCTAGGAAATGTCACTATCTTTAGGTAAAGTTGAATGTGAACATAATGTATGACCTTTATAAAGAGAAATGACCCATATATAAAAACGAAATATAAATTTTACCTTAAATATTTCAATGAAATCTTTAACTTATACGAGGTACGTCCAGAAAGTAAGTTCCGTTTGGTAATAAAATTAAATTGTGTACAGATACAGAAAAATTATTTATTACACAAAATTCTACAACTCTTAAACTACTTTTCCACATAACTGCCGAAATTTTGCAGGCATTTTTCATAGCGTGGCACAAGTTTTTGTATACCTTCTTCATAGAAGTTTGCCGCCTGTGTCTTCAACCAGTTGGAAACATTTTCTTTCAGCTCTTCGTCATTGTTGAAGTGTTGACCGCTAAGGAAAGACTTGAGATGTAAGAACAGATGAAAGTCGCTAGGAGCGATAAATTTCAATAGGTTTCACTTTCCTAGCATTCAGAAAACGAATCACAGATCTGATTTCACAAGCGGCGGGATTTTCAATCAACACCGACATTGTAAACAAGCACAACAAAGCGTACGTGGCTGACAGCGATCTCAAAATGGCGCAAGTTTCTTCTCCTTGATACAGAGCGTCTACCGCGCATGTGCGGAACTGCGATCGCAGTGCTGCAGCGGAGATAAATTGAAACGGAACTTACTTTCTGGACGTACCTCGTATTTTAGTAGACCACAGGAAGATTTATGCTGTATGTGTGAAAGTTTACAGATGAAAATTTGCAATGTATCTTTAAATGACACTGCAAAAATGGCTGCAGCTGCTGAATTAGTAATTCACAAAAGGAAACATTGAAATTCTAGAATGGAAGACTATAAAACAGCAAGAGGAAAGAGTAATAGTGTTATGGCACTCTCATTTGATTACATGCAGAATGTGTCAATGCCTAAATCTCTGTCAAGAACGGCTCTATCTTTGGCAGCTCTAGGTTTTTGTATTGCGTGTGCACAATTTACCCACCAAGTCAGTGCTCAATGTGTATGGTGAGAGAAAAGCTAAGAAAGGAGCCAATGATGTTTATTTCTTTCTTAAACATGCAGAAGAGTGTGTACCACAATCTGTGCAACACCTACATCTGTACTGTGATTCTTGTTTCGAACCAAACAAAACCACTCGCTTATAAGATTCTTATGTGCTTTGACCATATTTTGCATACTCTTCCTGTCCTTGGACATTTATTTTTATCGTGCGACAGGGATGTTGGTCAGATTAAAAAAGCTATTTCTAAGAGGGATTGAGTGTACATGCCAAAAGATTATGTAAATCTTGTTTTGTTGATTGTACCAAGCAGGGAAAAATTTGTTGTCCATATGGTGGATACCAAAGAAATCTTTTGACTTCAACCATTGGCGGCCCTTTTACAAAAAAGGGGACCTTTCTGTAGAATCTTGTGTCAGAACACTACCACACAAATCTAAGGTATCATTTGCACCTGCCAGCTACTCTGAATTTATACACAGTACCAATCTTCCTCATGTTAATACTTCAGAGTCCATTGATGGAATCATTTGGCATACATTTGCCCTTAAGTCTACCTGGTGCTCATTAAATCTCTCTACCCCAATACTCAGCATATGAGGAAATGATGCCAATTAATCCAGAAAAGGCAAAAGACATTAGAAATGTTTTAAAATATATTCCACGTGAGTATGTACATTATTACGAAGACACTGTAAACTCATAAGCAGCAGACAAAACAGTCAGCAGAATAATGACATTCAGAAATAAACATAGCTGCATGTTTTTTTTCCCCCTCCAAAAAATATGTTCAAAAATATTAAATAAAGAATTTTATTTCATGCTGCATTTTTTGCTTATTAAACTTTAATCCTGTCCTTTTGAAACTCATTAACTTATTTATGACAAAAAGAATAATTTGGAACTCATTTCTAAAAGTTCCTTATTTTACAAACTTTTTATATTAATATTTATCATCTTGATGATACAAAATTCTTTAGAAGTGCAAAATTAAAGCATTCGTGTACATCTATGTCAGGTGCAAATGCACTGTTCTATGAGAATTAGTTTTCGAGATAAAAATTTTTTTTGTCTTTTTCTCAAAAGTAACAAAATTGGAGAAAGGACATTTTAGAAATGACTGATTCAATTATTGAAATCACTCTTCCTTGAAATGTATCTATGTGTGCTTGACAATGCTAAAACAAAGAAATTACCTAAAGAGTGGAGGCATGATATTGTCACCCTCCATTTCTGGTCGCGAACCATGGTAATGAAAATGTGTCTCAGTTTCAGTATTGTTCTGCATCCTTGGAATGCTGATCCTTTTGCTCTTTGGTGGTTTTCCAGAAACATTCTGCACTGCATCCTGTGGCATGATGTTTATGTAAATATTCAAGAATCCTGTTGAGAGAGTAAAGAATTCAACATTTAAAATTTAGCACCTACAAATAAAGAAGAAATATTTTCTCCAGCAGAACAGCATTTTTCTCAAAATTTCATTTTCACACATTCAAAATGTCCCACATATCACAGTTTTTGTTTAAATTCAATTAAAATTTATGAGAATGTGCAGCAGTATCCTAAGTAACATTCTATAGGACAAAAAATGCTAACACTAATAATGATTTTAAAAAAATTATCAATTTACTCATGAAATTTATTTCAAATATCTTTTTTATACAATTTTTATGGGAAGTTCAATACTATAATTGACAAAATGCTAACCAATTTTCCCAACTCGTGAGCTGTGTGGGACATTTGGATTATGTGTCATATTTACGTAAAAACATTTATGAAGCAATTTACAGCTCAGAAAGTATTTATCCAATTTGATATACCTATTAACTTAACACCAATGCAATCAGAGTAAACATTTCAGAAAAATCCATTAAAAATGTGGAACTTTTAAGATTCACTCCCAGTGTCTAAAACCATAGAGACACTAATGTTTTGAGGTTTGTGTGTGATTTTTATTGCCCAATATGTTTGTATACCAGTGTATATCTCAATATACTACACAATACATATATTAATGACAGCAAATTATATTTACTATTGAATGTTACGTGCACATTTCCAAATCCAAATTTGTTATTTTGTTTTAAACTTTTCCTCTTGATACTGCTTAATTGTACCTATATTCTGGTTACTTACTATAAAATAGTAATAATTAAAATCTTTTTCAGTGGTCAATTTATTTAGTTTATGCCTACAATGATTAAAACTAAATTTCATGTTACATTACTGTACACTTTAATTTTTGTTTTGCTTACTAGCAAGAGAGTATTATTCAATACAATCAACCTAACAAAATGTATCTTAATAACATTTTCTCACATTTGTATTCAGTATAATAAGCAGCTAGATTGGGTCGTTTTTTCACTATTCAATTTATTATTGTTTTTAAGCTAAAATTGATAAGTAGTGTCTTTTACATTTTGCATATAAAAAGTATTTGACACAAAGTTTTGGTCTTCTTGCTTGGGCTAGTTTATTTACAATTTCATAAGAACGTAATGTAATGTTGCTAAATTATGATATGCTTTAGATTTTGTGATATTTCCTTACTAAAATTAGCCCGTTGATTCAAGTGGAAGTGCTAACTTGCTGACATTCAGAATCACAATTCACACTGTCACGCCTATTTGGCGTACACGTATTGTCTTACATAATTTCGCAAATGAGAAATCGACAGCATTTGATGGTACAAAAAACTGAATTTGTATGCTACTAACCTAACACTTAAACATTTAGCATAAATATATATTGCGAGGACTTCATGTAAAATTATATATATTTTTTCGAGCAGACGGATAAACACATTCGACTGTTATTAAATATTTGCACTACTACACTGCCATCTGAAATTGTTTTGGTAGGTCAGGACGTCAGGACCCGGGATCATATGTGAAGTGTCGTCAGGACTGCCAACAGTATTTAGTAAATGCTGAGTGTTTGGTTAGCGGGTGTTGAAGAAAAGAGATTAAAGAAAGAATAATCATATTTTGGCTGTTGTGTTCAATTAAAACACATTTAACGGAAGATGTGAATATAAATAAATGTCAAAAATTATTTTGTGGATTTGCCTTACATACACAGCTATGCAAACTGAATAAGATAACATGTCATAACGCTTTACGTCGTGTTTGCATATATTTAAACTTCTGGTTACTCATCTTGTCAGAGTTATTAATTACCTGCCATGTTTTATTAGCTAGGTATGGTGCATATATTAAGTAACATTTATAAGTCGAAGTAAATGTACCTATTTTAAAAAAATAGCAAACTGTCGAATTCTATGACTAAATAAGGAGTTACTAAAAACTGTTGCATGATAAAAGGAGCATGTGGTTTTACTTGTCATGGTGAAGGATCCAATCGTTCCAGCCTTAATTTTCTGTATGTTTCCTCCTCACATCTTCTTTTAGTCAGCTTAGGACTCCATAAAATTCTGCATTAATCCTCTGATTAGACAGTACAAACTTCTTTTGGATATTCCCATCAATTCGAAAAAATATCTATAAAGATTTCATGTTGCTATTGACTAAATGGACTTTCTTCAGCCTAAGTGAAGGTGGGTTCTTCCACTGTGTAGTTTTAGGGTCTTATCCACAAACTCAACTTTTGTCATTTTAGAAAGGAAATCTGAGTTGGTGTAAAGCAGTTCATTCAGTTCCCTGCAGAATCTATGTGATGCTCTTTCCGTCATTGATCATCACTTGGCATGAACTTGCAGCAGAGTTTTTCATGTCAATTTTTGTAAAAAACCTGCAGATGTGTGTTATAGGATAATCCTATGATGTTACATATGTCTTAGATTACCTACAATCTTCCAACTGCATATTCTAGTATAATACTGGTTGATAGTCAAACAGAATGTTCATCAACAATTGATGTTCTGCCATTTTTAAAAAGTTTGGGTTTGGCATAACACATTGTTACTGAATGCTTGCTTTAATATGTTGTGCATTTCTGTGGCACTCTTACTAAGTTTAAAATTACACACTCTCTCAAATCAGTTAATGTAAAACTGTAACTTCTAGCAAACATGACAATGGAAAATGCACCCACCAACAACAAATGCATCCATTTAAATTCAAGCCTCTTTACATACTCAGTTACAAAGTATAACCAAAACTTATTTAGTAGCATTTGCTTCACTCATTCTTGCATGGCATTAAAATTAAGGGACTTTTGGGTTGCATCACTTATTAAAACACTTTTGACTAATATTTCATTTGCATGCTTTAATTCTGCTATTCTTATGCCTATGCAACCTCTACTGATGCACATTTGCTTTAGGCCTCTAGGGTTGTGATGTGTCTATCCACATCTGTTATTATGAGTCAGTTTTCAAGCACGTGACAAAGAAAGGCATGTCTCAATTGCACGTAAGTAAGGTGTAAACCACCAACAATTGCACAGCTTTTAAATGATTTTATTAATACAGTTATAATATGGCACAGTTCTTAAAGAAATACTCATTGATTAACAAAAGCCTCAACTCCTCATATTGTCACCAGCTTACATTGGCTTATAAGCAATTAGTTTTTGTGTTTGTTATTCACTGGTATTGCATCAGTTTATTTACATGTATTGTCTGCACATCATATACTGCAATTTCTTGGACAGGTACAAAAACACAATGAAAAGTATAATTGTAATAACATAAACAGAGGAGTAACTATATTAGGGGTATTCCTTCTGTATTAAAGATGATTTTGTTGTTCCATTTGCTTCTGTTTGATGCTAAAGATAAAGAAAGGAAGAAGAGGAGGAAGGTAGGATCCTTGTATACTGAATATAAAAATCAAGTCTTTGGATCCCACCACCAAAAACATTTTCTCAGTTAATTATAATTTTGATACATAATGTTCCTGAAATTTTTAATTTATTAAATATTGTAGATTTTAAACTTTCATGGCTGGTGTTAATTATGTAAACTGAGTCTTCTGGGCTGTAAAATTGTGTGAATTGAGTCTTATGGGCTGTAAGGCCATGATCCAATGGGATTCTTCTTCATCTTCCCAGACTTTCATCCATAATATCAGTGGACATATTCAGTGGTGTGCTTGATATAATCTTGGAAACAAGGCAGTGACTGACTTGTTGGAAATACTAGTGGTATATATAGGAGGGCACCCATGGAACTGAGCTCTGATTGATTCGCTTGGCCAAGGGGACTAGATCTAAGCTGGAGCCATGGTTGCTCCCACAGGCACCCCCAGTATATATACTGACACTATTCAGCAACAAGTCAGCCACTGCCTCATCTCCAAGAGGATTACATCAAGCACACCACTGAAGATGTCCAATGAAGTCATAGACGAAACAACTGGAAAGATGAAGGAGAAGAATCCCATTGGACTACAGCCTTACAGCCTGGAAGCTACATAATTATTAAATATTGCTCATCTATTGTGCAACTAAAATACTTTCCCTTTTCTCATTGAAGCCATCTCATCCATTCTTAATACCTTAACTGCTAGGATAACATTCCTAAGCCAGGTTTAAATGTGAAGATCATAAGTCTAAAGCCTGCTTGGGTCAAAGTGTTTGGTTGCTGTTTTCAACAGAGTTTATATTTTGAGTCATAGAATGAATTAGATAACTAAAGCAGACTAGTCTGTGTATATTATAAAAAATAATAATAATAATAATCTCTTATAGACATTATCATTGTCCTTGCATTATGCCAAATGCAAAAGTTCACATAGAACAAATGGTTAAACACTTTTCCCTCAATGTGGTGGGAAGGACATGAGTAGGTTGCAGATGTTCATGAGTAATGCTCATAGTAAATCTTAAATGACATAAATATGTGTATGAGCTTCAGGAATTAGATTCTTATTAGGAAGCCAAATGAACCAATACTTCGTCATTAATTGCTCTTTAAATTAATTTTTTTATACTTAATGCTACAAATATTTTAAAATTAAGGCATATGAATACAGTTCTTAACTTTATATATGATTATTTAATAATCTTACTCATCCATCATCATGTCACCAGGCAATGGCATTCTTATGATGAACTGAAATACTTTATGCTTCACATTCAAAATGGCCCCTACAAAAAAATTCTATGAAAAGAAAAACACTTGAACTTTACATTATATATTATGTAAACTTATAAAACATTCCTTACAATTAAATAATTAAAATCAGATGACAATTGTGTACAATTTCTATTGACAATTCTGAATTCTTATTTATTAAAATCTACATTCTCTCTCTCTGACCAAGGATATTTGAAGCAATTTTCTTTTTGTTCAGCCTTGTTTAGGTGAAGCTGAATATACTCTTATTTTCAAACAATTGCTAACACATCCACACCATTGTCACTCTATCTGTCAGAGCTGCTACTTCAATATACGAAGGCATGCATTCCCCAGCATCATTCATTTTGGAAACGGTTGTTTTCCTTCCTTCCAGCTAGTGGCCTATCTGTTATCATAAACAAATTAATGTTGTTATGTTGTATCTAGACCAACTATGGAATAAAACACCATAATCTACATTGAATCACAGTGTATTAGAATGTAATTGGATGATTATGCTGTTATTTAGAAATAATTGATCATGGTAATAATTAAATTATTGTTGATAAAATATTGTATGCAGTTAGTTGGATAAGTTAATTCCAGCTATCACCTTGTTCTGCAATTAAGCTGATATCCTACTAGTTGCATTAATAGTTATTATTTCTAAAAAAAAGAAAAGTATTCTGTCCATTCCTTTCTTCCATCCTCCTTCCCTCCCTTCCTTCCTTATTCTTGTCCTTCTTTGCTTCTTACCTACCTGCCTTCCCTTTTTTTTTTTCTCTCCCTCCTCCTCCTCTCTCTACAATCCTGAATGGCATGTATTGTGCTTTAATTTATTTATTTTGTTTTTCGAAGAGTAAATATTTTTACATCTAGGGGAATTTGATAATGAGTTTTAATAATTTATTTCAAATAAAATAATGCTACTTGTGCATTAAATAGTGTGATATTTTAGAATAGATGTGTTGCAGCTTATAAATTATCCTTATTTTGAAATAAAAATGCTTTCATTTAAATTATATAATCTGTTTGCATGGTATTTCTGTAACTATGTGCATTGGTAAACCATCCACATGATTGTACAAAACTAATCTAAAAACATTTCATATGAATTTCTTTCTTTATAGCTGATCTTAAACTTTGGGATTACCTACTTATAAAATTGATCTCAAGACACGAAGTGTATTTAACACTACTGATGGTGGTTGTAAATTTTGGGTTCAGCATCTTGATTTGTATGTGTGTACTGCATGCTACTAATCAAAATTAATCTCTTTTAAATTTGTTATTTTCTAAGCCTTAATTTTTAACTTATTTATGTTTAATTGCAATAGTGGTGATATAGTATTAATTGTTAACATCCTGTACCATTTATTAAGCTTGACAATTTGGTATGACAACAAATTATTATACTGGTATTATAAGCCCAAGGACTAATAGTGCTAAAGCTATCTATTATGTACTTGTTTTGGATTGAAGAGGGTTCTTGTATAAAAGAGTTTCAGCCAAATTGGAATTAAATCTGCAGCATTATTTTTTGTAAAACAATTTTTGGTCAAACCCCCAACTGTTAAATTAAGTGCTGTGTAGTCTGAATGACCTAAATGCTAATTTCGACTCCTGGTACAAGTTTAGGAAATGTGGGGAGTTTAACTTTATAAAAATTATGAGGCTTTTTCAATAAAACATTGAGAAATCGGACTAATCTTTACCAAGTGCTTAATTTTAATATGTATATAAGTTATATGGCATTTATTAGTTATTATAAATTTATGTCTGTGTATTGGACAAAATGCAGTAAGTTTCATGCAACCTCAGCTGTCTAGAAACTCATGAACCTACTTGATCAGGCTTAGCAAGTTTTGGAAAGTTGTTCCCATGTAAGACATTTTAATGTTATATTGTAACTACATTGTAATCCATCCAGCTGTACAGTGTCAGTAACTCCCACAATTCTTTATGCTGGGAAGGACATTAATAATTGGGTAAATACATTTGATTAATAAAAATAAACAAAATAAGTGGCAATACATATTGTTGTAATATATTTTTTGGAGAAAGGATTATGGTAGGATTCTGGGAGGAAGTAGGAGAAGGATGAAAGACATAAAAGCAGGAGATTTAGAGTCATTTTCAAGAAAAAATTCCTTAAAATTGTATAGGATGATGAAAAGGTACTGGGGCAGGGAGAATATGCACTCTTGTGACAGGCGAGGGAAATAAAGCTTTGACTGAATGAGAAAGGTACAATATTTCTGAAAGACTGTAAGGGGAGTACTAATGGGAAAGGATGTGTTATGTGATTGCATAACAGAAGAACTGCTCCATTGTGTAGTGGAATAGTATTTGGTTTGTTGTGATTCAAAAGAATGTAATTATAGTGGTGGTTGTAAGTGTTGGAATTTATAGGCTTATTTATAATGAGTCAGAGGACAAGGGTTCAGTTACAAGGGAAAATTATAATGTCAAAGGGAATGAATTAGTTGTGGTATTGTTATGTTTAGATATTTTGTAAGTTATTATAAAACTTTTAGGAACAGTATTGGTGGAAATAAATTTTAATATTTAATGTATAAAAGGATAGTATGGAGTCTGGTCCCCTGGATATTCCAATAGGCAATTACTGATGAACTGGGAACTAGGGTCCAAAAATTTAATCAGTAAGAAAATGTAGTATTCAAAATATTACAATGAGGGTTAAGTATGCTAATTTGTTCAATACTCAAAACATGTTTATTTTGGAGCCAAATTTGATATTTTGTTTATGTAAATTTAATTGTAATATAATGTTGTTTGATGTAATAAGTAATTTCATTCATTTATTTAAAAAAAAAGTATAGTGGAATACAAGGAGGAGAAAGATGGAGAGAAGAAATTTGGGAGCATAAATGGGATAAGTGGCAATAAGATTTTGAAGGAATAAAAATATTAGTAGACTGTGGAGCAGAGGAAGTAAAAGGATAGGAATATATTTAGAAAGAGTCTGAGAAAAATGGATTTTGAATGTTAAGAAAATGAAAGTTTTAGATATACAGTAAAAATAATGAGGTGGATGTGGGGATCTAATAATACTAATGATTGGGGTTTGGGTATCGTGGATACTGGGATTGTGCTAGATCATTTAGGAACTAGCTTTATGTATAAGTTTGTTGTGATTCATGTTATAGCATATAATTTTAAGTATTTAGTTTGTTTTGCTCAGGTCTTCTGCATTTTCCAGCAGGAAACTGCTGATCAACTGAAAACAAGGGCTGAACTGTCATATATGTAAAATAATTTTATAAAGCTGATAATGTAGAAGAAATAATGATTAATAACTCAGTTCATTTCAACATGTGCTTTTGTGCTGGTGTCCATTAGGCAAAATACAGACTGTGGAAAATGAGAAATATAAGCTGTGCTCTGATCCATAGAGTAAGTGTGAATGGAAGTATTGAAAAGACAAAAGGAAATGTGTAAGTTAACATGTGGCATCTCTCACTTCACTTTCAGGAAGGGAGATGCCTTGACTTGCCATTATTGTTGAGGTGAGTTAAATGCTGACTTGAAATAATTATGCACAGCATAAGTTATTCTGTTTTTAAATGCATTCTTAAAATAATTAAGCATACATTTATCATTCATACTGGTTTAAATTGTGTAATTATTTATTTTCAGCGTGTCATCATGAACTTGTAACACTGCAGTTAAAGTCAAAAGCTGAAATTATGGGTTTGAACCTTGCATTTCTCACAAAACTTTTCCTTGCTGTGCTGGGATTAATTTTCTATTGTGAGTTCGTCATCTATTATGTGGTATTATTGCAGGTAAGCATTAATATCTGAGAAACCTTTATCCTTTTTCCAGAAAAGTTTATTAATTTGTATGACCATGAGAATAAGACCATAATAAACAACAATAGAGCTAATTATTTCTTAACCTAATCACTATGATTTTCAATTTATTATAATTTAACTTATTATGATATACAGTAAGTTACAGACATTGTCAATAATTAAAGCTAATATACAATAAATAAGAAAAGGGAGAGAAAACTATAATGGTATTATAACTTGTCCATTAAACCTTCTGTTTATATAAAAATGCATGTCAAGTAACTAATGGTACAAATAAAATTTAAGTTTGTCAAAATCTAAATTTTTAGCCTCTTGGAGCAATGTATTAAACATTTCTGCAGCCTAGCTCTTGTATCATTTCTTGATATTTAATATTGGGACAAGTTTGATTTCGTTTCCAATTGTAGATTTCAGTGGGGGGGAAAACAACTTTATTTTATTGTGTAATATTAATAATTGATGCAGAGCATATTGCACTTTTATAACCCACAAATGATTTATCATCATTATTAAATCCTTTACATAACTTTTGTCAAATACCGCTGGTCTGTTTTACTGTCAAAATCAAGCCAAGACACTAGTGTGCACAGTCTCTAAAATAATTCTGTCCACTGTCCTTTATTACTGCTAATCTGCATAATCTGTAGTTACTTCTAATTATTAACTTATCCTGAGAGATTTAATTAACAAGCAATGATTCTGGTGTCTGTGGAGACAAGGAAAAAAAATTGAGTTGCAGCTCTGTTCACCTCAGTATTCAAATTTAATAAGTTTAACTAAATTAAACTGAATTAGAAATCTCTTTCTTTTGGATTAAATCATTCTTGGATTTACTCAGTATTACTGTATAAATTAATAAATGTAAGGGGGTTATTTGTAATATTTAATATTAAGTTCACTGTACTGATGCAATAAAAATGCCTAATTAGATAATGGAGTAGAATATAACAATCACTAGAGAAAGTGTTTTTCATATAGAATAAATTGAGGTATTCCCTGGAACAACTTAACATATGGTAAGTCGATTTTCTATTAGCATATAGTAAATATGTTTATTCCATCCTGCTATATTACTCAGCTTGACTCCTAGATAAATAAATTCATTAACTACCTGGTTTCTCTGTCATAAATAAGCCATTTTTTCTCCTCTTTTCAGTTTGTTTCCATTCTTAAACACCATAATTTTGTACTTTTCCAGATTTACACTAAATCCCATTTCATGTAGTATTTTTCAATTGACACTAGAACATACTTCAAGGCAATTATTGATATGGACTGGATCATCAAATCATCTCATATAATAAGCCAGAAACTTCTAAATTATTAATTACAAGTGAATGAGTATTAAATCTCCAGTAGATAAAATATTTTAAAATGTTAAAAACATTTTTATGGCTTCACTTTCAATAAACTAGGAAGCACTCTGTTTTTAAAATATTGATACAATGATAAAAGACTCTTAACATTTCACTCTCAAAATTATAAAATTCAGGACATATTTCATGAGACCTTTGCTCACATTGTCAACCGCTAAACGACTATTAAATTTCGCTTAACGGTTGACAGTGTGAGCAAAGGTCTCATGAAACGTCCTGAATTTTATACTTTTGAAAGTGAAATGTTAAGAGTCTTTTATCATTGTATCAATATTTTAAATGTTTTTAACTCAGAGTGCTTCCTAGTTCATTGAAAGTGAAGCCACAAAAATGTTATGAGCATTTTAAAATATATTATTTACTGGAGATTTTATACTCATTTTCACTGTTTTGCTTCCTGAATATTTTAAAATTGAGAATGGGTATTAACTTGTTTAACACAATCCAACATATTATCAATAAATAAATTAAACAAAACTGGACTTAATTTTCAAATTATCTAACCCCCCTGTTCTTGAGTTACTTTCCTTGTCACTTCCTCTTTTTGCCTCACATCTTACACAAAATTACTGTTCATATAAATTTTTCAATATGTTGATCATTTCATTGCTTAAACATTTCTCTTAATTTATACCAAAGGGAATTATACTTTCTCTATGTAAACAAACACAGTATGTATATAATCTGCCTTAAGGTATCCGAGAAAGATCAAATTCTACAAATTTTTGTTGGCAATTTAAATGTTGATTGACATTTACTATTTTTAGAACAATGAACGCTACTTGTCAAATAGCAATAAAATGAATTTATATAAACTGTTAAAATATTAGCAATAGAAATAACAAAACAAATACCTTCATAGATCCTAAAAATGCTGCCTGGTGGCTTACTGTTGTAGTCAGTTACTGTCCCTCTCCAGAAATCAGCAATAATTCCCCAATATTGCAGGAGTCTAACAACCTTGATAATGTTTTTCCATTCTGGCTTTGTCCTGATGAAAATATTGTCACTGTTCATCACTTACAGCATCCATATTTTCAGGAAAAAAGTCTTAAATGTGAGGAAATGCACTTTTAGTGACATTTTAACAGCCCATTTCTTTGTAACATTAAGTAATGTGTCCAATAAACATTCATATTGTTCACCCTTTCTATTGTCAAGAAACTCTTCTCCACTTACTTATAAGCATGGTAGGCCACCAGTTCCACATTTGCTAGCTTACTTTCAAAAACTTCCTTATCTTTGGGCCAACAAAAATATCCTCCTTTAACCATATCTATACCAAACTGGGCAATAAATCATACTGTTTTCTATAGACTGTAATATTTGTAGTTTCAGCAAGCATTTTCCTGTTGCAACTTCGAGTCCAAGATCTGTACTTGTTTTTTCTGCAAATTTAAATCCTGCACTAAATTGTCTAAATCTGATTGATCAAACAACTGTTGGTACATTTACAGAGGTGGAGGGTTTGTAAGTTGAATCACTTGAACTTAATTAAGGGTTTACTTGAATCATCACTGCCGTTTCTTAAAATTATTTAGGGAAACTGGTTCAGTAAAATTTCATTATGAGGGATTGGTCTAATTTCTGATGGCACATTTGGATATATAGCAGGATTTTGTTTTCTTAGTCAAACCTGATACTTTTATCATACAGATATAAGTCATCACTTGATTTTGTTGTTCAATCACCATTTTTGCAGCCAAAGTAGTGAAAGTAAGCTGTTTTTTAATTTTATAATTCAAATTTAAATTTAATTATAACAATTAATAAATTTATAATTCCTTTGGGATTTTGGTGTGAACTTTCCACAAATATAACAAAAATTATCTAGAAGATTATGGCACTAACGTTTCTCACTTTTATCCATGCTGAACACGGAAAAGTCACTGCACTGACCAACAATAATACACCACTATCTTGCTTCAAAGAACTACAGTGTAGACTAAATCATCAAACTAAAGCTCCAAAACAAAGTTTTTCTCAAAACAATTTTAATAGAATCAATATGAACATGTTTATCAGTATATTTATCTCTTAAGATTGACAGTTCTTTTCAATGGAAACTTCTGCTTCAGAGCTCCCATCCCAGCAAAGGTAATAATATTGTACATGACACACACAATAAGCTTAGGCATTAGGGAGCTCACCAAGTACAAACATTATCAAGTATAATAATTATGTTTTAAACTGCATAAATAATTATTTATTTGGTATCCATTCTACAAAATGCAAGTAACAAAGCCTTAGTGTATACTATATATGATTTTACTTTTGCCATAGTCAGAAATTGGATATAAATAAAAACTGAGACCTGTATACTAATTTAAAGGACATATTTGGTTTCTAGCTATCAAAATTGAAAAGAAACGGTTATTATTGTCCCGAAGGTAAAAATTTTGTTTTCTAGTGTTATGATATGTGCTTATTTTCTCCATAGCATTTGTCAGTTGCATTAACTATTTAGTTCTGTCATCTCCCTGGATACTGGCATATGCATATGCACAGTAAACATCATACTGTTGCTTAATAGTGATTTTTTTTCAGTCTTTTTTTACCCAAAATTAAACATTAGGCCTCTCCTCCATTTTCAGGGCTTAGGAACAGGGTTGACCATTCTGCATTAAATCTGCTGTTAGCTGTATGTTTACCTTCCCCAACTGTTGTGTACACAGAATGTGGGGTTTGATCATTTACAATATTTTTTCGACACTTGAACTCACTCACCTCCCTCAGGAGGGGAAACAACAAGCAAGCATGCTGTGTCTGACATTCCTGTGTTAATCCCTTGTCTTTATTCTGTTGCTCTTATATGTTATATGTTTTCTTTAAAATATAACAAAATTTCCAAAAACACATCCTTTTATTCCAATAATTAGGTATGAATTTGAAAGTGTTCTTTCAAATTCAAAGGCAAATGCCTTTGAAACATGTCCAAGTAAGTGGAACAAAATTAGTGAAATTTGAGTGATTTCGTAATAATAATTTGTCATATTGAAAGTGTTTGTTTTGATTTATAGTGTTGGTGGCCTCCACTAGATCCAAACCAAGTTGACAAAACAATACACCTTCACCAAGATGAGCAACCTGTGCGAGTTCTGCTATTAGCTGATACTCATCTTCTTGGCTCTCGAAATGGCCATTGGTTTGACAAACTCAGAAGGTAATAGTGAACATACTATCTTATTTCCTCCCTTCTCAACTCAAGGGTAGATTCCTGGAAGTAAAGATGCCCAAAATAATTGTAATTTTTTGTTCATCTTTGCTTAAAGATGATATAGTGATATATAAGTATCCTTCTCCTTTTTTCTCACTTCAATTCTTTTCTTCCTTCTCTGGGCTTCACACCAGTTATTCACTAGCACATTTGATATAATCAAGATTTGAATTTCGGTTCACTTAATTTGTAACTAGGTAATGTAATTCTGAAGCAGTTCATATTATAATTCATAAACAAAATGTTAAAGTAAAGGTATGTTCAGAGATTTTGTCATTCATCCTTTAACTCTAAAAGAGCATATATTAAAGTATGCACTTGTGTTATGGTTTCCTTTTATTTCAAGTAAACAAATGTTTCATCCTTTAACTCTGAAAGTACATAATATTGAAGTATACACTCATGTAATGGTTTCTTTTTATTTCAGAATAATTATAGTTTCTGTGACAATATAGTAATAATTATCATGCATATTTTAGGGAATGGCAGATGTATCGAGCATTCCAAACAGCAATGGGGATACACAAGCCAGATGTAGTATTTATTTTGGGTATGTATTATTTAATGTTAAGATAATTGTCCATTTTAAAGAGTGATTTATTAACTAGATACTTTCACTTTGCAGGTGATCTATTTGATGAGGGTTTGTGGTGCAGTGAGAAAGAATTTGCTGATTATGTCAACCGCTTCAATGACATGTTTAGAGTACCTCCGGGATCACAATTGTTTGTAGTTGTGGGTAACCATGATGTTGGATTCCACTATGGGTGAGTATTTATTTCGTGTGTTCTTTAAATTTTAGAATTTTCTGAACTGCAAAGATATTAAACTCTCTTGACCTTTCACATAATATGATTTTAGAAGTTTTACTCTTAAATCAACAAGAGTATTACCTATATTTTGAATAGATCATTTATATACATGGAAAAAGAAGAGAGTCTACTCTGATGCATTGTTTTTATTTTTAAGGGACAATTACTAATTTTTGTGTTCTTTTGTCAAGGTAGGATATAAATCATTTTAAATATTGGTTATTTTTAGTTATTTATAGTTTTGCAATGCACTTCTCACATCTGTAAATTAACATTTCAATTCCCCCCCCCCCCAATAGTCAGAAGTCTTGCCTGCAAAATAGGTATAAATGGCATCCATCACTTTTTCGTCATACTTAAATTTCCTTCCTCAAAGGTCCTTCTTGAGTTTTGAGAACAGGAAATAGTCACTGGGAGCTAAATCTGGGCTGTAAGATGGATGATCGATCTCCTTGAAGGCACATTTCTTCACAGCTTCCTTTACAACAAGAGCTGTGTGCACAGGCACACACCAACACTCAGCTTTCCTCGTCTTTTCTCTTTGATGGAAGCACGTAGTCTGTGCAGTAGACCAGCATAGTGCTCCCCATTAACTGTGGTGTTCCTGTCCTTGAAGTCAATGAAGAGTATTCCTTCACAGTCCCAAAAGATTGTGACTATGTTCTTCTTGGTTGACTGAGTGACCTTGGTCTTTAGAGGTGGTTCTGCTTCGCCAGTTTACACCACTCCATTGATTCTCTTTTGGACAAGAGGCCATAGTAGAGAACCATGTTTCATTTCCTTTAACTATGGTTTGCAGAACTTATCTCTTCTTGCGATGGCAGAGCTCCAAAAATTCTCTTTTTTTGTGTGTGTGTGATGATTTGATATGGAATGATCTGCACATATTTTCAGCCAGCAATGGTTAGTTAGTGGGTTCTCAGCTATTGGAGCAGAGAAGGAGAGAAAACTTTATTTTTGAAGTCAAGAATAATAACAGCAAACTACACTAAATGAAATTAATTTATTATAAACAATAATAACTTTTATTTTTTGTAAATTTCAGGAAGTATGCCCTCCCTGTGTATAAACTATTAAAAATGAAATCACATTTTTTAATTTTGTTGTTTCAGAATAAGCCCATATCTTCATGAAAGATTCTCATCAGCATTTGATGCACAATCAGTGCGACTTATATCAATTAGAGGAAGCCATTTTGTCTTAGTAAACAGCATGGCCATGGAAGGAGATGGATGTTTCCTGTGTAGACCAGCAGAGTTGCAGTTACAAAAAATATCAAGTAAGGAAATGGTAATATTAGGATGAAATTGAAAATGCAGTTATACTTTCATGAAACATAATTAGAAATTATTTAAACACATAGATTACAAAGGATATTATTTTTGCAATTATATGTAAAGTGTTTTACTGTTTGTCATTGGTATATGTAAAACTAATAATTTTAATTGCTGGGAATTGTAAAAAGGTATGGTTTCAGCAACTGGAAAATTATAAAGCATATAATGTTGTAAACCACAGATTTAAAGAGGTCTGATTATTATAGGAATGAGAATTTAAAAATTATAAAATATGTACAATGACAAATGATAAAAATTTAAGACTTTGAATCATTGCTGTTAAACAACATTAGTTAGACACTTCTTTTTTTGTAAGTAAAAATATTTAAGCCCCACTTTTCAATTAGGTATTTGCAAAATATTGAGATTGTAATTATTTTTATCTTTATTATTATTATTATTATTATTATTATTATTATTATTATTATTATTATTTAGTACTAAAATATATATGCAAAGAAAATATGATTTAGTTTTATCAATTAAAACAATATATTCCAAATTCATACATAATCCATAACACCAGTAAGGGGGGGAGGGAATGATGGTGCCTTATCTTAAGTGAATCCAGAAGGTAAACACCCTTACAGAGCTGAGAAAAACCATATCTTTGCAGGCCCAAAATTGTAACTTTTTTACAAAAATAAGAAAAAGAAAGAATGAAAAATATAAAGAAAAACACCATATGACAGCAACAATATAAGACCTAGTTTCTTGTATTTGTAAATTTATAAAGGTACAGCTAAAATAAGCAGTTAAATATGAGATGCTTTTATGGAATTTAAAAGAAAGAGATATCAGTATTCAGAAAGACTTTCTGTGTTATCAGCTACATCATATTAATGAAGCTAGGACTTTCGATCTATCTTGAACACTGTGGCTGTCATCAGGAATGAGTGCATTAGATAAAAATGGCAGACTGGATTAATGAACAGTTTGTAGATGGTGCATACCTATTCATGCTTTGGGTTTAACCAATGTTGAAAGACTGTTGTAGGGGTATAGGGAGCAGCTTTGATGAACATATTGCTAAGAATCCTCTTCACTGAAATGAGTGGATCTGTTATCCAGAGTGTTGCTAAGTATGTACATAAATTGGGAACCATTTAAGGTTTCCAGCATGTCCATATAGCTAACATTTTTATTAGTAGTTGTGAAGAACTTGCAATTAAATAAAGGCAACTTTTGTAACAATGATGTCAAATATTAACATTTAAAAAAATTGAGTCAAAATTGTACCATATACATCACTAAGATTTTAATAAAAAGGAAGACTAGTTTCCTAGACCAAAGAAGATTATTTCTTTTGGAAGACCAAAAGAAATATAAAAACAAGAGCTAAAGAATACATTAGGAATATAAACTGAACACAAGAAGAAAAATTGGCAATGGCCTGGCATTTTTGGAAAGAACAACATAGCATTAATAAAAACCCCAAACTACTTAAAAATATTAAAGGGAAAACTGGACTTACAGTCTGGGAAAACATTTATATTTGGAAGAACAAGCAGAAAATTTATAATTTTGAAATCCCGCCAAGTGATATTCTAATACAGAGGTTCATTAAACCTCTACCAGAGACAAATCAATCCACCACAAGGAGCAAGGCTGACAGTCGACCGGAACTGATGATGGGAGCAATGGCTCCAGAAAATAGTCTTTCTTTTTATTAAAATTTTAGTGATGTATATGTTACAATTTCGCCTAAACTTTTTTAAATGTTAAGAACTTGCAAATATAATTTTGTCATCACCTGGAAGTGTGTAGGCCCCTCCAGCATGCAATCATAAACAGCTTAACTCATAGCTTAGTCAACATTCCACTAAACAAAGAAGAATACAAATGGTGGTGTTGTTTACGAGTTCACAAAAAATCAATTGAGTGATATTGTAGTTGTAAATCAAACTTTTGATCATTATTTCTCCATGATCTTCTTCAGGGTACTCAATGTTGACACTGCCAGTTCTGGTGGTCTAGTGATAACCATACTTCCTCAGAGCATAATATTTCACTTTAATACAATAATCGTACATGGATACATACCAGCATCAATGGTCCTGAGATTGCAGAAGAATCAAGCTTTCCAATTGCTCATGGTCATTTATTTTATTAGGTCATTTGATCATTTATATATACATAAATTTGTTTATATTGTTTGGCAATCACATTTTCATTATAAGCAAAAAAATATGGAAAATGGAGTCAAAGGAGATTATTTTAAAACATAATGAATTAGAAAAAAAATATTTTCATTGCATATAGCAAAAACCTTAAAAAAAAACCTAAACAAAGATGCTGATTTGAAATATGAATTTGAAACAGGAAAGCTGTTACTCTCATCATCGTCGTCACCACTACCACCACCACCACTACCATCACCACTATCACTACTTTCATCAATACTTCACATATTTAGGTCAGCTGATTCTAATAATTATTAAAAAGATATTACAACTTGCACTAGTATTTATAGTTACTGATATTTATATACTTTTAGAGAAATTATACAAGTTAAAAGTGCATGACTAATACTGATATTTCTGTGGAACAAAACTAGGAAAAATCACTTGTACACTTATGAGTATAGAGTAAAGTAGAAGTGTAGCAGAAATCTTTGCAGAACAGAATTCTAATAATAACTACAAGTTACAAGTTCATATACTGTAATGTATTAAATCATATTTTAGTGGAGGGGCCTTGATACCCTGGGAGAGCCAACATTCAGTGAGAGCGGTTTAAAATTCCTGCAACTTAGATAGGCCAATCAGCCGATCTACCCCCCTACAATCACTAAGATGCCCCTTGTGGGAGATATGTGCACCATTCTCTCTTCCACCGCCACGGGTGGCCGAGGTCGTTAAGATGCAGACTTGTGAGCAGGGGGTCTGGGGTTCGAATCCTGCCAGGACCGTCCTCCCTGACTGAGGTTTATTCAGGTTTTCCTCAGTCCTCATAAATGGCAAATGCCAGGGAGGTACCCTAAACTTAGGCCTGGAACGATTCCTTCCTTAAAAATAAATCCTTTCCCATTATATCATTTTATCTCATGTATGATCAGTGTCCATCACCTGTGGTGCCTCTGTATCAAAAATGGGCATTAAATACTGGTCATTCATTCTCTCTTCCAGTAATTTGCAAGGGGGATTTTAACAGAATTGGGCAGTGTGTTATGTAGTTTAGAGTGAGATTTCATTAAATAATGTAACAGCATTGTGCATTGTAAGATATTTGCTGTGAAGTGTATGTATCTTCAAAGCATACAGGGGCCCAAAAAGCGATGTGGCAGAACGAGAAAGACATTTAAGCATAAATTTCCTGGCAGTCCTATTCCAAAATGAAAAACATTATTATAATTAGAACAGAAGATGAATGAAATAGATATGTGATTGACCAAAAAAATTAAAAATCGGAGATTGTTCATTATTGTCCCAGAATTATTGGCTCTGGTTTATGGGCTCCTTGTTCCTCAGATCTTACAGTTTCTGATTTTTATCTTTGGGGGACAGAAATAATAAGAGTTTATTCAAATAACCCTCAAACACATTTTAGGAACTTAAAACAAACACTTGAAACAAAGTTAGGTGTATTAGTATGAGGAGTTGATGCATGTTAGTGAATTAGTGATAATTTCCTGAGAAGATGTGGATAGTGTGTCAGGGGAAATAATCAACATTTCCAGCACCTAGTGTAAGGACAATGATTACCAAATTATATTATTTAATATGTTGTACGTAAGTTTTAAAATGGTGAAGTACTTGAATGCCACAAGTTTATGTAAGATACCAGCAGCATTGCAGGGCCTAACTGCCAACTGGCTGAATTATGTATTGGGGTTTTTTAACTGCTGTCACAGTTTATGTTATCAAAGCATTTGGTTCAGGATCTTGTGATTGTTTTGACATTTAATTAATCAAGTGCTTGGTTGGGGGTTGTTTTCTAAGGAGCCTGTGGCAGATTGCCCCAAGCAGATGATGCTTAATGGCTGTTGTCTTTCCATTGCCAGTATTTCCCTTTGGTGGCTTTCAAGATATTTGGGAATAGAAATAGCTCTGCCTGGAAACTGAGCAATTAAAGCATTTGGAGGCATAGCTGTAAATAGACAGGACTATATACTAATGTTCATTTCCGGTGTATATTTCAGGGAGACTAAAGTGTACGAAAGGTGTGGGAAGATGTGACAGAGGTATGGATCTACAGCAGTATAGTCGTCCTATATTACTACAGGTGTGTATAATTGAGCCCGATATTATTTAATTTGTTTATAGATGATATCCTAGATAGGATCATGAAAAATAATAGGCACTGTCCAATTATTCGAAAGAATTACAGGATTACTTTTTGCTGATCTCATAACAGAAGCAGTAACCATGATAGGATTACACATGCCAGTGATGAAATTAACAAAATTTTGTGCAGAATGGAGTCTAAGGATAAATAGTAAAAAAATCATAAATAATAGTATTTAAAAAGGAACAAAATTAAGAGATAGTTTATAAATAGAAATCGAATAGAGATAGTGAAAGAATTGGATTATTTTGGGGTGAGATTTATGAGTAATGGAAGGTGGGAGGTATATTCTAAATATGCACAAGCCATGGGAAAAATAATTATGACAACTGTCAGAATAAGTTTGTAATTATTATTATATCAATACCATAAATCCTAGTCTTGATTTGTGGCTCATCTGAACTTCATGGTCCAACAAATACCATCTAATAAAAATTGATTTGCATTACAGCATTTCCCAATGTATCGAGAATCTGATGCAGAATGCAACGAACCTGATCAAGCTCCTGAGGATGAAAAGACCCAGAAGTTTCGGGAACGCTGGGAATGTCTTTCCAAAGAGTCATCTGAAATGGTAAAAGAATACAAATATATCTTCAGATATAAAATGATAAGCTTGCAACAAAATGAAGAGAAACTTATTTTATCATAACTAAGTTCTTCTTTCCAGAATTGCTTGATATAAATTAGCATTGGTAAAATGTTGTGAAATGCAGAAAACAAGGAAAATCTTTTGTACTTTTACTGTATGGATATTCATGCTTAAACAAATTTGCTGTTTGGAGTGGTGATAATTTAAATTTTTTACATTTGCTGTGAAATGTAATGAAAAAAAAATGCTTTAAAGGATTTTTTAATGCTAGTAAATGGCATGCTTCTAAGTTTTTAATGTCAAGAACGTATGACGAGATAACACATGTAGTATTATAGTCATTGCAGTAAAAGTCAGACCTAAAGAGCTAAAGATAGTAAATATATATTCAGTCATTAAAGATATCTCAAGAAAGTAAAGGGCAGGAAATAAGATAAACCAATGGAATTTGAAATATCAGTTTAGAAATCTGTTAGGAGATGGGAAGGTTCAGAGTTATGAATTAAATTTTGATAGTGCTGTAAACAGAATAGAATGATTAGATAAAAAATTTACTATGAATAAGGTATGATATTGGATAAAAATTTTGAAAAGAAAAAAGTCTTCAGGAATAGATGTAATTCCAGGAGAATTTTGAAAAACATTTGGAGAAATGAAAGCAAATATGAGGTTGTTAAAGAGTTGCTTATTAAATAGAATTAAGGAGAGGAAGGTAATATCTGATAGCTGGAAAGTAAGTATGACCGTACCACTATATAAAGCGAAAGGTGATATAAATAACCCAAGCAATTACCGAGAAACTGGTCTGTTTTCCATTTTAGTATACACTAGCATATTAGCTGGAAGGTTGCATGAGAGGGCAGAAATGAAAGGTAATTATCAGAATTTCAAGGTGGTTTCAGCAAAGGAAAAAGAACAATAGATAATGTAATGATAATTCATACTATAGTGGATAAATGTTTAAGAAATAAAAGATGTCAAGTATATATTTTCTTGGCAGATTTTAAGAAAGCATTTGACACAATAAATAGGGATGCATTGGCATACAAATTGAGGTGCAAGGGAATCAGTACTGAATTTATTCTAGGAATTTGAAAATCATGAAGGAATCAGGTTTTGTGTCAGAGGTGAAGGTGATAGAACCATAGATTATATGAGACAAAATTTGGGTTTCTGACAAGGATGTAAATTGAGCGCAATATTATTTCATTTTAATTGATATCATTTTATGATTCAGTTGAACTACATACTCTTAAAGCTTCACTTACTTTTCATAAATGTATGGAACCGAGAACTTTTCGAGAACATTTAGTTCCCATTTTCAGCCAGGCCAAAGTTCAACTTTAGGTTTTGTAGGTAGGTTTTGTATGGTCCATGACCTGTTAAATAATGTATTCATCCCTTAGAAGGGTTTATGTGATTTAATTTTAATCTCTCATTGATGTTATTAAAGATATTGTAGGTTCTTCTTCCCACTTCAAATTGGTCCCATTCACGCTACCAATTTGCTTTTAATGTGATTTTAATATCTTTTATTGAGTGATTGCAACTCCCAACTATTTCTCTTCCTTTTTCAAAATTCTCCTTTTTAAACCAGTAAATTGCTCCCCTTAGTTTTATTAAATAATTAATTGGCCAAAAACCCATTATTACTAATAGGGCCATTGTCAGTGTGGTCCTTACTGTGCTGGTGTTATTAGCAATATTTTTTGCTGGATTCTTCTTAGTTGATTTCTTGTCAAAACACCATTTTGTGGGCCCATAATCCCTACCTCCCATAAGTATTTTTTTTTTTTTTTTTTTTTTTTTTTTTAACGCCCGTTTTTACTGAGGCACCACAGGCGTTGACACTGATGATACATGAGATGAAATGATAAATTGGGAAAGGACATTTTTAAGGGAGGAAGCGTTCCAGGCCTAAGTTTAGGGTACCTCCCCGGCATTTGCCAGTAATGAGGACTGAGGAAAACCTTGAATGAAAAAAACCCCAGTCAGGGAGGACAGTCTTGGCAGGATTCGAACCCCAGACCTCCTGCTCACAAGTAAGTCTGCGCCTTAACGACCTCGGCCACCTGTGGTGGTGTAATAATTGCTGCAAATATACTATTGTGATAGGTTGATATTGTTTTTAGAGTTATTTTGAATTTTGATTGGATTAGCTTTGCCAGTTGATTCATTGTTTTTTCTAATTTTGTTAAAGTACTGAGGAATACTTGGAAAATACTCAGGAAGGACGATCCTGGCAGAAATGGAACCCCAGATCAAATGCTCACAAGTACATCTGTAATGACTTTGGCCACTGTGGCAGTTTTGGGGAGATGGGAAAACTATTAGATGAAATTGGAATGGGGGATAGGTGGCAACTGGGTGAAATTAGAATAGAATTGAATATTTATTTAACAAACCCATATCAGTTTTTAAATCAATCACATTTCAGTCACATTTGTTTGTACACAACCTTAGCTATATACCGTTCTACAATTATCTTGAATATTAATAAATAATTTAGCTAATTATAACTCACTATACTTCACTACCCTAAGTTGATGTATTTCCTGGGGTCAATCTATGGTTGACAATGTGAGCAAGGTCTCAGGAAACATATCCCAGTTTTAATTTTAAAAGTGGAGTGTTTTTAATGTGTTAACATGATTTTAAGTAGTTTTACTTTTAATCTACATAAGATTTTATGATTTTTTTACCATGTGGATTCCTACATTCATCATTAATTGTAATTATGAAGGAATTGCTCTGGTATCCAATTTTGGAACAATTTTTACAGGAATTTTAGCCAAGAGAATTCAGGATTGAGGTAAACAAAATGACAGGATATCACTTTATCATGCTGGTTTTAGGAAGGGAAAAAGAACAAGAGATAATATAAATTTGAATAGTTTGGGATTTTCACAGTGAAATATAGTATCATATAACAAATTATTTATAAGGAAGTCATTCAAATTTCACTAGTTTTATTCCACTTACTTGGACATGTTTCAAAGGCAAATTTCCTTCATCATCAGCACAGTTTCCAGCGTGGTATTAAGATGTTGCTCTTTGGATTTTATAAACTTTAGATGATGTTGCTGTTGTTTGGAAGATCAAAATGAACTAAATTTTTTTTATTTTCATTCAAGAATATGTTTTCCCACACTGATAATTCTATGGGTTTTTGAAGAGCTTTTAACCAACATAACCAGCAAATCATTTTCCCACTATTTTCTTATCACATGCCACCAACAAATATCAGGATCTGGAAGAAGTTTGTATCATGCTATGAAATGAACTTAAACTCTTAAACCATATTGTTCACATCTGGTGATAGCTATTTAACTGGTATATTTGCACCTTATTCAACGTAGTGCACTTAACCAACTCTCAAACCACATGCAAGAAAGGTCAAGTTTACTGTTCTCCAGTATGCTTCTTCAGAACTTCGGTTCAGTTGTTACTACTATTAATGGCATTTTATATATTTTACTTTAAGTTTACTTCTTGTCTTTACTTAAGTTTTACAGGGTTTTCATTTCAAACCACCAGTCTGAATAACTACCTACTTAATATAATTTTAATTTTAACAAAACATCAATTCAGGTGTTGAGGGGGAAGTTTAAAACTAATTTTGATTCAATTTTAGTTTTCAGCCTCTCTCGCCCAGCCACCCTCACTTTGAAATTTTAATTTGTACTGCTATCTTTTGATGTTTCAATGTTAAAAAGGATGCAATTGTTATCATATCTTTTGTTTTTTACTGTTGCTTGGCAACCTGGACTGTTGTTATGCTTTAATTTGGATAGAACAATACTATAAGAACTACTGAGCATTTAATGTAATAGTTGTATTTTGATAATGGTATATACTCTACAAAAAAGAACAGAATGTTAGCAGATTAGTCTGGAGTTTTGAAATAGGCCATATTATTGTAATATAAATGTAATTTCATACATATAAATGCATTTTTTCATTCTGCAACTAACTGACTTATGTTTTATTCTGTCCAAATTCAGACAATAATAACTACAGTCCAGATTGCCAGACAACAGTAAAAAACAAAAAATGCGATGATAATTGTATCCATATTAAAATTTAAGCACAAAACAGTAGAGGTTTTATTTCAAATTTTAAAGTGGAAGTGGCTGGTGGTGAAGAGGTGAAAGTTAAAATGTATTCAACTGGTGCTCAACTTCCCTTCAATATCTAAATTTAATGTTTTTTGTTTTAATTAAATTTATGTTAAATAGGTGACTATTCAGATGGAGAAGTTTGATATGAAATATCTATGCATTACTACCATTATTTTATCACAAAGTGTTAAAAGTAATGTGATCTATTAAGTGAATAAATTGTACTTATGAAGTTGTAGACAATGGAGTGGTAATATATCCTACACTAATGTATTCAAGTTGTTCACACTAAGGTAGTCGGTCAACAGTTGATGATGGAAGCTAGGGCATCTGAAACATGTCCTAGTGTTACATAAGTAAGTGGAATTAGTGTGAACAATTTGAATGCATTAGTGTAGGAAATATAATCTATAATTATATTTCTCACTAAAAATTGAATTTAAAAATACTGAATGTACAAGTGATAACTAACTGTACCATTAAATTTAGTGCTAAAATCTGTATTAAATGCACCGTATTTCATATAAAAAATTATTTCATTGGTTTGTTATTGCTAGAGATTAAGGCATTTAAAGAAATAAAGAGTTGGAAATCAAGTTTTGTCTTGATAGGAGCAATACCCAAATTAATTTAGTCTCTGCAATATTTGCAAAATATGACTTTTTTATTTTAATCCCTTTTACTTTGAGTGACAGTTTTAACAGTTGATTATCATCTAATTCTAATTAATATTATGTACCTCACAAAACATATTTTATAGCATTTCAACCTGAGGAACACAAAGATCTTCACAGTATATGCAGAGAGCAAATGAAATATTCCTTAGATCTCTATTCGTAAACTAGAACATATTTTTAGTTTTAAGGTTTAAATGCATTTAAAATCAGTTTTCCTTTTAATTTTTAATGTTCTGCAGCTCTATGATATACTGAAACCAAGACTGATAGTTACTGGACATACACATCATGGTTGCCAGCGTCTCCACAGGGAAGATATCCATGAATGGACACTTCCATCCTTCAGTTGGAGAAATAAAGATAATCCTAGCTTTATGTTGGTAAGCTACATTTATCTACATTTATATCAAGTAACAATTGACACCAGAATTCAAGGACTAGAAAAATCTGTCTGCCCAGAAAATGCATAGAACACAAGAGCTCCAAACTGGGTTAGGTCTCAAACAATGTAATTATTATAATGTACTATTTTTTATCCATATTTCTTTTAGATATAGAGCTACAGTTTGTTCCAAGATATTTAACTGATTGCTTGGCAGCTCCAAGTCATGCAGAATGGCTTGTGTTTATAAATATGAACTTTGATATTGTCTAAAATTACCATATTTTCTTGTATAATAAGACCCCTTTTTTCCATTTTTATGATCAAAAAGATGGGGGGGGGGGTTTGAATATGCAAGAGCTTTTGCATTTCATCTGGTGAAAAAATTGTAAGAAAATGTAATTTATTATTATGAATAATCATACATAAATTGGCTATCTAGAGACACCTGAAAATATAAAAACTGCTAATCATAAAAATTTTAACTATCCTGAACTAAGAGTCATTGCTGTGATATTATTGAAATTGCCATATTTATGTGTATAAGACACATTTCTTTTCCAATTTTTAAAGTAAAAATTTGGAGTGCATATTTTACTAGAGGAAACAAATTTAGGGGGGCAGGTGACCAGAGCTTCCATAACTTAACAGACATTCTACAGCATATTGGTATTTGTTGGAACTTTTTAAAGTTGCTGTGCTATTATTTGTTTATTATTATTCTAATTAATGTCAAACTGTTTCAAATGATATTTATGATATTTATGTTTCATATGAATCATTTAATAAATTCCTTAGTTCCCTTGACAATAGAAGTAATAGCACTAAAGTATATTACATATTAATACATTAAACAATGTCTCAGAAACAAAACAAGAACCTCTTATTATTAACAAGTCCTCATTCACAATAAAGACATAGCCAACAGATTTGCCACTCATTACCATATAAATTAAATAGAGACAATGGGAAACTAAACAAAATATTAAAAAGGCATAAGCCTGAGGTATTTGCAGGTCAACAACATCTATTTTATGACAACTTTACAATTCAAGAACTCAATCAAGCAATATTATCTCTTAAGAACAAGAAGAGCCCTGCACAGACAAAATTCATAGTGAATACATCAAGAATTTAGGGTGCAGAGCCAAGAAGGTACTATTGAACATATTCAATAAGATCTGGAACAGTAAATATAGCATTCCTGTTATATGGAAAAAACCCATAATCATTCCAATTAAGAAGAAAGACAAACCAGCAGGCAAGTTAGACAATTATAGACCCAGTACTTGTTGAAACAATGGAAAAAAATGCTCACTACAAGATTAACTTATTATCTGAAATCTCATAATTTCCTTTCAGACCTTCAAGCAGGTTTCAGAAAGCAGTATTCACTATAATGCTTACCCTCTTTGTTGACTTCAAAAATGCCTTTGACAAAGTATGAAGAGAGAAGTTTATTTATAAGAAGAGTATTGCTGTTATCACAAAGGTACATAACTGTAAAATGGAATAATGTCCTTTCTAAATGGCATACAACTAAAGTAGGCCTTCCTCAAAGTGCTGTCTCCAGTAGAATTTTTTTTAATATTTTCATATATGGTATTTACAAAATATTAACTGACTTACCAAAGACAAATATGGGATTGTTTGCAGATGATATTTCCATATGGATTAGCCAAAAAAATAAGCAGACTAAACAACATTACAAAAATCTAGAAAATGAAAAGCAGAAAATTATCAATAGCATGGAAAAATGGGCATCCACCAACAATATGAAACAAACATTAAAAAGATAATTTTCCAACTTTTCAGTCATCAACAGAATACAGATGAGTTACAACTTAAAATCGTAATGAACTACTACAAGAGAAAGAACAACTAAATATCTTAAAATAACAATTGATAATATACCTTCTTTCTCTGAACAGATTGATAATATAACTAAGAAAGTGACTAAGAAGAACAACATATTAAGAAGGCTAGTAGGTACCAAATAAGGAGAATCTATAGGTCTCCTTAATGACATACAAAAGATACATAAAGCTCAATTTGCTCTATGGAAGTGAGATAATATCCACAATAAACAACCAACTAAAAACTAATTTGTATACAATATAATCAAGGTCCTTAAGAATAATAACAGGATCTATAAAAGCAACACCAATTGTTGCAATGCAGAGCATAACTAACAACCTGCCTATTAAAACAGAGCTAGATATTAAAACGGCAATACTGACACAGAAATCAACACAGCAATAAATGGTTTTTATATTTCTGACAGCATACAACAATTAAAATCACAACAGACTTTCAAAAATTACATACAGAAAAAAGATTTAGACAAAATTTTAAAAATAAGTATTAAACCTGCCATTATAGCAACTGATCCTTTGCAATATATAGATAGCGTAAAACTAAATCTGGAAACAATGGTCTCCAAGAAGAATGACCTATCGGAGGCATTAAGAATGACAACACTAGAAAAACAAAATATCTAACAAAAACTTAAAGGGAAACCATATGAAGATCTAAATACTTTCAAACATCTTTTATTGAAGCCAAGAAAAATTGAAGTTGCCCAATTCTGCATAATTGTTGGGCATGATTGCCTGTCAGAACATTTCTTCAGGATGAAATTATTTCAGGGTAGCTATTACCCATTGTGCAAGAACATGAATACAGTCTTAAACAAAGAACATCTACTGAAATGCAACAAATAAAGGAAAATAATTTGAAAACTCTTATTTGGGAAGGTAGGAAAAAATATAAATATCAGCATCCTCAATGGCCACTAGCAACCAAACAACCAACTTGTATAAAATAGAGAACATGTTTCAAAAGCATTTGCTCTCATCATCAGCTGGAGACCAACTGTCATACCCTGTCAACAGTAGTATAAATTTGCTTAAAACAATCCAATGATGGAATCTCAAAGTTCATGACAAAATTTTGTTTTTTATAAGAAAAATATTTTCCCAAGTTGACAGCTCTGCTGCATTCATTGCTGTTTGCAACAATTTAGACTCCTTTTTAGTCATGATTTTTCACCCTGAAATATTCTGCAACTGCCCATTTTTCAATTTGTTTGTATTTAATATTTCTGAAACATTCTTTTTTGCTTGTTTTTTTTATTGTCTTTCCTAAATATTTGATTGCAATTCTCATAATTAAATGGATAAATGCTTTTTTTTTTTTTTATTTTTAATTTGGCACTTGATATGATTTTAATACATTTATAGTACTAAATTTGTCCTGGGGAACCAATATATGTTATATTTTTAAAAGAGCATTTTAAACTTGTAGAATTTCTTTGTAACGACATGTTTAGATCACTATAAATCAAGGAGGTGAACATTTTGAGCAGTTTTTTCATTTAATGAAATAGATAAAATGAAATTGGACTTCCTGCAAGTTCTTGTCCAGCCCAACTAAATAAAATAAAACAGTTCTTTTTAGGCCCAAAAATTCTTTGGAAAAGAGTAGGTATGAGATCTTGCCAAATATTCACATTAATAGATGAAGTAACAAAGAAAGAAATAAAAAGTAAAAATTCCCAAGATTTAAGCATGCTTTTGCATATCCTCACTGCTAAGCCACACCTGTGCTAAAATGGAAACCTAAGAATATGGTTGATAGGAAATGTGGCTGATATTTTAGGTTGACTGTAAACTAAGAGTTGCATAAAATTAAATTATGAGATGCTAGTGAATCAGCCTGTGTGGACATGTGCATGTATATGTGTGCATGTGCATGGATGCATCTCTGGGCATACATATGCATTTGTGAGAGATAGAGAGAAATACAGAGACTTTATATAGAAAAAAGCTGCTGGTATATTCTACAGCTGCTTTATATAATGTTGCGGCTTTCTGTGCATTGCAGGCAGTTTTCACACCAAACAACTATGCAGTTACAAAATGTTCAATGCCACAGGAATCTACTGTCATATGGCTGTATATGTTTGGAGGTGCTTTCATTCTTTTTTGGAGCACTCTGACTTATCGAAGACTGTGTCGCCGTTCACGCTGGTTTAAGACGAACTGAAGCATTTTTTTATTTGCTGATCACAGAAAAAATGTCAGAACAAGAGAGGTATGATATTATTATTACCATTTTGACAAGAGAAGATATTTTAAAAATGAAGTTACCTGTAAGAGACTAGTCTAATATTAACTTTTTTTTAATATATGTAAATTTATATCTAATTGTCATGGTGTTAATGAAAGGGTAAAGTTTGTTGTACCATGCAGAAATCAAAATATTGGCTTTTACTGTCAACTTCTTTATGATGTACAAATTAAAATAAATGTATTCTTGTATACCAAGTATTTATATTTGTAAACAGCCAAGAAATTTATGGGTGTAAAGAATCAGAAATGTTTTGTTTACAAAGGGATCTGTAGTTTGCTATTTCTTCTAATAATGATAGAATTAATGATTTAGGAAACCGAAGCTGAAGAATTGAACATAATGGTGCTTCTGAATTGTATTTTGTCACTTAAAAACTGTAATATTGTTGCTGAGTTTAAAGAAGAAGCAGAGTTCCCCCTCTCCAGAGTTACTTAAAATAATTATAGAATATTTCTGAGATGATTTCTGATGAGGTAGGAATAAGTGTTGCAACATATCACTTCTGGAATCTATGTCTAGGTAGGTATTGCGAGATTTTAAAAATATCTGAAATTAAGTATTATAACCCCAAACCAATGTTTCACAAATATCATGAACAGTAATATTATCCAGAGTGTTTAAGTCCACATAACCCAAATGTTTTTAATCAAAAATATTATTCTTTAAACCATAATTACCAATGGATTGTTACAAGCTGCTTAGCACTCAGTAAGAAACATTAATATTAAATTAAAAGAGAGAAAAAATTAAGTATGATTATGGCACTAAAAAGAAAAGCTAGTCGAGGAAAATTTTTTCAGGAGCAAGATGGGAAGTCTGGTTTGGTAGCACTGCTGGGTGCAATTTGCAGAAGTTCAGTAAAAAGGTATCCATGTTTAAAATTTTAAGAACTATCGAAATTACACAAATTCGACAATTCTAATTGGAACTAAACACAGTGAAGCTTTTGAAATGTATATAATCACTACTTGTCGTCTAAACACTCTCGACCAACTCGACGACTCGTCGTCGTCGTCGTCGAAGTCGTCGAAGTCGTCGAGTTGGTCGACAATGGAGTGGATGTCGCTCCGAAACCGGTCCTGTCGTTTTCAAAAATAGTGTGAAGCATAAGAGTGTTTAAACGACAAGTAGTTGATTATATACAGGAATCCATGTGTTTTAGCTCAGAATTAAATATAGAGACAACACATTATTATATAATTAAAATAGTGCAATTGCATTGAGTAACATTTATCGGATATTTTGTATTATTGCTTTGGGGAGATATATCCACCAGAACATTCTAGAGTTACTCCTTTATCACACTATTGATAGCATTTGCTCTTTATTTATATAACTACGGTCTCTTCAGTGGTTATTCACCTTTACTAGGATTGCTAACTGCCGATCTTATCTTTTATCTTGCAGAACATTTTAAGGATTTCTGACCCTTCCATGGAACAGTCCATTCACTGTAGCATTATATATGGAATAGACCAGCTTGATAAAAAAATAAGTGCAGCTAAACCACTTTTTTACACTTTTCAGGTGGTGATTGAAAAAAGTGAAAATTGCAAAAAATCTTAAAAAAACTCAAAAAATAGATAGAATGAATAATTATTATAAATGCATTGTGACCTAACATACTAGATAGTTAACAAAATTTAAAAACTGAAAATAAATTAATTATATTTACCTGCTTTTAAAAATATGAAATTGACTGTTTTAGCTTCTTTTGCATTCTCATGAACTCCAACTTGTCTCTTCAGTGTATAAGGCATTAAATGCCCCATCCATTCTTAATGCAAATGTAATATATGTACTATTCCAAAACGTTAGTAGCTTCCATTGCTTCTATACTGGTTGGGACAGTTGATTGTTAATCACAATCTTCATCACCGGCTACTTTTTTTTATTTTTGTTTATTATAACTACTATTACTACTACTACTACAATTATTATTATTATTATTTAAGGATGTTCTTGAACCTCTGTGGTCATTAGCACCCCATTAAATTCAAGGCATAAAACTATTGATAATTTTTTTACAGAGACCTCTTCTTTCAGGCTTGAGATTATTTTACATACTGTAAATCTAGAAATGGGACCAACAGCTTTACTTCCCTTTGAAGGAAGATATACTAAGGATTTTAATGCCCAAAAATATTCATTGACCTTGGATGGATTTGAATTATAATCTTAGGGCTACTAGAAAAGTATAGTTGCCACTAGACCACCAGGTGATGGAAAAAATATGTCTTCTGTAGTTGATACAATAAATGTTATCATACTAGCATGAAAATCAACTTATTCTTGAAATGAAGAAGACTCCTCCATCATAGATCAGTTGCTAGACTCTGACGTATTTTCTTCCTTCTGTAGATGTTCCTCCTCTTCCACAAACTTAAATCCTGTCTTCCAGAAAAAGTTAGATGTGGTTACCTGGCTTTGGCCATGTAATGCATGGGCATCAAGGACTGAAATGGACATTTGTTTAATGTTCATACCATAATCATATGTAAACAAAACTTTTTCAACAAGCATTTTTATATGTTTCCATTTAAATATATGGATGATGCCAGATCAAATGGCTGAAACTCACTTGTAAAATTAGGGGGAAAGAACATAAACCTAACACTTCTGAGCAGATCTTCAGAACATCTGTCTAGTAATAATAGTATTTTATGGCGATGTGCCCCTGCTTTAACATCCGCAGTTAAGAGGATGCTGCTAATCATCTGTATTGTGCATAATAGTTAGTAGGAAAATTTTCAAGTTCTATCAACACCTTGGCCTTTTAAATGTACCAATTAACAGTGGAGTTAATTTTTCTGATCCATTATTATTGACCATGAGCAAAATTACCCCCTTGAGTTTTCCATGATGGCACTTTTCTCCTCTAAAACACATTTTAATTGACAAAATTATAAAAGAGTCCAGTTTTGTCAACATTGAAAATATAATATAACAAATTATTATGGAGAAAATCACTCATTAATTTTGTTCTTCTTAATTGGACATGTTTCAATGCTGTTGCCTTCATCTTTAGCATGGTTCCACACAGATCAGAAGGTTCCATAGTTCAGAAGGGATATCAATCTCAGCAATTCAGAGAAGTGTCTGAGATTTAAAGAGGAAGTATATTTAAGTTACTGTTAAAGTTAAAAACTTCCAGTCTGTTGTGCCTTGGTCCATACAAAACCAAAACTTTTGCCAGCTTCTGCATAGAGCATCATCAGTGGTATGAGATGAAGGGCACTGGCTGCTACAAGTGTCATAAAAGCATTGATTTGTTTGTTGTTATGTATAAGGTTTGAAGGGCAGGATCAACCGGTACCATCTGATTAGGGATGGGTGGAAGAGATCATTTGTTTTGAAGAACTGATTTCTATGGGGCCCCTTAAGTGATAGTCATTGTCTATATTAATATGCTGCTGTATCTCCAAAGCTTTCCTTCTAGCCAAATTAAAGTAGCCTTTAGTTTTGGGTACTACTTCAGTTTTACTTTAACATTCATTTAGTGCAACAGCAGATTGTTGATAATAATTTAATTACAGATATCATTTATGCTGTTCTAATTGTTTTTTAATATGTTCCATTGATACCCATATAAATCTTCTAATCTTTAGCATTAAAAAGCATTTTATGTAATTTAGTAGCTGAAATAAAATTGCTGTTAAAAGTTTTTCTTCTTCAATACAAGTGCAATAGGTACCGTGACATCTTTTGTGCATGATAAAAAGGCTTTGGGTTTGATACTTGAATTAGTGTGCAGAGTTCTGGTTCTGTTGGGATGGATGACTTAGCCAATATCTTTGTTTCTATAAATACTGTCTATGAATACTTTGCGGAGGTGTTGAAGCTCCTCTTTAAGAAGTTCTGATTCTATGATGACTTGCTCTATGTACTAATGTTTTGATGGTTTTTTTTTTGTTGTTTTTTTTAGCAGGATGGTGATAAGATCTGAGGTTGAGATATCTGTCTGCATATTTTTGTTTACTGTAAACCTGTTGAACCTAAGAAATCGTTAAGTTTTCTTCTGAACTAGTATGTTGAGGAAAAAAAGTATGCCATTTTCTGCCTCCATTTTGAATTTAATATTTTAATGGATATTATTTAGGTAGTGTGAAAAAGACCGAAGTTTGTGCTCTTCTTGTGGCTATATGACAAAAGTATCATGTGCTTATCTGAGCCAGAGTGCAGGTTTATATTTGGTAGTATTTAAAGTCTTCTCCATGAAATGTTACATGAAAACATTTAAAACAATAGGGTTTAGCAGACCTCCCATGGCTATTCCTATTCTATTCATAGATATTTCCTCTCCATTGGAAGTAGATGAAGATTAAAATGTGCCTGAATAATATAATTTCTTCTGCTTCAAAGTGTGGTTGTAGAAGCTCCAAAATGTCTTTAATAGGCATCTTCGTAAAAAGAGACTCCATGTCAAACTCACAGATATCTCTGTGATCTTGATGATATTCACAAAATGCTTAGAGTTTATGATATGGTAATCTGATTGTACTATTTAAGGAGTCAGTAAGGTACTGAACAAATTTGTATTTCAGTGAGTTCATAGTACTGACATTGAGTCATAAGGGGATTAATGGTTTATGTATGTTCAGAAATCTGTACATGATAGAGGGGAAGACTATCATTTGATTGTAGCTGTTTTATTATCTCTAGTTTTGACTTATTTTTTGTAAGTAGTGCTACAGTTCCCATTTCAATATTTTTGGTTGGATACTTGGCTTACAGTTGATATGTATCTGGCATCGGTATAGACCTAATCTTCTCCTCATATTCAGATGTATCCATCACAACATTAGAATTGCTTTTATCAGCTGGTGGTATGAAAATGTAAGTTTTTCGCTTAGGTTCTTTTGTCCCTAATGAGATTATTTCTTGGAATTTTTGCCTTTAAAATCCTGCATACCTCTTTTGAATCTGCAGCAGGGAGATAACAAATGGCATTTTCAAGTTGAATGATGATGACTCTTGTTGGAATCTTCTTTAGAGCTAAGGCAAAGTTGTGTCTGTTGATTAAAAGAGTAATATAACATCACTGGAGACACCTGTTAACTGGATGAATTGATAATGCGTTTTTTGATAACTAAAACTTGAAGGAATTTACTGATATTCATCGGTAAAATTTCTATTTTTGTTGCTCTTTTGAATTGAGACTTGTTGTTTGACACAGTTGAAGGTGGTATAATCAATCATTTCCCTACCATATGTAAGAACATTAATAATGCCAAGTTAATGTGCAAGCTTAAATGTTCCTTAGAGACAGTATCAAGTTGTGATCTGTTTGAATGGATCTGTTCTTAAGTGCTCAGCTGGCTGATCCTTTGTGGCAGCACTTTTTATATGAATTTGATTTACAGCTATTTAGGTATGTTATGATGATCTCTACATTGGCATAAAAGTTATTTAGCTATCCAGTCTACCAGAGTTGAATTGCTGAAGTCATTACTCCATTTGTGCATGGCAGACAAAATTAAAGCAAAGGCAGGTGATTGGATAAATTTCAGCAGTCAAAATTCAGGAAGCAAAATAAAATGATCTTGTTTTAAATTTCTTTCAGTTATTGGTGTTCTGTTTCCCAATTCTGAAGTCAACAACATTAAGTAATTATAATGTTAATCACAAAAGTTTTGCCAGTATCAACGTGCCAGCATGTGATCCAAATGAAAGATTTACTAGTGTTCATACACAATAAGTAGACAGCATACTGATAGAGAATTTCCAAACTCATAGCTCCATTTACCAAGTATTGCCACATCTTAATGGATCAGAATGTCTTCTCAAAGACAGGTTATGGGACAACATCAAGGTTGCTGAACATTACACCAGGAAAACACAAAATTGATCGTAGCAGTTTTGGGACTCCCTGAGGGCTTATCATCTTGAATGGATGTAACCACACTTAAATTCAACAGCCCACTTTTTACCCGTTGAAAACAAAAGGGAAGAATCCTTTAATCGCAATCTAAATTCTTTTGTATTTTTTGGGGGGTTTAAACCCTTCAAAACAAAGTACTTTATCACAACTTATATTTAGTTTTATCCATTTAGTTTGTTTACGTGATTGTCACAAGTGACTACACTTACATGTCTGAAAATTTACTTCATGCCAACTAAAAGAACGATACTTTTGTATCAAGTTGTACTTCACAACTATCATAGTAATATGGCCTTCTTCAGAAAATCTCTGAGTCAGGCCGAGAACTATTAGAACATTCCTTTATAAATATCATAGCCAAAAATACCTAAATATAAATGAAAATTACATGCATTGTGTAAGTCATAATGGAGAAATACAGCAACAGAAAATCCATTATGTCTCAATCAAGGGATAAAATATGTTGAAAGACTGAACTGGTGATGGTATACATATAACAGCTTCATTTTAAATAATGTTGTAAATGTGTGAAACACAGAATATATATATATGTATTAAGTGCAAAAAATAAGTTTCATAGTATAATGTAAAGATAGCGAAAGGCCAATGTTTTAACAGTTCTTCTTTAAAGAAACAATTCTGCTGCAAAACTCTACTTTAAAGCTGTTTTAAGCTCATGAATGCAGAAATTTACCAAAAAAAAAAAAAGTTCAAAACAAAGTCTGATCCTTTACACCAACAAATTGTATTTATGATGCCAGTTAATGTCTTTTGTAATTTTTTCCTCTTCATATTTAATCATAGCACATCGAGAGGTGAGTGGAAGTGAATGTCTATGTTGTAATTAATATATTTCTTAAAAATGCGTGTCCTTGAATGTCGATTCATTATAGGGAAAAGCTGTTTGATACTGTAATTGACATGCTAAAGACATATATCTGCTATATCTTTTTCCATACAGTACACTGAAGCTACTTACACCCATTTGTCTTGGTTTAAGAGCAGAGCTTTTTAAATTATAACTTTATGTTGTGCCAATAAAATTATTGCTTAAGGTGGATCATGCTTTCTGGAGATGTATCGCATAACTGCTGGAAAATGTAATATAAAACTAATGGTATAAGTAACAAATGTGAAAAGAAGAATTTCAAAAGAATTAGAATATAACAGCTAAATATTCTTTTCTTATTTCCTCCCAAACTTCTGTAAATATTATTTAAGTAACTCCATTCACTTACATAAAATTTTGGACATATGTTTCGGGAGCGATCCCTCCCATCTTCAGCCTGTTTGATTGATTTATTTATTTATGGACGCTCTTTAACAGCTCAGGTCATCAGCGTCCCATTCAACTCGGCGTGAAACGGCCGACAAATTTTGCTCAGAGGCCTCTCTTTCAGGCTTGAGGTTCTTTTTCGTGCCGTAAATGTACGACACGGGACCCATGGCTTTACTTCCCTTCCGAAGGAAGCCATACTTAGGATTTTTACGCCCCGAAAAAATCCATCGGTCCTGGCCGGGTTCGAACCCGCGATCTTGGGTGTAGGAGGCAAGTATGGTAACCACTACACCACCAGGACCGACTTCAGCCTGTTGACAAACTGTTGTTAAGCGTGGCGGTTGGGTCTCTTGATGTTCTTGTGGCGGCATCTGTTGGTTCTATTAGGAATTTGCTGAGTTCATCCAATGGAGGGAAATCGAAATTCATCAAATTATCCTTATTTTTTGTAATGAAAATGTTTTCCCAAGTGGAAAGTTCAATTGCATTATGAAGTTGTTTAAGTAGTTTTATCTCTGGTTTAATTTCATGATTTTTATTCCAAAAGTGCGCTGCTATTGCTGATTTATCAATTTGTTTTAAGCGAATATTTCTGAAGTGTTCGGAAAAAAGAACACTTGATGGGAGGGATCGCTCCCGAAACATATGTCCAAAATTTTATGTACGTGAATGGAGTTAGTGTGAAAAAAACTGTATTACATTGTTTATATATATATATATATATATATATATACCACTCCATTGTCAACAGCTTCGGAAGTACATTTAATTGAATTATTTAAGTATTTTTTGTTTAATTCACTTGCATGAAAGAGGGGAAATGCTGGATTTGAGCAGTGAACCTGCTCCAATTTTTTCAATACCATCTATCCTTGCCAGCTTGCCCCATTATAAATATGGAAGAAATTTAAGTACATTAAAAGTTTTTTTTCCTTAGACCATTTGCTCTGTTTATTAAAATTTCAGTGGTGTTTTCTTGTGATGCAAGTTGGAACACATTTTTGAAAAATGTAGCAATTGGTAGAAAAAACTTATGTTCTAAAAGGATACAATTTTAATCATAAGATCACCTAACAAGATATCAAGAGTTTATTCAAAATATTGATCCTGCCTTATTACTCACTAATATAAAAGTTGCTGAATACTATCAAGTGTGCATAATGAGTATTAGCTACAAATTTAGCCATCACCTTCTCTTTATCACTCTAATTAAAAATGCACTCATTAAGAATGTAGCAAGCTTGCTAAATAGATTATTTGTTCTGGAATAGGAGTCTCTTGAATCCTGTATGAAGCAATAGCTTTGTGGAGAATGAATATGTTCTGCATTAAACTATACTCCCTGGTACTAGTTTACCATTCTCATCATTCTGAAATGGAGGTAAAGGTATCCAACCATAAATAACCTGCCTGAAAAATACAGTGATAGGTGGAGTCTAGGTCAAATAAGCAATCAAGCGATCAATTTTGTTGAATTCTTAATCTGAAAAATTATGTGCATAGTCATGAGTACCTGCAAAATTGTACTTTTTGAATTTACTCTTCTTTTTTCTCAGCAGATGATAACAGTGATCAATACATTTTTCAAATTTAACTGCGTTCCCACTAAGCAACATCAGTTTTACATATTTTATATTTATTCTAATAATCTTAATAAAGAAATATTATTTTTCTGCCAGAAGAGTAGACAATCCATCTACAGGCTCCCATGTGTACAAACATACTTTTACTAAGGCAAAATCAGTAGTTTTTCAGCATTTTTATTGTAATTAGTCTGTTATCATTTAATATGTTATATTTATCTATCTATCTGTATATATATACATTCATTATACATATTATTGCAAAAATAGCCGTTATCCATATTATGGATTGCCAGCATGAAGGAAAAAATCCAAGTTGGAAACCATATATTTCCTTTATGTATTTTACACAAGTATATCACTACTTTAAAAATTTAATGTTTTAAATGTGATAATGGCATAAATTAAAATATACATGGAAAATCTAGAAATGAATATTTATTATGCTTTCAAATATGGCACTACTGGAAGTGAGATATTGCATTTAAGGATATGCAATTAGTCATTTTTATTATGGGCATAGTTTCTTGACAGTCATGAACTTCAAAATGCAGTGTAATTAAATTTATAAATAATATGATGAGATTGTTTCCTTTTGCATTAGATAGGAACTACCACAGGTGACCGAGGTCTTTAAGGTGTGGACTCGTGAGTTGGAGGTTAGGGGTTCAAATCCTGCCAGGACTATCCTCCCTGACTGAGGTTTTTTCCAGGTTTTCCTCAGTCCTCATAAATGGCAAATGCCAGGGAGGTACCCTAAACTTAGGCCTGGAGCATTTCCTTAAAAAAAATGTTTTCCCAATATATCATTTCATTTCATGTATCATCAGTGTCCAGTCGGTCCTGGTGATGTAGTAGTTACCATACTTGCCTCCTACACCCAAGAACGTGGGTTCGAACCCGGCCAGGAACGATGATTTTTTCGGGCGTAAAAATCCTAAGTATGACTTCCTTCGGAAGGGAAGTAAAGCCGTGGGTCCCATGTCGAACATTTACGCCACGAAAAAGAACCTCAAGCCTGAAAGAGAGGCCTCTGACCAAATTTGTCAACCGTTTCATGCCATGAGTTGAATGGGATGCTGATGACCTGAGATGTTAAAGAGCGTCCATAAATAAATCATTAAAAAAAAAATCAGTGTCCACCGCCTGTAATGCCTCTGTAGCAAAAATGGGCATTAAACACTATTCATTCTACATTAAATAATCCTCAAAATATAATATACGTTGATTTTTTTCACATGTGCATAATCCACTGAAAAATGTCTTATTCTGTAATTTAAATGTATTAAAAATATTTACAACTCTATGGTAAAGGGCTTAAATGAAAACATTCATGCTTTAGTTTCTTATAGAATATTTTCCTTATTTTATATGTAAGGTTATATTCAACTGGTTTTGTTGTGAGTGTATGTGAATGATTGTGTTAGTACACCTCTCTGTATATATTGATTGTACCTTTAGGATAGACCAACAAGTGCCTGAGGCAAGCAGGAGTTAATGTTTCTCACTGTATCATATAGTCATTTATATTGAAGCATGACAAGAGCAGGTTTTCACAGAGAGGAATAGTTCTTGCTGATGCTGGATAAAAATGTTGGGTTTGCTTGCAAAGTAGAGTAATTCACTTTGTAAATATATCAGGGAAATATATAAAAATTTATGAACTCTCTTGTCTATTCAGCAGGAGTCAGATGCTGTGACTTTGAATTCAGTTTCAGTTCAGAAACAAGTTTTGTATCAGTCTTATACTTAACAGTGCATTAATATACAGCATCAGATATTTTTACATTTGTTGTTAAATAACTTTTTCTGAGTAAAGGTTTTCTGATTTGGTTAGATATTTTGAAATATTTATTGTTTTAAATATATAATTCAGTAAATATTACTAATCTATAGCTGAATATAATGTTAGAAACTAACAAATATTGTCCAATTTCATTCTGAACAAGGGGTGACTCCAGACGCGCATAATTTTCTTTAACCATATGTTTTTCATCCTGTGAAAGTTTAAACAAAAATGTGACAGAAGGTTTAAATTATTTTATTAATCAATCAATTAAACAAATGAAAAATTATTACATACATTTCAAGCCTTTTTTTTCTTTTCCTTCCTTCCTTCCTTCCTTCCTTCCTTCCTTCCTTCCTTCCTCCCTCCCCCCCTTCCATCCCTATAAAATTAAACTTCCCTTTTTCTCCTTTCGGAGATTATAACAGTTTTGCTGTCTAAAGTGTAATATTTAATCTTCCTCTGAAATATGTGGGAATACTTTTTTTTAAATAAAGAATCTTGATTTCAGTATCTCTTGCTATTAGGTTTGTTGCTCTTCCTATAAACTTTCTCATGTGGATACTATTCCCTTTATTGTATTCAATTAGCAATTAAAGTTTTCCGCTTCCAACTCAATCACTTTCAAATGTGATGATTTCTAATGCCAACTCACTTGCCGGCTAGGCATTGCAGATCTGCACTAGGTGACTGAGGGCAGAAGTAGTCCATTTACAATTTGAACCAGCAGAATACATTATACTAGATGAGATGATGACAATGGAGGGAGCAGTGGTGGAATGAATGGCAGAGTAATTTGGAGAATCCAGAGGAAACTTGCTTTGTCTATCAATCACATTTGCTGCTTGGTTGAAGGTGAGAAGTTTAAACCACTTGGTAATGGCGCTGCTCCTTACTTTCAATTCTTTTTTCGCATGTTTCAGTTTCATGAAAGTTGTCATTTCTTTGCCTGTCTGACAATAACAATTCAAATTCATTCATTGGAAAATAATGTGCCATAACTGTGGTCTCTGCTGGCATATCAAATATCTTTAATTTCTTTGGCTTCTAGTATCTGCAGTCCTTTAAAATTTCCTTGGAACTTGAACTTCAGTTTTGTTTAGAAGTGTCAACTGCTTCTGAATCTGGCAGTTTCTGAAAATGTGGTTAGGATTAAAATTTTCATTGTTCTCCAAAACAAATTGAATAAGTTCTGTGATTTGTTTACATTAATCTTTTCCAGACTTTCTTTTAATAAAGAAGGAAAGGCTTCTCTGCTAAAGAGTGTTTTTCTACACTTTATACATTTATTCTGTTGCTTTCTGTTAATATTTATATCTTGAATAATGAAAATATGGAGCTTTATTATACTATTATAAAAAGTATTTAAAGATATTGAATATTTCCTCACCCAATCAATGGTATAGAGTCAGGATAGACAATGTGCACCCCACTCATTCAGGCAAAGTTTATTTAATGCTGCTTTGACATTATTTTTATTTTCACCAAATTAAAATAAAAATGGTGTTTTGTTTTGTTATATAATCTATAGTAAGATAGCTACATTAAAAACTAAGTATCTCAATTGTCGCATGAAGTGTCTACCCTCTTTGTTAGACACTTTCCAGTACGTCTATTCTGCTTCTGCTAATGCAAGGCAGTGAATATGCATGCATATTACCTTCCTTCCTTTACAGCACTCCACACGTTGTATGCCAGTGCTTTGCCTGTATAGGGTATACATTTCTTTGGTCAATCTGTGCAAGAATAGCATATATGTCTAATGATATATTGTTAGCTTGTTCTGAGAGTGTTACTTTTGTTTGTGGTAAAAGAAGATTTATATAGTATATCTGTGATTTTTAAAGCAACAATAAAATATTCAAATTCAGGTGGATTTGATATGAACAGTAAAACTTCTTATTCTGTTCTTTTTTGATAAAACATTCATTGTCAATTAACCTTTGAACAGAAGGGAAGGTTTCAAATCTAAAATAATTCAACCAGGGGTAGATATTCTCAGGAAGATAGAAAAGTAGCAAGAAAAGTACCCAAAAGACTATGACTAAGAGGTTGTAGTGCTAAGGAAATGCCTCATTTTTACTATTGTTTCATATATGGTAGTAAAGAGCCAAGGAATTACACGTATCACAATAAAACACTTTGAAGCTAAAGTTGTGAAGCATGCAGAAATGTTTCATATGGTGGGAAGAACAGGAATGATCGATCATTGTTTGTCTGAAACCTCTTGTATATAAGCAATGAAGCATAATGAAAATATGACTTGCACTGCAAGATAGTTAGTCACTTAATAAATGTTGTTTCTTACCTTGAAGGACAAGAACTAGCATTTGGAGAACATAGAGGAAAAGGGTCCCTTAATAACGCAATCATTTGGAAATACTAGATTTACTGACAGGGGAAGTAACATTCATGAAAGATCATTTGAAAATGAGCTCCATTTTTAAAGGCATATATCCAGTTATTCATAATGATATAATAAAGTCAGAAGACATTGCTATCATACTTAGAATATCCACTGAACTGGTTGCTATCCAAGCTGATTAAATAAGCTAGTGTGTCTGTAAAAGCAGAGTTAAGAATAAAATTAGAAGAAAGGTATTTAATCTCTCTTTTATGCCTGCATACAAGTGATGCACTGAAGCAGAATAATATTGATAGGAAACTAATGCACCAAACCTATATTGGAGTAAGTGTTATGGTTGCTCATCATGTAGATATTAAAGCTTTTATCCATGAAAACAGTTTTCAAGCATTATTTGTGCACTGTTATACATGCCAATTAAATTTAGTGTGCTTTTGTATAGCTCAAACAATTTTAAAAAAGTAAATCATTTCACAAACTCTGCAGCATATTAGCTATTCATTCTGAATTGTTTGAGAAAAAGAATTTAAAATATACCCCTCCTGCAGCAATGATAAAAGAACACCTCCTGGAGCTACTAAGTGCTATTTTGCATACTCTAGACACTGATGGTTAGCATCTAAATACCATGAATTTAGATGCTAAATGTTTTTGTTAAATTCTTTTTCATTTATTCCAGTTATGTGCATAATAATCACAGAGCAATTATTCAATGTTTTGCAAGAGAAATGAACTATTAATTTATTAATAAATGAAATAAGATCTTCAGTGGAAAATGTAAAAGTTTTACTACGGAAGAACTATTGTGAAATTGCTTAGAAGAATGCTGATCTATGAATCGCCAGCATAGGCATTTAAATAAATTAACTCTGACACAAAAATATTGCTTTTAAGGTAGCTGATTCAATGATTGTGCAACTAGAATGAGATTTGGTACTTTTTGAGAATCTTGTTTCCATGGAACCTCTCGAATCATTTGCAGTTAGGAGCATATAGTAAGTAATTTCCTGAAGTATGAATTGAAATGCTTGATATAGTGTTTGAAATGTATTTAATTGTTTAGTGATGAAGAACTGATTAACATTTACAACAATGACAATAAAATTTCCTTTCCATTTTATCTGCTTGCTTATATTTTGGAAAACGAACTTGAAAGTATTTATGAATGAACATTAAAATTGTTATGATTGATGTTAAACATCTCTGTGACTTCTGCTTGAACTGAATGTTCATTCAACACCCTGAGAAGAATAAAAATTTTTAATGAATAATGCAATATTATAGATAATTCTAATCTATCTACTGTCCTTATAGAAAAGAAGCTGTGCCATTTATGCAGCAATAACTAACATCTTGCAAAATACAGGTATGTTAAACATTTCATTAGAGTTTATATGAATATTTATTAAAAATTGGTAGAGAAAAAGAAAATTTTTATCCAAAAATTCTTTTCATACTCTGCTTTTCACACAATGCCATATTGCAATCTTTAAAATTTCTCCTGCAGAATTTTTTTGTTCATAAACTGAATAAATAATGAGACTATGGCACATCCTATCCATTATGGCATAAGCTATAATGGATAGGAAATTCCATTAGTTTATCGAGTTTTGGCAAAGCGTAGAAAAAGAGTATTGTTAGAATTCATTGATGCATTTTTGAAAAAACTAAAATTGTTGTAACAATATCACTATTTTCATAATAAGAACTAACTTATCTTTTCAGGTACAGACAGAACATGAAAACATACTGTAGTAAGAAAATATTTTCTGAAAACATTAAAAGATGTAAAACAATTTAAACCCATCAGCTGTATGCTATATTGCCATGTTCTCTTTTGTCCAAAATAGCTGAAGTTTAGATAAGAAAGCTACAATAAATGCAGAACTACCAATATAATATTTTTAGAACCAAAGATGTGAGCCTAGTTTCCATCACTTCAAGCAGTGAGTCCTGGTGGTGTAGTGGTAACCATACTTGCCTCCTAAGCCCAAAACTGTGGTTCAATCCCAGCCAGGATTTATGGATGTTTTGAGTGTAAAAATCCTAAGTATGGCTTTGTTCTGAAGGGAAGTAAAGCCATAGGTCCAGTGTTGTAGATTTATGACAAGAAAAAGAACCTGAAGCCTGAAAGAAGAGGCCTCTGAATAAAATTTGTAGGCACTTTCACGTCCTGAATTGAATGGGATGCTGATAACCTGAGATGTTAAAGAGCATCCATAAATGAACAAATCATCTCAACTTACCTCAAGCATGTAAAAATTTTAAAAATAATAATCCTGAAGAAATGAAAAAATTTTATCTTTTCATTTGAAGTTTTTTCTCTTAATTAATTAAAACACAGATTTATTAAACTTTTAAAATTGCAGTTGCTCTCAAGGATCATAGCCAACACTCATTTTCTTTGTTTATAAAATTGTATCTGTTGTCTACCATGTGGGTTTAGTAATCATGTGACCACTAGCTGGTAGATGGAAGGTAATTATCGATACTCCTCTCAGTTAATAGGAATGGTGGGAATAGAATGTCTTACATAAGCAAAATTCTTTTCCTGAAAATGTGCATGCACAAATCAGAGAAATTTCTTTGCAACCATCTTCATGATGAGTACCCCAATTTTTCAAGGTATTATTGGAATAAAAGGTGTATGGAGTATATGCAATGTAGTGTATTTGAGGATTTTCATTCTCCTGCTGCTCTCAAACTTTTCCTGTATCACTAACTCATGCTGCTACTTACTTGTACAGTCTGTGTAATGCATTCTGTGAGAATTATTATGCAGTTAAACTCTTTGATATTGCTTATATCTCTTTGGAGATCAGTATGCAAGTTGATAGCCATCATAATGCTGAAGGTATATATTATACTTATTTCCAAGCTCATTTGAGCCATCATTAATTAATTCTATTTCCTTTCATTCATCCCTTTCAATTTCAGTTTCAGTTTATTCTGCTATTTGCAATATTATTTACAAAGCATTGTCAATATTATAAAGGATAGCATACATGTTACATTACAATTAAACAGTTAAACAGGTAGATAAATAAATACAGATCTGAATAAGTATAGATACATAAAATAGCTAGAACATATGTTTACATTACAATCAAAAAAGTACATCTAAATACAGATCTGAACTTAGAAACCAAATGCTAGAAAACTATATTCACTCATTTTTGTTCCTCTTTGTATTCATTAATTGAGTAAAAAGCATTTTTATCAGATAAATCTTTATTGCATTAATTTTCTTCACTTCTTCACATATTTCCTTGATCGAGCAGGTAAATGATTGTATAAATCTTTCGTAACACTTTCAATACATTTGGAAATTAATGATCTACTTAACCTAATTCTAAAGTAGTTCTACATACTTATAGTATCTAGTCCACAATCTACAGATGTCATGAGAAGACCAATGCAACCAAAGTGACAATAAATACATTTATAAAAAATGAATAAAAAACACAAATACCAAGTGTATAATTATTAAATAATCTTGAAGCACCTGAAAAAGTGATGCTCACACTTTATTCTGAGATTTTATTACACATGAAATTATAGAAATTTGTCAGTCAGTCATTCAATCAAGTGACAGATTGGGTTAAAAACCAGCCTGTATGCATCTACTCTGTTCTTAATCAGTCAGGCTTTACTGCAGTATAGATCTATTTATATAGGATGAATTTTGTGCATTAGAGGATGGGAAAGGAGGGAAGTAGTACTGGGATTCCTCCATGGAATAGAAATATGTACCGAACAAATTTATATTTATAACCCACAGAAATCACACACAGCCCAGCACATTACCAAATAAAACTGGGAATATATTTGATAATGGGGCTTAGCATAATTCCTTGAGTACAGAACTAATGGATATCAAATATGATACCTATATAGTTTTTCTGAGTTAATGACTCAATATCATGTTCAAAATTTGTTTTTCTCTTGCATTTCCAAAATAATTGTCTCCAACTGAAGAAGCAAGAAATGAAGCCATGGAAAATTATACAAGATTATCTTGGAAAAAAGGATGAAAGTGTTGATAAAATAATGATAACTTACACCGCCAAGGGTGGCTGAGGTCATTAAGGCATGGACTCGTGAGTGGGAGGTCTGGGGTTCGAATCCCTAGAACTGTCCTCCCTGATTTTCCAGGTTTTCCTCAGTCCTCATAAATGGCATATGCAGGGGAGGAACCCTAAACTTAGGCCTGAACATTTCCTTCCATAAAAATCCTTTTCCAATATATAATTTCATCTCATGTATCATCAGTGTCCACCGCCTGAGGTGCCTCAGTAGTAAAAACGGGCATTAAAACTCTATTAAAAAAAATAACTTAATAACTTACAAAGAATGGTTAACAGTAGCTATGTTGCCCAGTCCCATTGAAAAGGGCACAATAAGAGCTAGAATATTCAGGCACTATACCCTTTACTCTTCTTTTTGAAAGGAAACTGAAAGTCCAAGAATAATGTAGTACTCTCATAAGTAGGTTTGGCAAGCAAATTTGCTGTCATAAAATGGTTACACATTGTCTTCATTAGTTATAATAGGACTGTAGGACAAGACAGAAAGGTTGACTAGACAAAGAAAGAGAAAATTCTTGTCCCTCTTTTTATTCACCTGTACAGCATAAATAAAGGAAGTAGTGATTACCATGAATATATTCGCACCATTATCAAATATCCTTTAATATCAAGAATGTGATATCTGTATATTTTCTGGTGCACTTAACAAGTTCTGTTATGAACAGCTAATTAAAATATAGAGAAGGAGAGCAATGTATGAGATATGTGTTCAGCTTAAAATTTTCAGGATTGATATCGTCAGTGCATTGAATTCTCCATATCAAATGTGACAGCTTAACTGTTATCATGGTCAAATTTACATCCAAAATAAAGGTCATATTTTGAGCTCATAACTCAAAAAAGAGATTGGGACAATTAAAATTGACAAAAAATTCTTATAAATGCAGCACAGAAGTAAAAAGAGTAAACATGACAAGAAAGATGCAATGCAAGTGGCAATTTAGGATAGTGGCATGTAAAATGTAATTAATTTTCCCCTCTCTTTTTGTTTCACTTACAGTGTGGAATATCTACCTAAGCTATGTGCCCTGCTGGTGGCCCATCATCCCAACTGCAATGCTGCATTTTTATCCCCTTCCATCTAAGATGATTGTTTACAAGACAGCATCATGTGTCTCTAAGGGGGTATATTATTTCCTTTGCTAGCACAGGAGTTGTACAATTGGGGAAAATTAGAGTTGCTGGAAAAATTGCATTGGTCTTCTTGTACAGGCAAATTAACTTGGAGCTTCACTGTTGGTTTCATGTTTGAAAGGCACTAAACTTTCTTTAACCATACATTTGCTCCTTGGGCTAGGTTCCATCTTTGGTAATGACAATTTACCTGGGTGAATTTTATTCCCAGAGTTTTCCTACTAAGCCTGCAAATGTTTGGTTTTAGCAAAAGCAGTTTTAAAATAATAATTTGCATTGAGGAAGAAACATTTTGTCTTGATTATCCGTGCAATATAGCTTAGGATTAGAGAAAAATGCTATGAATTAGTAATCTACAATATCCTTTTTTAATGAATCTTAGAATCTCCTGAATATATTTATATAACATTTCTTCCTAAACATTTAGAAGCAGGTGAAGTAAGAGTTGTATTATGCTTTTTAAGATATGAGTTAAATTTTATCTTTTTTGTGTAAAATACAGGCAATCTGAAAGTTAAAAAGTAAACTTTATTTTATTTTTGCAAGCTTTATGAACTTATATGCTGAGATTTAAAAAAAAAAAAAATCTGCTGGTTTGTGACCAAGGCTGTAACTTAGATGATGCATAAATACATATGCTAGCAGCGAAACGAAATTGCAAAAATGGAGAAGTTAAGACAATAAGTACTGTACACATTTTAAGTATTTTTACTCCTTCACTTGTTAATATCCCTCTCATTTTTATAAACCATAAAAATTCTAAAAAGCAAATAAAATGATAATTTTTTGAAGAATTAATTAGAAACATATCATTTATTAATGAAATGAGGTAATCTCACTAATAAATGATAATTTCTTATTTAGATTTGTAATTTTTCACGTACACTTGCCTTTAAATGCATTTTACAAAATAGACTGCTATGTGATTGTCAATGTCTTTAATTTCTTGTGTTTATTATTATTATTATTATTATTATTATTATTATTATTATTATTATTGATGATGATGATGATGATGATGATGATGATGCTCTTGTTTTTATTATTGTATTTATAGTTGATTATATATACATTTCATAAACTTTTATTGGCCTACAGCCCAGATAATTATGAAAAATTGTTCAAACCATGTGGCAGTATAAATTAAATAACAAATTCTGTCACTTTTTTACACATGCAATTGTAGACTGGAGGAAAGAACAGCTCCCCCTTAGCAGAACCATAATCGTCATGGATATTTTGCTTGAGAAAATTTTTGAATCAATGTTTTAAACACTTAGTACATGAGAATTTCAAACTTTATAGTTGATGATTTGACTGATACATTATCTCTTTTATTGCCATATTGATATGTCCTTTTGCCCAAAGATGGTCGTCAGTCGTGGTGGTGTAGTGGTAACCACACTTGCCTTCTAAACCCAAGGTTGGGTTCGAACTCGGCCAGAATCGATGATTTTTTGGGTGTAAAAATCATAAGTATGGCTTCCTTCGGAAGGGAAGTAAAGCCATGGGTCCCATGTCGTACATTTATGGCACGATAAAGAACCTCAAGCCTGAAAGAAGAGGCCTCTGAGCAAAATTTGCCAGCCGTTTCACACCCTGAATAGAACTGGATGCTGATGACCTGAGATGTTAAAGAGCATTCTTAAATAAACAAATAAAAAAAAACCAAATATGATCAAATATATGTAGATTTGCCACTTTCAGATATAATAGCAGCAGCTAATAAGTTGCAAGTTTTGGTTATTTAATATGACCATAACACACTGAATCATTCAGAATATGGGTACGATATTCATTACTAAAGTAATGAAATTACTTCAATCTGAAAAATTGAGCTTTTAAGGCAAGTTTGAACTGGAATTTTTCATTTCAAAATTATTGTTAAGCATCACAAAACCTTACTAATGGGTTCAACTTTGCTTAATAGTAATTTTTTAATAAGTAGAGACCTCTCTATTAGATATTATATAAATGGAAATAAGCACAAAAGAACTTGAAGTGGATTTATACTAGTTGTTTGAATGACTACCCTAAAGAAACATTTCATTGTTCCCAAACTGTAAGCTTTATCATATAAGGTGTATGTGTCTTTTTTATTATGAAATTCAAAGTACATAAAGCTGTAGAATATATAGGTTTAATACAAGCTATAAATTGAAATTTGTTCTATAATTTCAAGGTATATGAAGAACAAACCCCCCTTGGATTTAAAGTAAATATTTTATTTTTGAGCTCATATCTAGAAAACGTTCCTTGATAAGTTGTTGTGCAATAAAGAAATAATTCTTATATAAAATGAAAGGAAACTTATGACTCTCCTCTTAATCTGAAAAAATATTATATACTGGATTTGTGTATAAATAAATGATAGCTATTCATTCCTGAGATAATCACTTTTTTACACTCTTCCAACACAGAAATTTCACATACCTGCTGTTAATTCCTTAATTTCTGCATCTGCCATAACAGAAACAAAAGGTCATGAACTAATTCTCCTAGCATACAATAAACTTTAAGGATTATTTGTAATATAAATTAAACATTACATCGTGTAAACATAAGTTGAGATCACCTTTTTAATGGAACTTATTCATAATTACTTATATATAGGGTGATCTGTTTGGGTATGTATATAATGAAAGCACTATAAAAAATTTACTACTTAAATCTATATTTTCAAACTTTGTGTATACAACATTCTAAGATGGAAGATTTCTCAGAATGCTACATGCCCTCATTGCACACTCTGCAAAACTCAAAATGGTGATGCAATTCAGCCCATGCAAAGAATGCTCCATATACTTTATTGTGGCTCATTCCACACATGAACTTATGAACTTGATCTTTCAAGCTTATAGGAAACATGGATTTTCTCTTGTAGATAATACAGTCCCCCACTGACATGTCTGTAAATAGTCATTTGTTTAATAAGCCAGCATCATCTTCAATCTGTGGCACATCATGGATGCAAAATTGAAAGAGTTTAATGATCCTGATTGCATAAGGCTTGTAGATGTTGTAAGTGATATGGGTACAATTTGGGGTACTTTCGAACAATATGCTGACAGAATGTATATGGTACATTCATCTCTCTGCTGACAGCCATCTTTAACTTTTTGTAGGGCTTCTTTTCATGACTTCAGAGATAGTTACTTCTCATGCTGGGTTTTGCTGTGACCTCCTGCATGCTTTATAACACAAAAACTGTTTCTACAATGTTCGATACCACAACATTATGGAATCTTATTTAGGTACATTACACACACCAAACTCGCATAGAAATGTTTAACACACTCAAATGGATTATATCAAAGAATGCATTGAGCTCACTCTTAATTTGTAGCACTCTTTCAATCATTACGATTTTAATTTGTCATGCATTGTTGATTTTCATTCTTTTCATGTATGGAAACTTCCATCTTTTAAGCAAAATATTATGAGCAAAAAATATATCCTATTATTATTATATTAGTTTTCATAGTAATATTTAATGTTATTCATACTTAAACAGATCACCCTATAATTTCATGACAAAACATTAACGGACAATTATGGACTGCCACAATGGATAGAGCATAGCAATACCTATAAATAAGTTTTGAAACCTAAAAAGTAAATTAAAGAAAAAAAATTGAGGACTAATGCAAGCAAAGAAGTACAGAAAACAAATTTGTATAACTGGAATGTGAGTAGAAAAAGAACATAACAAATTATTATTGAGGAAATCACTCAAATTTCATTAATTTAGTTCCACTTACTTGGACATGTTTCAAAGGCGGTTGCCTTCATCATCAGCATGATCTTGTCCAAGTAAGTGGAACTAAATTAGTGAAATTTGAGTGATTTCCTCAATAATAATTTGTTATGTTATACTATATTTCACTGTGAAAATTCCCACAATTCAAAACTATTTAGAAAAAGGAGAGCTTATTACAATTGTTCTATAAGAATTCTTGATTGATGTGGCAAATTTAACTTAAAGATCCACATAGAGCAGTTATCATAATCTCTTTTGTCTCTTTTTTCTGTAAATTAAACCTTTCCCAGGTGGTGAAAAAAATTGCAGAGGGCTAGTACCACATGTTCTCACCATGAGGCCTGTTGACAGAGATTAATGTCATATGACATGGCACTCTTGAAAACCTTTTCTCAATAGATTCATCCTGTTGCAGCCCTGTTATTATAATGCATTTCACCATAAATGAGTAACATTTCAAGATACTTCTACGTCGCTAATCTGTGCCATCTTAGAAACTGACATCATTTGTTTCATATTCAAAGTTAAACAGTTGAGATTATCTATTCAAAATGTGCAGCACTAGTTAAAGATAGTTATTAAAACACATATTTTATTTAATTCTGGGACTTGCAGTGCTGTCATGTTGTAATGCTGCAATTTATGCAAAAAATATCAGATCTTCATGATAAGAAGACTGTAATTTATGACTGGAAATTAAGTATAACTATGTGGAGAAGGAGATTATCTTGCCATTTTATATGGCATTTTAAAGAATTACATAAATGAAATGTGCTAAATAACACTAAAACTTTTTTGTTCTATTCATCACAAAAAATCACCTGTACAAGGAAAGCCAATTGGTCCCCTTCTATCCTGTATACAATTTTTAATATATATCTTCGAATTATGTTTGCTTGCAAATTTTGCAACATGCTAAAAACCAATGTAAAGTAGAGCATTTAGTGAATGGATATTCAAAATATGCAGCAAATATTAGATTGTAACCTCAAGATCATTGATGATTGACTCAAACTACACACTCTTATTAGCTCCACTTACTTATTTAATTATAGTTTGTAATTTGATATAATTCCTAAATATTTAAATTTGTTTACTAATGGTTTGACCTACTCTTTTTTCTTGTCTTGCAGTAACTTATTCTCCTTATCACAAACAGTACTATAACCTCATGGGTTAAAGCAGAGCTTATTTGTACTTCCCCATATAGCAGTAATATCATCTCACTCCTTATTCCGTTGGTCCTGGTGGTGTAGTGGTAACCATACTTGCTTCTAAACCCATGATCGTGGGTTCAAACCCAGCCAGGATTGATGGATTTTTTTGGGGGGTAAAATTCCTAAGTATGACTTTCTTCTGAAGGGAAGTAAAACTGTGGGTCCCGTGTCCTACATTTATGATATGAAAAAGAACCTCAAGCTTGAAAGAAGAGCCCTCTGAGCAATCGGCCGTTTCACGCCCTGAATTGAATGGGATGCTGATGACCTGAGATGTTAAAGAGCATCCATAAATAAACCAAATGAACTACAACTAATTCCAAAAATCTTCTCAGATGCTTCTGAGGCAAAACAAAAAGAATCCACAAATATGAATAACTTGCATATTGTATTAGAACATTTATGCATTACTTTAAGAAAGGGGGGGGGCATGCATCTGATCTTTATGGATCCTGAGAAAACTTATGAACATTTTAATTCACTGTCATAATAGTGGTTAACAGCAGAATATGGAGCTTTTGGACAATCTCTGAATTGATCAAGAATTATATATCACCATGCACTTTTAAAATAGCAGTGACATCAAATTAAATAACCAAGCCTCATTTTTAATTAATTTTTTTTTTATACATATCACAAAAATGCGATGCATTTTCCATTGACTTACATGTTGCAAAGTCATGTTAATCATTAATTACTGAATTTTAAACAAATGTTTACAGTTAAATATCCTTGAGTAAATGTATGGACACCAATGCTTGCTCATGCTTCAGATATATATTTATATTGATGTAGTGTATCGTATGTTATTGTTAGCAATATGCATATAGTTTACAATTGCACATGTGATATAATGCAATATAAATGTATTTTCAGTAGTAACAAACTTAATTTTTAATGAAAACAACTGTGTCACTTAAATATTACGTAAAGTAGTGTTTATGTATGGTATTTTAAATGTGAAAAGAAGATACTTTTCAAAAAGGCATCTAGAAGTTCTTTTGAAGCATTTGTATAAAATAATATTCATTTTTATGTTATAAACAAATGAAAACTGAAAATAACAAAGGACAGAGGAATAAGTGTATCATTCATTCTTTTGTGAGAGATCAACCATAAGTTAGCCACATATGCAATGACCAGCTGCCAACCAAACAAATTCTGGCATTATTGGTCTGCTGGCAAATGTTGGATATGATCCACAGTACATGATTTTCAAAACCAATTGTAAAATTTCTCAGTAATAATTAATTTCAAGTAAGTGGCAGTATGTGACAGAAAATTCTAACATAGCTTCAGTTCTATGCAGTATCTCTGAGATAAAACCCATATTTTGAATGAAACAATTTATACTGCTCATGTACTGGAAGAGAATAGCTATCCAAATCGTAGTTTATTAGAAAAATTTCAGGATTTGTTCCATAAAAACAATTATAAACTAACAGAGTAATTTATTAAAAGCTTAATAACTTATATTTTTGTTCATTTTATTAATGTACATATTAATGAAATGGTATTTTCTTTCTGTATAATCAGTTCTCTTGTTGCTGACAATTATGAAAGAATTACATTGTAAAGTTTTTTCGTAATATCTACAAACAAGAACTACTAAAATTGTCTTGATATGAAAGACCTGGTATTTTTACCAACAGTATATAGGCAGAATGAAGGAAAAATTGCATTTGTCTTCTTTACAATTACATATCAATTCACTTATTTTGCCTGATACAAACTTAGTCATATTTTGTTGGCATGACTAATAAATATATAACTGACAAGCTTAAGGTCATATATTTAATAAAGGAATTGCATAGGTACCTTCTAAGGTAGATGACAAAAGAACTTCAGAAGAGTTTTTATATTTTAAAATTGACTGGAGTCAAATAACTTTGTTGATTATAGCATTTACAAAATTCCTCATGCATATATTGTAAATATGTATATTATAGAAAAATTAGATTTTTGTAACTATTGCTTTTAAATAGTATAATCTGGGCAAACATTTGTTTTTCTTTTACTACCATTTCATTTACATATTTATTGAAAATAAAGACAGCTGTTTTATGCATATACAAGCTGAAGCAGAAACAAGATATTTATTTGTAGATTTGTATTAATACAAAAGTTAATATTTTTAAAATTATATTGGGTTTAAGAAATTTTTTTATGAATTCTTTATGTAGCACTGAGGTTTTAATCACGTACTGATCTTTGTTGACATAAATGAGTGTTTATCATAATCTATGTAATACATTTTCATGGCCAATTTCATGTACTTATTGTATAGCAACCTGTTACCTGGGTCCACGTATATGTACAATCATTGTTTTTTCTCAGTAAAGCATATATATTTACACATGATAAATCATAATAATATTTTGATGATGTGAATGCAATGTCTTGCATCATTAAAATATAGCTTTTCAGAAAAAAGAAAGACTACATAGTATTTGATTTTGTAACTCTTTGTTACAGTATAATACAAAAATGCAGTGGTTGTATATGTTTTTTGCTACACTAGTTGTTTTTTTTAACACCAACTATAATACATTGCATCTTGGAAAGCCTGATTTAAATGGTTAAGTCAGAAATGTACATACATGATATTGCATTGACACCATCAGTAGGTTTATTAGAGGTATTGGTTACACATAATTTGCTACCTAATTCCTTTGTTCCTTTCCTTCCAGTTATTTTATTATATCTAGAATTTTCTTTTTTAGTTATTTGTTCTGCTTTACATTTTATTGCATCTTGTGCTTAATGTAATTTTTCATTTCTTCTGTTATTTTCTTTCCTTTCTTTCCTCTTTTTAGTTCTTTTCTTACCTCATTTGCTTCATTGTTTCTTTCATCATTTCATTTATCCTCTTTTCAGTTGCTCTCTGTTCCTATTGTCAATTCCCTTTCCTCTTCCCCTAAATTTGAGAAGTGCATTTCTATAATAATTAGCACTCGGAAGGTTCCCTATATTCCATTTTGTAGTTATAAATATTTAGAGTTTTATTTGTAGCCATTAGGATCTGTTAAACAGATGAGGGATTAGCAAAAAGTAAACTGGGTTAGTTTATAGAAGCATACCAACAGATTTAGTTCAGCAACTAGGTACTCATACATTGCAGAGTTAGTAAGGGACTCTTCGCTTGGAATTAAAGCCATTGGTCCTGTGTAATAGATTTATGGCATGCAAAAAAGAACCCCAAGCCTGAAAGAAGTGATCTCTGAGAAATTTATGGGCTATTTCATTCCCAGAATGGAATGGGACATTAATGATCAGAGATGTTAAAGAGCATCCTAAAGTAAACAAATAAAGGAAAAAAATACTTATGAGGTAGGATTTTCTGATTTTATGGTGTCATATAATGGAATCATCGTCTGGACATGTTCATAATTAACAGAAGACAAGAATTATAGTTAGTATATTTATAATACCTGTCATAAGGGCTTTTCTTTCTTTCTTCTTCTTCGCCTCTCTCTTTTCCCATAATCATCAACTTATCTTAGTACTTAAACAGCAAAAATACAGTGTTTACTAATTTTTATTAAGCACAATTGAGCCATTTCAAAGAAGTCAACACTAATCAACCTACCCACCCACCACTCACCTACCCTCCCATCTACCTACCTCCTTCTCTTCTTGGTTGCCTGCCCACTGCTTGGGGTCAATAGTACTAGTATTTCACAAAATAACCATAAATTATTTAAACAATTTACTATTGCAGTCACCACTCTTTCCATTTCAAAACAAATGTGTTATTCCACAGGCAAGCTGACTATTTCAATTGTGCACTTTCCCGAGAATTGATTGGGGTGGCAAAATGCAATAGCAACAGGGCAGCATTAGGCTGCAATATCTGCTGTTGAAGTTTTGAGCTTGCAGCAGCATTGTCTCATTTCTCTGCAACTGACTAGTTTTGCAAATGTGAGAGAGTAACAAATAAACATTATCCATTTATGTTAATGTTCTCTCATTTACACTTCTGACATAGGCTTTGGTAATATCCTTGGTAGTCCTCAGCATATGTCAGTCCCCCCTTTTCAGGTTGATAGTAGATACACAACTGATGTATGCTAAGTAATTCAGCTCAGCTACCAATACCCCATGTAAATTAGCTTAAACTAACATCAGCCTTCTAGCTGCAGAGAATTATATGACAGCTGTTATGAAATGCACACCTGCAGATAGAAACTTGCATATACCTATAGTATTTACAGAGGAAATACATGGTACATGGGTAGGAAATGTAGCACAGAAAATTGCAAGATACAGGAGATGAAACAGATAATAGAACCAGCTAGGAAGGAGAGTGCATTTTTCATAATTAATGCCTAATTATTTTGTATTTCACATGCATATAAAGTTTACATAAAACTAAGATAATGGTTAAGTTTCATGCAAGATGTGGTAGTTAAATTCTTAGTAAGATAAAATTTGAAGCGTTAATGCATTTTTGCAACTGTTTCAGATATGAAGAAGATAAGAGGGTAATGCTAAAATCTATAAATAGCAACCCGTTAATAAAATAGTTCATTAAACATTGTTTTTGTTTAAATAAACATTTTTTCTCTCTGTATCATCTGTAACCAGGGGGATGGTTCAAAACCGTTTGGCATATGACAATGGCATATTTTTTACAACTTTTACCATTTTGGAGACTTGGATCAATTTATATGAAACATATGTTAGGAGTCTAGGATTGTCATTTTTTGCTGATGTTATTCTATTATCATTTTTATTGCTTCCATTTAAAATGCTGAGGCACAAGACATATCTGTGTTTCATATTTTATGTACTAATTTTCCTTCAGTTTCAGTATTTCAATGCTTCAATTTTCCTTATCTGAAGCAGGGCTGCTAACTTTTAAGATACTACAGCTGCCAAATCCCGCAGCAATTTATTAGAATTACCATTTCATTTTTTCTCTTTTAGTATAAAATTTGTTCAAATGAAGCAAACTGATTTATATGAACAGAATATACTCAACTATTAACTTATTCATATGCTTACAAACTATATTCACCCACTACTTACAAACATAAGTGGCCAAGATCATTAAGGTACAGACTCTGCCTGTGATGTCTCAGTATTAAAAATGGATATTATTACTAAAATCTCACTAATTTTGTTCCACTGCAAAATGTTTCGAAGGCTGTTGCCTTCATCATCAGCATGTGGTGCCACTGTCAGCTTCCCAACATGTTGTTGAGATACCATTCTGTAGATATTATGAATTTAGTGATGAAATTTCTGTTATTTGGAAGATCAAAATTAACTAAAATTTCTTTATTAATGGATATCATTGTATGATTAGTTGAACTACACACTCTTAAAGCTTCACTTACTTTTTATAAAAGTATGGAACCGGTTTCGAGAACATTTGTTCCCATCTTCAGCCATGCTAAGGTTCAACATATGAGTTGAACCTTAGCATGGCTGAAGATGGGAACAAATGTTCTCGAAACCGGTTCCATACTTTTATAAAAAGTAAGTGAAGCTTTAAGAGTGTGTAGTTCAACTAATCATACAATGATATCCATTAATATGATTGGCTTCACTGTGTTTAAGTTCCAATTTTACATTTAAGTAAAATTTCTTTGTTTTTCTATATGAATTATTTTCCAATACTGTTAATTATATAAATTTTTGAAGAGCTTTTAAGAGAATTGATTCATTTTCGTACTTTTTTGCCATAAATAGTGTGCTGCTGCTGATTCCTTCGTGTGTGTATGTTTTATATTTCTCATATGTTCCTTAAAATGTAGCATAATGTTTCTTTTCATTTTTCCTATATATTTCATATTGCAGTGTTTGTACTCATTTCTCAAATGCCTGATTATTTTCGTTGTACAATTTTGTCTTTTGTGTTGGTTTTTAGGAGGCTTTTTAAACTGCATTTGTTTACTGGAGCCAAAATGATGTTTGCACATTTAAAAATCTTGGTGTTTTTGGTGTGCCCATGGGTGGAATGTGAATTTCTTGTACATATGATCTCCTTTATAGCCTTTTAGTGTGGTAATTTCTTTCTTTTTTTTCCTTTCCTTTTTTTTCCTTTCCTTTTTTTTTTTTTTTTTTTTTTTTTTTTTTTTTGACCAGATCTATCTTTTAGCCATTTTTCTGTGCTATATTTATTGATATTTTGGTTCTCAGATTTGTATTTTGTCAACTTACTGGTAGGTTTGTTAATCTGAATTTGAGGCTAATGATTATTGTGAGTTTATGTTATTTTGGATTTTGGCTGTTTGTATGTAATTACTGTATGAGTATCTTTTCTAAATATGCCAAATTCCAATATTTTGCCATTTTTTATAATTTTTATGTCCAGAAAGGGAAGAAATTGTTGTTTTCTATTTCCATAGTGAATTTAATGGTGCTGTCTTGTAGGTTAAGTGGTTTTATTGCATCCTCTTTCCATTTTTCATTTACTATTGCAAAGACATCATCTACATAATGTTACAACTTTTGTATATGTGTGAAAAAGCATCAACTAATTTTGTTTCTAAGAAAGTCATGTATCTGCCAAGAATGGTCAGAGTGGACTTCCCTTTGCTAAACCCTTCTTTTGTGTATAGACTTGCCTCTGGGGAAGTAGGTTTGATTAATGCAAATTTTGGTGAGGTTTTGGATATTGCTTATTCTATTACTTCATTGCTATCAGACATTTCTTTTTGATAATTAGTAGTTTTACTTTGGGGATGCTAGGAAAGAGAGACCACACCATCAAATGAGAAGTGCTAATGGGGAAAATTTGGAAGTTTCTATATTAGCTGCAGTTGTCACTAATCCTCATGCAAGTTCCCATCAACTGGATCATTTCATTTATCCTCTTTTTCAGTTGCTCTCTGTTCCTATTGTCAATTTTCCCTTTCCTCTTCCCCTAAATTTGAGAAGTGTATTTCTATAATAATTAGCACTCAGGATGTTCCCTATATCCCATTTTGTAGTCATAAATATTTAGTAGTTTTATTTGTAGCCATTAGAATGTGTTAAACAGGTAAGGGATTGGCAAAAAGTAAATATGATTCGGGAATCTCTCAAAGGAGTGTTCTTCAAATACTTCAGCATCACAAATACCATCCATATCACATTAGCCTACACCAAGCCCTCATGGGGATGATTTTCAGAAGCATGTTAAATTTTGCTAATGGGTCTACTGCAAATTCAAAACTTTAACTTTTCCAACATTTTATTTTCTGATGAGGCGACATTCACCATGCTCAAGTGAACTGTCATAACATGCATTATTGGGCATTGGAAAATGAAGATAGTTAGAGGAAGTAGAGCATCAGTGGCAATGGAACATTAACATTTGGTGTGGCATTTTGGGATTCCATATAATTGGTCCATACTTCATTTAATGGGCAGAAATACAGAAATTTTTTGGACCAAGAACTTCCATTGTTGCTTGAAGACGTGCTCCTTGTGGACTAGGCTGCAATATGGTATCAACACGACGGTTGTCCATCTCGTATCTTGAGAAATATTAAACAGGGAGTATCGTGGTTGATGGATAGGATGCAGAGGACTTATTCATTGGCGTGCCCATTCCCCTGATCTCAATTCTTCAAAATTTTTCTTATGGGGATACATTAAAGATAAAGTTTATGAAGAAGTATCAACTACACCTGGTACTACGTCAACAAATTAGGAATGTCTGTGCAAGAATCAACGAAGAAACGTTGACACGTGTTCATCGATCTTTTGAAGCATGTTTTTGGAAATGCATTGAAGTTGATCATACTTTCAAGATTTACTGAATTAAAATTTTTGTAATGTGAACATGATATTGTTTTAACTATGGTTATAACTGCAATGTACTGTACTATATGTAAATTGCCAGTAAAGTGAAAGTGAATGAAAAACATTTGCTGTCTTATTTTTCCAAAATCACATCATCTATCACCCCTAGCTGATATACTAGAACTAACTAGAACTTTTATATACTGAAAATTTCCATTTCTGGGGAAAATATACACCATTCCATTTGAAAAAAAAAAAAACAAATTGACTTTGAAATGAGCTTGAAAATGGCATTTAAAGGATGAGTTAAGGTCACTATCTTATGTACCCCTAAGATCACTTTAATTTTGTGTGAAGCATTTTTTGATTTTCCACTTTGTTTCAGAGTAAAATGGCAGGGACACTATAAATGCCTCACTCTGTATATTCACTCCTAGATAGTGTAATTGTCCACATTGTTATTCCCATTTGTCTTGTCCACCTTCCATAATCACTTTTATCTCACCTGGCCTATGTATTTTTCCAATTTTCTTAATATTTTCGTCTGATTTTAGATTTAAAATTCTTCTGCCTCTTATTTCATTTGGTTAGTTTTTTCATTTTCATAATAGAAACTGTTCCTTCCAAAACTTGGTTTTCTTACATTCTATTATACGATGCTAGTTACTATCTGTTCTTTCACACATAGGACATAACCCCTTAATATATCCATTTCTTATCCCACTTAAATATATCATTCTTGTTCTAAACCATGCCAGTCCTCCCTTCCTGCCTTATCACAGGTTTCAATATATCTTTCTCTTCCCCAAACATTTACATACATCATAGAAATATCATGTTTAATAATGTGCCAAAAGCACCATATAAAATTCAATTAGGCCAGCAAGCTAAAAGACTATAGCTGAGATATGCATTGAAAACTTCCTGAAATATTGAACTAATTGCAGCAATGTTATGGGAGATAGACAAATTGTCATGAAAAATTTATTCAAACATTATTTAGCTGGGAAAGTATAGATATTTGACATTTTTCCGTGAACAAATTTTTTGTAATTCTGCATTGCTGCAATTGACAGTATTACAATTGTTCTTGATTAAAAGTACAGGATGATCAAAAAGTTACGGTGTACAAATAAAAATGTTAGAAATTTGTCTATATAGATCTGAACTTACTTGATTTTATTTGCAAACACTTTATGCGCATAAAAAAATAATTGCATATGACATTCTCCAATCAGAAAAGGATTGGAATTGATCTGTACAAGCTACAACTCATTTAATTTTATTTGCAAACATTTTCTCAAGGTTCTACATTTGAGTTGTGTGTTACATGGAAATAATTTAATTTTTCCTCAAACTGTTGTTGCAACCCTCCTCTTGTGTAACCTGCACAATTATTTAGATGAAATCCACTGCAGTAGATGACAGGTATCTTCCAATTCATTCCAATTTAACATTGAGCCTGTCTCACAAAATTTTCAATAAATCCACAAACTGCATTATATGAAGTATAGGTGAATGTGAAAATGTTTCAGCAAATTGTTGCTGCACTAAATTTATTTATTTATTTAGATGCATACATAACAAAAAATTACAATATGAGAGTTGTAACCTTGAAAGTTCATGCTCTGGTGCAAATTCAGTTCTTTATATACTTATACATTCAAATTTTGTACATGTAAATTAAAATATAGATACAGGTAAACCTTAAAACAATTATATTAAATACATGTGTGCAAAACAATAATGTATGTATCACGTGATAAGAGTATAAATAAAAAAATGGGGTAAAAGTTAAGCATACAAATCATATTAGCAAATCGGTTGTTTCTAATTTACATATATTTAATATATGGTTTAGTGAGACTTTCTACAGGTATATATATATATATATAATTAACTTGAAGCATGAATGTGTGTATATGGAGAATCACACAAAAATGTGTAGGAAATTACCTTGAAAGTTTATTACAGAAAAATAATAATTAGATAAATGATTTAATTCCTATTTTGAATCTATTGAGTTAAGCTCACCCAAAACTGGATGAGTTTTAACTAGTGCATTATATATTCTAGGCCCAAAACATCTGCTGTGCAAACATCCTGCAGTAGTATGAAAAATGGGTTCAGTAATTAGGAATGGTCTGTTTTGTCTTATGTGGTTATCATGATGTTCAGCTTTGAAATTGTCCCATTATTTAAGAAACTAGGTAAGCACAGAACGTTAATATGTTTGCTCAATAGTTAGAATGTTAAAGTGTACGAAAATTTGATTCGTTGGATAATCCATAATTTTACATAAACAAATTTTTAATAATATGTCTCTGAACAATGTTACCACAGAGAGAATTGATTTAATGGCTCCTCCCCACCTAATATTTCGTATTGAATTACAGAATGAAATAGAGCTAAATAAACTATATGAAGCACATGATTTAAAATAGGATGTATTTATCACCTTGTCAGAAGGTGTTTTCTATAAGCCAAATGTGTTCTTCAATTGAAAGAATGAATGCTATTCACACTGTTTAGCAATTGAACATTGAACTTAAAACAATTTAATGCCACATAACAATGAATCAACTGAATACAGTGAAATATTGCAAAAAAGGCACTTCAATGGAAATGGTAACAAAAAAAGTAACCTTCATTACTTTGATAATGACAAACAAATCTACTTCTGCAGCCTAATTGACAGCATCTTTCTGATCACATGCATATGCCTAAGATTCTTGCCACAAAAGTGTGTATTTAATTGAAGACCTCCCTAGAAATACGATATAACAATCAAAATACAAAGTTCACAGCATAAACAAAAACATATAACAGACATTTATTTCATATATAGCATGATAGCTACCAACATAGTCACTGTTGGGAATTATCCAATAATGATAATAATGATAAAAGATAATATCCTTATTTTAGAATATTTACATTTATTTATTACACAATTCTTATATATTACAGTTGAATAATGAGTATCAACTGAAAACAAAAATTAAATGAAAAAAGAGACAAAAATCAATAGTATTTGTTTATTAGAACATGTACTTTAATGCAAATGTAAGATTAAATACATTAATAGTATTGCTATCTTCAGAACAATTTTTTTGTAATATATATGAAAAAGTCAACAAAGTACTGCATACAAAATTAAACTGTTCTTCTACACTTTCAATTTGAAACTAACAAATCCATATAAAACTGGAAAGACTGTATTCCAGAATGAAGTCACACATATGTGGAAGATCTTGTTTCTTCTCTTTTGTTATAGGTAAAGGAACTTCAAACAAAGGTTTCAGCAAAACTGGCAGAATAGTAACAGATATGATATTCCATCTCTGTTACTTTTGACAAGGAATACACAACCATAACTATAGATTCCCATATGATTGTTTGGCATAATCAGAAAATATCAACATGTGAACATTTAAGCCACTTTGCCCCATTTATTTTATATTTTTTGGCCAACAAGTTAAATATTTTAATTTTTCTGATTGCATTAGGTAACTGGAACATATTGGTTGGTCTTGCAGCTTCTTAAACTTAAATGCTTTGAAGTGTAATATAAACTTTAGCACTCTGAATAGTATTGTATGATTTAGTTGAACTACACACTCTCAGTTGAATTTTAGCCTGGCTGATGATGAGAACCAAATGTTCTCGAACATTATGACAAGTAAGTGAAGCATTAAGAGTGTGTAGTTCAACTAAATCATACAATAATATCAATTATATGATTGGTTTCACTGTGCAAGTTCCAATTTACATTTTAATTTAATTTAGCACTCTTGTTTTTTTTTTTTCCATTTAAGCAAAATGTCTATTGCAGAATAGGAAACTGTGTCCAATGCACAGAAATTTTTGCTTCATGGTATTAAAGTAACCCTACTAAACAAAGTATCTGTAAGCATTTTATTATTGTTGTTCTGTCCCATAACTCTATTTGGCCATACAATAAGGCACTTTTTTCAGCAGGAGATAAGGGTTTAAAACTATTCATAATTTAAGCAAGTAAATAAGAAACTACTTCAGAAGACCCTCATTTAGTCATTCCCTTATACTTTACTTGCATTGTTACTTGATCAGTGCCAACATTACTAACAAAATAGTGCTAAGTTGATTAATAAAATACATTAGAGTGCATCAACATAGGAGACAATAAAACATGCTGTATATCTGTACATAAGACTACAACATTCTTATTGACCTTGACTGTTTCCATGCCCTCTTTCAATGCAGCATATGTCCAAGTTCCTTTACTATGGTGCAAGTAGGTTTAAGCTTCAATCCTTTACATTTCTTTGTCAGTTGTTACATTGGCAAGTTGTACAAATACTTATTACATTAGAAGATATGCAGAGTATGGAAGCCTGAATTTCAGATTGCATCTTGAATTGGTGAATTGAGATATTAAAAGGTGAATATTTTTTAAAAACACAGAATGCATCTTCTTAACATTTAAATCAGAAGGAAGGAAATTATAATTTTTTTTTTCCTACTGTGATGACTTTCCTGAGTAGTAAATGATTTTATTGAACAGCCATGTCTACAATTTCATCCAATGTGCAATGAGGGCCATTCATATGTTGCCCATCTGATCATCGTTGTTTTTCTTGTAATATCTATATACATTTGGAGCTGAGTGAATGCACTTGAAGAAGAGTCTTTAGACATACTTGCACCTCCTTACCTTCTACTGCAGAAAATACTTAAAACTACACTGTTTGCATGATATACTTTCTTCAATTCAGCTTCTTCTAATGTCATTGATGGGCAAGAAATAATGACTGTTCAATCAATATCTTCTTATAGTACCTATTCCAAAAGCAAGGCAAGTTTTGTATCTACATTTAGGGTTTTGGATCCAAAGATATTTACATTTGCAATTTTATCCTCAAACATACTAACAAATCCATAAAAGCATCTTTTTATGGATAGTGTTACTCATTTAAAACCAGATTTCTCATCCACTATGGTGCTAATGTGAACCTAACCTATTCTGACATATTTTAAATATAGTTAATAATAAATAATTTGAGTTTTAACCTGCTTAAGTTAAGCTAAGTGCAAAGAATTGAACATTTCACCTAAGAAACTAACAAAAGAAAAGTCAATAATATTTTATATTGTTTAAATCCATATGAGTACTTATAACCTGGATACTTCCAGGCTTTTCTGCTGCACTTCACACACACACAATAGTTATAATAGCATTAAATGTTACAAAAAGTATAATTATTTTACTCTTATTATTTGATAGCTGTCTTGCATGTTTAGTTCATCTTTTCTAGTTACGTATCCCTTCCCATGCTGCTTTAATGATTTCTTTTTCACATCCTGCCATTCATCAATGTTACTTTTGTGTTTACACCGTTTATATAAGGAAATGTTTGGTGATCGGGACGAGTAAATGCATCAATGGCTGCCATCTTGACCGATGTTATCCCCTTATTCCATTGGCCACACTTTTCAAATGCACTTTACTCAGCATTATTTAGTAACTTGACTTGAAAATGGCAACACCATGACATCTTGATTATACATAATTTTCCTGTTAAAAGCGAACTTTTGAAAATTTTGATCTTACATAAGGAGTGAGGGAGGTCTTCAACCAAAAAGTATGAATAAAGCTAAGGAATTGGTCATCAAATTTGTATTTTAAATCACAAGTGGTTGCTATATGAGCATTTTTCTCATAGATTATTTTAAAGCCTAAAAGCCTTATATTATGAGTGTATATTTTTTATTTGGCTAACTTTTTATTCATATTGCATAAGCTGGTATAGTCTGAAGTTTATACATCACCATACATGTCCTAATTAGAATCTCAAGAAAAGGTTGGTCTCATCACATGACCAACCACTTTTTAGGGAGATGCCAGAGGATTACTGTAACTGAAATGCATGTTAATACACTGAAAACTGCTCTTTATTTTAAAGTTTCATTGTCCTCCAAAGCCTTCTTTGTCTTCAATTTCATTTTCTTTTGAATATAGCCCATTACCATTAGCCAAAACATTGGTGCCACCAACCTGTCAAGAATATTTTCCATTTAGTGATAACATTTCAGTGACTTTGTTTGAATATTATTTTTTTCTTGGTGTCCAAGAATTAAACATTAATCAAATGATTTTCTTGTATGAAAATGGGTGCAGTAAAAGGAGAAGACAAAGTTAAATTAGCACTGCAACAAAATCACAGGCAACTCTAAATTGTCTTAATTTTTCACTGACTCCTATTACAGAATGCTCACATGAAATTTTAAAACCCTTATAAGAAAATGTCTAATAGGAATATATTCATTTCATTTTTTTGAAAATTAAAAAATAAAAAATCCGTAGAAAAATAAACAAAATTGTATCATGAGCAAAATGCTCATGCACAACCACTCACGGGCTAATATTGAACTAAACTGAAGATCCATTTGAATCTTTGCTTTCTCAGTCTAAATATGTAATAAAAATTTGAAATATAGTCTTTATATGATTTCAAATCTTTAATTTTTCAAACAGTAACTGACTTTGTTAGGCTGGGAAAATATCTCTGAAATCTGAAGTAATTTGTATCCTTTAGTAATCCTGACAGGAAATTAGTCTCATTACCTGCATTCAATTGTCCTTTTTAATCTCTAAATTTTTGTTCAGAAACCTTGATAGATATAGGTATGCAAACAGAGATACATAATAAAAAATGCATTTTAAAGAACCAGAAAGTAAGAGCAGCAAGGTGATCCAAAAATAGGTAAGTTCATAAAACAATATACTGAATAAATCTAAACAGCTTAAGCTTAACACCAGATATAAATGAATGCTTCAGTGCTCTAATTGGTATAGGTAAATTAGATTGATTTTTCTGCCCCTAGTACACATGTCCTGGACCCCCAAAAAAACACTAATTTCTTTAAATCATGATTTATTATCTTTTTTATTTTGTATATGAGTATAATGAAAGAGAAAAAAAATGGTTAACATGTAAAAATGCATTGGTTACAAAGGAGTGAATTAAATCCAATAATAACGAGAGGTTAGATTTATCAATAGAACATGAAACAAATTATTATTAATGTGAGCTCTTATAAGCACCAACCATCTTCAGGATTTCTACCTAGATGATATAAATAGACCAACAATGCAAATTTCCAGGCAGCAACAATGGTGCCTAATTAATTGTGCAATAATGCACTTTTATAAACCTCTTTATTTATGTAGAACATTATATGCTTGATATGTAAATATGACAGAAAAAATAGGTAACCAAGTATATAACAATGAGAAGTTAACAATTGACATATCTATACTAGGTACTGTAATAATTATTGTAAAATGTGTTTTAGGACTTTTGGTTCTAAATGCTACCTGAATTACTTAAATCTAAAGTGTTTTAATGTGGCATGAGATAAATCTTAAGACTAATTATTATTTAGCAGTTTGCATTGTTTACATATTCTAACTAATAAATTTCTATAATAGAGTTTTAAAGAGTTAATTCAGCTAATTTTATCCACTACAGCTTAGAATTATTTTAAGTATCACAAATATTGTGACTGAAACAGTATAAATATATTTATAAACTACATGCAATGGGCAAAGGGAAGTGTAGGCATCATTTTCAACATTATTTAATTTACCTGTATACAATATATAATATACTATATATAAATATATAGTATAGCTGTATATAAGTATATATATTATATGTATATATTTTATTTATATTCCATATAAAGAAAAAGAAAGAAATATGAAATAATTCTGTATTTCCTTAATAGTAAGCATCATTTCAGCACTTAAAATATTAACTACAGTATTTAAGATAATGATCAAATATTTCACCAATAGAAATTAGGAACTGGTTTAGCAACAATGTCACAGCCTAAATAGCAATAGAATCGCATCACTTTAAATATTATGGAATTTTTTGAATTAAAATGGTATATTAGCATTGGAAATAAGCAAGAATGTAAAGCAAAATACAGCAATAAAACAGTATAGAGATAATATATGCATATTTTATATTTAATATTAAATTACAATAATTATATTTTTTAAACACAGATGAATAAAACAGATTTTTTACTTGGCAATGAAACAATCTACTTATGTAAAGTATTTTATAATTTATTATACCAGTTACATGAATTTCTTTCGTGAAATACTTGAAAATAAACTGCAATGTAAAATTTATTGGGCTTTGAACTTTTTAAAGTATTCATTAATAACTCTATTCAAAATGGACCACTCTATATGTCAAGGTTACTTGTTAAAACATTAACAGTAATTTGATGTTTCATATGCAACTATAAATAATTGCTTTAAAAATGTTATTATATGTATTGTAACAACGTTATTCTGATAGCAGCAGCAAGATACTGCTATCACTATATACCATAACTAGAGATTATTGAAGACACTTCAATAAATCAAAGAATTAACTCTCTTATGTATCACTTTCTTGCTAATGAGAACAAAACTTAAAAAGAGAAGCAAGGTAGAATATGAAAGTAATAATTATTATCATAATATTATATTCATCTAAAGCTGCCCAATTATAAAACTTTCTTGTAAACATTTAAAATTAACAGCACATTATACAATCTATACTAAATTTATAATTGATGAATCTGGGGTTGGCACCAGCTTTGTTAAAAATAGTGCTATAGGAGCAGTAGTCAAGATACTGGGTCAATTTATGTGCTTACTTTGTCTTACATAAAATAAGCCAGTTACTTAATTAAGAAACACATAATTAATTTCATTAGTTAAATAATTATCTTTATGCTGCTCTCTAAGTGCCACCCCTGAGAGAAAATTTTAAATAAAGCAAGCTTTTAATATATATGCAGATAATAATTCTGTAAAATTAAGGCATTATGTGTAATCCAAATATTTAGGATATAGTGCTACTTGTATAGCAGCATTTCTTGTTTGAAAACTTCAAATTTGAAAATTCATATTCATATTCAGCTATATGATTTGAATCTTCTTTATTAGTTATCTGTTAAGAAATTTAATTTCCATAGCACATATTGTCCATTCCACTACATTGTTTACTATTTTTCTGTGCTATATTTGTTAGTTCATACATGTCAAATGTGAACATTTACGATACCTTTCAATACAAAAATGCTAAAGGCCCTGTAATTTCAAAGGCTTCAGATATTTATATGTTGCAGTAACTTGGGCACCAGAGAGTCATAATCATAAACAAAATTATAAATTACAAAATTTGGCTTCACTATAACAAGACATTGAAAAACTATTAATTTTTAAAGTATCTCCCTTGCTTAAATTTGGGAAATTAAAGCTTTGCTCAACAGGTCTTTTTTTTCCCCAAATGTTTCCTTTCTTCTGGGTATCTGGTATGCACATGTGTTTTAACTCTTCTTTCAGCTGGTCATGAAAACTATTCTCTATTGCTCATTCTGACAAAAAAATACCTTTCTATTTGTCCTAGTACTCCCAGGAGCCTGCAAACATCATCTTATCACTAAGACTAAATATTGTCAAGTCTGCATGACATAAGTGTGATATAAACAGATTCTTGAGTCCATGCAGTGAAACCTGAATGTCTACTGGGATCATGGACTGATCTTTCTTATAGTCAATTCTTATGCCATAGCCAAAATTCATTTGGGGCACAATGTCATTCCAGAAACTGTATCTAGGAGTCACACATTGAAAACTACCTAAAAACTTAAATTTGTAGTATACTGCATGATAATTTCATCTCTGTTTCTGCAAAGTTTAGAGAAAATAGGAAGCATCACTGTTTCAGAATGTATTCATTTCTAAAGGAGCATCAAGAAGATCCTATGATATGGGGCTACATGTTCTATCACACTGTCTGTAAAGCTTATTTTCCATTTTGCTGACATGATCCAGCAGTACTTTTGGATAAATTGACTAATGAGCTGAGACCTCCCTGGTAACAATGACAATCATATACTGAGATGATACTGCACAATTTAATGCCCTAAGGCTCAATGGGCCCAGATTTACAGCCTTTAAGCAAAGTATTTTATTTACTAAATATAAACACATGTAGATCCTTGCCACCTATAGCACTCCATCTTTCCATCTGAATCTCAGAAACACAATTCCATTTACTTTATTTATTCTTTCCTTTTAAACCACTTTGCTTTATAGCAATTTCTGCTTTCTGCCATACAGATGGAGCAATTTTTCATTGTTCTCATTCCAATTTGTAAGACAAAAACATCTTATCCAAAGTATTTATTTTTGAGTATTATCTTTAATTACCTTTTTGCTTAGAGTAAAAATGTAAGTAAATCCATATGTGTGTGGTTTTGGCTAGTACCCAACTAAGTTTTATATATTCCAACTTCACATGAGAAAAAAAAGAATAAATTTTACAAGTATACTCAATATTGTGTTATTGTGTACTACATTCGAGAATGTAATCCATGTAACACATATCCGGTGTCCATTGATACCTCTGGATAGACTTGCAGACCAGAAGATACCTTCTACATGACATGATGCGGAAGACAGGAAACCTTATGGAAAGATCGGAACAGTGATTGGTCCCTGTACATCAGCAATAAGTTTAACATATTCAGTTATGCATTAAATGTTACATTTTTGTTTTGTGCATATGCCTTAAGGTGACCCAAACATACATATGTTGCTGTAAGTGAAAATAAGTTTTATATATGGGCTTCTCTGATGATGCACGCCACTACTTAATCTCAGAGTTGCCATGTTGAGCAAAACAAAGAGTAATGTGTAGACCTAGAATAAAGGGAAGGTCATAATTGCTAATTCTAGAAGTGTGCAGCTTCAACAATACTAATGTAACAAACTGATTTTATTATATTTCATGCACAACCATATGAGTGTGAAATTCATTTTACTCTAAGACCTTCATTCTTGAAAGTAGCAAGAGTTGTGTATCACAAACTAAGGCAACAATAAGCTGTGCAAACACATTAATATTGATATGTCCAATAACTAACAGTACCTGCTTCTGTGGGACTCCTGTTAATATTTATATTGCTTTACATTGAATCTTTAACGATTGAGTGTTCTGACATGGCACATAAAATATCTAACAGGTTATTTAAGCAAATCAAGGACAGAACAAAGAATGATATGCTCAATGCATACCATTTCTTTGTAAAAAATCATACCTACTTATTCTGGAGGGAAGGAATAAAGAAAGTAAATATCTGTTGCATCAAACTTTTAAACACACTTGCTCAAATTCAGAGGTAGTTACCAGCTTTCAAATAGTAATGAATAACAACCACTATTTTATCATAACAAAAGTTAGAAATTATTGTTATAATACCCTACAATAAGAATAATGAACAAACCGAATTATGTATTAATAATACCTTTAGCAGGTAAAGCAATAAACATATTATAGCACATAGGATAATGCCATATAATTTTATTACCAACAGGGATGAAATAAATGGAATTCAAATGAGTGTTTAAACTTACTCACTCACAGGATACCAACATTAATAACTGAGAAAAGAAAGTTAAAAGTTAACTTCTTATTGCTGTCTACATAAAAATGATTTTGCTTTAATAGAGGGTATTAGGCAACTTTATACATAACTATATGTACTGAACTGCCCGTCTTTAATTTATTTTCAATTTCACAAAGTTAAAACAAGCTTTTTCTTCCATAGAAAAAACCTACTCTAGATACATTGTTATATCAGATACTGGATTAAACCTAAAGCCAGTTTTAATTCAAATATTTTAAGTCCAAATATTCCCAGTAACATTGTCTTTCCCAAGGTAGGCCAGGTTATACTCTGCTTAAATGCCAGCAGATATTTGTTGTGTACTTCTGATTTACTGGAAATATTTATTAATTCAAAATAGCATGGGACATGTAGTTTAAAAATTAGTATACATGTTCTGATCTACCAGAAAGATAATATACAATGGTATTGCTATAGATTCCTCGTGTACACAGAATTACAGATATCATTAGAAAGCCTCAGGGTCAGAATTATGAACAATGCTGTCCTCTATCTTGTTGGCAGCTTTCACAAAAATATAAAATAGTGAGCAAAATTTTCTTAAAGGCAGCATAAGGAATAAGAAGAAAGCAACTATAATAAATGAGCTGCCTCAAACATTTGCTACATAATAATACTTATATTTATGTGGTTATTCTACATATTTTATGCAATTATCAATTCTTATGATTAATTTAATGAATAAATTAATCTGTATTTGTTATTGCTCAGGAGTGCAAAAAGTGGCAAATTAATTTAGTTAGCAACAATAGTTGTAACCCATAGGATTATAAATTTTCATAATCTTTCATTAAAACATAATGATAAACCACAGCTAAAAGGAGAAGAGGGAAATTAATGCTTTATTCAATTATCATAGTACAGTGTTAGCACAGAACATGTTAAAAACCTATGAGTCTGCATAAAGCATGTAGATGTACTATATTTTATCTTAAATGTTTCTCAGTATCAGGGATCTGAAAATAAAAAAAGGAGTGAATAAACACAAAGAAAGAGCAACAAATAAAACAGCTAAGAAATAAGAAATATTTTAAATTACTTTCGCATTTGATTAGGTGCCAATTATTATTATTATTATTATTATTATTATTATTATTATTATTATTATTATTATTATTATTATTATTATTATTATTATTAGTTGACATGACATCTGTAATGCCTAGTGCTTCAAATTATCTATAGCAAAAGAATGAAAGCAAATGCTTGTAATCAGAGTTCAAAAGGAAAGATGTTTGCCTGCTTCTTGCTGTATGCCTATTCTTAGTAATAGTTTTTATACCAATTCATAATGAAATCATTCTTACATAGTATCTTATATATAGGTACATGTTTAATATATATATATATATATATATAAATGTGTACCTCTATATATACACAGAATGATTACATAGATTACTCTAAGAGAAGTTGGTATGACAAATTAAGATTTATACTTCCCTGCCAAGTGCAATGGTACTGGACATTAGCAACATCACTTTCAGTTCTATATTAATATTATTATCTTAATTTGTATATAGAATTAATATTATGCTGCAGCAAAATTGTGCATTTGGTGCACTAATGAATTGGACTGTTACCAGCTTTTGTTTACTTAATAACTGAGCGCATTCTTTCCAAAAAGTTCTTTGTTTGTAGCATTATCACAGGAATAAACGTACATAGTCCAGAAAGCCGGACACATCACTGCAGGCGAAGACAACTCCTACATGTGCTGCTCTACAAAAGCTGAAGCAGAATGTCTGTATCGAAACTCTTCTTCACTTGCATGTTGTGAAAAAGACACCTGTTGTTAAAGTTTTAAAAAACACACAACAAATAAAACATGAGCACCAAACACAACAAAACCATTGTTATTTGATGCAGGATATTCCTGCAAAATACAACCTTTGCTTGTTTACCCTATGACTCTTTTGTATAAAACTAAAGTTCACTTTAAACACTATCAAAAGAAAGGAGGCATATGAGAAACTTGCAAGGCTGTTCACCATAATGAATGAAACATTCAAAATTATGCATAAGTATGGAATATACAATGCTTTAACCATTTAAAGCAATCACTATTAAAAGTTTGCAAAGTCAATTCTGTTTTCATTATATATAATTTTTGGTATATCACTGAAATAACAATATTTTTATGAAGTTTTATATATTTTTAGAGTTTTCTATTTTCTCTTCTAGCTTAAAAATGAAATATTATGATATTATAGTATTATGAATAGTAGTTTATCTAATTATGGTTAAGTGATGCTTTTCCATAACTATATCATCTGGTTAAGCTGATTACTTCTGTCATAGACATACATTAAGCTGGAAACTCTTGTATATCTGTTTTTTTTTATCATAAGTAAACAGAGTGGCAGACTGCATTCTCAAAACAGCAATTGCACTATTATAAATATTTTAAACTTAAATAATATACACCCAACTTGCTAGACAAAAAAAAAATCTTCCAGTTTTCAAATGGAAAGATTGTGAGTGCAACAAAACTTGTAAAAGTTGGATCATGTGTCCATCATAGGGCAATACAAGGAAAGGTTCACACCAAAACTTCCTTGTTCTCTGCTGCCACTGGAGGACTAGGCTTGTCCTGCTGTGCCGAGGGCTGCTGGCTACCATGCCGCCTGCCCCTGAATGGCCGCCGTCAGACGGGTGTGGGAGCCTCAGTGGCCTTCCCCTCATGTCACTGAATGCTGCAGAATGGTAGCTTCTGCTCCCGTTGCTCCTCCTGGATTGAATCCTCCTTGGGTGATGTCTCTCCACCAGCTCCATTACCATTACCCCCCATGGGTCCACCCCCAGGGGGGCACATTGATTGTCATCTCAGTGCTAGAGTTGACACCATTGGTGGACGAATGGGCTTGTTGTCAAGGATGCGCTCCAGCTCATTCATTGTGTTGGTGTTCAGCTTTGGTACCAGCTATTGCAGAACAAGCATTATACTATACTGTTGTTTTATTTGCTATTATAGGGATTCTATACCTATTTTATACATACATATGTGTATGGACTTAAAAAAATAATGTAATATATTTTGTATTTTTATTTCATTATGCATATACTACTTTGAAGAGGAACAGAATTGAATAAAAACAATGTAATTAACAGCAGTAACTAAGAAAAGTTATGCTTTAAAAATGCAGATAAACTTTAGTAATTTATTTACGTGCATTCAAAATAGAAAAAATAATAATGAAACTTAAGAAAATCTGGGATGGTTCATAATCTATCACCATGGAAATTAAACTGCAGAATCATTCTGTCACACCTGACAGAATATGAGATCACTGATAGAGCAGGTACTGCCTTACGAGGATCACAACCTTTATTCACTTCAAAATTATTATGAACATGTGATTTTTCTAATTTTGGGCCTTGAAAAGACAGAGTTGGAAGTAAAATTTATAGATAATGTCCCCATCTTACATGCTGTAAGTTCACTAGAATCAATCAACTAACTTTCTTGATATCAACATTCTAAAACTCTTTGCCAAACACTATAATTATAATATTGGAAGCATGCAGGCTGAAGAGATATTCTCAAGAAAACCATCTTGGCATACAAAGAGGAGAAGAAATATGAAATTCACAATTCTCTGAAACTGACATCAATGTTAGATGACTACATGATCGTGTTCAAGGAATTACATAAGTTTGTTGTCATCCTCTCACAATTGTGGCATCAACCTCTGGATGCGAGAGAACATTTTCCTGCATGTAGCTTTTGAAAACTTATTTATGAAGCTCCTCCCCACCAAACTTGTAGATGGTTCTGATGTAATAAAAATAATGCATGCTTTTATTGAAAACATCTTTCATATAATTTTCATTAGATAAAAATTATCTCTTCAATGTAGGATATTTGTACCTGGCAGCACAGAAAATATACTCAAGTTCATTTTTCAGCTAATGTGTGCCATATACTTTGAGATAGTACGTATTTACATTTTGGAGTGCATTTAGGGGAAAGCATTTAAAAAAACTTAGCAAATTTTGAAGTCTGCTATGCACAGAAATTGGAATTTCTGGAATGTCCTGAAATCTCATTTGAATATCTGCAGTAATCAAATCCAATATTTCAAAATAAATAAATTTGTATTTATTATAAGGCTGCTCTTCTGTTTTTAAACCTGAATGCCTCTTCAGCAAGTTTACAGTTTTTCTGGGACTTTTCAATTAATTAATTAATTAATTAATCATTTTTCTAGTTTAGAATTAGAATTGGTATTTATTTTACACAAAAAAAGTAGACATCTAATGATTTTTTTCTGGAGTATATTAGATTATTTGCAAATTGAAATAAGTCATTAAAAACTGTTGCCAAAATGTACTTGTATATTGTTTGGCATATCAATTAAATTTTATATCTATATAAAAAATTAGCAAGATGTTAAAGTGTCATATATTTTTTACAAACCTAGGAGGCATATCTGGAGGCACCTCCTGAATAGAGGATCATTACATTAGCCCCTTCATAGCAGTGGGTGATTAAAATTTGTTTTGCATGCAAACATTTTCAAGCAAATTGACAAATGTAGCTGATGTGAGATCTTTGTTATCATCAAGGAAAGTGTAAAACATTTTCAACTGAGGAGCATTTTGTATTGGCATACATTGCAACAATGAATATTAATGATAAAACCGTTTTGTGACATCAGAAATATTGTCAATGAACCAAAAAAAAAATAGTGCTTCAGAAATTTCATTATTTGTTATATTCAATGATGTCGAAATGAATGAATCTATTAACTTATTTTGGATTATAAATATTGCACTTACGTTGAAACTTATGCTTGTACTGAAGAAATAACATCAATAAATTTCAAAACAGAAGAAATAGAAGACTTATTAAAACTTATTAATATTTGCATTAAGCAAAATTACTTCAGCTTCAACTAAAAATATTACCAACAAGTTTTAGGCCTAGCTATGGGAAACCCTTTGTCACCTTTTCTAGCAGAGTTATTCATGAGCTCATTTGAAATACACATCACAAAAGCCTTCCCTTTAATTTTCAAGTCATGGTATAGATATGTGAATGACATTTTTGCAATAATACCGAAGAAACACTCAATAGATGCCTGCCCTGAAACTTCTTAATTTGCAACATGAATCCATACAATTTAATATAGAAGAATAAAGAAATGGGTAGCTACCATTTCTAGATTTAAAAATTATAAGAAATGTAGATTGTTTGAATTTTGGAATTTACAGAAAAGAAACACACACAGAAAACTACATAAAAATGAGAGTTATAATCCCATTCCAAATAAATATGCAGTTTTTCACAGTTTGGCACGCAGATTGATGAATATTCCACTCACAGAAGCAGAGTACAAAATAGAATACAAACAAATAATAAAGACAGCTATAATCAATGGTTTCAACAAAGATACAGTGATAAAAATTATAAATAAATCTAAAAGACAAAAAGGGATAGGGAAGTTTCCACACTGAAAAACACAAAAGAAGAATACAAATCCAAAAGTTTCACCTACCTTCCAATTTACCACAACAAGATCAAGAAAATCTTCAAAGAACATGGGATAATGTTAGCCCCAAAGAACAGATACAACATCAAGAATTTATTAGGTTGCACAGTAAAAGATTCCATACCAACAGAACAGAAATCAGGAATTTACGAAATAAAATGTGCAGATTGTGAACAGAACTACATAGACAAAACAAAAAGAAATTTGGAAATTCGGAGGAAAGAACATTATAGGAATATTTAGTTTAAACAGGTGGATAAATCAGCAGTAACAGCTCATTTTTGGACCAAAAACAATGAAATAAAACCGGGAATTAAACTGCTGAAACATCTTCACAGTCCATTGGATAAAACATTTTTATATTAAAAAATAGAGAAAACCTAATGAATTTCGAGTTTCCTCCTATGGATGAACTCAGCAATTTCTTACTTCAACCAACAGAGGCCACCACAGGAACATCCGTTTGTCCAGCCATCATTTCGAGTAACAGCGGTTTAGTGAGCAAATGAAGATGGGAGAGATTCTCCCAAAACACATCTTACTTTTGTGCAAGTGAATGGAGCTTAGTGTAAAAAATGAATACCTAAGTTTAGTTATTTTGGATTGTTTTAAAATTCTTATTAAACACATTTTTAATTACTAAATAATGTTGTCGAATTTCTAAATGGCTGCTAACAGACTTAAACATTAACCTAATGCAAAAACTAATTTATGTTCATAATATGTGCATCAGTTACATATGTGATGTGCATTTGTTTGACCATATAACATTCTCTCTCGATATGCTGTCTTGCTTCTGCCTGAAAGACTGAAGATATATTCATTGTTTCATTTGCTTTACAAAATTATCTATACATCTTACCTACCTTCTCATTTTAAAAATCTATCTTCCTCTTATATCTTAACATATACTCTGAAACCCCGCAACACACTGTTATTACTACTGCACTGAACATTACTGTACTCATCATCATTTACCATAACCATTGCCTATCTTTGGATTATATTGCTACAAAATGTAAGAGAATGCCAAATTTTAGGAGCATTTCATAAAAAATTCTTTCATGTTATTAGAAATAATAGATAACCCTAACTTTAGATTCCTTATGTTACAGTACAGATATTTATTTGTTCAATCCTGCTGTAGAATTTTTCATTCTATTCGATTTGCAAAATCGAGCAGTCAAACAACAGGTGATGATAAAAGTGATTGCTTCAAAAACATGCCCTAATGTTGTGTAAGTAAGTGGAATTAGTGTAAACATGTTGAATACATGATATATTACCAATGCACTGTCTACAGCTTCGTAAATACAATTTATTTAATTACTTCATTTTTATTTTTATTATTATATACAGATATTATAAAATGAAAAATAAAGTAACTCTTGGAACAATGTGGCTACAATAACAAGAACTATAGAAGCAGAAATAGATAAAGCATTTATATAGTCACACAATTTTTGCTATATTTGAAACAACTCATCTTCTTCAAAGGCAGAAGACAAGTGAAAATTGTATGACTATTTAAGTAAGTGTTTTATCTATTTATACTATATAAATGTACCACTTCTCATATCTTGAATGAAGCAATCAAAATGAATCAGTTCATTTAAATAATTACATTTTCTAATTTTAACAGTAGGTAGAACAATTTTGAGACATACGAGGTCTCTTCAAAAAGTATCGCGAATTTTGAATTTCCGCGGGTACGTATATTCGATTTTCGATTGTTTTGTGGTGTTATGTTGGTACTCGTGTCTCTCACTTATGTTGACAAGCTCCGCCATTTTGAATGTTCAGTTAATTGTTGACAGCTATTTTGCTTGGACGTGTTTTGGCTCGTCTTCGATTTTTGCCTATTCCAAAAAATGGAACAAAGAATTTGTATTAAATTTTGTGTGAAAAACAAAATTAAGTGCGCGGATGCATTCCGAATGTTGACTGTGGCATATGGTGAAGCTATCTTGGACCAAAGCAACGTTTATAGGTGGTACAAAATGTTCTCAGAGGGTCGAGAAGATGTGAACGACGAAGAGCGTCCCGGACGCCTGAGCTCGTCAACAACAGACGAAAACATTGAAGAAGTGAAGAAAATAGTATTGGCCAATCGTCGAATCACCGTTACAGAAGTTGCTGAGGACCTAAACATATCGATTGGCTCGTGCCATTCGATTTTTACCAATGATTTGGGCATGAGACGGGTCGCCGCAAAATTCGTACCAAAGTTGCTCAATGTGGCCCAAAAACACCATCGCATTAACGTTGCTAAGGAGCTGTTGAACTCTGTCCGCGACGACCCATATTTGCTCCAGAGGGTCATAACTGGTGACGAATCATGGGTTTATGGTTATGACGTGGAAACTAAAGCTCAATCATCCCAAAGGATGCTGCCACACGAGCCAAGACCGGAAAAAGCACGCCAAGTTCTGTCGAATGTGAAGGTTTTGCTTACAGTTTTCTTCGATTGCAGGGACGTGGTGCATTATGAGTTCTTGCCACAGGGTAGAACGGTCAATAAGGAATATTACCAGCAAGTTATGCGCAATTTGCGCGAAGCAATCCGCCAGAAACGCCCGGATTTGTGGAAGAACAAAAATTGGCTTTTGCACCATGATAACGCCCCTGCTCACACATCGTTGCTTGTGCGCGAACACACTTATGATGCAGCAGACCCTGTACTCCCCAGACCTGGCCCCCTGTGACTTTTTTTTTGTTCCCAAAACTTAAGAGGCCCATGAAAGGACGAGGCTACGCCACGATGGCATCAAAGGAGGAACTGAACAAGATCACAAAAAACGATTTTTTAAAGTGCTTCGAGGATTGGAAAAAACGTTGGCACAAGTGTATAATATCTGGTGAGGATTACTTTGAAGGGGACAAAATAGATATTCATGAATAAATAAATACTTTTTGAAAAAACACAAAATTCGCGAAACTTTTTGAACAGACCTCGTATAGCCATTGCATTTTATAGTCAAAAAGTTGCATGCTCATGCTGTAGTCTGTAGGTTACTGAACCATATTCACCTGGAGACTTTGTATGCTTTCATAAAGTTGCTCAACATTTTGAGCACCAAGCAACAAACATTGCACACTTTCATTCTTCAGGCACCATGCAATGGCTAGCTGTGACACACTGCAGCCTAGCTTATCTGCCAATGCTGCTATGTCACGCAACTTATCTTGTTGGCGACGTGTTTCTTCGGGCTGAAGACGTTCCTTTAGCCATGTATATCCCTGAAAACAACAAGAATAAGAATTAAACAAACTACCATTTTTCCCCCATTTAAATGCACAAATTTATTGGCCCAGTTGAGTTTGAAATATTTCATCTACTGTGAAAGAAAGAATGAATTATTTTTAAGTTAATAATATTTTATGATAACTGTGCAAGCTATTCTTAAGCTCAGTAATGAAATTCAGCTACAGCTTCATATTTATATTAGGATGCAAATCCCCCAAAAGTAAGCCACTTAATTATAATAGCTTGCTTCTCATTCTCTGGAATATGAGCTGTGTGATATCCTTAAAATCCTAAGTTTGGGGTCCTAGAGCATAATAATTTTTAGAATTATCACAACCACTAGGTTACCTGTACATATTTTCTTTATTAAGGCAATGATAATTGAGCATTTTTTTCAAAACTGAATAAACCAAACATTTATGGAAATTGAGTTATACATCGTAACAACATAACTTTGACCTTCCAAGTTGTCCTGTAAAATGGATTTTAGCAAAAGTTGTCAAATATCATGTATAGAAGCAGGCCAATTCATGAGGTTTTAGCAAAAACAATATATTCAATCTGAGAATTAAGTAAATGGTGGAAAATGTACTAAATTCCTCTTTACTGTCAATTCATATCAAGCAGTTAACAATAATAGAAGCATGTGTAGTTTATGCTATGTTTCTTCTTTGATTGGCTGATTATAATCCTATAACCACACTTCATTGTTTTCAGCATATTTCCAAATTATTTTAAGAGAAGTGTACAATAATGCAGTCATGTTTGAGTAAGAAGGAATATTTCAAGTTAAATCAGAATGGATGGTGCTTCTAGTGACTCTGAATGTGTGTACAGGTAAAAGAGTGTTCAGATGATAAAAGATCTTGAGATAAGAGGGGATGTGGCCCTTCTTGAAAAGTGAAACAACAAAAGTAAAACCTACCCTAATATTACATGCAATTACAAACTTTCAGTTTCACCTTCAAATGCATAACATCCATTTCCTATAATCATGGATCAGCCAAAGTAAGAAGAACAAACTGAGGGTCTTTCAAATCATAATTAGTGTGTGGTTAATGGTTTCCACTTTAACCACAGTTACCTTTTAAATCCTTCACCAAACTACAAGCTAGCAAATTAATTTCAGACTTGAAAGGAAAACAACCTTTGGAAACTTTCTGATTTCCTCTAGAAATTCTCTCATTCCAGTTAAATACTAAAAAATGAAAAAAAATGTAATAATGAACACTGTTGGTCTATATTGTATAGTTTGTTTTTTTCCAAAATTCTCAAAAAGTAATGTTTAATAGGCTCATTCATTTCTAGAATTTTGCAAATTATAGCTCATTTTAAACAAGGAAAAATGAAAAAAATTATGCACCATTTACATTTTTTGATATGATGAAAGCAAAAAATTAGAGGAAACATGTTTTAGGCATATTTGTACATCTTGGCATACGATTCATTATGATAAATAAGCATTTTTTGCCAAGTAAGTCAAATCAATATGGATTAAAGATTCAGCAGAAAACTGATTCATTATTTATCTAAAAGTCAGAGATAAGTCTTAGGAACACTATCAATGCAGTTAAATTTTACAATAGTCATACATAGGGCTACCACTTATGTCCAGTACTCTTCTTGTTGTACAAGAGTCAGGAGGAGCAACATTTTCAGAAGCAGGCCCAAGTTTCCAGAAAAACCAAATTTTTCAATGCGCACATGTCCTCACCTAATTACTCAGGGTGAATTGAATGATATATCTTGAGACATCTTCTCAAAACCAAGGCAAAGCTGCTTGTATCTTAACTTCAGCATTGGGACCTTTTAAATAAAGATGCCAGAGTGTCCTTTTATAGGAGGTAACAGTTGAAGTCTTCAAACCAATTTTTGATCAATATTGATGTAGTCTACTGCAACAATGTTCACGGGACACTCCTAAAAGCTGTATTCACAACATGCTTATAGCAACTGGCACACTGCATTGGGCATTTTGCCTTAAATATGTTTACAATCATAATCATCTGGAAAGGAACATTAGGATAGACTAGTGGGGGCCAAGTGGTTTAGAAAGCATTGCTCTTATGTATAAGCTCCTGAGTTCAAAGCCCACGCAATAATTTTTTTTTATGTTTTATTTTTGTTTTTATAAGCATATATGTAGAACATACATTGCCTTAATATCATACTCTATTTTAACTATCATTTGGGTTTTATGGCACTACTTATGCATACACAAAAACATAAAACTTAATAAATACATGAAAAGAAAGTTTTATCTTCTGAAGTGAAAACACATTAATAAACATAAATTAATATCAGGTATATGGACCCCCAGTATGTATAACTTCTCTCAATCTTTTGGGCATGGATGATACTTAATGTAGACAAGAAGCTACAACTTCCCATGTTTCTTGAATTTGTGCCCATAATCCATATTTTTCCTTCTTGCATGTGCTGGGAATGCGTATGCAGCATATTGCATTTAGATAGAACAAGCACTGAAGGAAATGAAATAAATTACTCACAAAGCTGTAGACAATGGAATGGTAATATGGTATAGGATAGACATAACCAGATAACTGATTTATTTTGTCAAAACCTGAACAGTGAAAACTCTTCATGGATTTATCAAAAACTAGTTTGATAAATCACTTCGTAACTGGAACAAGCTGCCTTCAGATCCTCTTACATATGTAGTTTACATGAAGGAAACCTACATGAACATCCAAAATTTATTTCTGAACTATTAAGATTATTGGTGGAGCATATGCGCATGGCTTTGCTAACTGGGCCAAAATAATGTTACACAAAATTCAATTGCTTTATTTGTGAATCGGATAGCTGGGCAAAGTACAGGCACTAATGTGTAAAAGAGTGAAAGAAGGTGTCTTTATGGATCTTCATATGAAATTGTACTGTCCTCATTTGGTGCCTTAGAATACAATATGGTACTAAAACTCAATTTCCTACATTTTCTCTTTTGACTTTTTCCACCATTAATAAGGGTACAATTTCCGATTAACATGAGAAAAGATCCCATTAAGATGTAGCTCAAATGTAGTAGAGATATAGAGGAAAAAGTAATGAAAATATGTTAGCTGACTACTGCTGGACTCCTAAATGAGAATCATTAAAGAGACGAGACAGAACGAAACAAATTGAGCTAATCATGATACTTTTTATTGATGGTTACGTAAGATAATAATATTTTCAAATTCTGCAAATTGCTTATGTCTTAACTGAATTTAGGAAAAACAACATTACTTTAAATATTTCACCCTTAAAAATGTACATGCAAGAGCAATATGATTGCCATATTTGCAGTCAAAATAATCTAACCAATTTAATATTTTCAGGGTAGGGTTTTTTTTTTTTTTTGTGCTGGCAAATGTAATCAATACCCAATGAAATTAAAATATTGAAACAAAGAAATTTAAGAAAGGGAATTGCAATTTCACTTAGTGAAAATAAATTATGGACTAAAACCAAACTAACATCATGAACAAGGTTCTTATTTGGGATACATGTCTTAAATTTTGTTTTGTAATTTTTATGTTTCACTGCTTCCCCTTATTGTATTTTATTTATTTTGGTATTTTTTGTGGGGGTATTGTTTCTTTTTGTATTTAATTTTTTCCATTGTATAATATAATAAATTACAGCATATTATTCTTTAACAATAATTGGTAATGCTTTGTGCTTGTGTGACATACATATGCAGACAGTAAATGAAGTAATACAGTAGGATTAAATATGAAACTATACAATTAAGCATAATTTGCACTTTGTGAAATCTATATTGTAATTAATGTGATAATATTATATGTAACTGGGTTGAATATGCATATACAATTTTATTGTAACATGATGATGCAATGATACATTTTAATTAAAAAGGCTAACTTGTTCTTGCCTTATTTTCCTAAAGTTCTTGTGCTTTACATTAGAATGAAAGTTTGGTAACAAAGAGTAACTGCAATTTATCTTTAAAAGCTTTTTTTCCTGAAACAGTATTATACATCTTAATACATAGTAGAAAGGAACTTTCTAATGATAACTTTATGTTTTTTAATTTATATTACATCTGCCTCAATGGGGAATCACCTATAATATATTCTGGCATTAAATACTAATGGCAAATACCTTAGCATAGGAGTTTTAAATTTCAGCCTCTGTTTGCAAGCATAAAGTCATGTTCCAATGAGTAAATGGAAGATTATTGTTTAAGAAAATTTGCAGTAAAGTGTTAAGGTTCATTGTTAATAAGCTGCAAAATATTGCAGCATAAAGCACTATAAAGCATAGGTATATTTGATAACAGTTTTTTACATCTAAACTTTATTTCACACTTATTGCACATTTCAAACTGGGCTTGAAATACTATTAAGAAACTGCTATGTGCCATTTTATGATATCCTTATTCAAATATTATAAGGATTATAGTTCCGCTTACCTCTTTGTTCGCTTGTGTCTCATCTTCGGTCCAGCTGAAGGATGAGTATTTTGTCTGTAACACAATGGTGCAAACACAAGATTTTACTTATCCATAGATGAGATTTTACTAATTTAAAATTAAAATTTAAATCTGAACGTACAATACAAGCTGTTAGTTAATATCTATGCCTTCATCAACTGGTTACATTACATGTTCAGAATAAAAGGTGTGGTATTTGTGCTAAGGGGCATGCTCTCATGGAGTTCTTTGGGTTAGTATGTACTGACCTTGAGGGAAGAACGGGCAAACAATGGAACACCACCATCCTCCAGTTTGCCTGAGACAAGACCCATTGTCAGTGGGGACCATGCCATCAGGCCCACGCCTGAAACAAACAAAAATATGATAGTTTTCATGCCTTTTTACTCATTTTGATAAATGTAATTAAAATTATGATTATACAATATAACAATGCCGAAAACGCATTTATGTTCATTTTTATGGCAGTAAAACCCTAGAAAGCTCAATGGAAAACAGTATAAGTAACTTTGGCAAAATGTGCATATATATACCAATTTTATTGTAGAGCTCGGGCATGTAGAGTTCCGTTTTCTCCCGGCAAAACATGTGATACTCCGACTGTTCCGAAATGGGTGTAACGCAGTTGAACTGCCGGCAGTTGGTGTAGGCTTCCATTACTTCAACAGGCGTCCATCGTGCCGTGCCCCAGTACATTGCCCAGCCCATGCTGATCACATGATTCATAGCCCGCACAACCTCTGTGACAAACCATGTGTCCGTTAACACTCTCTCAATTCCATTATCAAACCGTTATTAAACACATGCTACAAAGCCTTACCTTCCATAGGGCACATCGGATCCGCCTTGTGTACGATTACCACATCAATGTAGCCCAGCTGAAGCCTCGCCAAAGAAGCTCTAACGGACTCGATTACATGCTTTCGGGATAAACCGCGTTCGTCAGACCTATAAGCACAGAGCAGTTGCTTCTCTTAGGCAAATGAGTCATTGTTGTATTACGACCAAGTGTAATTACATGGACTCTTCCATATCGCAATGAGAAACAAGCCATGCTCTTGGGAAAAAAAAATCTGATTTTCATATCAACAAAGCAGCATCTGGAAAGTTAATTTCAAGCATAGAATAAGAATTCAGTAAAAAGTGTTAAATAGGAAAGTATTGTATTTGCATAATTTCAAGAAAGTTTGTCAATCGCTTCGGAACAAAGTCCGAGCTTAATACGTTACACTTAGAAACGAACATGCCGTTATAGCTTACTTAGTGTTCCAGTATATTTTTGTAGTAACGATATAGGAACTCCGTTTCCAGCCACGTCGCTGGAGGATGCGTCCTAGTTCCACTTCCGCTCGTACTCCGCTGTACGCCTCCGACAAGTCAAATACATTGATGCCGCTGTCATAGGCTAGCTGGATAACCTCCTCGGCTTGCTCTTCGGTAACACCTGTGCTGAATGTCACCCAAGTTCCTGCGACAAACAGATTCACCCTACCATCACATTCTGGTGCCTGGCATGACATTCTGATGCAAAATACAAAACAAAGCCTAATCCAATGCAGCACTGTGCGGTAACGCTGTTGCTCAAGAGTTCTTAATGAATTATTAGCTTCTTTTCCGTAACACATTTAAATTCAATATATTTGTTAAAGGGATTTGGAGAAGCAGTATATCTGAAGTAAATCCGATTTGTACGGTAACAATGTGGTTTTTAATGACGATATCCTATCTGCTATAAGCTCTCATCTGCACTTGGAGGCAAGCTTCACAAAATTCGTGAAATCCGTTGACAATATTTATTGCTACCGTGCCATCCATTTGTTTTTGCTCCGCTGAGCATAGGCTCCATGCGACCCCTAAATTCCAGTTATTAGGAATTTGATTTTCTAGGAATTTTAGATCAAATTTGGCATCCATTTCGAAGAATTTCTAGTTAGGAAACAACTTTTTAAATTATACAAGAAAACAGAATAAAATAGTACCTGTGAAAATTCAATTATGCAATTTTATTTTTGAAGTTTTTCTCTTAATTAAACAATCATTTTAAAAATTTAACAATCCTTGTTTTGAACAAGAAGGAAAATGTGGAAAAAAAAAAAAAAAGGACACGAATAGTTTCTACATGACAAGCTAATATGTCAATAAGACAAAATGTCTTTTTATATGGAAAATCCTATTTCGACGCAGAGGGAGGCCAAATTGTTGTATTCCTCAAGCATACCTGTCTTTGGCATTTTCGTTTGAAAATATTGTGCTAAATGTTTTTATTTACCTAGAAGGACTTGTGTACAGTATTACGGAAAAGAGAAGAAAGACATAATAAAATAATATGCAGAAACTCTGAACATTTTGCAGGGAAGTTTTAGAACAGCTTTTTTGCCACACCCTGACCCTATTCTTGTCTCTGTTAATTAGGTGAGTTAATGAGTCATAAACATTACACTTAACACAAATTCACACAGCCTAGGAATAATTTACATTTTAATCCCTTCAAAGCAAGCATCAGTCTAGTAATTGAACTACAATTCACAATGTAGAGGTGGTTTCTCATTCATGTGGAGCGAAAGCCCCTGCCATCTCTTTGAATCGTTTATAATATCTTTAAAATATCCTTCTACAAGAGTTGATTGTGAGTGAAGTCTACACGTTTTTACTACTGAAGCACCACAGGCGATGGACACTGATGATATATGAGATGAAATGATATATTGGAAAAAGATTTTTAAGGAAGGAAACGTTTAGAGTACTTCCCCGGCAATTGCCATTTATGAGGACTGAGGAAAACCTGGAAAAAAAAATACAGTCAGGGAGGACGGTCCTGGTGGGATTCGAACCCCAGACCTCCCGCTCACGAGTCCGCGCTTTAACGACCTCGAGCACTCGTGGCTGTCGACGCCGATGTTGGGCATTTTGAGCAACTGTTGTAACTGTAAAAGTCTGCTCATCATTTTCTGTTTGTGTGAATTCAGTTTTACCATGTTAACACAGTTTTTTCTTTGCTTGAAGTGTGTGTACATTTTTGGCACCCTATGTACACACATACACACACACACTAACCTTAACGCTAACTTCAGGTAACTCCTAGACATCATTGGACTCCTTTAGGTAAATACAAGTTGATAGGGGCGGGTAAATCACTGTAATTGTAGCAAATTTCTTTTGATTGCAACAGAAAAAACTTCGTAAATATAAATCTATAGCGCATTATATGCGTGGTACAATGTTAGGGAGTAAATAATTGTAATGATGGCGAGTCTCCTCTAACTCTGGCAGAAAAAAAGCACCAGAATATGAGGATACGAACCAATTACCTTCACAACTATAATATGTGGCTCTTACCGTCTGAGCTATTATGTCTTTGTGCAAGAGTTTTTAATTATCTAGTTACTTGCACTACCTTCGGCTTTCTCCGCTATCGCTCGGGAGTGGCTCGGAACTAGAGCTCTATCGCTCAAGAATTTGGTCTGAGGGCAACGTCAAGTTAGAGCGTGCAGAAAAGAAATATTGCTCGAAGAAGAGCTGCTGTGAGCTCGTCATTGCATATGTTAATACTTTTCGCTACTATCGTTCGCGTTTCAATGTAAACTGTTCTTCCTTTCATACAACTCCAGACTAAAAGCATCTTAATACTGACGCAAATATAGCATGAATTAGATAAATTCATTATATCTCAGGCAAAAGCTATCTGTCTCACTTGTACCCCACATTTTCCCCTCAAGGAAGTTCTCAGGGCTAATCCAAGGTATGTGGTTGACGCGGTTTGTTTATGAACGCTCTTTAACATCTCAGGTCATCAGCGTCCCATTCTATTCAGGGCGTGAAACGGCCTATAATTTTTGCTCAGAGGCCTCTTCTTTCAGGCTTGAGATTCTTTTACATGCCACAAATCTACGACACGGGACCCACGACTTTAGTTTCCTTCTAAAGGAAGTCATACTTAGGATTTTTACGCCCCCCCCCCAAACAAAACATCCATCAAATCTGGCTACATTAGGTTTAGGAGGCATGTATGTTACCATTAGTCCACCAGGACTGACTTCAAGGTACGTATAAAGCAACGACCAGCTATACATTTTTGGCGTTAGAAGGTTACGCGTCATTCAAAGTTCACATGCTATGAAGCCATATGGGTGTGATATGCCAAAAGTTGCAGTAAAGTTTAGAGCGACCAATTCCAGTGACGCATGACGAAAATCAATGCTTAATGGAGGCCATTATTCAAGAAAATCGCTCAATTAAGCAGAGACATTACTCTAACCTGAGTTAGTCAAAAAATATTGAAGTGTTGAATTACAGAGAAAAGATCCCATGAAGGAACACAAAAACTAAAAGGGAACTGAATTCGGCAATAAAGCTGGTAATAGAGCTTAATAACCGAGCTGTATTTTTCTGTGTGTCTTAATTGTTTCACATCTTTTATCTCAAAACAATACGGCAATGCATGGTTAACTTACAAATTTACTCGCAGAGTACACTAAATGCAGATATTCAGTATGTGTTTGTATAATCTTACTGTGAAACCAAGTTCATAACTAACGCTGTTCACTTTTTTTGGATCTCTGTGAAAGCTATGGCAACAGTGTTAAGCTCAGCTATGCCATATCTAATTTTGTAAACTCAGGCGATTCACATAAAAACGCATCACTTGGAGCTATGAGAAAATAGTAACGGATATTTTTTGTTCTATTTCTGTTTTGCCTATCGATTACTTTAATCGAAATGTATGAATTCCGAGGTACTAACTTATTACAGCTCATCAAAAATAACACAGAAATTAAATTTAGTTTTGTTCTGCCAAACGACACGTCAACGACCAAATTTATTTTAGAAAATTTTGCTCCACTTATGACATGTAATTACCCCTTTAATTATGGTACTGAGTTCTTTTTCATTCTGCATTGATCAAGAATTCATCGCCAAATTATGTTGGGAAGAGAAAGATTTCCTCAATGCAGATGAATCATGGTTAATATTATGGCCAACAAACAAACAACAATCCATGGAAGGTTTTCAAAAAAGAAAGTCATGTTCATCATTTGTTGGCATACAAGATGTGTAACTTCCAGCAATTTCTTACCTAAGGGAAGGATGGTGAATTCCGAAATATATCGTGCAACATTATGAGATTCAAATAATGCATGTTTAGAATCAGGCCAGAAAGGAGAGCTTTTCATGTGCATTACGACAACGCGCTGCTACAAGCTCAAAGTTCACAATGACAGCAACGACTTGACTTCTGATACTTGAAATATGTGTTGATTGCTCTCTCTCTCTCTCTCTCTCTCTCTCTCTCTCTCATCCGGTAACGAATTGCAGTTGCTAATTCCAAATGGATCCAATACAAATCACAAAATGGGATTAATAAATTTGTAGCATATTTTTAACAAATGATCAGTAAATGGTGATTGCATTGAAAAAGAAGTCTAAAATGTTAATTAGTTTCCTTGGTTTTGAAATCATCTTCAATATTTTGTTTTGCCGGAAACTTGCTCTCAAGAATCCCAAGAAGATACAAAGGTGACGAAAATTGTTTGTAATGTGAATACTACACTTTAGAGTGTTAAGAAAAGCATTCTTGGTTTGAATAACACACTCAGTGAAACTTAACAGTTTATAGCTATGTATTTTTACCAATTCGTCAAGTTTTCATCCTGCCCAACACTGGGCGTAGACGAAATTCCTTGGATACCAAGTCCTTTCAGTTTATGCACTTGATTTCATCGGTCTCGCCATAATGTTCTTGTAGTTTACAGAAAATCTTGAACACATCCATTAGTCCCCAAGAGCATGAAACTACATTAACATTTTCAAAGATGTTTCACTTCTGCCAAAAATAGTTTTGACGATATAATCTTGTAAAAATCTGAAGAGAATAACGCACAATGTTTCGCTTTCTCATCGCAATATTACAGTGACATGACAAGCCGACTTAGGATCTTGAGTATTTTTTGTTTTGTTTTTGTTTGTTTGTTTTTTGTTTTTGTTATTAATCTTCTCAATCTTCTCTCTGATCTTAATATAACAAAAGTTACTTTTAAATGTGACATTAGGAAGGGTAATGCATAGGTTACAATTTTACTTTTAATTCATGTACTGATTCTAAATACTCAAATAAACCAAATTCGTTGTTGATTCATGGCTACATAAACTGCACCATAGGTTGCAAATTTACGTTAGGCGAGGTTAAAAATATATATGTAAAACTTACAATTAAAACAAATTGTAAAACAAGTTGTAAATTTAGGTTAGGTAACATTATATTTGAAAAATATATACAAAAGTTAATGTTAAAAACATTTGGCTTTTCCTGTATCATGATTATTTCCTTTACGCGTTACATTGCTAAATTCGGAGAGAGCCAAGCCAAGTAGAGGTAGTGTGCAACAAATGCAGGCGGATAGAACAGTCGTAACGTAACACCGAAACAAGCAATCGTACGCCGAAAATTAACTTTTTGTGGTGCATGTTAATTCGGTATACAGCGAAATCAAATTGGAAACTGTAATATAATAATGTAACACTCAAAGTAAATAATAATGATACGGAAAAGGCATACACTTTTAACAGTATAAGTTTTGCATATATAATTTTTTTAAACCGAACCTAATTTAAATTACACCCATAGTGCACATAAAAAAACAACGACATGCAGCTTATGTAGTCAAGAAGCAACAGTGAACTTTCTTTTATTTGAGCATTTAAATTCACCACATGAAATGAAAGTAAAATTGCAAACTATGCGTTATCCTCCCTAATATATTAAGTAATATTTATTAAATTAAGAATAGATTAGATAAATTGTGAAGATTAAATTAAAAATATGCATGCGAAACCACTACCTCCATAATATAAGCCTGACGCTCTAACCAACTGAGCCAAAAAGCAGACATAGACATCAGTGGTCATTATCCTCCTATATATGCTGAAGGCATGCTACCTGGAATTGGGCTCGGCTTTCTCCGTTGCCGTTCGTGAAAGGAGGGGTGACTTCCAGCTGCACCCAGCCCATAATCGACGTCTGTACGGAAGTGTAATTCACACACTGCAAATCTGCTGACCAAAATATCATCAACAAACATAACAAAAGTAAATGAAGTCTTAAACATTAAACATTTCAGATCAGCAGTACCAACTTTGGTCTAATGAGGAGGAGTTTAGAGGGAAGTAAAAGTAAGGATAGTTGACAGGAATAATAGATAGGTTAGGATTTGTGGAATTCTGCTTGTGTATTTCTGCGATTGAGCGAAATGGCTGGAATGGTGATGGAGCGAATTGCATAAGTTTCTAGTTTTGGGGAGCAGGTGGGTTGTGTGATTTCTTGTAGAAATCGCATGGTCGCTTAGCTGTATCTTCAGGCTACAATGAAATGCTCAAATATTGTTGATCCTGGAACAGTTTCCTCATGCCATTACTTTTTAATGAGGGAGCTCTAGTGGTGGTGGCCTGTTATTTGTACTCTTATTCTGGTCTGCTCAGTGGGATTGCTGTGCTTTCTTTATGCCGGATGAGTTGTTTTTATGAATTCATAACAGCCTGCTGGATTGTTTGGGTGCTGTTCTGTATGGCTGTAGTGAATGTGTGTGCGAAAATTGAAATCTTGGCTGCGAAGCGGTCAAACTTTGTGATGAACTGCTCTCGGCTTAGAATGTGTTCTGTAGAGCAGAGTTAACTGTGGTGTCGGGTGTGGCAGGACTGGTGAGCGGTTTGGATGGCCCTGCTGATGGGTATGCAAGCGCTGGTTAAACCCGGTAAATCCATCGATTTTTAGTATTTTAATTTAGTAGTAATTTTTAGGGCGCAAAATTCCTAAGGATGGTTTCCTTCGAAAGGGAAGGAAAGCTGTTGGTCCCGTGTTGTAAATTTATGATAGATAAAAGAACGTCGAGCCTGAAAGAAGAAACTTCTGAGCAAAATAAATTGGCCGTTTCACGCTCTGAACCGAACGGAACACTAATGACCAGAATTGTTAAAGAGCGAAATAAAACTGAGATAAGAGTGTTAAATTATTAACTTCTCGCATGCAAAACAAACTACGTTTCCCTTCATTTTGGTTCTCATTGATACTGCATGGCTCCATTATTATCCTAGTGAATGTACCGAAGTTATGCTTCTCTGTATTGACATTTCTCTGCTTCACTCACTACTGCACATAACAAAAGTCTGTTGACTAGTTAGACTAGCGCTAGAGACAAAGATTGGTACTTACCGAGACCGACGTTGGAAACTCGTAGTCCGCTCTTTCCAAGATTGCGGTAGCGTAGTCCGGGAGTGACGGAAGACTGCCGAGTGACTGGCGCATTCTGGAGCAACAATTGCTCCTTTGTCTGCGGCGCGCCGGACGTGAGGTGCTCATTGGTACTTTGGAATTCCTCCATACAGTCCAGACTTGCTATCGGTGCGCGGCAACTGCAACACAGACCATTTGCCTCGTTCACTCGCCCGACAACGTTCAGAGGAAGCCTTATGTAAAGGCATTGATCCTTTTTAAGCGAGCCTACACACAAAGCGTTTTAAACATTGCATAACAACAAAGTCTGCAGGTTGGATGTGCATTCCAATGCTCACTGCGCTGGAAACCAAACTGAATACTCTAATTTAATGACCTAAATGAACTAATTAGAGAGTTGCGCCATGAAGGTGTACGCTCAAAGATCATTGCTTCGATGTGCCTGTTTAGTTAACGAAATAAGTCTAGATCTTGCAAGTGCCATTGTGTTCCAAGCACTCTCAGGAGACAATAGTCTTTGTATCAGTCAAGTGCTCTTTGTCTTCCCAAGATAAAGGTAAGAGAGTCATTGCCAAAGGAACTCTAGCAGCTTCGCTTATGTGGAAGCTACGCGCTTCTGATCATACTTAGACAATGTTAACACTTTTTGAACACACCAAAATCAAATACCTTAGCGGCCATTCTTCTAATGTTTAATGTGCCCCTGCTTAGGTACAGTCTTTTAAAAAATGACGAGTATTTTTCATATATGGAGTAGCAGACACATCTTAACTTCATATTGTCTCTATATACACAATTCCTTTGGAATTTCATGAACGAGTGTTTTTTTAAGGTTTCAGTTTTACTAAAATACTCTAAATATTTTTTTTTTTTACTTATATCTTTCTTTCTTTGGCATTTAACTTCTGGCATGCTGGCATAGGATTATTGTACAGTATCTTACACTAAGAAATATGTAATTGATCGAAAGAATTTGTCACAATATTATGAGTTAAAAGTACAAAAATTGACTTATTATTTAGGAAAGAGTCTCTGTGTGTGATACGATACTATGTGATGAAACACTGGAGGCACATAGTGCTCTATAACTTGTATATTGTTCAGAATATACTTTTCCTGTTCGCTGGGATTTTAAGTCTTGAAATTGTGAATGCGTTCTTAATAGAAGATCTGTGTTAAAGTAGCGAGGTTGAACACTCCATTAGAGTTATAAATTTCAGACCTGTTTAGAACAATACCAGCAGCAATGAAATAAACAACACGCGTGTATTAAAACGACCAGTTTTTCAGATTTGTCCAGTTTACATTATTATTAAGTGAAGTCCCCTTTTCGAGCGAAAAAGAGCTCCCAGTTTCACATGGTAAAATATTCCAATCACAATTTAACTCAAGAGCAAGACTTTTTTTTAAGGAAAATCCATTATGTGGATATAAGGTTGACACTATAGATAGACTGTTCTCAATGTGGCTATATTACTTTAAAAGAAATATAAAACAGCATAAGGTTTGTCATGATCAGCTACCAAAGTACATGGAGGGAAAAAAATTGAAAATAATTTACTGTTTCTCAGGTATCGACATCTGTGTTGTTTTTAAAAGAAAAAGGGTGCACATGTGTGATATTCAAGCGAGGAACAGGAAGAGGGTGTCTTTAGTGCAAAAGACTGGGCAATTTCACGAACAAGAATCGGAAAGGACAAAACTATATGAAGAGATGAATGAAAACTCAGGTACGAATTTACAGGACACCAAACGCATTCTTATGAAACTCATAAGTAGGAGAAATTTGGGACTCAAGGAGTATACAAACTTTAAGGTTAGCCCGAGTTAGATAAAGGGCATTAACGTGTGCCCTATGAGTGGATTATTAATAAAATTCTTACTGACGGGCTCTTCATGAAAGATTGACTCAGCTATTCTTATAATGATACTGTAGGCGGTTCTTGCCTTTGTGTGTGTGGGTGTGTGTTATTTATATCAGCAACAGGGGCATTTTTGTCCATTTTTAAAAACACACAAAAAAAATCCACATGCAAAAAGTTGGAAAGTTATGATTGTCGAAAATACCGCACCCGAGGGATAAGCTACTGACAATTTAAGTAAAACTTGGGCATGATTTTTGTGTTGTGGACATGAAAACAAATGCAGTTAATGCGGCTATATGCCGAACATATAAATTACAACTTCACGTTATTTTATAGAGTTTGTTTAATTTTCAGCGTTGTGAGGTACCTTGAGTATTATGCTCCTGAAAACACTCCTTGATTTCCAGTTCCAAGTCATATTTATATTTTATATTTTGTTGAATTATTTCTTGGAGTATTACTATAATTGATATATGCACCAGTCACTACATAGTGATTAAACTTATAAAATGTTATAGCTCTAGATATTACCTATTAAACAAGAACGTCTCCCCCCCCCCCTTAGAAGAGCACCTTGTGCCTTAAAACAGAACACACTCATTGTATGAATGAAGTTTATTTCTCATCAACATACAAAACTTCCAAAATGAACACAAATAAATAAAAAACCATTATTTTTAAATATAACTAATACGATCAGTGCCTTTGGCAATTCCAGAAGACACTAACTCAAATTTATTCCAATTTGATTGGCTCAGCGCCCTGGTCCCGGTTCATCAGCAGCTACCTACTGGAATATCCAGGGGACCAGACTCTGATCCAACCAAAGAACACAACTTTATAAATAGTTTATACAATTATTACAATACTAGATTACATTTCATGCAATAATGAACATTCTATCTTTTTCAATTAAACCATTGCGCTTAATTTGTATCCTTGAGAGTTGCTTATTCCTTTGGACTTTTACACAAACAAACATATTAAATCAAACAATTTTCCTTTCCATGTTCTCAGTTCATGTAAACGTACTACTATTAATAAAAAGTAAATTTCCCACTTGCTTACCCTGACTTTATGGAGTTGCATTCTTTCTGTACCCCATTACAATTAACCCCCAGATAAACTTTTGAATTCACACAATTGTTTTAAATATGCTTGGTATTGTGATAAAAAGAACCGCTTAGTTGCGATGAGAGAAAATGCAGAAACAGTCACTCCACCTAGTTGAGGGTTGTAAAATCTATAAAATATATCTTGCCATCCTATCAAACTACTCGACTTTTTAAGAATTCTGGTGTCTAATGTTATACGGGTTTTAATTGCACAAAAAAGAACGATCTCGTTGAATATGTGATAAGAATGCTAAAAAATAGTGCCAGACATTGCATATGAGTATATAGTTGCTAAGAAAGAAAAACGTATATACAGAAACTGGAATAATAACCTGAGGGAAGTAAATCCAGAGGTAGATGTGAAGATACGGCTGAGAGAGTCGGAGGGTACAAAGTTTTTTTTATGTCCACTCCAGTTTTGACCCCACTCTTTCCAAATGAACGTGTAACCCGCAGGAGGTCGGCTTTGCAAACTACGTCTAATATAATAGTTCTCCCCCAAAGGAGCTAGTTAATTGATCCGTAGTCACAAATCAGTAAAAAGGGTAAATGTCATAACAATGATCAGTTATCGGAAACCATATGCCAGCAATATTGCTTTTTCCGAGAGCGTATGTAAAAATATGATGGTGTTTGGTGCACCTCCAGGAATGTCAAAGGCAGCAATACAATGCTTACCGTCAAACGAAAAATATTTTTGAAATGTCTAAGTTTATTAGTGTGGATGGGCGCGTGTACTTTGTACTAGGTAGTAATTAATGACAGCTTTTCGTGGAAGCTGAAACTTTTTGATAGTACTTACTTAGTACTCACTCAAACAACCCGCAGTTTCTTGGCCTTGAAGGAGTGAATACATGGCTTGTGAATCGCTAAAACCTGGGTACAATTTTTCCATGTGCATTTTCAACAAGAAAATTTATGGATGCTTTCAAGATATTCAGTAGGTAGTGGTGTGTTCTGGGAGAAAGTTTTATTTGTTCTTATATGACGAATCGCAAAACAGACCAGACTGCAACACTTCAGAGAGTACAGCCTTGGTTTCAGGAAGCAAGAAAATATGATTTCATTTGAAAAATATCTGTAATATCCCAAAGAAAACTAAGAGAATAAGGTACCGAGAATGTTAAGATGGAAAAACAAGCTTAGCCATAGACACGCCAGAGAAGTTGATTTGTTTTATTTACGGACGTTCTTTTACATCCCAGGTCATCAACGTTCCATTCAATTCAGGGCGTGAAACGGCCGGTAAATTTTTCTCAGAGGCCTCTTTTTTCAGGCTTGAGGTTCTCTTACATGCTGTAAATCTGCGAAATGGAACCCACGGCTTTACTTCCCTTCCGAAGGAATCCATAATTAGGATGTTTACGCCGGAAAAAAATTCATCGCTCCTGACCAAGATTGAACCGCGATCTTGGGTTTACGAGGCAAGTATGGTTACCACTAGACCCCAAAACCTACCCGTCAGAGATGGAAGAAATAAAATTAATTAATATGTGAATGAATGGAGAGCCGAAGTATATCCAAATGACAACCTGTAGTGTGCAAAATTATATAAATTGCTAAATTAATGTGTATTCAGACAATGGAAGCATGAGATGTTAGGCGATATTATTCTAAGAGAAATCTCTAATGCAAATAAAAAACAGAATTGTCTCTTCTTCTATCTCCGAAGATGAGCATATCCCATTATTTTCTAATGATGATAGCGCGTATGAAAGCGTGCCAGTAACCAACTATATCATCAAGTCAGTAGTGGGTATTTACTTTATTGTTTAAAATGTCTTCGATTATACTACAAATATCGAGGACAAAGTACGTGTGTGACCTTTGTAACACTCTAATACATTGTTTGAAAATAAGATCATTTGTAAAAATGATTTTAAGGAAACTTATGATAACACACAGCCATATATTTTAATATTATTTTTATTTCTGCTAAATGTTGCTTTAAAACATGTTTGTATAATATTGAAATCAGCTGTTTGCAGCCGTGTTTAATACATTTCGTTTAACGTCTCTTACAATCTGAAAAATGAGTGCAAATTAATGCTGGTATTAGCAAGTGCAGTATTTCCTGAAGTGCGAGAAGCTTGAAGGTACTAAAAGTAGAATAGGAGTTCATTTTTATGCACGAAAGATGCAAAGTCGAACCATCTCCACTCTGGTGCACCTGGGCAAAGCTTCTGCAGACAACATGCTCTGGCAGAAGGAGCGTATGTATCTCAACGCCTTAAACCTCTACAATGGAACGCAGGAGCATTCTCTCAACCCAAGAAAACTGAACCGATAAGTAAATTGATTTACACAATAATGGAAGACAGCCTTACTACCTTACTCCTGGTACAATGGATAACTCAATACTTATTTCGAAAGTATAGACGTACTAAAGGGCGATAGAGACAAACTTCGCTCACCTCAGCTCTTAACGTCGCAGGATAAAATGTTGAGGATGTTCTGCATACTACTCACATCTCTCTATTGACAGCATACAACCGTTTGTGATGGAGAAATAAATGCCATCTTCACTGCATTCAAACAAACTGATATCTAGCCAAATAAGTTCAGAAACATAGTAAATATCTCAGATTCAATATATGCAATCCATAGGGTCAACACTTTCATCTTCATTAGCAGAAATATAACTCTGCTGCAAAAAGGCCCTCAAAATCAAGGTGGAATTCATAGGGTTGCTAATCACTTCTTAACAAAAAAAAAAAAAAAAGCGCATCGTTATTTATTTTTCACGCGGTAATGGCTCACGAGTCTGTCAAGCTAGTAATTAAAAAACACTCCAACAGGCACCTTCAAATGCATTAGAAAGCAGGACAGCCAGTAAGTGTTGGAAGGATTGCAGTAAAAACACTTCTTTAAGTCCTCGAAGAGAGGCAGTTTCGCCTTAACATCGGCAATGAGCTTCTCGGAACACACACGCATCTTTTCGACATGACACTAACTCCTGCAGGTATGCTCTGTGTGTATCGGTCCTGGTGGTGTAGTGGTAACCATACTTGCCTTCTAAACCCAAGATCGCGGGTTCAAACCCGGCCAGGATCGATGGATTTTTTTCGGGCCGTAAAAATCCTAAGTATGGCTTCCTTCGGAAGGGAAGTAAAGCCGTGGGTCCCGTGTCGTACATTTACAGCACGAAAAAGAACCTCAAGCGTGAAAGAAGAGGCATCTGAGCAAAATTTGTCGGTCGTTTCACGCCCTGAATACAATGGGACGCTGATGACCTGCGATGTTAAAGAGCGTCCGTAAATAAATCAAATTAAAAAAAATGCTTTGTGTTCTTGAAGAAAATCTCAAGCATTGCCCTGCTCTATAAATATTATACAGAGACCGACAGATGCTGGGAAGTCATTAGATCGTTTAGTTAGATAATTGACCTGCCATTAGAATAAATAATAAATATTGGAGCAGTATAAATTATAAAGTTGTGAATTGTATGTTTAAATAGCATTTATTTGTAACTCTCTCTCTCTCTCCTTGCGGTATGACAATATATTTCCCGTTGCGATTGCTTTTTAACGCTTAAGCTCCTTCGTCTGTTTGAAATGTATGACTCGCCAATAGTGATTACAATAAAAAAAAAAAAAATACCACCACTGATCTGAAAAGGTACATATGTCAACTAACTAAGAGAATGAAGAATTGTCAGCTGTTTATTCAATGTTACAATCAATTAAAACAATTACATATAGAAATTATTTTTTCACACTAGCCGCATGTAGGACATAAGTTGGAAATTAAAAATCCTGACTTGCAAAATCCGGATCACGATTTTCAGTATTCTGAACTAATTGAGCTACCGTTTCTCCTCCAAGCTCCACGAGTCTTTCTCTGATTCTATATATCCCGGAGACCTCTCTAAGTTTTCTCCTAATTATAAACTATAAATACTACTATCTAAATATAAAGTATGTATTATATTAATATACCTGTATCAAGAAATGTATTGATTGTGTATACACTGATGTTACTATGTTATATAATTTATTTGTGTAAATAATAACTTTATATGTAACTAAATCTGTTATTTAATATATTTAACGTCATAATTGTTAATTGTTAATACATTTATTGCATTAATATAGGTAGCTATAATAAGAACATGCAGTGGAGCGACTTATTATCTGAGATTTATCTTTTCTACTTGTAATCTAGCTATCTTATCAATTTAGTTACCATATTTTTTAATTGTTACTTGGCACCTTCGTTTACAAGAATAAAAGTAAATTGTAATTAAATGTTTAGAAAACCTTCAAGAAAAATGCCAAATATGTCTTGGGACCATGAGGTCTTGCTATTTTACAGTATGATACCCGCACAATTGCTTAAATGCAATTAAAAATGACAAACCTTTTTTTTGTTAAAACTCAGAAGTTAACAGAAGTGTTTATAGTATACAGAGACATTCCCTAAGGAATTCTCAGCACAAAAATAAACCGTACATCCCTGCAAAACAACCAGTTAAAAAGGCAAATAAGTTAAAAGAACAATGCACTTTAAAATAATGCAGTTTTGCAACTATTTGAAGGTTTCATAATATAATCAGTGAGGTTTCCTCTTTAGATATTAGTGCGCCTGTTTGTCACTGAGGGACTTTTAAATGCTTACAAAAAATAATAATCAATGTTTTTGCTCATCAGAAGTTTATCTTATATTTTTAAGATCCAATTAAGAATCTCTATCTCTTCGAACCACCCCAAACAGTCGATCAATCTTTTCGTTTTGCTTTGTTGGTATTTACAAATTCTCTTTATTAACTAGATCGGTTACGTGCACAATTAATCAAATGAAGCACATTACACAGGATGTAAATAAACAAATGTTACAAAGTTCTATGATATGTGGACGGGTTATATCTAATTATCTTTTATTAATATACCAATGTCTTCCTTTAGCACTTAAGTCACAATATTTCCAACATGATGTATACGCTTTGTTTTATATTATAAAAGTTGCGGCCATCCATTTCTTCTCACGCTTTGCACCGCCTGATCGCGTTACACAGAAATCTCTGAAAGATCCTCGGCGTGTCTTGGGTTATTTCAGTTGTCATTGCAATTGTACTAGACGTTGCCTGTGCCACCAGGAAAAGAAATCCAAAGGAGTGAGATCAGAGCAGCGAAAGAGCCAAGGTGTTGGTGTTCTATGTCTAGTTCACCTGTTCTCAAGATTTTTATCCAGATATTCATAGACGACGTAATGAAGTATACCAAAGTGCCATGTTGCTGAATTACGAATTTTCAGAGGCACCATTTCCAACACCTCTTAGTCAACTATTGAAAAATGTCGCCAGTAGCCGCAGAGATAATAGATAAGGGCCTATTACTATAATCCCTGCTCACAGTGCTTTTTAATGTGCGACTTGTGAGGATTTTCTCTTGAGATCATATTTCAGTTATATAACAATAGTTTATTTAAATATAATGATACTCGACAAATTAATTAAAAGTGAAACTGATATGTCCCCTATCCAGAGAGTTCTAAATCGCTTCCAAAGGAAAGCAATAAGCATACATAAGAAAACTGAAAAAGAATAACTGAGTTCTTAGAGAGTAAAACTGAGTAAAACATGAAAGGTATTGCAGCTAAGCATTTTTTCGGTGATGAACTGAGCAATGGGTTAGATGAAGAAAAATTAATTCCCTTCAAAAAAATTATAAGGATTTTTTTTTTTTTTTTTTTTTTTTTTTTTTTTTGCGAAACTGGAAGGAAATCTCAGAGGCTTCGCAGAAATGCCAAAAGAACACACGAAATTTACATTGAAGTGAGTGAAATAATGAAACACAGAATGTTGACCATTTTGTACCTATCACGAGACTAGAAGATTTTACAACTATTCCACAGATGGCGTTAACAACGAGACGTAGTATTCTCAGATTATCTTTCTTTCCGTTAATTGCATTTTGAGATGAAATAATAGATTACAGAAATACAAAATTTTATATTCATTCACAAGACCGAAGTTACTGCTTTAACTTATACATGATAAGTTGCCCAAAAAAAAAAAAAAAAAAACCTCTCATAGCATCCAGGGTTTACACTTATGTTAAAATTAAATGTGTATAATAATTTCAAGCAAATGTACTTCTTGTTTTACTCAAGTTAGACACGGTTATCTGCCATGTTTAAAATGGTTAGCTTACTTCAGTACGGTGGGCATTAGTGATGCTCTATTAAATCCATTTTCTAATAACAAGCTTGTTTACACTGAATAACTGGCCTAACTTAGAATCCGTGAACTCTTGAACAGCAAGATATCTTTATCTCTCATGACTTTTTTAGAAATGCATATAATGTAAATTGATGAAAACTTTTCAAATAAGTTGTGTGCATTATTTTCCAGTGATTAATGTTTCAAATTTTACCAGAAATCCACCGACAGGTCAAATAGATAACTTGTACCCTTGTTAAATTACACTAAACATAAAGCACACAAGCAAAGTAGTAAAGGTATATAAAGTAATGGGAAATACTGTTCAATAACATTCATATATAAGCTGCTATCTCTTATATAAGTGCTATCGAGTAAGTTATTACAACAAACAGATAAATAGCTTAGAGAAGACTCGTGGCAGTTTTAAGCTGAATTTGCTGCCACAAACTGCAAACAGCTGTTGTATATGTATTAAAATGACATGGGAAGAGTCCTTTCGTGAACGTAATAAGAAAACATTTGAACTATTATGAAGAATGCTGAAAAGGAAAGATTACAATAACGTCTGATTAATAAAAAAATGTGAAAAAGTGGCCTCAATATTTGCAAAAATACGCAGAAAATAGTTGACAATAGTCTAAGTGTATTGACGGAATCTGCTGATTAAGTAATAATAATGAATAATTTCAGATTTAAATTATATTATCCTGTTCAAATCGTTGCTATACTTGTATTAGCACCATAATTTGGTGATTACTATGCATCATCAATATATTGGATAGACGATTTTGAGAATTCATTGCTTTTCATAAAACAAATGCAGACGGCGTCTTTGCGGATTGAAGAAAATAAAAAACAAATACCAACCAAACGGGTTGAATATCGCAGAATGTTCATCTTGCCACATGCAGGTGATTTTGGAAGAACAATATGACCAGCTGTGCCAGAGAATGGCTTAAGAAAACGAGAATTTCTATGTTAAACTCTGGCTGTACGAATAACTGGCAATAATCCTATAAAAATAAACAGTGCCATAGATGCATTAAAATGTTACGTATGCACATGCATTGTCCCTCTTACGGTACTGCAGCATCTCTTAGATGAGTACACTGCATACAATAACAAGTTTGAGAAGTGCAGTATCCTCCAACGATACTTAAGATTTCACAGACAAGTGGCGATCTCCTAATGACATAGTTCAAATTCTCTAAACACCAATACTTACTTATAACTTGGAAATAATAGTACATTTACCTAGAATAGCTCTTTTCATCCGAGATGCCGCTGCTCGCGATCTCAGGGCATATAAGTAAACGGCACATCGTCAACAATCATCTTTTATAATTAGCAATTATTTTCCCTTGCAATCTTGCAAAGAATAACGCAGTTGATAAGAAAAAAGTAAAATAACAGAAGAAAAGTCTGTTTTTGACAGAAACATTCATTATTCATGTTACACTTAATTTTAAAAAGAACTTTCCAGTGACATATGAGGACCATGTTGTGTTTTCTGCAATTACATATTAGAATTAGAGCTTTATTTTCCAAATAAGATGAAATTTAGCAACCCAAGATTTGACTAACATAACTACTGAACATTGAGTTGTTTTTTAACGTCCACGTGAAAAATCGGTTCTGAATCTATTTGGTTCCTATGTCAAGATCTTCGTATTTTCCGTCGGACCTGGTGGTGTAGTGGTTACCATACTTGCCTCCTAAACCCAAGATCGCGGGTTCAAACCCGGCCAGGATCGATGAATTTTTTCAGGCGTAAAATCTTAAGTATGGCTTCCTTCGGAATGGAAGTAAAGCCGTGGGTCCCATGTCGTACATTTACGGCACGAAAAAGAACCTCAAGCCTGAAAGAAGAGGTCTCTGAGCAAAATTTGTCGGCCGTTTCACGCCTGGGACGCTGATGGCCTGAGATGTTAAAGAGCGTCCATATATAAACCAAATCAACAAAATCGTATTTTACATAGACAGCTGCTACCATTTATGTCTGCTTTATTTCAGTTGTTTTATAGTTCTCATCGTTAATTTTTTACCTTATGTTGTTTTCCATGTAACTGTAGAATTCATCTTGGATTTAGAAAGTTACAAGTAGGGGTGCAACTAATGATCTTCCTCCATGCCTAAATATAAAAGCGACTGAGTGATTGGTGTACGTGTTTAGCAATATGGTAGCCCTGTAGGGCATCTTAAGCATTCTACTGAAAAACAATAAAGTGGCTGGCAAAGATCCAGTAGCAGGTTTGGGATATTTCTGGCATCAAGGGAAAAACAGCAAGCAATCTGACCACCTTATTTTTAATATACAAAGTAAGACTTCAGCTGGTGACAGAAGAAGAAGCGCATTATGTTCTTTAGCAACTTACACGTCAATCTTCTAGTAAAATACACGAATGTTTCATCTGCTTTCTCTTGACAGCATCTTAGGGTAAACTTTCCTATCGAAACTATAAATATTATCTGTTTCGAGAAATTCCTATAATTTATATTCTCTAGTTAAGTGCAAGCAACAAAAACAATAGAACTCAATTTTCTCTATTTCATTTAAAGGCGTGTTTGTACTTTGGGCGTTACATAAACGAGTGCACACAATAACAGTGAAAGTTTTCTATCCTCTTATATTCTGGATGAATGTAATAAGTGTGAGATACGCAACGCCGTTATATTTAACGCTTCAGGATACTATGCTACCAGCAATTGAAATGTATTCACCCAGGAATCAAACTGCTCCTTCTTAAGTGCACAAGATTCAGATCAAATTTCAGTTTTGCTGTCTGGCTGATGCTTAACACCTGGTATTCCCCTTATTCAGACTAGCTTCCCTTTTCTGATCCTCAAGATTTTATAACAAAAATACCTTGTTTTGCATACCGAATATCTAGGTACTTGGCACAGAAAAATAATAGTTGAAATCATAAACAAAAAATAGTTGCACGATGCCCGTTTTCATACATTTAATGACATGGAGAATTACACAGATGCAAGACCTGGGGGTTCAAATTTTAAAGCGTGCTGACGAGGTAGACAACTCAGTTGGCCCAAGTTCAGCACTTGGTGGTCGGGTATTTATATATGGTGTTTCTTGTGGTTAAGCAAGGTTGTCTCTTTCCGTGCCCAGGCGGATGTCTTGAGACAACGCAACACTAATGCTCAACATAGAAACATAGCGACATTTTAACAAGAGGCACTTCAAATGAATAAAGTAAGATTCGAATAAAAAAGCAAAATCCGCCGTGGCACTTTTGCATTTTAAAGTATTCCTCTTTGGCTTGGGACATTTGTTTTCAAAGAATATAGGCAGAGGAATGCAAGCCTCCTTTCCTCTCGAACGATTGATTGTCTACTAAACTCGTATTATCATGCTGCCAACATCTCATTGATTTTGAATATATTATTGAATAATGTGAGGCGGGCTGAACCCCGGGGCTTGAGAGCAAATTTCATTAGAAGGAATCAATAGGTTTCATTTTCCAAATGTAAAATTTTCCATTTTCATGAACAGCAATATAATTACATAAAATTGGTAAATGTTAAACATTAAAAAGTGTCATACATTTTAATTTTAACATAATTTCATATTTTCTTACCAATATTTCAGCTCTAAGAGTAACATAAATAGCACTGGGCGCTGTAGTTTGAATTATTGTGATGTTCACTTTGAATATTATATATTAAGGGAGATTTAATCTTGAATATTTCCCTCTCTTATCAAGGAATTCATTCGCACTCTTGAGTAAAGGTGAGCTTTAAATTTGGGAATATGTCTGCATTGTCATATAAAGATAAAATAACCTACAGTATATGAATGAAAGCTGCTTAAAATAAACAGAACATCGGCTTCGTTTAAGAAAGAGGCAGAAGTTGTAAATAGATTTAAAAAAAAAAGGATCATTGCGAAATGTTACAAGAAAAAGCTTAGCTTTTATAAATAGCCTTGCTGATTTTTGCATTGTTTGAGAGCATTTTTCATTGAAGATAAACTGAATTCGACATGATACTAAAGAGCTGCTTTTATACACCTAAATGAAAAGAATTAACTACCTTTAAAGCATACGCCATTACCCCAGCAGGGAAATGCTTGGCATTTGTGCTAATAAGTATCTTCATAATATATCAACAACAAAATTTCCGTCTTAAGAGAAAAAAATTCAGCAAATCATTAATAGTTTAATGTTTGTTTTTAAGAAACACGCTTACTTGAAAGGTATTCATTTCACATAATGTGAATTTGCAGCAGAAGGTATGGTACGTGAAAGCACCTTTTGTAATCTGTTATTTCACCTCTAAACGAAAATATACGGGAAGGACAACTGTCTAAGAACACACACGCGTTAGGTACATCGGTGGAATGGTTTTAAAAAGTGTTCACTAATTTATTGATATGTATAACGTAAGTAGCATACACACTTGTTTGTGGATATGTTGATTCAAATATATATCTCCATTAATAAAGCAATTTACATTACATTTACTAGATTTGTAGTCTGAATAAATAATCCCTTTTTATTCAGACTACATATCTTGTAAATGTAGTGCAAATTATTTTATTATATATATAAATTGCCAAAAGTTGCTCATAGCGTCCATACTCTGCACATACTTTTAAAATAAGACAAGTGTATATTTTTAGACACGTGGACTTCTTATTTCACTTACGATAGACAAGTTATCCGCCATCTTTCAATATGGTTGTCATATTTTCTAATACCGAGCTAGTTTATACTGAATAACTGATCTAATTTATACTCCATAGTTAATATTGAACTACATGACACTTATAGCAGAATAAATCAACATGCAAACAAGAGAAAATGGATAGCGCAAAAACGTGTCGTTAACGTCATATTTTAAGACAGCGGAATTCCTCTCTCCACGCTAATAGGCTAACGCAACAATGTCTGGAAAATGTTTTGATCCCAAGCTGTATGGTTTTCTCAGGGAAGATCCAGGAATAAGGGGAGTCTAAGCACCATTCTAAACTGTATGTATCTATAAAATGTTATACTATGATAACTGAACTTTAAGAGATTTTACTGCATAGCTCATAATTTCTGAATAACTCAATTTTGACCATGTCACAATTGTGCATCAGTTTGTTTCATCTCCATTTAAATTCTGGGAAAGCAGTACATTCGCAAAGAGCAGTGAGGCAAACAACATAACATTGGCAATGCATAAAACAGGACTTGAGGCTGGCAACAATGCTATCTTTTCTGAAGCTTCATAACTTAGTTGTTTATGCCTAACAATCGCATCTCCTTGCAAATATTGCTGCTGGCACATTAAGCGTTTCCTTGTTGCGAGTCAGTGCTTTTAAACAATTGCACTATGTTAGAATAGCAAAACAGAACATTTTGCACTCACCTGACGTTGTGAGGAGCATTTTAAGGAGACTGGGCTCCAGGTAAACAAAGCAATAACACATACACTGACCTAGGCACAAAATCTATTCCACTGTCACACCTGCATCCCACTGTACTGCTGCACAGCGGGCCAGCTACCGGTTCTTCCTTCCGCCACCAGATGGTGCATGTGACGTCACTCCCCCTGCTGCTGCTCACTTCAAGATACCCCGGCACTGCGGCGCGGGTTCGAATCCTCTTTTCAATTGTGACGGCGTCATGACAGTGTGATCAGACTGCTAGCTGTCCATAACACGCTCCCAGTTCGAGTCCAGACGCCGGATTTGGAATCTGTGGAGGACAGATTTCCCTCAAGTGCTTAGGTTTCCATGATTGTCCATCATCGTTACCTGACTCTATGTATTCCGCTGAAAGGCGTGAGACCAGAACTATATCTATGCGGCCGCCCTGTGCCAGAGCTCCATTGTCAGTCAAACAAGTAGGTTGGCCTTTTACATTTTTAAGGGCGTAGCTGCATAAAAATGTATATTTAGCTTGAGCCTTAGTAACTCTAAGTACATAATGCCGAATCTAATCTGTTTTTATTCATTTTCTCCGAAAGTAGAAACCACGCTTCTAAGTTTTATGTTTTTCTTTTGCTCATGTACTTAAAAATCTCATTATGCTTATTTGTTCGGAATAAAACATTGAGCTAAAAAGAGAAATACCATTAATTTTTAAGGCACAGTTTGACTTATTAAAGCAACTGGTGATTTCAGCCAGTCTCCAGTGTCATCAGCATTAAATTTAAGCTGTTAATTTCTCAAAATAGCATTTTATATTTTGAAAAATATATGTAGACCATAGAAAAAGAACAAAAAAGATAGTAAAAGTGATAAAAATTTAATAAAATAATTTTAAATCTGAATAAATGGAAAATATTTGTCCTATATATAACGAAAAATATACATTTTAAGAACTTTGTCGTTTGTTTTCAGTTGATCCTCAGCGCAATGTAAGCCTTACAATCTTATTTCACAAAAGACTGAAAACGTTACAATTCGCAACAGAAACACAATGTGAGGGCTAGATTCAACTGGCCTGAGTAAATTTTTTCCAAAGTTTAATGTCTTTGTTAATTTGTTGGAAGTCTACTCTCAATGTTCCATGAAGCGTTTTCCTACAGACACAGTTGGCAATATGTGCATTTGTTAATATTCTTTACATATGCCTCCACCGAAAGTAAGGAGCTTGTTTCTTGAACATAAAATATTAGCATAATAACAGCTTATTCATACGTATATTGAATATACCTCAATATAAGTTAAAATTATAAATGCAAGTGTTTATTTACTATGTAATCTTGTATAACTAGAATTGGTTATTAGATAGAAATTTAATATTTCAGTCTGTATATTTGAAGTCGTCAAAGGCTTGGGTTTCCTTCTTCCTTCCTTCCTACCTTCCTTCCTTCCTTCCTTCCTTCCTTCCTTCCTTCCTTCCTTCCTTCTTTATTTTTTATTTTTTCTTTTCTTTTCTTTCTATCTTTTTTTTTTCCTGTGGTCACTATGGGAAGTTACTTGGAGCCTGAAGAAGCAACTATTATATTGTGTTAATGTTTTTATTTCAAGTTGCAAATATATCGCTTTTCTGGTTTAACTAATAGGTAACTATTGAAATAACTGTAATATTTTAATTAAATTTAAAGCTATACATGTATTTTATTAATAATAACATATTCTGTAACGCACTATTTTTACCTTCATTGACAAAAATATAAATAAGATCACACTTTCCATTTTTATTGTAAGCTATACACCTTACTACTTTACAACAATTATAACATTTGCTTTGAAGATTAAGTTCTTAAAATTATTGTAGAAGTGCAAAAAATAAACAAACAAAAAAATTTAAAAAATACAAATATAACGTAATGAGTTCTGGTCGTATTCTCGTGCAAGTTATTCCACATTCCAAAAGCAAAATGACATTTTGTAAAAGTGCATAGTTTTTAACAGCTAATTAAGTAAAAGTCGTGGAAGTATGTTGCAATATGTTATCAGAACCTCCTTGTAGCGAAATAATAACTAATGGAGTTACAATGGTCATCCAGTTAATTACAAGTACAACTTCCGCAGTTCTCCGTTCAAATGTTTTCAAAAAGACAACGTGTACGGGGAAACCGGCTCTAGTATTTCCAGTGGTTGGCAACTTGCGCTCAGGCACACAGATATCGACTGTCTCAACTCATTTGGATAAGTGAAAACATGAAGCGTGGGGTAATCACGCAAATGACAAATTCCAGCAGCTACATTATGAAGTCCCATTCATAGACAACTTTTCAGTTCATTTAGTGTGTTGTCTCTCTCAAAACCCCATAAATATTAAATGTGCTACTTTATGTTCATGATAACCTCCCATGATCAATAACACAGTAACTTTTTCTGACGTTTTACAATTAATTTGCATATTTCCCTGTGGGTGAGTCGCATGACTAGGGGATTCCCCAACTTTACTTGCATACTTGACGTATTTGTATTGTTAAAGAGCTCGAAACAAAACACCAAAGCAAAACGCAGTTACCTAATTAGGCAGATGAGGACAATATGAAATGTAGTTAGGTTTAATGTCTCATACCATGTTTTAGCATTAACTACAACTTAGAGCCTTTCTTTAGATTCAATCTCTTTCTCGGTCGCACGCCAGTATAGCGTGTGCACTCACTACATTGGAGGGTTTAGGTTTCTTGAATCAGATCTTCTTTAACTCAAACGTTCAATGTCGGACAGCTTTAGGTACACATTATTCCCGTATTGTTATTTCCAATGCTTCCTCTGTACCCCTGAACTTAAATACCCGCTTTCCCCGAAGTGGTCGCCCATAAGTCTCAGCTCCGCAAACCAAAGAGGGCGAAAGTGAAGATAATTATGGGCATAGTGTACCAGGGGGATCCCCAAACCCTCTAAGATCTAACCTAACCAGATCATGGGCATCTTGGTAATCTTTCTAGTGAAGGAAAAACCTCCATGTCATATCTGGAAATGGAACCCGGAACTCCAGGAGTGGTACCCAAGAACGCTGACCACTAATCAATTTCCTGTGACAATATAAGTTTTTTTTATTTTCAATTTGGTTCAGTCCTGAAGATCTGCGATTTATGGCTTAAATAATGTGAGCATTCAAGGAAAGGGTTTTTAAACGATAAGGCGTATTTTTAAAACGTAAAATTTAATGAAGATCGTATGTGGAAACAATAAAGTTTAAAGTACAGTGCCATAGTTGCCATTTTTAATGATACATCGTAACCAGTTTCAAGCAACTAAAGACACTAAAATATTCCTGAGAAGATCGAATGTTGGAACAGCGAAAATGAGAAGCAAGAAAAACTACCTGCCTGAAGAATAGAAGCGGACTTGACCTGCATAGCTACAAATTTATTATCAGTTTCTACGAGTTTGATGCTAACAAAACAGATGAGAGCTGAACATGCGAAGTGTTAGGTAAAAGCTTAAGTTTGTAATAATATTATCTAATTAGTAGATTGAGTGAATCCTTAGGATCATTGAATAACTGCGAAATGATTCATTGTTAACAGTTTCTTAAGGAATGAGATAATGGTGAAATGTACTTGAAAAGAGAAGCCATTTCACAAATAGTAAAGTATTCTGAAACATGTGTTCAGGTAAAACACCTCTAAGTATCTATTTCTCAAGTGCAAAGTGTGGGCAGCATAAGTAAAACTCTATAAATTAAAAATGAACTGATAAAAATGTAATTTTGAAGTACGACGTTCTGGCCAAATCTGGAATCCTATATTCACTGAATAGAACATTACAGTAATTTCCATCAAATTTCCGATGTTCTAGGAAAAAGACTATAATTTAGGAAATATAAATATCATATGAACAAAAATCTGTTCTAGAACGGGTTACGTCATATTCATTAACACTAAAGGCCCAAGTTGGAAGAATGCTCCTCGAGCAAATATTGAAAGTAAAGCGAAAAGGGGCTGTGAAATCCGAGAGCTCGAAGCGTGTCCCCCCACAGGTTTACCCTCTTTATCACAAGATCTCGGGATGATGAGTGGCCAGGTTTCCTCGGATGAGATGAGAGTGAATAATGAATAAGATGGACTTTGCGCAGATTCTGGCAGTGCGCCGCGCCGCTGCGTCCCACTGCAGCAGCATGTGGGCGGCGCCTCTTCGGTCGATATACTCGCGGCAATCGATATTAACTCTCGCTAAATATTTTTCATGCTCTAAATACCTCATCCCACAAACTTGTAACTGCTGCAGGAAATTTGTTTATTTTCCTTTTCTTTATATGTGTTAAATACGTGTATTTCATGCTTTTCTACACCTTTCATTTAAGAAGGTATAAACGTAAAGAACAATTTGATTCATTTTTACATTATTCAGTGTTATATCTGTGATTCACAGCTTTCCAGTCCACTAATAATCATATCAGATTACAAAAAAAACATTAAAAAATGCATTCAACGATGTTTGGATTGAGAAATTCAGAATATCTCCGTCTTCAGCTGAGTTTACATTTCTGATACGATGAGACGAGTGGTGAAAACTTCAATCTGTGTATCTTTTATCTTAAGCATATACGAAGGTGTTAAATACACGCCTACAGAGGGTATTTACTGGAGTTTATTGGGCTTGTAATTACTACTGTTATGGTGTCATTTTGTTATGAGGTTAATGGCCCTGGCACTACATTTTCTTTTCTCTCTATAGTCCTTTAGTGACCTCTGTTTTTAGTTTTGTTATGTTATTTAATTAGGTCATATAATATTGTATTGATTCAAACGTTTCTTTTATAATGTTTCAAAAGTTTATTGTGAACGCCAGTGGTGTATGTTTTATATTTCTAATTATATCTTGCTATTGCAGTTTTCTAATATGTCTACATTTTTTACATTTTTCCTAAGTGGTAGGTTAACTTTTTATGTTTGTACGAGGGGACGTTCTAAAAGTTCTCGGCTGACAAAAAACGCCAAGCTTTAAGGTAATTTAATTTCAAAATAGTCACCTTGCAAATCAGTCATTTAGTCAAACGACTTTCCTAACTTTTAATGTCCTCAGTAAAATAAGATTGTGAAAAATAAGCGTTTGTCTGAGCTTCAATCTCATAATTTCATGTGAATCTTCGTCCACCCAGCCACTTTGCTTGAGAACAAAAAGCAATTGCTGGGAGGACGTGAAAGCACTTGGAAATGGTTTTCATGCAGTTTTGCAGCAACAATCGCAGGAGCGTGTAAAAGCGCATTATCGAAATGAAAGAGAACTTTCTTTCTCGCAAGGTTTAGCCTTAATAAGTACTTGGCCCAATAATGAGGCGTCATATTACCCGGTGATGGTTGTGCCCTTCTGGAGGTAGACTACGTGCATTACACCATGAGAGCCCCAGAAAACCGTTGCGTGACTTTTGCTGCAGATGGAACGTTTTTGCTTTCTTTGGTGCACTTTCACCTGTAGTCACCCACTGTGGATTGCTCCTTCGCCTCTGGCATGTAGTGACGAATTCATATTGCATCTACTGTTATAAACGTCGGTTTTGCGTTTAAGCTAGTCTAAACACTCTTGCGAAATATTCATTAGAATGCGTTGTTGGTCAATTGTTAACAATACCCACTCATATTTTTTCATACCCCACAACTTCGTGCAAAATTACACAGCCTATCGAGGTGTTTGCAATGTCAGCCAACTTGTATCGGCGATTATTTAGTATGGCATTGTGGCCGTCGGTCGTGACGCCCTGAGCGCTCATTATCTTGAATGGACGTACGACTACACTTAAATTCAGCAACCCGCTTTTTAATGGTTAAAGAACAAAGGGGAAGAATCTTTAATGTGCAATCTAACTCCTTTTGTATTTCTGCTGGGGTTAAACCCTTCTTAATAAAGTACTTTACCATAGGTTACATTTCAGTATTATCTATTTTGTAACAAATGTTAACACTAGTTTGTTTACACGATCATCCAAACAAGTGACTACACTTACGCGTCTGAAACTTTACAGCGCGGCATCTAAAAGATGATATTTAGTTATAATAATAATCTTCACGACATCTCTGAGTCAGTCCGAATACTTTTAGTACACCTTGGTGTATGAATTGACGTATTGATCTGTCCGTTTCAGCTAATATGTACAGGGCATAAATATTTTCTTTTATTTTTAAGTAAAATAATTACAGACAATTACATTATTGTTGGTTTATTACCGCTAGTAAGTGTAAAAATATCGTGATTTTTTTAATAGTGTTTAACGCCCGTTTTTACTACTGAGGCACCTAGGCGGTGGACACTGATGATACATGAGATGAAATGATAAATTGAGAAAGGATATTTTTTAAGGAAGGAAGCGTTCCAGGCCTAAGTTTAGGGTACCTCCCCGGCATTTGTCATTTATGAGGACTAAGGAAAACCTGGAGAAAGCCTCAGTCAGAGAGGACGGTCCTGGCGGAATTGGAACCCCAGGCCTTCCGCTCACGAGTTCGCGCCTTAACGACAGTAATATTGAGATATGGCTGCTTTTGCAGTGTATAAATCACCTTAGTGTAATGCATAACTCACTCAATGCAATCCATTATGCTGCTTCAACAATTCGCATTTAGCGTGATCGTTTTAAAGAAACGGCACGAAAATAAAATTGAGCGATATTGGTGTATGCACACATTGATGTAATTTTCTGTTAGCAGTTCGAAATTCGCTAAATGAATGAAACGTATTAAAAATGTGTGATGTACGTATTTAAAATTCACCAATTGTGAAAATGTTTGCTGAGTATTACTATATCCAATGGCATAATTCCCACACCTGTAGATATCCAATAGCAAAAACTTCGAATTGCTCTTCCATGACATTCCTGCTGCTACCGTCCATTTGCTGAACGAGTATGAATGAAGGTTATCCCTAGACGGTTTAATGGCTGTTGTGCACGAAAAGGTGTAATCTTACTGATGAGCCACGTTTTATCAAGTAGATCTTTTGCTTTGCTACACAAAACAACAACTTTTAGTATAGCAATGAGCTACAGAACAACCTCGTCAGTGCTACCAATACTGAGAGGATAAAGGACAATATCACCAACACAAAGATGTGCCAACATTGAGACTTCTGAAATAATGAAGAACTTGGTTTGCTGCTATTGAAAATATTAATATGCTGAATAGCCTTTCCAATATTCTGAATTTGCCGTCATGAATGTGGCATAATGAGTGTATTTACAGCGTACCAATACTGACCAACACTAAGCATAGAATACCGAATTACTGAAAAACGTGACAAACGCTCTGAGTTAATAATAAAACATTACTGAACGACCTGGCCGAAACTTAGCGTGTAGACACCGAGAACATCCTGAGTATATTAATACTGAGATTACTGAACAACAAACACTCTGAGAATAATGCATTGCTAAATTATCTGCCAACCCAATACCGAGAATATTGAACAACCGAATAACGTGACCAACACTCTAAGCTTGTAGACACTGAGAATGCTGAAGTATTGAAAAATCTGACCAAAACTCTCAGCATGTCGATACTGAATGGCCTGAACAACGCTGTGAACTGTGATATTTAAATATCTCCAAAAACACATATTAATTGTCTACAACTGGCGTATTTAAGATATTATATACTAAACAATAAATTTGAAATGTACATCTAATATTCATCTCTGGAACTTTTATTTTATCTGGAAAAAACTGGATCCTTACTTATAGTGTTTATCCATCCCTTTTTAAGTTTTTGCAGTGGCAATGATATAGGGCGTTAGCGAGGGGGGGATTTCCGCTAATACGACACTACTTGTTCTCTGTCTTTAAAGAAGAACGCGAGTTGTTCGAAATATAGCGAAAATTGTATAACTAAGTGTTTTATCTATTTCTTGTTATTTTAGTTTCGTTGTTCCAAGAGTCACTTTATGTTCAATTTTTATTATACATACAATTATTTATTTTGCAATGCACATAACCTTCAGTTTGATACTTAGTAACTTAAATAGTGAAGTCTATGTTAAGTCAGATAATTGATTCGCTTTTTTATAGTAATTTGACTTGTTTTTTAAGTTCAAAAGCAGAGAATTAAGAAGACGATGCATTGAAAAAAACTCAGCAAAAAAACTGTCAAAGATCTATTGTCCAAAAATAAAGATAGGTTCCAAAATACATTCTTTACATCTACTACTCGTATAATTTTAACCTGTACAACTACGAAAACAATTCAGTTTCCGAATCTTCTCCTTTGCCAACATTACTTGTTAAACAGATTTTATCTCTAACAGTTAGAATGTCTGTCTAATTTATCTTTGTTCCGCATCACAAATAATAAAGAACATATTTCCATTGCAACTTGACATTTGTCAAAATTTCATTGGCCATACATTTAAGAACTTCGAGCAGTTTATCATTTTGTTTACAATGACAAATGGTTTCGAAACGCTTACATTCCAGTGGGTATAGAAGTCATCCATTAGAAGCATAAATCTTTGCTCAGCTTTGAATTCCTGTTTCAAGCATGTTCCATTTCAACAACGGAAGTATAGTGAAACTCGCTTTTCTTGTTTTATGATGAACCATTCTCGCTTTTTCAGAAACACCTGATAACAAGGAGGTAGAATTAAAGATACTGTGAAACTATGCAGAATATGAGAATCTATTACAATTCACTGGAAACGAAAAATATTCTTGTTACAATGATTAGTTTTAGTACAAACCATCTGCTTTACTATCCCTGAAATCGTTTTATATTGCGCATGCATCAAAGAAAAGATAAAAAAAAAACATTTTATTAAAAAAAGGAGTACAAAAGGCACCTACTTGTATATTATACTTTTAAGCCTTTCCCCTCCCCCAGTATAATTATATCTATCTACATTACATTGAAATCGTTTTATTATGACGCAGTTTAGGCGAAAATGGTGTACAGTAGTTTGTTGTATCTTTTTTTCTTTTTCCATTTTGGGTACGGTCTTCTTAAATCACTTTTCCAATAATCTGGAATAATTGATTTATACACAAAACAACGTTTCCAAATCTATAAATTTACTACCACTGTCTTAAACGTTTTACAACTCTCTTTGTACCCTAAACCTCTTCTACCTTTAACCATTTAAATTTAATTTTACTTCAAAGTGTAACATATAAAAAATACAGCTGACATGTCATAGTTAGGGAAAAACCCATAATGTGTGCACAAGCGAAAATAATATGGAACCTTAAAGTTAGCGTGCATAGAAAACGGAATATAACCGTAAAAAACGAGCAGGCACGCTAGAACGGTTAGGAAAAATAACGGCTTACATCTGAATGCTACACCTGGCACAAATTCAATGTGGATGCTCAAGATAACAACATCGCTATGGTTAAATTGGTGCTGTTTTAATTTTAAAAATTACCACCATGTGTTCAGATATAACTGAAAATGCGTTATAGATTCATACAGGTCAATTTTGAAGTCCGTGGAATTAAAGAAACCCATTTAAGCTACGGTTAGAAATATGTTCTGTCGTTATTAATTGTGGCTGAACAGACTGTTGGTTAAAGAAAGATCGAATGAATTGCCCTATGTACCCACGTTGCCTTGCAAAGCGAACAATTGTGACACACCGAATGTTGTAAATGCTTGTACAACAAACTGACTTGCTGTTAATGCTGAACCAACATACAAAGGTGGAACAGGTGACTATTAGCTTTTAATATCTGGAATTTATTTATGTTATTTTTATTTTTGTTCCATTTTTGAAAGTGTTTAACGTCTCATCTTAACAGCTATCTTTGGTATTCGAGAAGATGAATGCAACGAATTAAGTAATCGTTGTTGCAAATGAGTGTGGAATTTCTCAGCACCTAACTGACCTTACTTATTTTAGGGTAAACAAAAGCTTTAGAAAGAGAAGAGGGGAAACCATACACACATACAGAGCCTGCTGGAACCCTGGATTCTCAACCTTTTCAGTAACGTTCAACGCAGGATATTAGATGTATCAGTAAGCAAATATTACGAGAGAAATGCTTGATTTTGTGATAAAAGGGTCAAAATAATAATTTATTTATTTATTTCTGAAATGTAGTATTTAGAATTAGATATTTATGAAGAAAAACTGTTCAACCTATTCCCATTTAATGAACGGTCCTGTGAAACGTATTAAAATTAATTTTGTTAAGGTTAAAATATAGTGAATCAATATATTAAAAAACTGCGACAAACATGTTCCAGATACTGGTACCCCACTACTCAGACTTAACTATTTTCTGACTCATGCTTTTGTTTCAGTGAGAAGGTTGTGCTTGCTTGGCTAAACATAGTTCTTTAATGTTTGGTTTCAACTGACTTAATTTTAGTCTTAAATCGGGATTAATATTAACTTATTCCTGTACCTGTTTTTGATATAAGTTAGAGAAGCAAATTCACATTCACAGGTAAGTAGTTACAAACACCAATAAACATTTTACAGTTTTTTTCTGAGATTATTTGATATTCTTTTTTCTTGTCAGTCAGAAGTGTGTTAAATTCATCTTGTTGATCATTTGTCTGATACCCCGTCACATGATAGCTTGAGTCTTTCTCGGAAAGAGTTAAGGCTTCTGATAAGCAACAGAAAAAGGGTCTTTAATCCAAAATTCTGTATGCAGGTTTTCAGGGAAGTATACTCTGAAATCTGAGTTGAGACTCCTAAGGTGCTCCTTAATATTCACTTCCATTTCACAATGAAGGTGAATTTCATTTTTACTTAAGGAAGCATCCAACAATGGAAAGAAAGATGTGATTTCATTATTGATTTCTGTTATCAAAAAGCTTAGTTTTTTTCTTAACATCCGAAATTTTATCCTGTACCAAGAACAATAAAGTAAGCGCACCCTGCAAACTCTTGCTCAGATGGTTAAGGTGGAAAATACATCTGCAAAGTAAGCCCACCAGACAAGCCACAGCTATCAATGAAATAACTCAAGTCTGAGGACGAGTCTGCACTTCTGAACGGCTCAAGACATTTCCTTTCGACAGCCACCTAACTTCAGTGTGAAGTAAACGAGAAGCGTGTTCAACACACATTTCATTATACAAGATGAAAAATAACCGTAGCTCTGGACTTAATGAAGTTGACAACTATTCAAAGTCTGTGAATATTACAATGTACACATTATCATTTATTTGATTCTTGCAACAATGCCAGTCATTGCACGTGCTCAATCAAGACAAACGCCAACACATTTATTCCATACTATACCATTAATTTTCATAAATTAGTTTATTCTATTCAGAGTTGTTCGAGCAGGCAGTGATTCGCAAAACAAGAATTGTTCCTTTGCTGTTTTTTCATCTATACATCTTACGCAAGTAAGAAAGATGGGTCATGTTCATGTCAGTAGTTTCATCCGATTGTATGGAAAATATTGACTAGCGCGAATTTTTTTCATTAACTGCTGCTAACCATTTGCAGACAATGTAAACCTTTTCGGGATGGTGTCATTGAATAATGGAATCACTTAAGTTGTTTTGCTGCCTTGTCCCCCAACATTATTCTAACCATACCTATAGCTGATGGTAATATTAATGACTCTCCAATCGTGTGAGGTGTTTCCGCCTTAGCTAAACTGACTTCATAAGATTCCTCCAGAGCTTTCATGTTATATTTTGTCAGGTTACTTTTTTTTCCCCCCTTGACGACGAATGTAATTGTTTTCTCTGAAAATATTCCAACAGCTTGAGCTTCACCATGTTTGGTGTTCAAAATTACGTTACAAAAGGGAAGGTTTCATCGAATGATTTGAAAGTGTTTCATGACAAATCACACACTGCGGTATTGGGATGGTTTGCACTCTATCTCCAATAAATGTGAACCCATATGATAAAAAGCTTATATTTTACTTACGTACTGCTTGTGTTGCTTTTTTGTACAACGATGTCCTCTGTTGTATGCTTAGAATTAAAACTAGTGGCTTCTGGCAGAGTGACATTATTTACCCCGCTTACACTCATTTCTCCTTTGAGCTTTTCGAGCATAGTCCTTTAATCCTTTAAGCACTTAGGTTTACTTCTTTCGAATCTGGAACAAACTGCATATAAATCTGACAATTTAACAAATAAAATCTCGTATTCAACAACAATAATGCAACTCCACTGCCATCTTAACTGTAAATGCGTCTCGCAGCTGAGCAGACGATAAAATGTATTCCATTGTTGTCTGATCAAATGTATTCCAGTTGCGCTCTGTCATTGTCGTAGAATTAAAATTGAACTTCCATATTAATTTTGTGCAGTATCACACTTTTTATGATAAATTAGAATCTATTGTTCCTGTTTTGTTATAGTAGAACTGCCAAATATCTGTGTTTTGTAAAACAAATGTAATTTATCTTATTTGCTAAACTTTTTACGTATATCACCGGAAAACAGCTCAAGTGCCATAGGTTGAGAACCCCTGTCGTAAAGGATTCGAAAGTGTGGTCTGCGCTTTTGCAGATATTTAGGACCAATGCTCAACCAACTAGAAGAGGAAGGTGACTAAACAGAGGTAGAAATGTAAGAGTGAAATCGAGTTATCTAATTGGAAGGCTGTGGTATAGAAGTTTCCCCTCCTATATAAAGAAACACTCAGGGATTCACCATGGTTACAATGGGATTAAACTATTATCACAATTATAGGGCCTAGCATGTAAATTAGAAGTAAGAAGACAAGTGTCGTTCCAAAATCACATTTGCCGTGAGCATGGCTTATTTGAATCTATTGTTACATGAGACGGGCGCAAATGTTGTATAGGGAACGATCCTAGCTCATAAAATCTGACGCAACCTCTCAGATTCCCTCATGCTGTAACCATGGTGACCATGAAGTAAAAATAAGATACCGTTAAGTCATAGGTCGAACAAGGAAAGCTTGACTGTTTGCACCCCTCGAAAAATAACACGCAATTTCTACTTAAAAGTGAAAGAAAACTATACGGTATATCTTCTCGCTCAAGGACCCAGGGAGAATCATATTTTTGTAGGGCAAAGTTTAGATTGTGACACCTCCGCCCCAAGTCAGGAGAGGCGCGAATAGGAGAACCAATCAGAAAGTTCCGTAATGTAATTGCAATGAACGGAAAAGAGTAATTAAAATATTAAGATGATTAGAATTAAGACTCAACAAGCGTCATATGGACCGACGGACCATCCTCGGAGTAAAACCATTAGATAGAGGCGAGTTGAGGTAGCCAGCAATCAGCTGTCATCATAGGAGTAGGAATCACACACTCTAAGTCGAAATAACAGTCGCGGTCTGAACTACCATCCGGCAATTGCAGCCGAAGATACCGTAGCAGCAGTAACAGAAGCCTGAGTGATACAAGTTAAATGCACGTGCGTCTTAAATCAATTGTTATTGACGTCGCAGAGTACAGGATGAAGTCACTAGTGTAAAGTGTTGTGTATAGAAGGTAATAAGACTTGGATACAAACCTCCAACAGATCAAGAGTACAGAAAGGAGAAAATTAGAAAACGCGAGAGATTACGTAATGTTAAGTAAGCAACCTATCGTAGTTAAGTGTGGACTGTAGATGAATAGAGTGAAGAACTCTTGACTTGATTTTCCTAGAGTTTTGAACTGTCGCAAACCTCTAATTGAAACCCTTACCAGATCGTGCCGTCATACAGTCAAGGTTCCTAATAGACGATTCTAATGTACGAACATTTTCCCTGAGAATATACTCACAAACAATAAAACTCTTTCTTTAGTGGACTTGACAAATTCAGTCTCATTTAAAGTGGCAAAACGTTTTCATGAGACTTCCTTCATTAAAAAAAAAAAAATTCTTCCCCAATTTATCGTATTATCAGTGTCCACCACCTGTGGTGCCTCAGTAGTAAAAACGAGCGTTAAACACTATTTTAAAAAAGGGGGCAAAGGCCTCCTACCTTAGGCAGCGACGGTTCTAAATAAACTCACCTGGTGAGCCAGGACACTGATATAAGATAAATAACAAGGATGGAGAATCAACACAATCAAAAGTTTGGTAAGATCTCATAAAGTACCAGCTGTATGTATACCTCTATCGATTTTCAACAACATTTTCCATAAATGAGACGAAAATAGTTTTGTTGTTGTTTTGAAAAGGTGTCTAATAATTTAAAAGTTTAAAAATATTTTACAAATATATAAGTTATATTATTATTTTATGAATTATTCTTTCAAAAATTTAGAAAGTGTAGGTAATGCTAGAATAGGTCTATAACTATTTAGTATTACCCCCCTTTTTAAATACTGGGATAATCTTGGTTTTTAGTTTATTACGAAAAATGCCTTGTTCCAGGCTTACGTCAATAATAGAATCAAAGGATCAGCAATTTCAGAACAGCAATATTTTAATCAACTACAAATATATTGTCTATGCTGTACTAAGCATGTTTTGAGCTCCATTATTTCAATTTTATTTGCCGCATATAAATATATACTTGAAGGGAAAAGGAAAATTACATTCACATGTGCCACAGTTTAACTTTAACAATACAGTAACTCTGCGCAGAGCCATAGTTTGTTGTGAAGGATGACTGATTAATTTTGGGGAGAGGGAATCCTCCAACCGATCATTAATGTCACCTAATATTCCTTCAGTGAGAATGCTACCCCGAGTATTCGGTTTCTTAGACTGAACACTACCAATGGCGCGAAAGTTGTAAAGGTTGTTGACCGGGAATCTTTCTTCAGATGTCGAGTCGAATGAGTTAATGAGCCATGTTGTGCAATAGAAAATATGTGCCTAGTTCACAGGCGTTTAAATACACTCCACATAACTGAACTGAACGCAACCTCTTATGAGATTCACACCGACAGTCGAAAACTAACTTGACCTTTTACCAGTCAACGGCAGGAAACGCGTGCACCCGATCAAGGTGAAACACATCAAGTTGGATCGCTCCGTATAGAACTAATGCAGTAATTAGACACGAACTTAGAGAACATTTCTTCCAGAGACCTGAAAGGCTCATATGTTTTTATTGGATCAACATAGCTATATGAAATTCTTTTTCTCATTGGCGATACAGCCCGGGGTGAAACTTGGCCTGCCGCGGCGATCTCTGCTTCCTCTACCTCCTTCTTAAGACTTCATTGTCCTAGTGATCTAGTGGCAGCCATATTTGCATTATAAACCCAAGGTCTCTGATTCAGCCCCGGCCAGGGTCGATGAATTTTTTTCTGGCATAAAAGTCTTAAGTATGGGTTTTTTTCGGAAGGGAAGTACATTACGGCACAATAAAGAACCTCAAGCCTGAATGAAGAGATCTTTGAGCAAAATTTGTCGACCGTTTCACGCCCCGAGTTGAATGGGACGCTGATGACCTGAGATGTTAAAGAGCGTCCGTAAATAAACCAAATCTTTGATAGAGGGCACTATTGAAGGAGAGGGGGCATGCGATCAGCAGTCAATATCCCCACCGGTCGCCTATAACGCGGCTCCCTAGATCGAGCTACATTAAATGCCGAGTTTTAAAACTGTCCCTTTCCTATAACCTATTGGCCATAGTGTATGCTATTAATTGAGAACAAAATTGATCGAAAGAGCAATTATTTTGGGGGAGAAATTTCTTCTGTAAAGTCAGAAAAGTGCTGAACAGTTAATTTTTTATTTCACACTTAAATTTTTTTAATTTTCCTAAGCGTACAATGAATAAAAATAGTTAAACGTGTACATAATATTTTAAACAAAATTTAACTTTTGGTGCAAAATTTAACGTAAAATGAAGTAACTATCTTTGGCAAAAAATGAAGTTAAATAAGTAATGCAACGTTTGTTTCCCTTTTAGGGTTTGCTGTGTTTCAGTTGAAAAATCTGTTTTTTTTTTCCCCCAATTCTTTAGCTATACGTTATTATTTTTCTTGCAAATCTATGATTTTGCATTACCTAGATGTGCCATCACAGTACCATACTGCAGGTCTCTCAGTCATCTTCATTCTGCGGGTGACTTCATCACTGGCAAATCTCCAGCGGTTAGCATCTTTCAGAGACCGAATAGATTAAAATCAGAACTTGCGAGATCCGAGCTGCAGAGTGACGAGGAAAGACATTTCACCAAAGTTTAATTCTCTTTTCTCGAATGCTTATACTTGTGCGTGGCTTTGTGTTGTCGTGAGAAAGAGCTCTGGTCACATTTTTACGCCGGAATGACTTCTTCACATTCCGAAGATTTTAGCAAGATTTCCTTATACGAGATAATCTATTATATTTAATAATAATCTCTTTAGAGTTCCATAAAAATGAGGCCACGTCTTTATGGACTAAAGGTATCATTTTTAACCTTTTTTTATCCGAAGAAAAGTTTCGTGATGGCAAATATGGATTATCTTGGAATTTGGGCTCTAAGTGACGAATCAGTTTTTATCTCTATGTAATGTTTATCTGTTTCTTTTTCTTAAACTATTTTACATCATTGTTTAGGTATTTTCGGGCACAGGAGTTAGTAGGGTAGGGGAGTTAGGAGGTGATTGGCTACTCATAGAAACAAAGTCCAGAAGATGAATTGAATTACTAATGCTGACGGTACTGCAGCATCCTGAACGAAGAGATCAACCCAACAGAGTGGTAGTTGGTATATTGACTGATGTTCCCTCTACAAATCTGAATATATTTATATTAGTAAGTGTGCTGTACAAAGAGTACACATTTGTGGTGAAGTGTGTGCAGTGCCGTGTGTGCACTTTGCCATGTTCACACCTTAATATCAGAGGCTATTGTCGATTCAGACTGTGATTGCCTATTACACAAATTTATTAGAAGAAGAATTTTGTTATGATTGTATCACTCTCTCTGCATTCAATCCACTAACTTCAGTCTGTACACAAGACATTTATAATGGGAAACTTCAACTACTGTGTAAGGAACAAAGGTAAATAAACACTTGACATTTCAGCATTGCTAGAAGCTCTAAATAGCAGCAAATGGTTTTCGCGTGACCAGAAAATTTCCATTTAATAAGAATGTATTTGCTAATCAAGATTTTATTGCAGAACGCCAAGAGGCTATTTTTTCAACAAATAAGCATGGTCTTTAACTGAAAACGACCACAAATTTCCAATCGTATTAGATTCACCTAGTTGCAGCTGAAGGGAACAAAAAAGTCCTATGATCAACCTAACTTACAGGAAACCATCTTTAGTCAGTCCATACTCTCAGGGTTTGCTTTGTTTTAGAAAAATCTGAAAATTAAAAATTCTATAAGTGCTATACAATGTTATTTTATGTATATTCATACTACACCTATCATATTAGTTCCACAAAGCTATCTCGTTTTATTTTCTTACCCATGTCTACTTCCTAGGTTCAGAAATACAATAGATATCCCATATTTCTATCTTCTTCTTTAGTTTTTTACCATTATGTACTATCACAGGCTATATCTTCAGCTTAATCCATTTCATTTGTTTACTATAAATGAAACATATTCTATATTGTTATATTTTACCACACATTTATTATTACGCCGTATTTTAATGTAGGCTAAGCAGTTCAATTTGGTCTTGTAACGAGCAAGAACTGTGAATAAATTGAGGTTAGCAGATTTGGTCAAAGTAAAAAACTGCCTATTGAGGATAAGTGGCTTGTTAATCATTAAAATTCATCCACGGGTTTTTTTAATACAGTTTAACGCCCGTTTTTACTGCTGAGGCATCACAGGTGATGACACTGATGATGCATGAGATGAAATTATAAATTGGCGAACGAGTAATTTTAAGGAAGGAAACATTCCAGGCCTAAGTTTAGGTACCTCCCCGGTATTTGCCATTTATAAGGACTGAGGAGAATCTGGAAATAACCTCAGTGAGGGAGGGTGGTCCTGGTGGGGAATCGAACCCCAGACCTCCCACTCACGAGTCCGCGCCTTAACGACTTCGGCCTCCGTGGCCTGTCTGTCAGCATTTGCGAATTAGGCATGAAATAGTAGTAAGGCATTGTAACTTATTTTTTCCATTTAGCAATGCATATATTTAAAACACTTTGGAACTGTTAGAGGTATGAGTTAGAGGTATAGAGGTATGAGTTAGAGGTATAGATTCCCCATGATGGTAAATTCAAATATGCCGAATAAAAACGTCCATATGAAAAATGCAGCTACCGTGGAAGATAAAGGAGATAAATGAAGATTATCGAATGACTTATCTGAACAATATGGCAACAGATTTGACTAATGAAGCGAATATTTTGTTTACTAATGTGGCTTCAGCTGTTATACATGCGTTCACACCCACGATTAGTTTACTAGTCTAAACTAGGCTGGGGAACAACGCTTGAAAACTGGTTTAGCCATGTGTCTATTTTTGTGTTTTTATGAGCTACTGCAGGTAAGAAAGAGAGGGGTAGTTTTTTTTTCACCCTTTCCGAGCAATGTTTCCGTGACCTGAACTAATATGAAGTTGGGGGGAGAGGTTATGTGAAATGATACTACCCACAAGCACAATATTCAGTGAGAGGATCGTTGATAAAAGATATTCAAATGTGAACTGTGGCAATAACTTGTTCAGGTGTGTCGTGGATATTTAAAAGAAAGTTGTCGTCCTTATTGTTCAAGAAATTTATTAACAGTTAACAACTTCAGGGCAATATGAACACTATAAAATGTTTATTTAGAGAAGATGCTCAAAATGTGCACCGTTAGAATCTATGCAGGTAAAACTTCTGCTAATTTTGTCCCACTCAGCTTCTACTTTCTGCCCAATCTCTAGGGCTACTTCGAACACACGCGTGTGAAGATCATCATGATATATCTTGCTCTTCAAATATCCTCAGAAATAAAAATCTAAAGGATTGATATCTGGAGATCTTGCAGACCAATCCAAATAGGCCTAACAGGAAACATGTGATATAAATGTTGTCGAACCACTGCACTGATGTGAGTGGGCGCCCCGTCATGCATAAACCACATGCTGTGCCTTGTTTGAACAGGAATGTCCTCTTCGTGTATGTTTTTAAAAAAACTGCTTATAATTTTCTCCAGTCAATCTTGTAGGTAATGTAAAAGGGCCTATCAACTTATTCCCAATTATTCTCGCCCAGATATTCAGTGAAAGCCGGTGCTATAAATGGCCTTATCTCACTGTGTGAAGATTTTTAAAAGCCTACCAATAAGTATTGTGAAGGTTCAAAACACCATCACGTGTGAAACACGCTTCATCAGTCACTAGCACCTGTGATAAAAAAAATCACAACTACGCGCACGGTGTTCTTTCAACCACTGGCAGAATGCTAAGCCAGACGTGCAAGTATTTACTCAGAGGTGTTACATTTTTTGAATATGATACAGGTAAGCTCCCTTGTTGTTCTATGAACTCTCCAATTTGATACCGGTACGTGCCATGCCTCGGGTACTTGCGCCTGGATCCTCCTCCACCAGCTGCTCAATTACTTCCTCTGCCTGCAGTACCGCTTCCGCGAGCTGTGGTCCTCGGTTGTCCGAGTGGGGGAATCACACTTTTTGATTCAACTTTTCGTTTATTTTTTATTAGTGTTTAGCGTCCGTTTTTACTACTGAGGCACCACAGGCTGTGGACACTGATGATACGTGAGATGAAATGATAAATTGGAAAAGGATTTTTAAGGAAGGAAAGGCTCCAGGCCTAAGTTTAGGGAATAAACCTCAGTCAGGGAGAAAGGTCCTGGCGGGATTCGAACCCCAGACCTCCCGCTCACGAGTCCGACCCTTAACGACCTCGGCCACCCGTAGCGGTGAGCTTTTCGTTGAGCTATTGCAGTAAATGATCTTAGGTATGATTCCTATACAAGGGTTGGGCTTCACGCGCGATTCATTCAGCTTTGTCATAGGTAAACAGCATATCCGGATACTCTTGATTGGAACGGGTCTGAATGCTCCCTTTTGAATCGCATAGGCACCAACACTTCCGAAGCACAGGCCCGGCACTGGTGCAGGTAGTGAGTGTCAAATTTGACGTTACACGCAGGGCTGAAAGCATTTAACTGCTGCTCGTAAATGCCTGAGCAGGTGACTGGCACAGCTATTAGGTATATAATAACGCTTCAGGATCAACGGTGCAATAGCTCAGGCGGTTAGAGCGCCATGCTACACTTATGAAGAAATAATATCGAGTTCGAATACTACCATGCCATGCTTTTTCTTTTCCGCCGTCGTTAAAGGATATTTGCCACAATTGCAATGACTTACTCGCTAAACCACTGGGTCCATCGGTTTCTAGGATTTGTCCAAGGTTAGCCGACAGATTAGGTTAGTGTGTGTATGTATGAAATAGCTGAAAATTTGAATAAGAGCGCATTTCCCACTGTTACAATATTACACCCGCCTAATAATGCCCTCTTTACAGTGATTTACCCCTCCCTATTTATTTACATTTACAAAGTAAAATGGTGTGGATAAGTTCCGCTCTCTCCGCTGTAGTTCACGTCTGGCTAGTCGCTCGGAGCAACAGCAGCAGCAGTTAAGTGCTTTCAGCCCTGCGGGTAATGTCAAGTGACTATGTCAACATGCCCGACCCACGAATTTATTCCAGTAGACGCGCTGAAATCCAATCATGTAACATCAAATTTGGCTAAACGACTCGTTTTGGCAACAAATGGTAAAGACATAAACAATTCACACTTTGAAGCCCTACTTATGTTAATTTCAGTAGTAAAAAAAAGGGGGGGTGCTGAAATAGCGGCAGTCAAAACAGTTTTGCCATGAAACCATTCGCTAAAGAGAAAATGAAAGCGTATCATCAAGAAGTCTGTTTACTCATACCGCCATCAACCTGAATATTTACATAGAGGTAACAATTTAAGCTAGCTGTTATTCCCAACTTGTGTTATTTTCTTGCTAATTTATTATTCTGCATAAACAATTTGAAATCTATGGTTCCATATTTTCCTCTTATGTAGAAAATTTACAAAAAGCTGACTTTATAGATTCAAGAAGGAATTTTATCCTGCATTTATCTTTGTTTATAAGGAAAGCACTAAAGAAATGAAAAGAAGAAACCCCGTAGACACATACACACAATAACGAATTATACAAAATGTATTTTAGGAGGCATTACGTTATCTCATTACTAAAATACTGTGTTATAGCACCGTATTCAATAAACATACTAATGCGGGTATCTTTGCAAACTCATCTCAAGAGGAACTATGCACGGATGGAAACTACCATGTGGTGGCATCTGACGGTAAGCCGAAACGTAGCAATTTGCCAAACTGCTGCCTATTCGCCGCTTGTTCGTTTCCATGGAATTTTCTACGTAACAACGCGTTAATTGGATTATGGTCATCCCTTTCAACGAACTGGCTGTTTTGCTCGCCCAGTGTTTTTTTCTTCCAGAGAAACTCAGGGTGAAAGAAAAATCAACAATACCCGAGGTGGCAAAACCAAATGTGGGGTGCAAAGAGCTTTTAATTCTCGAGTTTATTTGTTCTAAATATTCGTAAGATTGCATTATTTCTTGCAGTTTTCAGTGTTTCAATATAATATCTATTCAAAAAAACAAAAAATATAGAAGAATTATTATACAGTTAAAAAAATAGAAAATGAGAGAAAAATAGTCATTAGTCATCCTGGGAATTGGATGCATATTTTTACAAAGAATAATATAGGACGAAGTAAAATATCCCATTTTATTACCTGTTATATTTCCTCCAGGAAGGGAGTTGAAAAACTTCGGGGGGGGGGGAGCCCCTAAATTTGTATCTGAAAGAAACATTGCACGCGAAAGAGATTGTGAGACAAAGAAACAAAATATTTTAACATCAAAAAGAAGGGAAAATATATAACAGCAAATTTTTGCCTAAATTGAAGAGAGAGGGGGGGAAGAGAGAAGGAGACGTGGTTCAGTTCTGCAACCACTTTAAGATCTTCCTGGATTTCTAGCGGGTTTAATGAATTTCCAAATTAGCTTTTTTCTAATGAATTCGTTATACATAAATTAGGCCCCAACGAAAGCATAATTTTCGTTCCAACGTTTCCCTTCTATTTTACTCAGACTTAGAGGTACAGCTAATAAAATCAGATCTTGTTATGACTACACCGCTTTCTGGTATATGGCATCAGCAGTCTACGTCAGAGTATTGTTTTTCTGGTTTTTTCCCCCTTTCAGTGACGCATGTTCTAGTTGCTCTGATATGGACTATCTCAATTTACATTCAGCTAGATGCGACAGTGATTACGGACTTTGACCTAGACTCCCAGCTGATCAGTGCGACTAGTAAATAAATAAATAAATAAATAAATAATAATAAAAGCTTTATGGGTATGCTTGCTTTAACTCTTTGTAGACACATTTCCTTGCATGGAACAGATACAGATGTGTTCGTTGAAACCTTTTGGTATGTTGCTCCTGAATACTGAAATTCCTTCTTCTTTGGTTCAGCTTTCATCCCCCTCCCTTATTTTTTATTTTAGCTGCCCTTCAATAAGAAATCATTTATAGTAATTTATATTGTATTTTTATATTTGTTTTTGCACTCTGTGCATAACTGATTAAGTAATGTTTTCAGAATTTAATTGTTGTCCTATTAGGGCAGACTCGGAACTGGTAATATTTGAGTTTTCTTGCTGTTAGCTCTTCTGCTTTTTCAATGTTTTTTGAAGCCTTAATACCTGCTTAAATGTAACGTGGTAATTATGGTGTTTTAACAGGGAGGTAGTTTTGTGCTTTTGTTTGCTGTTGTGGTACGCACCTGTCATGAATACAGCGACTTTTCTTGGGGGCGGGGGGATATATGTCGCATACGCAACTTTGTGTGAAAATAATTGTGAACTTTGATAATAAGTTTTTGTTAGTGGGAACTATGAACCCGGCCAGGACCGATGGATTTTTTCGGGGCGTAAAAATCCTAAGTATGGCTTCCTTCGGAAGGGAAGTAAAACCGTGGGTCCCGTGTCGTACATTTACGGCACGATAAAAAACCTCAAGCCTGAAAGAGAGGCCTCTGAGCAAAATTTGTCGGCTGTTTCACGCCCGGAATTGAATGGGACGCTGATGACCTGAGATGTTAAAGAGCGTCCATAAATAAATCAATCAAAAAAAAGTGGGAACTATAAACTAGCATTTCTTTAAGACAGTGGCTAACATCAGTTTTGCATAGCATCGGCTAAAGGAAAAATAGGCGACCAGGAAATCAGGCTTCGGGATAAAGTCAGTACATTCCTAGCTAGGCTCTTCACCTCTGTCCATTACTGTAGTAGGATTATGTTATAATTCATAAACCCCTCTAAGATTGAGTGTTTTTATAAAAAGACTAGACAAGTGGACTATCTCTCTCCTCTTCTTCTGTCTTCGCTCTCCACGACTCGCGGGTGACGGAGATAAGGGGTTGGAGGGTTGGGGTTGGGAGGGCGCCCTAGCCGGAAACATCAGGTACCAAGCTGCGTCTGCCGCGTTGTCCAAAGGAATGTGTTGTTTTAAATGCCAAAACTCAGCATCCGCAATAAATACTGTGTCAATCTACCTCTACTGTTTGCGTTATGTTCCCCTCATTCTCCCCGAAGGGGGTGTGGGAGTTAAAGAAGGCGAATGTACCACTCCACTCCATCGCCATCTTGGGATCGACTGATGGCAGAGATTGTACCGCAATTGTTTACAAGCAAAGAAAAACAAGAATGTCCGGCTCCTCAGTACACTGCATTCTGACGTGGCAGTGAGAAAGAAGGGAAGAAACTATAACTATAACCTTCTACAATAAAACCAAATATGAGGTAGTTGTCATTAAACAGATGAGCCGTAAATATTCAGTAATGTAGCTATGCACATTTTCTACATTGCATGGGTCATCTACAGTGAGGTAAAGAACGAAATGAAAAGGAAGGTCGTCCTTCAGCTGGTAAATGAACTGAAAGGGGAGGGGGGAGCACAAGAAAAAGAGCAACAAGAGGAAGAGGATGAAAAGCATAGGCCTTCCAAAAACGAAACAAATGCCAAATCAGTCTGTGTAAAAGAACAAGACCAGTGATTTTTGTGACCAGTGCCGCAAAGCTGTGTGTGGAAAATGTACACGAAAAGTACAGATCACCTGTGCACACTGGTATAGGCGGTTCAGAAAAAAAAAAAAAAAGGTTATACTTCATATAAATGTATTTAACTGAGAAAAACTAGGTGTAATACAGCCATAAACTAAAAGCAATTGTTAAATTTTTAGTTTAAGAATAATATATAGCTTTTTCAAGCTAAATATTTAAGCATAATTTAATAACCACTTGTTTATAGTTCTGTTTGTAAATTCAAATAAAGCTATTAATAAATAAAATATTAAAGTTTTGCATGTTATACGGCGGGGGTCACTAGGTATTTCACATTCTTAACTGTTTTAGGGTTAAGGAATTTTGACAGCTGTACAAGCTCTTACAGAATTTAATGTTTGTATGAATCTGTGCACTTGTGAAAACTTCCAAGTTTTGAGGCGTACTTAACTACAGACTGAAGTTGTTAAACAGAAATATGCTCTGTACTAACAAAGATGCAATATTTTATTGTCTTAGGAAGTCGAACCGCATAATGGCCAGTGAACTATTAATCTGTGGGACTACAACCACTTTCAGAGTCCTATATTTGCGAATTCGTATTTGGAAGGCGAGTTAATTACGCATACAATGTTCGTTTGTCAAATAATTCTTTCAAAACATTGTGTAAGTGAGAGGTACATCGCTCATTATTCTTTATTAGCTAGTTGGATTTGAATCTATAAACATCTTAACTATAAAAGGGAACGAATAAAAGTACAACCTAAGGGCACGATTTAATAAGAGGAATCAACTAACAGACAATTCGCCGGATTAATTGACCACCAAGTCTGAAGGATTCTAAGGTAGGCGCAGCATATGGAAGTACCCAGAGGAAAAAGAGTACCGCGATTTTGCACCAATGAAGAGCTATCACTTGTTCTCATTGAACTGCTCCACACTTTCCTTTTTAAGACGTAGATTAATTGTGGCACGTTTACGTAGTTCCAGCCAAGCCATGGAAATTTCGCCGTTGCATTCTGGACTGCCTATGATCACACCCGACAATGATTGTACTTCCTCTGATTGTTCTATTACTCGTTCGCGCTTACAGCTTCAGTTTCTGAAAAGCAGAGTTTGGCATAAAAGTTGTTTAAAAGCTTAGAATGTTGTGGTGTTGCAATGAGAAAGCTACGGTGTCAAATTAATTAAATCGATAGAATATGGGATATTTTGGGTTATTTTATTCTTAAATTTAATTAGTCGTTTTCAAATTTAAGATCCAAAAGGGAGAGCCCAAACCCGTTAAATTGAAGACTCCTAAACTCTGCTTATTTGAAGTAGAGCATGATCTGCTCAAAAGGGATGTCATCATAGTAGCTTTAGCATACCTTTGATCGCAGAGATCGAGCAGCAAATAACCATGAGGATTTTGTGGCAACCACGAAGGCCTTGAAGAAAGACATTGGTTCTTAATAGCAGTTAATTTGCAGAGCGATTGTGTTTAATGAAATAATTCTACAGTACTTTATTTGGAGAAATATATTCTGAGCGATTTCTGATCACAGGGGTAGAAGAGCATAATTACATAACCAGACCGTATTTAGTGTTTAATGAAATAACTATACAGCACTTTATTTGGAGAAATATATTCTGAGCGATCAAAGGTATGCTAAAGTTACTATGATGACATCCCTTTTGAGCAGATCATACTCAAAAGTTTTCAAGAATGTTGGTGTTTTGTGCAAAGTTAAGTTTACCTCTCGCGCTTGCCGCTTGGAGAGTTTTAGGTACGAAGATGATCAAAATGTTAACATTCCTGTACTGAAACTTTATTTGATAATTTATAAATAATAGATATGAATAAGTTGGATTTTGGGTGTTTGCATTGTCGAAATTGTACCGCTAAGATAAATTCTCATCACTCAAAGTACAAATTGTATCGTCATATTTACCGCACAAAAAGTTTTTTTTTTCCTGCAACACATACATATCGTTGGTACTAATTAATGAACTCTTTACATAGATATCTCACAATTATAGTCCAGAAAGTAAAACTCACACTAATTATCTTTTGAGTTTTTACGGTAAGTACCATAGGATTGAGACATTGTACTGTTTGGGCGTCCGGATAGATTTTCACTTGTAGATTGTAGTTTGGAAATGGTATTCAGATATTAAATGACCTAAAGACACTACTTTGTCCTCTTGACATGAGTCTTTTCAGAGGACTTAAGTGATGTGTCGCTTACAACCGCACAATCTTAGGAGGAAGATTTTCCATAATGATTGAATAACCTGGCGTTCAGCTATTTCGTATTTTAGATGTCCCTTATGCTTTTATGTGACAGCTCGCGAGTTTCAAGCGTTTCAGACGCCAGAGGCTCAAACGTTAACGAAGAAGCAAACTTTTCTTCTGTACATCATCACAGCATTCAAATTCTTTAATAACTGAACCCAGGGTAGAGTTTTGTTCCCAGATCCGAGATAGCATTGAACAGAATTTATGTTTAATGTGGGTTCTGATTGTGTTGTATTCTTGTGGTGAAGTGGCACTTTAGGAATGTGGTGATAAGCTCCCTAACTCTGTTTGATTGTCTCTACAAGGCTGCAATGCATTCAAATTTGTTTGACTTCCACGAGTATTTGTACCCTGAGCTCTAAGTGTCTTAAAATATCTTGATGTTTTCTACTCACTCATTTGAACTAGCTGAAGGACAATCCTGTATTTCTAGTCACTTTCTCCCAGTCTTAAAAACAATAAGTGCTGGTATGTACATCTGTGCTACATTGCAACATCCCACAACATTTTCTCCTCCTTCAATGACACAATGTTTCGTTTTCCTTTTTGTGTCACTATTTTCAAAGGCCAGTTATTAAGAGAAAAACCGCTTACATCCATGTCGTTCTTAGTAATCGTGTTTACCAAAAGCAAATTATCCTCCAAAACAATATGAAGAATTCGGAAATATTTACTCACTTCTCCTCTGTGAGCCTGCAGGCTTGAACAATGTTTCTGGTTTTGTACGCTTAGACTACTGTGGCGCCTCAGGAATGCACGAAACTTGTAGGTCATACTATTTGCTTTCTTTGTTCCAAGGATGTTGTTACTTTCTGCAAATTCAAAGGCAGCCTTTCTTACCTTTAGTGGCCTTAGCCCAAACCTCCTACACTCCAAGGTCAGGAGCATTTTCTTGTACAGGGGAGAGCATAGTAGAGTGACCCAAGGTATTACCTGCGCTAGAGTTCAATCCTAGATGTAAATATTGTACCTTGTTTTGTAGAGCAGCATATGGGATTTAATACAGCTCAGAAGCACCTCGAGTAGACAAACAGCATTCCATAACAGGCTTCTTCATGCTTAATAAATGTCATTTCATACACACGTACTTTTATGTTATCTTTTTGCAGCATCTGCGAGGAGAAAAACGCACAGTTTTTTATAATGGAATTATACATTTCATTTGATCGAAAATATACCTCACGTAAGATTAAAAAAAATCCTTCATCTAGTAATAGAAAAACCTAATAGATATTTGCCAGTGTACTACGCGATCTGTTCAATACTCTTTAGTGAAAATAGAGTTGTTAATAGGCAACATTTTTGCTGAATAAACTTAGCTTAGCTAATACAAGCTCAATCTAATGATAGTATTATTATATAACGAACAGCTACTTACCTTGCAAAATCGTTAAGCTCTAAAGCTGGCGGGTAAAATCGTACAATTTTTCAGTCCCACAAAGAAGAAGCTTCTCTATTTCCTCGGCAACACGCACACCAATAGTGCAATGAAATGTGGCGAATTTCCTTAAATTGATCCAATTCGTACCCCTTTATCTGCTAATGCTTATAGCTTAAAGGTAGCATGTTTGACGATCAAACCGCTCAAAACAATGGCAGATACAGGGCGTGCGGAGGTGCGCCGAAACACTAACGGCATCAGAAGCTGTAATACCACTATTGCATGTGCAATTGTAGCTTTATAGTGAGCCAGATAAATGTGTTTAATATTGTGTGTAGTCTCCAGTAAGTATATGAAAAACTGTTCGGGAAAACTAGTTTTTATGACTGTGTGAAAGTTACTGTTACTGTCAGTGTTTTCTTATCACAAGAAAGAAGCAAATGCCCCCCTACTTCGTTCCAGTGTACAGTCTGGTTACCGACAATCTAAAGCTAAACGTTTTTTAAAACCTCCTTAAGGCAAAATAAATGTTTCTAAATGGGAGAAACCAAATCCCTTAAAGTATAGAGAACATTGTAACAAATGCATAATGTGTGGTTCTCACTTTTCAGAAGAACTTACAGTAAAAAGGGATTAATTTCTGAGGAGGAAAGGGATGAATGAATGAATAGTGTTTAACGCCCGTTTTTGCTACAGAGGCACCACAGGCAATGGACACTGATGATACATGAGATGAAATGATATATTGGAAAAGGATTTATTTTTAAGGAAGGAATCGTTCCAGGCCTAAGTTTAGGGTACTTTCCCGGCATTTGCCATTTATGAGGACTGAGGAAAACCTGGAAAAAAACCTCAGTCAGGAAGAACGGTCCTGGCGGTATTCGAACCCAGACCTCCCGCTCACGAGTCCGAGATTTAACGACCTCGGCCACCCGTGGCGGTCTGATAGGAGGAAAATGAGTAGAAGTGTCTAGAGATAGGTGGTTGCTACAATCATTTGCATATTTAGTTGTCTAGATTGTTAAAAAGAAAAGAATAATAGTCAATCGATTGATTTGGTTTATTTAAGAACGCTCTTTAACATCTCAGGTCATCAGCGTCCCATTCAATTCAGGGCGTGAAACGGCCGATAAATTTGCTCAGAGTCCTCTTCTTTCAGACTTGAGGTTCTTTTACGTGCCGTAAATCTACGACACGAGACCCACAGATTCAATACATCGATCCTGGCTGGGATTGAACCTGCGATCTTGGGTTTACGAGGTTACCACTAGACCACCAGGACCGACAGAAGTGATCAAGTGGAAATATGCTTATATACTGCAGAAACTGTATAATTTTCCAGAGTTTGCCCCAAAATAGAAAAATGTCAACCCACAGTTAGCAATATTTTTGTTGAAAATAAAAATAAAAAAGCAAGATCGTAATGCTATTCGAATTAAGGGTAAATGGGATGCAAAAGCAAATTCTGCTCAGACACAACTAAGTGGCAATCCTAAACTAAAAATATATATAAACATAATGATTAAGACATGTAAATTAACATTAAGAATGAGACACGATATGACTGTGAAATTCTTTTAGATAGTTTATTGCTCAAAATTAAGTAAGCCCATCTAAAGAATTTAGTAAACGGTCTTGAATATTCTTATGGCCAAAAGACTCATACGCCATTCAAGCTTATTTTAATGAATAAAAAAGCTAAAATAAATGCACAGGAACTGTCATTTTCAAAGAAGTCAAACTTAAACAGGAAATAAAATGTAATAACACATCACTTTTAAAGCTGCGGTTTTGTTCATTTAGCGGGACATATTCCAGACAATCATGCATCGGTGTTTATGTATGTACCATTATTACATAAATGGGTTCAACAGGTAGCTGTTCATGCTAGCAATAATAGTACTTCTGGTGATATTTTCCGTCAAATATTAATTCAAGTAATTACATAAATGTAAAGAACTTGGAATAGAATTTATCTTGTACTTCTGATAGAAGTAATCTAACTAAAAAGTCTGGAAATATCTTAAAATTAGTGGTAAAAAAGAGAATTCTCCCACTATAGACCGTTATTTCAGGTGAAATTACTTTCATTTTCTTCTTAATTGTGCTAAGTTCTCACCTGCCTACAGGTTCAGCCTCTTTTGTCACTTTATTTTTGCTTAAATCGTGTTACTAAAAGGGGAATAGTTATGCCTTTGTACCACATTTCAGGCTTACATAGATTTTTCTATGTTTTTCCTCTTTTTCTCTTTTTAACAAACCGTTTTAAAGAAACTGGGCGAATACCAGCATTTTCAGACGCTGTTCAAATTATTGAGTGTGTGAGAAACGCTTTCATGACAAAGCTGAGGTGATTTATAACAATGAATTTTATCGACATATACGAATTTGTAAATTTTCCTCAATATACGGATTTAAGAGTTTGTCACAAGATGATATTTGGACCCCTTTCATTTTAAAGGATGAATTACAATTGTTTAGCAACTTGGTTGGCAACGATACAATTTTATAGAGATATAAAATCACCTGGAGTCGAAGGTCAACAGAGACATTTACTACAGATGTTAACAAGTTGGTAGACACACTTGTCTCTAAAATTCCTTCGAGAGCACATGAACAATTTAATAAAATAGTAAATTATTGTCGATCACAAAACAGCAATTTCACTTCGCAAAGAAGGCTGTAGACTCTGATTAAAAGCAATGTATAAATATCTGAATATTTACGGGAACGAGCATTTGGTTAGTACCCGTCAGAACGCCATTTCGATATTTTACTGTGTCCCTAAATTATGATGACCATCCATGAACAGTAGACTTTCTTAATCTGTATTTACGTTCCAACAAAACTATCTTTGTCTTCAGGTAGCAACTAAGAATACAAATACACTTAAAAAGATGATAAAGTACAACATATTACTAACAGTTAATTTAATGTTCAAGATAATTGCATGGATTTCACATCAGACTGGGAAGGAAATGTATAAGGGCTACTAAATACAAAACTCCCAAGACATGTTTAAGTTTATCCTTTACCTGGTTCATAGTAAGGCGGACAACGTGAACAATGTGTCACACTTCCCCATGGAAATCCAAGTGATAACAATACCAACTGCATTATTTAACACAGATTAAGGATTTCGGCATTAATAGGTAAAACATTTCTAATTGAACCATCAAAAAGTGTTTTATACAAGTGCAAAGCATTATCGTAAAGAAACTTTCATGTGAAACGAGCTCGAGGAGTGTTTTAGTTTATGAATGTTTGAACAGCATCAGCGTTTATTGCGATGGGGTTTGCTGTGAGAAACATTTGACAGCCGCTGCTTCTTCTTCTACACAAAACAACACAGAAAGGAGCTGAGATTTTCCAAGACATCTCAAGTATTGCTGAAACTGTTTAAGGTAACTACAGCCATATGGAGAGCGAGCGGAGATGCCCCGCCCACCGCAAGAGTATAGATGTGTTACTAATATGCCATGTTCAATCCGCTAGTAGCGAAGTATGTTAGCTTATCCAATACATACTGAACGATTACTTTATTGTCATACTGTTGCGCATAGAAAACTGGATACATTATCACATATTCTCAGAATTTTGTTCTGTTTGCTACGTCAAAGAACGGGCAAAATTTGAGAAATTCTGGGTGGAATATTTGAAAAGTTTATGTGCAAAGAGGAATTTACCTTCCTGTCTGTAAGTAGAGAACGAATGGAGATTTTTTCTGTCATATTTACATAAAAATATCTTCCTATATATCAATGTATATAAAACCAAAAATAGCTACAATCCTAGTTCAAAATGAAGTAATTTAGGATGCTATGTTAATTTTCTCTAATGGATGAAAGCAAATCACGTAGTTAAGAGTCACATTTGAGGTCAATTAGCTTCATTTGAAAGTCCAGGTCTTCAAGGCCGACAATTATGCTAAATGGATTTTGAAACATTATGAAGCATTTATCCAATATTTTTATATCTTTGAATCTTCTTTGGAATTGCACTTGTAAAAGTATAATATCATCTATGTACCTCTGAATTTTTTCTGTTATTATATTAAGATCTGAAAGTAAAGGGATATGAAATAATTATTTACTACATTATTGCTGTTTCCATAATTCAATTTTATTTCAAATGCTTACACTCCATCCCACACGTCAATAATGATACACTCTGTACCTTGTAGCTGTATATTTAAGCGGTGTAGATGATTTAGCATATCAGACAAAAATGCTAGATCTTTATCCAAGAAGGTCATTTTATGTCTTCAGTTTCCATTAATGTTCCCTAAATTGAAAAAAAAAAGGTTTTAGAGTTACCCTTCTACTAAACCATCGAATATAGATGAAATAGTGAATTTCTGAAAGTTCTACTCCTGTATTTTAAAGAAAATGATGCAATTTTCTATGCTGTATAGCGTTACTTCTAATTTCGTTGACAGATTTAATAAAACAAATTATAATATATCCTTAGAAACACAACTCTTCAGACTTCCAGAAAGTTCTGAGTCGCCTACGTAAGTCTTCATGTTCGCTGATCATCGACTTTGCACCATTCACTTGTCGCAGACAGTAGGCTTTCCATAGCAATCTCCACGTATCAACATAAACTGCCAAAGCTTTAAAAATATTCCGGCATTTAATGAGAAGTGGCACTAAACCTAACAGCTCTTCTGTAGCTGTCAAATCCTCCTGACACTTCTTAGAGCCGGGCGAACCGCCTCGAGAAATTCAAACTTTGGTTTTGTCGGGGCACATAATTTCTGAGTCATCATCAGAAAATTATTTGGAAGAATGTGATATTTCAAATGAAATAGCATAGCCTGCTTCTAATGCAGTAAATACGATATGATTGGTGTTCAATTATGTTACCAGATCTATATATTCAGTTTTTCGTCGTCATTCATGTTAAACTGTTATAATCAGGTAGAGGAATTTAGTAAGTAGCCTGGGCTTATATGGAACTCGACCTTGCAACCATATTGGAAAACACATTGGATGTAAATAAGTGTACGATACTTCTGCAGCAGTGAAACTTGACTGAAAAAAAGAAAATGTATAAACTGTGCGATAATATTTTGCAAAACGTTTCAATTTCAAAGCTATACATAGTAAACTACAACTGTAATATATTATATACAGTTACAGTTTTCAACCATATACTTCTTGAAAGTAAATAGCATGCAACTCGCACGTAGACGTTTCCATACCTCGAAAAACGACATTATATTTCACACTATGTAATGCGTGCAAAGCAGATAGAAAACTTGTAATCTCAGTGTAATTTGTGTCTTCTTGAGAGAGCAATGCATTTATTCTACATATCCACTATTTTTATCTAGAACAATTGTCAGTTTTATTTGACTCTTTCGATAATTGTTTTGAGTACTCCAGTCTGTTTGTTGTGATGTGTCTCTCGCTAGTTGTAATTGTGTCCTGCGTTCGATCAGCTGTATAATGTATATGCTCAGTTTCTCCTTGTTTTTCATGTTGGAAGTCATCTTGAGGGCCTCTCTGTTCCCTTGTTTTACGCTATTCTTTAGGGTAGTACTTAGGTAAGGACCAAAAGAGAACTAAGGAAAGATATTAGCAACTACTGCACAAAACAAACGAAACTAATTATGAAAACTCAAAGAAATGAATACTTGGAACAAATAATCCAGAGGGGGAAAAGCATAACATCCAGAAAAGACATAATCACTTGGTTATGACTACTACAAATACGCTCCATCCGAACTCAGTCGAGGAATTTAGATACCAAATATACCAAATACACAATTTTTACCTATCCTGCATAACGAAGTTCGAAGTTAACGAAGTTAAGAACGGGAAGACCCCAACCGAAGAAGGAATACAAAACGAATTGCTAAAGCTTGCAGAAGACCAGCTAACACCCATAATCACCAAAATCTTCAATGCAATTCTAGAAACAGAAGACATAGGTAAACAACGGTCTTATTCGCCAAAACACCGAAAGCACTACAAACTATGCTGGAACAATTATGTGAGCATAGCAAAAATGCAGGGCTGTCACTAAACAAACTGAATACAGTTAATTTCAAACGGACCTGAAACCCCAATAAAAATAAATGAAACAGTCCTCACATGTGTGAGCAAATGTACATACCTAGGACAAGATTTCCTTCCATGATAAAATGGAAAAAGAAGTACAAAGAAGGCTATCATTAACCTGGAGAGCATTTTGGCCCCTTAAGTTTATACTGTTAGAACAAACACTAACTAAGAAAATCAGATTCAAGATGTTCGAAACCTTGTATACCTTTTATTATTATATGGGTGATACACATGGTGAATAACAGAAAAACAAAAGAACAAAATTCAAATATTCCAAAGAAAATTGCAATACAAGATCCTGGGAATAATTTTGAAGGACAAAATGTCTATAGTATTAATAAATCAGTTATCTCAGACAACAGACATCGCACAAATAGCTACCAGAAGCAAATGGCAATGGGGCGGTCACGTCGCAAGAATGCAGGACAAAAGATGGATGTGTTATCCCCAGATAGGAAACAGGACACAAGGCATACCCAGAAGAAGATGGACAGATCTCTTCAAGGAACATGGAGGTCTAGAGATTGGTCAAGAGTAGCAACAGGAAGAGAAAAATGGAAATCTCTCGAGAAGCAACTAGTGCAGTGAGAAATGGAGTAACCAAAGAACAAATCAGCCAGTGTCTTAAACAGCATACGAGCAACTGGCGTGGAATAGCTCACCACGTCAGGAAAAAGCGACCTTTCCCTATTTGTTAGGAGCCATTTACCCTTAAGGGACACAGTAGACTATCTTTATCTTTGTCTATAACTGATCTTCTTTTGTTTGATTCAGTGATAGTGACACCTGTTCTACTGACTGAAGGGTGTTTGACAACTTTAACTTTGATAGCTGCAAGTATATTATTGTTCTTACAGAAAAGTTAAAATTTCTTTTAATATATAAAATTATGTCTTTTACTGTCTTTATAAAGAAATTACGCTCATGCTAAAAGGCGTCGATAAATTGAACAACTACCTCATAATTTTGAGCATAAAACAAGGCCGCGTCTACCACGTCCCCAACGAGAAACAATTGGCTGCGAAAGCAGGTGTCCCGGTGTCATGTCTTTAAATTTCTTGATTCTGGAAGTCGCTTTTAGAAATGTCTTCCTTACATTGACAAATAAATTATCAACGTCACTGATCAGACTCTAATTTCTTCCACAACTCAATGGGGGCCGTGAGCTAAACAGATTAGATGTATTATCTAAGGATAAGATCTTTATATTTCTTTGGCAGCTTTCTTCAAATAGCACTGTCAGTAACCAGTAACAAAATATTTTCTTTGTTAACATACTTGCCAGGAGTGATAAAATTAAATTTTTATTTGTGCTATGATTAACTTCTTGTAGTTTAAAATTAAGTCTGTTACACAGTGAACCGTTTGCAAGTGTTTGTTGAGAGTTTTTTTTTTAACATTGTGTTTCACATTTTCATATAGTTTTATTTATTTATTATTTTTATTACAAATCCAGACTGATTACTAAGGAGCACCTTGAAATTGTTAATGAAACTGCTTCGATTTCATTGCTGTACTGTACAGTAAGAAATGATTATATACTTTTACACAATAAAAAGAGGGGAAAAATATAAAAATGAACATTTATTTACCAAATACCGCTCACAGGGTCCGTTTCTCAGACTGTGTCCACCTTGCGTGATTGATGTATTCACGAAAAAGATCAGAAGAAGAACGCCCATGTTACTGGATGAGGTACACCAGGGCTACTTTGCATTGCATGGGGAAATCTGACATCACAAACTCTTAAGTAGAATAGAAGTTGTTCACTTGTAAATACTCTTGAAACAGAGTCCACTGAAGAGCGACTACTGAGACGATGTCTAAGGGTATCTGAGTTAGCACAATGGAGACCGGTCATTTTCCGTCCTCTTAATTCTGAACAGTCTGTCTCTTGTTGGAGGTATATCTGTACACAGATACCGCACTGACACCGGCAAAATGGGCGAATTGATGGTTTTTTCTTCATATTTTTGTATAGATTGTATTCGGAGGGGCATATCAGTTGCCTGGGGCATTTTCTTATAAAGCTGTATAGGGAGTTGTTGATAAAAACTTTGAAAGAGTCAAGATAGCTTCATTCTTGTAGGTACACCCACAGATAATTAAGGTATGGGAGCACATGCTGCAAGTTGGGGGGATTTATAACAACTACGCAGAAATGCAGTCACGCTGCAGCGAAACTTACGGTTGTATTCTGCATTTTCTTCCCACGACTTAAAAACAAACTTAAGCCCAATGTTGAGGAGTTCTGTCCGACTTTCTTTGGCGGTGATACAAGGTGAATAAGGAGGTATATGGAAAATACAACAATTTCAAATACCGAGAAACAGCTCAAGTAATTTGCTTGTCAGCAGATTTGGAGAGAGGCAGAACCTGAGCGAAGTACCAACATTTGGATGTTGGCGCAATAGCTTTAAGTACTCAGCCCAATTGTTTTGTTGCATTTCAACCAATGAGAGTGAAAAGTATAGTCACAAAAATATTATGACATTTGTCCGTGTGAAATAGAGGAATATGAGGTTCATACCTCTACTTGCCAATAGGAAACATCATTAGATTTGTGATAATTAACCTGCATTCCGGATATCTCACAGAATGCGTACAATATGCGTGGATATTTTAATCGCTAAATTATATAACACTCACATCATCTGCATATGCCACAACTGCCAATTAATTCCCCTAAAGAGAGACACCAGCGAGCTAGTTGCTAACCTCTATAGCACAGCCAATACATAGAACACCGTCCAGGACACCCCTGCCGTGCAGGAAAACCCATTTATTTGAAGAAAAGAGGAAATATTCGTATACAAACATTGAATATAGGGAACAAGCCGTGCCATGCAAGACATTCATAAAGATAGTAGTGGCTTAGGTTGTCAAAAAATCTAAGGAAAGATATAACAGAGTTGTTTTCTTATAAAGTACAGAGGCAATACAATCCCTTAGGGAACATGTACCTTCGAAAATCGAGCGGTATGAACAACACAGTGCTAAGCTTGGTAAACCAGATGCCTCAAGAGAGGGCGAATCCTATTAGTCAGAACCCTGGTAAGTAGCTTGTAGTCATAACTCAGAAGACTAATCGGTATACAAGCCACCAATTCCTAATGCCCTCCGTTTCTTATTTAGAGCAACTTTAGTATTTTTTCTGAGATGTCTTAATCTCTGCCTTGAAATAACCGTGTTGAGCTCTTCTGTAATGTCGTCACCCATTAAAGCCCAGTATCGAAGATAAAACTCTTGTGGAATGCGATACTGGGAGTCTTTACCTTGACAAAGCGCTTGGAAGACTTCCTATCTGGTGGTAGGTTGCGTTATTTTCCGTCTCAGTAAAGACAGAGGGTGCAGGTCCAAAAACTGGAGCTTACTGTTACCACGATATGTTGAAAATACTGAAAATAGTGTGTAAAAATAATACATTATTGATAGAGAATTGTGTTGTAAATTATTGCCCATTATAACAATTTTAACATCAAATGGTCTTTCATCAAATTCCTTCTTCTATAATTGCAGAACTTTCTCTACTGCGCACTTTCACTCCAGCTTTTGTTTCCTATATATGGCTGAGATATTTGCTTTGAGGCAGCGTGCAATGTTCGTCATCCTGCTAGTGCAAGAAATTGGTTTAACAAATAAATAGCACCAAGTGATCCCATTCCACGCGGAGAGCTTCAATCAGATCCAAAGCACATACGTGATTTACATTTATCTTCCAAAATGTTCGCTCCAAAGGTATAAAGAAAGCCTTTAGTTTTAGTCTAAGTGTTAGCGCTGTGTGGTTCAGAAAACGGAACTCATAATACTTTACTTGTTCCGCTTTGAAGAATTTGGTAACGTAAAAAGTTATGTGAAAAAGCTGTATATTTCGTATCCTTATGTTTGACAATTTGGAGATTATTAATCAATTGTACGTAAAAGGAGACGACAGGACTGAAAGGTGCTGGCACAGTACTCTGGGTGAGTTAACAGCGAACAACGCAACAAATACCCAACTTCAGACTGAAAGGAGTATGTCTTTCTTGACGTTTATTACTTCCAGATGGAGCATATATAATAAGAGCATGTCCCTGATAAGTACCGCAGGTATCCCTGCCAGTTGAGAGTTTATTAATGGAATAGAGAACTATTCCATTGTTGGTCAATATCGCCGTCCCTAGTGATTATGTTCCCATATTAACATATGAGTTATACCCATAAGTCCATGAAAAATTACTGCACGTCACCTCTTGTATGATTTTTTTAATAGTGTTTAACGCCCGTGTTAACTCAGAGGCGCCACATGCGGCCTAATAAACTGGGAAAGGATTTTTTTTAAGGAAGGAAACATTCCAAGCCTAAGTTTAGGGTATCTCCCCGGCATTTGCCATTTATGAGGACTGAAGAAAACCTGAAAAAACCTAAGTCGGGGAGGATAGCCTTGCAGGAATCGAACCCCAGACCTCCGCTCACGAGTCCGCGCCTTAATGACCTCGGTCTCGTGACAGCCTTCTTGTATGAATGAATGAATGAATTTCATTTCAGCAAACAACATTACAATTAAATTTACATTTCCCCCTACCTGTATAACAAGTTTCATAAATTTATAATGCATATCAATAAAAAAGTCTACATTTTTAATAAATTATCATTTAGTTTTGCAAATTTAACTGATTACTGAACCGTTGTCTTCAGTTCATCAGCAGTTTCCTACTGGAATATCCGAAAGACTTAGGTATAACTATTCTATTCAAATTGTAGTTTATTAAATATATCTCAACAAACTGTATAATATACATATATTGAATAAATTTATTCCTAAGAAACGATTTCAAGCAATTTTTACAAAAAAGTAAATTGCCACATGTCAGGAACCCATAGCACGTTATGCTGACACCCGTGGTTACGGTGCCGCTAGCACCTGCAGTTCAGCACTGCTAAAAAGATGACGACATAAATTAAAATGCATACGCTGCAAATTGCGAAACTGACTGAACATGGGGTGCAGTTATCTGTATTCAATATTTAGAGCTAGAAGAAGTAATTTATGTGATGGCGGTGAAGAATGGAAAAACAGAATCCATAGAAGAAGATTTAAAGAGTTGGAAGGTGAAAGTTCTGGGACAGTGGTGAAGAAGAAAGAAAGAAGAATTTATAGAAGAATATGTAAAGAGAGCTGGAAGATGTAAGTTATGTAACGATGGCGAAGGAGATAGAATTAGCAGACATTCACAATAACGTGACATGACCACAATAACCTTACTCACAACAATAAAGATAACAATAAATAACAATAACAATAAACAACAATATGATATCAGCAAGAAGTATGAAGTTAACGGACATAACGACTAAAATTCTGCTAATAATAACTACATAAACCATAATAATAACAACTATAAATACTAGAAGTTATAAATAATAACATGACATGACAACAAGCAGCAGTCAACAAATCAATAATAACAAGCATATAAAATTAACGATTTTAACAATAACGATGATACCATTGGGCTATAATTTAAACAACAAGGACAGGCCCAAGGGGAAGAACGGAGACGGCGAAGGGAGGATTCAGGAGTGATTGGTGTAGAGGGGATTAGATGATGGATTAGAGAGCCACGGAGGGGAAGAGAAGAGGACGAAGTAGGGAAACTACGAAGGAAGAAAGAAGGTTTATAAAATGGTGTCTGTGTAAGCTTATTATTATGCCGAGTAAATAGGGTAGTTATTGACTAGTTTAAATTGTTTTCGGTCATAATTTGAACACTGAGGAGTGAAGTGAAGATAAGTGAGGTGTAATTTTGGATAGAAGTGGAAATGAAATTCAAGTGAAGATGGACAAGGTGAAAGTGATATGAATAAAGTATAGTAGAGTAGTTATAAAATATAAATGTCTATAAATCAATAAAAATTGATAAACGAAATGTATAGATTAAGTAAACGTTTAACATAAGGACGCTAGTTAGCAGCACCGTAACTCTCGGTTTCCGACGGACGGTAGTTTTAGTTTTAGTTTTGGCAGTTTTAGCTTCAGTTTTGAGTTATGAATTTAAGTTTTAGAGTTAAATAGTAGCTGACTACCAGTTATAGCTTTGTTTTGTTTTGTTAACTAGCTTCCAGTTAGAGAATTGTTTTTACATTTTATTTTGGGGCTGTTTTTGTTAATTATTTTTGTTTAATTGGTTGTAGATATAATCTGTACAAATAATGATAAAAATGTATGAGAGAAGAAAAATATAATAAACTATAGGAACTGTAATATGTGTCCTGGTATAGGCATCTGGGTGCCAGGATGGCGTATTACAGAATTATTATTATTATTATTATTATTATTATTATTATTATTATTCAATGTACAAACTGTAATTCCTATATTTTCTAATTCGTCGGTCCTGGTGACCTACCTGCCTTGTAAACCCAAGATCGTGGGTTCAATCGGACCGATGGATTTTATAGGCGTAAAAATCCTAAGTATGGCTTTCTTCGGAAGGGAAGTAAAGCCGTGGGTCCCGTGTCGTACATTTACGGCACTAAAAAGAACCTCAAGTCTAAATGAAGAGACCTCTAAGCAAAATTTATCGGCCGTTTCAAGCGCTGAATTGAATGGGACGCTGATCACCCGATATGTTAAAGAGCGTTCGTAAATAAACCAAATAATTAAAAATGTATATTAACGTTTGTTTACAAATAAATGGTTAGGTTAGGTTAGGTTCTGGCAAATGAGTCTCAAAGCGCCTGTGGGTAAAGGCAACAGGCACATCACGAGTATGCTCTGCAGCTATTGGTTTCATCCCCGAGAGCAATTTAATTTTTGTGGCAAATCAAAATTCCCTCCGACTAAATGAAAGAAGACATTTATAATATGTGGTTTACTGATAAATGTCTGCTATATCTTGCTCCGAATAAAATTAGAGTGTGAATAAATGAAGGGTAGTCTTGGCTTCCACATGACCTGCATATTTTCGTCATGATAATATACATAAAGAACGTGGTGTGATTTATTCATTAATGATATTTTATCATCAAGGGGCTTTTTCTTTTTTGTTGGTTTAGGCTTAGTCCTTACTGACTATTGATAGCGAAAGTGTTACATTTTGTGTTCTGACGGGACTTAATATGGTTCTATTTTCGCTTCTCTGGTGATAGAGAACGTTAAGGCAACGACCAGTGAACGGAAGGTCTGCGGTTTAATTTTCGTTAGGACCGTTCTTCAAGAGGCGTTTACCTGGTATTTTCTGAACGGCTCTAAACTTAGGCTTAAAATACTTCCCTGAAAAAATCCATTTTTTCATTTGATACTGTCCACCACCTGTGATGCCCTATTCTTGAGTTAAAACACAGATGAAGGCTCGAACACTTTGACGATTTGTGATAAGGAATTTTACAAAGTGAGTAGCTCTTAAAGACAGGTAGATTATATTTTGTTATAATCATTGGCTATAGTTATTACTTTTCCTCAATAACGAGTGCGTATTTAGGTGTGGTAGCGAGCGAGCTTTAATGCTAGTTATAAACATGACATTTTATTCAATATTCATGGCATTGTGCCAAATAATGATGTGATAAATAATAATTCGGTTTAGATAAGATGACAATATCTTGTGGCCGAAAATATGAAAAATATTCCATCAAAAACTAACCCAACGCAGAAACTTTAAGATAATAATGTTGCACATTCTTTAATAGCATTACGTCTAATTAGAAACAGCACTACTTTATGTCACGTACCCTCTTAATTAGTTATTATATAACAGGTTGTACGGGCTGTTATCACCTTTAATGCATGAAAGTACCTTCTATTTATAACTTTGAATTTCTTGTTCAAGTTTAGCGTATATTTCATTCACTAGATGGTATAGTGAATTTTTGTAACATTTTCTCATAGCACTAATTTAATTAAGAATCTGGATAATGTTTCTATTAATCTGTAAATTTATTTTTACTGATTTTACTCCTACTATATGTACCAAAAAGCATCAGCTTCAAACGAACCCCCTTTTTACATCCTAGCGTAATAGATTATTTTTGTGATTCTACACGATCCTGACATCTAGTAAGCAAGACAGTAACCAAAGTGTGACCAGTCACAACAACCGTTTTGTAGGCAACTCAGCGATAAAAAGTAACAACGGCATAATTGTTATTCGTTTGTCTGATTTATATGCTGTGTTGTTTAATATACATTGACTGTGCAAACAAGACTTATTTGCAGCACAGGTTTTGTGGGAAATCAACACAATCTATCGTCATTTTCAAGTTAAATAATTTATAAACTAAAATACTAACACAAAATCGTGAATACTTTTAGGACAGTAGAATCTACAGATAGGTTTCAGAAAAAGGAATACAAGTATAATTGAAAAAATGGTCTTTAAAATACTAAAAAGGCACATAGAAATAAGAAATATTACAGAAACAGGGCAAGAAAGACTTGATGCCAGTAAGACAGATTTAAACTTAAATGAAAGTATGAGGTACCAGGATAGGTCCATAAGTTTCAGCCTCGCTGGTAAGGATTTACCGCCTTTACAAAACCCTTATCTATGTGTCATGCCTTATCTGTTAAGTAAACAATTGCACCTGTAACTTCCGCTCCGCTGAATTCAATTCTTCAGATATAATTGCATAAAGAAGACTATGTGTAGAAGATTGTGACACGTTCAAAATGCAGTATCGAACTGTTATTAAGTTCTTTACAAAAGAAGGATTTGTTCCAAATGCACTTAAACAGAGATTAGACGGTGTATACGGGGAAACAACCCCCTTATATTCTACCGTAAAAGAATGGATCAAACTTTTTCGAATGGGTCGAGAAAACATTGAAGAGGAGAGCGTTCAGATAGGCCCTTGGAGGTGCTCACTCCTGAAAACATCGCTCTTGTGGAAGGAGAAATTATGGAAGACCAGCGGCTCAAAGTTACAGAAATAGCAGCAATTTTGGGCCTTTCTAAAACAACAGTCCTTCAAATTATTCATGAACATTTAAATATGAATAAGGTTAGTGCAAGATGGGTGTCTAGACTTCTTTCCTCAGTCCAAAAGCAGGAACGAGTCATCTGTTGTTAGGCATTTTCGGATCTCTGCCGTGGCAACGAGAGAGAAGTTCTGCAAGCCATTGTTACAGCAGATGAAACTATCGTCCTCTACTATGATCCCTTGTCCAAAAGAGAATCAATAGAGTGACATAAACCTGCCGAAGTATCGCCTCTAACAGCCAAAGTCACTCAGTCAACCAAGAAGATCGTGGCCACAATCTTTCGGTTTTGTGAAGGAATAATCGTCATTGACTTCAAGGAGAGGAACACCACAGTAATTGGGAAGTACTATGCTGGCCTACTACACAGACTACGGGCTTTCATCAAAGAGAAAAGGCGAGGAAAGTTGAGTGGTGGTGTGTGCCTTCTTCACGACAACGCGCCTGTGCACACAGCTCTTGTTGCAAAGGAAGCTGTGAAGAAATGTGGCTTCAAGGAGATCGATCATCCACCTTACAGCAAATCTAGCTCCCAGTGACTATTTCCTCTTCTCAAAACTCAAGAGGGACCTTCGAGGAAAGAAATTAGAATTTGTATTTATCATATCTAGAAAAGTTAGGCCGGAAACTTATGGACCTACCCTCGTAAGTACTAGAAGGTATATTATCAAGTAAAAAATGTCGTGATGCAATCATCAATTCCATTGTTTGAAGAAGAGAGAACTTCAAGATCTGTGGTATCGTTCCACGAAATGTTATGGCATTGATCTAGAAGCACATGCAGATTAATGGAAAACTTAACCGTAAATAAACAGATAACATAAGTTATATAAGCCTTTCAATAAAGCGCTAACTAGCCTAAGCATAATTGAATATAAGTACTATAATATAAGCAATAAAATAATATGCGTACTTAATTTACTGGCCTCAGTTCGGTAAAATTATTGAGCTGGGTAATAATGAATCTATAAAAATGGAATAAAAGCTAATATCGTTATTACATAATGTTTTACATTCATGTGTAATCATAAATAAAATAATTTATAATGATACCGGCAATATAAAATATGCCCAATCATGAAAGGGACGAATGAAAGCTCATATTATCTATTTCTGTAAAAATAGAGGTGAATATATGAAATTCACAACATTTTACTTTTGTAAATAAAGTTTAAAAACTTAAACATTTCTAAAAGTTTATTTTATTATATCATTTATAATATCCTATAAATAAATTCCAGCATACACTTTTCAGTTATCTCCAAAAGTTAAAAATTAAATGAAATGACCTGTCCCCAAGTTCCCCAGTTGTTAGCTCATTTATTTTCTTTTTATTTTTTATTTTTATTTATTTTTTTTATTTTTTTATTTATTTATTTATTTTTTTTTTTTTTGTATTTTGGCGATATCTTTTGTTATTCGTATTGTTCTAAAGGCTGAAAGTGTTGCTGTAATCCATTTTAATATTTTGTCATAAATTTCAAGTAACTACTTTTGTATAATCTTTGCAATAAAAGGAAGTGCTCTAAAGCCTTATTTTGTAATTTTAAATGTTACAGCATGCATTTCACATTACTAAACAATAGACATAGGCCTCTTACTTATTTATTATTATTACTGTATTGCAAAATGTTTAACGCTGTATATTTAAAATCCAGTCTAACACTGATATCAATCAACGCTGAAATTCTATCCGCTACATTACTTTAGTCGTTTATTTTCTAAAACAAATGAATAGATTGCTCTTACGTTGCAAATTCCATAAACGTTAAATGGTGCCCCGCTTAAATCGACGGACACGTTGGCCGAGGTTGTTAAGGCACGGACTTGTATGTAAGAGGGAGTCTGGGGTTTGATTCCCCCCAGGACCTTCCTTTTTTACTGGAGTTTTCTGGTCCTCATAAATGGCAAAAACCAGGGGGTACCCTAAACTTAAGCCTGGAACGCTTCCTTCCTTTAAAAAAATATATCCTTTAGAATTTTATCATTTCATCTCATGTATCACCAGTGTTCACTGCATGTGGTGCCTTAATAATTAAATGGGCATAAAACACGATTTAAAAAAAGCCCACGCCACCGATTTTTCACATCTTAAATAGCATTCTAGTCATGTGGAATGCATCTCTAGAGCTTGCAGGTACACTACGATTGCAAGGTATCACACTAAAGTTAGTATTCTAACTATGTAAGATACAGTGTACTATAGCGACTGTATTATTACAGCTCCCCAAGGCCGGTTCGGCTGACATTGTGTTCCCAACAACCGCTTGATCAGCTGGCGAATAAAGAAATATGATGTGTTCATTTACTTCAATAAAAATAAAAGCTTAGTATTCCAAAATTTTACTTATTTTTCTGATGTAAATATCTATATCTTATTTGAGTCATGTTTTAGTATCTGGCTCAAAGGCAAAAAGTGATATTTTGCATGTTTACTTACACTGCACGAGAGACCCAAAGTTACACAAATAATATCTTACAAGCTACTTTTTTATTAAGGTGGAATAAATCTGATGTAAAGCAATAGTTAATATTTATATAATAATAAATTAAGTACCTTGAATAACATGGATGTGAACAGTCAAATTAAAAAAAATTATATATTCCATCTTTCAATTTGAAAAATGTACCATTATCGTATACCCCAGTAATTTTACAAGTGAGTTCATTTCAACATATTGTGCAGCAATACATAAGTATTGTAGTAATTAATAAATGATCCATAACACTTTACATCTGCGAAGATATGAAAATGCTGAAATATAATTTTTGCCACTTTTATTTTTCATCAAATGAAACATTTTCTTTGTATCCTACAAGTTGTCAGTAGCAAATTTATTGTACTATTTTTATATCTTACTTGCTAAAATCAGTAGAGGAGAAACGTCTTACAACAAAAGCTGTTTCTAGTGAGGTATGCGCATTCTTATTTATTTAGAACCACGGCATTTAGTAAGAGTGAAAGCGCACGATGTAAACGTTTGTACAAGCAACCAAGTCAATGGTGCATCTTAACCACACATTAGCAATATCTCCTGACCCTTATTTACTGAGATACTTTTGTTTCCTACTTTTTACCCTTTTAGTTTGTAACATCATACATGAAACCTTCTTTCTGTATATGCGATATTTCTATTTCCCATTGGCTTAGGAATTTTATATAAAGAGTATGAAAATATCAAAATGTGGAAATAAAAATGACGTTTTTTTATTTATTTATTTATGGACGCTCTTTAACATCTCAGGTCATCACCGTCCCATTCAATTCAGAGCGTGAAACGACCGACAAATTTTGCTCAGAGGCCTCTTCTTTCAAGCTTGAGGTTCTTTTTCGTGCCGTAAATGTACGACACGAGACTCACAGCTTTACTTCTCTTCTGAAGGAAGCCATACTTAGGATTTTTATACCCCGAAAAAATCCATCGGTCCTGGCCGGGTTTGAGCCCGTGACCTTGGGTTTAGAAGGCCCGCATAGTTACCACTACACCACCAGGACCGACAAATGCCGGTGAAAAAAGGATATTTATAAATTTTCTTGTAATTCAGATAAGAAACTCACCCTAGGCATTTTAAAGCCATTGATATTACATATCAGAATATATTATAGATATTTAATTAAAAAGATTATACTAAAATATAAAGATTGTCATTAGGAATAACTGTAGGAAGTTTCCTTTGATGAGGTGGGTTTCTTCCTTGTGAGAACATAGAGGGGATATTGAGACGGAAATTCACTTCAGGAACTTTTTACGTTATTTTTATTCTTTCCAACATACATGTGTGTGTGTGATTAAATAAAAAATGTAGACGTGTAAAAATAAAATATGTACTCAAAAAGCCCAAAATAAAAAATACATTTACTGCACTGAGGAATGATAAATTTATGGAGTACATTTATTATTACTATTAAATTTATTATAATATTAATTATCATGGCGTTTGAAACTCGAGACTTGTTTTACCCAGTGATAATGACCAAAGAGCAAAACGGATATTTAGCATGACTTTCTCAGGCGTCCAGCTTAAGAACTGGGGAAATATTTTTGGATTAAAAAAATGGGGGGGATGTAATCGAACCGGGGAACGTACCTGGGATCTGGTGGAACCTAGACCATGAAGAAATGCCCTTTATATTCGCACTGCTTTATTTAAATGGGAACTCATTGAAGTCATTTTAAAATAAAAGCGTTTTTAGGCATTTATTGCATAGCAATCAAGTATTTACCTACAAGTGTGATTGAAGAACTAGTACAAATACGTAATGAGATTCACGCATTGAATACAAAAGTTTCCAAGCCTAGTGTATCTCTCTAGTCTAGAAAAAAGCTCACGATTTTAAAATCTTTGTTATAAATGCAAGATTCTACATTCGGTTTAATTATCTTGCGATGACAAGGGGGCGAAAACACACTCACGACAGACATGCCAGGATTGTGATATCATGCAAGCGCCTGAACTAATAAAAACTTGGCCGCATTGCAATAATATTACAGTCACTGCAGACCGCACAGCCGAACTGCTATAGTGTTGAGTTATTAACGTGTCATCTTCAATAAATCTACATGCTTTATGGGGGCAAACAGCTGAATGAATGGCCGCGGCTGGGTTCTCACTACCTCGTAAATTTACTTTATCTTATTTCAGTAGTTTGGCTATAATGCATACTGATAACTGAAATTTATGTAAATGTGAAATATATAGGGGAAAACTGTAAAAGTGGACCGCGGAATGGACATGCGCATTCTGCATCTGCTAGGAGATATAAGCATAGCATGGAACCGCCTGGTTATTAGGCTAACTGTGGTTCAGTTCTCATTCTCTGACGGTGGTTTTGATTTAAAAAGTTCATTTGTTGTAAAGATACATGCGCAGTATTTGCAGACTGGGCTATCTTTTCTTACATTTTTATCCACACTATTCAAAACATGCGGCATGCCTCAACATTGGAAACTGTGAAGACATGCGGAATAAATTTCTAAAATCAGAATGCCTCCCAGATCTCAAGAGGCTCGATTTTGATTGAAGAATAGTAAAGAAATTGGCAGACGAATACAATCGCAATCTTTAAAACTGTCTTATTGCTGTTCAGAATTGGTCCTTGCGAAAGGCGCTTAAAACCACTGCTTTCCTTTGTGTGTTGAAATTGTTTTGTTAGAGTAAAGCATACGTTTAAACTGAAATAATATTCCTTCTATAAAAAGAATATTTTCTAATAAGAATATAAATTTTCACTTTCATTTTTATTTAAAAATAATCATAATTAGTATTTTACAAAATTTAATATTATTTAAAGTTTCCTAATTATGTTACTATTTGTAAATTTTATATTTAAAAATAGAATATGTGCAGCCGTAACAACTTTGGGTATCAAATACTGTTCGGGGATCTCTTTAGGTGGCTTTATGGTTTCTTTGTTCACAAAGTTTTACTAAAATGCAATTTGTAGCTGAAATAATTAAGAAAAAGAATTAGCAATTAATAACAGCACTAATGTGAAACTTTAAAAATGTAATTATTTTATCGGAAAGATTTGCAAAGATTATTTTAGTGAAAGGAAAATAAAATGATTTTATTTTCGTGCCAATAATTACATAATACACAAAGGAAAAAGTCACCAGTAGCTTACAAGAATACTTATATTTTTTCACAAACGTTCGAAGTTTCACTGAATTAGTATCATTTCGTGAACTGTTATATTTAAATACATCTAACGGCCATGAAGTCGTAACATTTTATCGCTCTTCGTGATTATAAATGCTTAAAGTTGGACATTTTAAAGCGTTTGACTCTGCAGCATTGCCCGTCTCAATCAGCGTTAGCTTAAACATTTACAAATATGCCGAAAGGTTGCGTGGCGTCACTGCAACCGAAGCTTCGTGTCGTTTTTTCAATATCTCATATATCATTTCCTGGATTATTTTGGAGAGATTTTGCATTTATTTCTAAATAGTTTCTATTTAAATGGAAAGTCTGGAGGTTTTTGTTTCTTTATGCATTTATTTTACCAACAATAACTTCAAAGTGTAGGTTCTTTGAAAAAATAGGTTAAAATATGAAAAAATCAGTTATATAATATTCTAACGGTCTAGAACCAGCGTCTGATATCTTTATATTAACAGTTATTTCAACTTCAGTGTTCGCTTTTGTTAATTTTTAAATATAAAATTTATAAAGAAGAATTATCAGAAAAACGTGAAGATTTTGCGGAGCATTAAATTGTTTGTAAATTGATCTCATTTTTTTAAATAGCAAACTGTAAGTTAAACTCGACAGAAACAAAACACAATCCTTTTATGGAAAGTGTTTCGTTTTGGTTCTAAAGGACTTAAAAAATTAGATTTTTAGGGAATAAATTTAACACAGGAAGGAAACTGCTAGTTTGTAATGTCTTACGCGACGGCGTCGTCCTGAACAGTCATAGGTTAGGTGCGTAAGATTGGTTTTGATTCTTCCACCTAGTAATTTTCTTACTGTTCCTTGGTCTGTCAAATTTCTTGATAATTGGAAGCCGCTCTGACTTGGTAACTGTAACTAGCAATCCTCATTTATGTGCTGACATATTCTCTGAAACCTTCTGATCGAGACATGCGGCTTGCTTTCCATATATACATATGTAATGAAAAATTACTTAGTTCCTAAATAACGCGAATGCCCCTGCTTGCAGTATCTTTAAAAATAAGTTTACTGTTAGAATATGTGAATGGATCTGGTTATCAAAGCAGTTTTGTATCATATTTATAGCTACATTCCAATCCAATTTCTAATCACATATAACATTTCAGAATAATTACCTGTTACATTAATGCTCTTACATACTTAATAGAAAATTTTGAGATGCACAAACTGGGCGCAATCTGTAACTTTAATGAGATTAATATATGAAGGATACAAGCAAAGAACAATCTAAGTCAGTTTTTCAAGGTTTTGAGTAAATGCCTTCTTATATTTAAAACCTTTGGAACAGCCAATAATGTTCATTCAACATTACATTCTTTTCATCATGTAATGATAACACATGCCCTCACAACAATTACCAAACATGATAAAATCAAAATTTTCACGGTTTCCAAAGAAGCAATGCCCTTCGCGTAAATCTACCGTAAATTAAAACATATCACTATAAAGAAACAACCTATTTAAATTAACAATCAATCAGTTTGTCACAAATTTACTCACAATATTGATAATATTAAATAAGTTTCTGTAAGACTTCCAGAGACAACAATTCCTTTCACTATACGATTTTTGTAATATTACATTATAAGAAAAGGATACACTTCAAGAAAAAAACTAGCATTTTAGGTTCTTGTGTAATTCCATTCAATAATTAATCTTTAATCAATCAAACAATTATGAATTTGTGGAATTTAAAAGAAATTTTCACTAAATTATGCCCTAAATCTCGTGCGCTATCATATCCTCTTGTATAGTGAACGATTTGTAATAGGCTTTATACCTGACTATAGGCAGCACTGACTTAGAACTGCAGGTTGTTGTGTTCTGCTCGGAGTTGGTGCAGATCTCTCTAGTTCATGCTAAATGTCTCAATAGCAATGATGTAGAATTAAAAGTAGATCTTTTATCAATGATAATTTCAGTTATCGGACACTTCTATCTGCAGTATGGTGCTTGATATAATCCCCTCTTAGAGAACACAATGATGAGGCCTCTGAGCAAAATTTGTCGGCCGTTTCAGGCCCTGAATTGAGTGGGACGCTGATGACCTGAGATGTTAAACACCGTCCGTAAATAAAATAAATTTAAAAAAAAATTCCACCAGAATCGTCTTCCTCCACCGCAATTTTTCAGGCTTTCCTCAGTCCTCATAAATGGCAAATGCCGGGAAGGTACCCTAAACTTAGACCTGGAACTCTTCCTTCCTTTAAAAAAAACCCTTTCCCAATATATTTCATCTCATTTATCACCAGTGTCACCTGCTGATGCCTCGGCAGTAAAAACGGGCGTTATTAAAATACTCAGATACAAATAAGTTTAGGTGCTTAATTGTGGTTTTTTCAATAACATTCAACATACATCTGGAACGCTGACAGAGGTATTTTTCACCATCTGCATACCTGACTGCATGAATTAGCATCCGTTATTTTCCAGATATTTGGCATATTTGTGTTAATTGGAAATATGATACTTCTTCTTCTTCTTCTTTTTCTTCATATTCTGAGTTATTCACTCTAACAATCGTTCTTTCTACCGACAACGCACCTAGTTAATGTGTTAAATCGAATTATATGTTTTCTATAATACTTAGCATAGAATAAAATAAAATTAACAATGCAGAGTTTCAAAACAAATCAATAAATTAACAGTTGTCCAAAGAAGCAACAGCAACAGCTATTTGGAAATCGTAAGGGCGGGCCGTACCCTGCCAGGCCACCGTGCTTTGTTATTCAATTAGATCTGAACTTCTGTTCTATATTTACAATTTGTCTTTATGCCTTTTCAGCGCAAGTTTTCCTTCTGAAACCACGTGACTTCAGACAACAGAGGGACCTGAGACGCTTGCACTGAATTTTATTTTAAAATGTTTCCATTGTTAAGAAAATTCGAAAGGTAAAAGATAAGGAAGGCAGATTAGTGCTCACTTAAGTCTTGTTATGCAATATAACGAGATTTTAGAATATCCTTGTTTCTACTTTGCCCTTGAAAGTTTAGCATAGATTTTTTTTTTTTTTTTTTTTTTTTTTTTTGAGACCATGACCGTCTTAAAGTTAGACCGATATAAAACCCCGATACGGCCATATTTAGGCAATTTTAGTCAAGCAAATTCGGATTGTACTCTCCTTATTTGTGAACTATTGACAACAATGTGCACGTTTCCACTTTAAGGACCGTATTATTATGAGATAAAAGAAGATATGTTTTTCTTTCACAATTAATAAGGTTTTCATAAGCAATTTTTTTTCATATTTTTCATATGTACAACAACATTGCAATTCATTTTCAGTTTTTTTCTTGACAAACATCTAAGCACTAACAGTTATCTCCATGATAATGCTCCAAACATCACGTGATGTTAGAAAGTATATGACTGCGCACATACTTTTATCGATTTGTTCGTCATAGGGAGAAGTTCAAATTCTTCTTTAATATTGATTGCTTTAGTACTTTACTTAATAGCGAGCGTGGACCTTGGGATAAGCGTGTACTACTATTACCACTATTATTGATTGTGTATTATGACGCACCATTCTGCTGCAGTCTCCCTTCCTTCCCCCTCGCTGTCTTGGTTGCTTACTATCTACTGGTATGTAACACATAACCGTTCTACTAATGTGGATATCGATAACATTCCACACCCATTTGCCGTTTTAAGCTTACGCGTTCTGAGATGTGAAGCTGAACAGTCCATTCCGAATACGTTCAAAAGCAATAAGAAATGGCATGCTCTCATCCGGGGGGGGGGGGGGGGGTGTCAGCGTTTTTACCTGGCTGGAATATAACAAATGTTAATTTTTAAAATTCCAATTTCTGTAATTAATATTAAATAATTCAACCTTGATCTATATTAAAATGTGAAGCACAACTTTAACAACTCTCTAATTGACTGCAGATTATACTCAAACGCAATAGATAATGTTTTCTTATTCTTAGCGAGGTCGTCCGAAACCTCTACTCAGAAACTGTAGCTTTTGATCTGACACCCATCAATTATTTATAATTTGAAAGCCATCATCATCGCTTAAGTTGCTTTTGTTTACAAAATATGTTGTAACAAGACTTAGGGAAGTACTGCAGGAGGCATTGCCCACAGAATGAATTGGGCATACTATCACAATGTCTGCCGATTAGTCTGCGGATCTCCGTTAGAGCAAAGTGTCAATCATTGTCGTGTGTTGCAATAATTTTCGGTACAACAACTTCGGGTTTGGAATGTGTTATCAACAAAATCTTTGGTAGAGGGTATTATATGGCAATTTTTGTGATTTTTAAATTTACAATAATTTATTGAAGTTATTCATTGCTGAGAAATAATAAAGATTCATTAATGCTAAGGTATGGTGGGGTTCCCCATATCTACGCTCCAGATTTCATTTCGCGTTCCTTTTAACAGGAATCAACAGCTATGATTTTTCAGTTAGAAGCAGCATTACGATTATCTGATCATGTTCTTCATTGGAAAGAATAGATTCGGATAATTGTTTGCAAGGGAAATTCTCCATAAAGCTCGTGTGGGCCATTTCGCATGCAAACGGAGATCAAACACCTTACAAATTAATGTCTTTAAAAAAAGTATATGAGCATAAGTATGATTAAGATGTATGTCATTATTTTCTTTAAGTCGTTACTTGTTCTTGTGCAATAAAGTTATCGTGTGTTGGTGAAAATTACTATTTCAAACAATATAAACACGAAAAGACATTGCTACAACTTCAACAGGGACGGAAATTAATATTAATCTATAATCAAGTAACTTTCTCACGAAAAACATAATTAACATTTTTTCTGATTGCTATTTGCCTTTCTGCCTGTCTCTCTCTCTAACAAAAGAATGGCGATATTGCGAGGGTTTTTCAATAAAAATGGTCATAATTTTTTGACAACTACCCTTACTCATCCTCTAAATTTTGGTGATTATTTCTCAAAGTGGTCCCAATTCAATACAACGCACCTGATGCGTATCTGCCATTCTCCAAAGACATGGAAACCGTTTTTGACAGATGCTCCGCAGCCTTCACCTCTGTTTCTGGTGATGGCAAATGTCTCCCGAGAAAGTTTTTCTTAAATGTGGAGAAAAGGAAAGAGTCACATAGGGCTAAGTCTGGACTATGGGGGGACTCATATTGATTTTTGTTATATATTGAGCAACAAAATTTGCGATGCGAGGCCGGACATTATCATGGTGCAGCATCAGGTTTGTTGCAGGGAAATGTGGCCTTTTCCGTGTGATATGGCCTTGCACAATTTTCAGGGCACCTTTCTAGCCCTGTTACAGTTGTATGTGCAGGTACCACATGCTGGTAAAGCATTTCTTGAATATCGAAAAATGAGATGACCATAACTTTCCAAAAAGACACATCCATTATTGCATTTGGTGTGGGTGATGATGAAAATTTTCCATCAGAACTTTGCTGTTTGATCTCAGGATCGAAATGACGTAGTCAAGTTCCGTCAGTAGTGATTACCTTTGAAAGAAACGCTTCCGGTAACACTTTCTTCAATTGCATGCAGACCTGAACGCAAACTTTCTTTTGTTCGGATATCAGCTGTCTTTGAACCCACCGTGCATAAACAGTCTCGATGTGCAACTTTTCAGCTATCAACGGGTAGGTGACCCCGAGTGAACTTTTGAAAAGTTCTAAAAGTGTTCTTAATGTTATTCGATGATCTTCGTCACAATTACAGTAGTGGTGTTAATGTTTGCCTCCGTTAGAGCTCCGGGCCTACCTTGATTGGTTCCCCTGTTTAAAACTTTAAACCATCTTCGTGCGGTGCTACAGGGAAGAACAAACTCTGCATAGGCCTCCTGTGCATAGGCCTCAGTCAGAGGCGGCCCATCAGTAAGGACCAGATGCCAACCCCAAAGAAAATACGATAATTCTTTACCATTATCTGTTCTGCTGGTCAACTTTTAAAACCAAAAATGCATGAAAACAGCGCTGTATAACAGAGTAGTTCTTTAATGTACCCTCTCTACTGTAGTAGCAGCAGCAAGTGGATCCTCCGTTAACATGGGAAGCTCTTGGGCCAGCCCGGAAAAATTTACGCCTTAAAAGTATACCTTAAGATTTACATGAACTTACATTTGTCTTCCTCTAAGATAGGTTACCTTTCTCCTGCTTATTTCTGCGTTCTCTTGGGTCAGCAGGAAGACGGCCCATGGCTAGCGCTCGGTATTCTCTTATCTTAGGAACCAGAAGTTGAGGGGTTGCTGACACCACGCATAACTGACCTGGGGTTGTTTTCGCTCTTTGTTTGAAATTGGGTGACTTCCTCATTGTTTGTCACTGGAAAGTTGACTTTCACAGTGTTAACTGTTAAGTTACAAAAAACATATCTTTTTTGTGACAATGAATAAAGTGTACTTTTACTTAACTGTTAAGTTGGAAGTAAAACGATTTGAACCTCATCAACCGAAAGCTACTCAGCAAGACGACACAAAATTAGGTGTGCTTTTTTAATAGGATTTGAAAAAAAAATCTTGGCTGATAGCATGGGAAATCAAAAAAGTATCTAGTCTATAGACATGAGATTAGAATTGAAATAGAAAGGAGAATTTTCATTTCTGTGCCGACGAAACGAGAGATATTACATCTAAGTCACAATTTGTTGTAATATTACGATACATTAGTGGGGGTAAACCGGTTGAAAGACTCAAAATTAATTGCTGTTTTTGAATTGACTGCAGAAGGCTTAAGGTGTACTTTAACAGCTGAATTAGAAGAGTTCCACAAAAACTAGAAGTTTATAGTACAAACGTACGATGGCGCTGCAGTTAATAGAGATTGTCCAGGAGTATAAGTTTTGATAAAAGAAACCTTCCTTCACGCCATTTGCGTGTCAAGTAGTTATGCTCCGACCCACCCTTGTACAGGAGCCACTGGCCTCAACTGAAGATTTGTTGAGACTAAAGCAGAATTTTAGAGTAGCATATTGTTCATCCCCTGTCACCTTCATTTTGCTGTGGGCGGAACTGAACATATCTCAACTTGCCCAGCTCTCATACGGGAACCGAATTGACAACAATAAAACTACGCAGTGAACTAACAAAATATTGTAAAGTTAAATTTTAGTGCGAAAAAATATGCCTATAAATATTATGATTATTCTCTACTTACCAGCTTGGGTGCTAATGACCTTAGTAGTTTTACGCCCTTTAAACAATAATCGTCATACTTAAAAGCCCTCATATTTTGGCATTCTATCAAAAAGAACTACCACAAATAATTTCATCAATTATACAGGATATCCAGTATATTTCTAGTTGCATTTATCTATAGCCGTGAGGTGCCTCGCTATACTGAGTTACTGGCCTGATAATGATAACTTGATCTCTGCCTTTGGTCACTTTGGGTACACGTAAATCATATCTTCTTTTGAACGGGGAGTATAACGAATCAATACAGTTCAAGTTACAGTGACGGCGCTTCCCCTCTGATATGCAACAGCTGTTGTAAATGGGGGGGGGGGAGGTTACGCTAAGGAGTACTCCATGCTTTTTACACTTCTCGGTGTCCACACGCAGGGCTCTTGTGATAACTGTAGGCATGCAAGGACTGTACTTCTAGGTATGAAACTATTTTTTCTTCTCCCATTTTTCTTGAAACATATCTGAAAACTACATTCATTTTTCTTAAAAATGTGTTACATTGTCTGAAATTTTTATTTTTCACTGCTTTTGGTGAGAATATCATTCAAATGTGTGTGTGAAAAAGATCTATTATGCTGTATGAACTGTTCCACAGATGGATATTTCTTTTAAGGAGTTTGAGAGCTCTGGCTCTATTAAAAAAAAAAAAAAAAAAAAAAAAATTATTACATACCTAAATTTAACAAAATTTTACATTAAACCTATTAGATATTTCATATTTTACAAAAACATTCATCTCTATAATATATTGTAGTATTATAATAATGCATGTTAAGTTTTCAAAATATGAGGCCAATTCAAATTTTCCACCCGATTTCACAAGGAATCGCCCATTTATGGCTGCCAAGTAGAGAGCAAGTACAATATTTTATCCAACATACTCATATCTGGAATTCGTTTGCACTTTTAAACATCGTTTTAAAACTTTAATATTTTTTTAATTATTTCAAATATACAATATTGCAGTGTTAGAATTCTGGAACAGTATACATATATACCTCTTATGAATAACAACCTCCAAATGTAAAGGTAAAGATATAATACCCGGCATTGTTTAACATCTTGTTAAGTAAAGAACTATTGATAAATACTTTGGTACTATAAACAGTTTTAGAATTGATGAAACGGTGGATGTGATAAAAATGAACTTGTGACAAAAGCAGAATGCAATGAGAGATGAGCTCGAACAGCGAGATATGCAACAAAGTAATCGTTCTACCATAAAATACGGCGACAGTGTCTCTCATATGATCCGCGAACCACAAACATCGATATTAGTTAGGTACGTTACCGAAAAAGGAACGAGGGAAATATGTAGTTGGCTTAATCGTATTCGGATAGTTACCTTCCTCCGTTAGAGTGCACATTGTAGTTCAAGTAATTAAATGCTTCAATTTGCTATTGTGACTGTCCAATACAAGTGTCCATTTTTTGTTTTCAAGCAGAATATTAACGGTACCTTTTAATCGTCTTTTCATTTTTCCATAATTGCTATAATTAGCCCGTTCTAATAATAATCTCCTCCTTCCTTTCTCGGTACCTACATAATATTTGTCCTATGGCGCGCAACTTTTGAGTTCCATACATTTAGTAACAGACAATTACACATTAATACAGTTCTTTGACTGCAGCTGTGTGATATAAATGGAATGTAAGAAAAGGATATATATATTGCAACGTAAAAATCTCCGACAATGAGTAAAACTTTTCAAAATGTAGCAACGGTTATGGCCATCTATAAACGATACAAGTTAGTGATACGATCTTCTATTGTTAACAAAATACACAATCTTGTGATCTTAAGTCAAAAATTAAACTTTTGTAGACAAGATTCTTTGACATTAAACTCTCGATAATACTAAACGTGTAGAATATTAGAATGTGTATTATTTCTAAAATGTATTTTCCTGCTTATCAGATTCTTTTTACCTTGTCCTATAGACGAATTTCTATACTTATTTCTACAGAAAGAACGCACGTAAGTTTAAAATTTATCCCCGATTTTTTTTATAGCATACAAAGCTCGAATGTTCCAATAACGACTTACAACAAAGCTTCCAATTCTTTGTTTAAACTTAAAAATTATGCTTTTCTTTCTGTTAGATAGCGTATTTTACACTAGGGGACGATCTAATAGTTATACTAATTGTTATTAGCTTATCGTTGCTGAATTATTGCAGTATTGAAAACAGCAGCTTTCTAAGATATGATTTGAGTCCCAATTTGCATAACAGAAAATAGGAAAATATATATGTATCATAATTGCCGAAAGAAAATGTCCTTATTCGTCCATTGAAGAAAATATTTCTGTATATTGACTGTAGTGAAGAGCTTAATAGTTCCAGTTTATTTTATAATCTAACAAACAATGCTTTCCTAGTACATTAGTCACCTTATAGCTATCATATAAGGAGCTAATGCTGACTCGCCAATGACAATTAAAAGAATAGTTTTAGGTGTCAGACTTAAAAGACAAAATACATAGGTTCTAAGTGTGATTAACGTTTTATTGATCCAGGTCAGCGGTTGCTGTCGTGGAGAATATTCTCCCGAGGAAAGTTCTATTGATTTTCTTCCCAGAAATAAAACTTTATTGTAGAGAGGCTCCCAGAACACGGCATCGAAAACTTTGAAGTGAAAATAATGAGAGATCGTGTTCAGTTTTTCTTTGAATTTTATGGAAGTGTTATTTTCTGCTCAACGGTGTGGATAAAGTTCTTTAAGAACACCTTTATCCTGCGGCTCTATAATAAAACTGACTCTTTATGCAATGCTCTGTCTCCAACTAGCTATGAACGAGGGTCAAGTTTCTGTCATGATACAAATAAATGATAGTGACATTCCTGTTTACCACCATATACTTTCTGCTAGCCTCATTCTCTGTACCTTTTCTTTGTAAATGTTCCAGTCACAAGGACATATTAACTATTTCTTGCCAATATATTTCACGATAGTATTTCCCATAAGCCGATAGCTATACCTTGTGTGGATGTTTTACAAATAGTTTTCATATAGTTTTCTACAGATGCTTCATTTAAACACCTTCCTGTGTCAGTAGAAACCAGTTGTTCTGACTGTTTTTGCATATTAAATAACATTATATTAAACACCTCCGTTACAGATATCCTTAGTTTTATATAGTCCAACTGATACTGTGTTGAGAGGAAGCCATATGCCTTCACACATATTTTGTTACAGTCTCCTTTGTGTATGCACTCTGACCATCTGTTATGAACACAACCACCACTGAGTTACTCTTATCCCAAAGGCCTGACTCTCCTCTGCGCAAGCGTGCTGATACTTTGTCAATTATTTGTCCCAATGTTTTCAACCATTCTCACAATGTTCAGTCTCCTAACTTGCTAATTAAGTTTCAGCAATACACAATAATATTTTCAACTACATTTCGTTGCACATTCCCTCAAGAATCTTTAAAGATCCTTTGTCAACCTTTCCCATTGACTTCAGCAAAAAATTAACGCACCAAGAACTTCTTAGGTGTGTGTAAAAGAGTCAGTCCTCCATTTTTGTACAATAGCTTATTTATGTTCTTTGTATTAATTTGTTTCCCCTGTTTACCCTGGAACTGCTGTCAACTTCATTTTGACCTCGCAAGTATGTATTATGAGAAGGTACGAGGGTAGGCCCATAAGTTTCCTGATCGTTTCCTGAAGAAAACTGGTGTGACAAGGTGTTAATTAATTTCCTGCTTGTCTTCGTTTGCTCAGCATATTCTTAACATTTTTTTTTTTTTTTTTTTTTTGTGAAAACAGATTCCTTCTCGTCTAACAAGCTAATCGCCCGAGAAACATTGTTTTAGTAAAGAAAAGGATTAACAAAGAAAACGTGTTCGAAGCAAGTCAATGAATGCTTTAGCATTTTCTCTTTTAAGTTCATACCCTTACAAAATTACTAAACTATGAAAATAAGGGTAGCATAAAACACGATGAGATCTTATTGAAGGATAACTGTGAAAATATTTGTGGTCTCTACTGCATGCTAAAATTAACCATTTTTCATGAATGACTGGAAGATCTATTACTTTTTGCATATACAAGCTCTTTCACCGTGTACAAATATTTGCAGAGTTATTGGAGGCTAGTAAGACAAAGGAAGGCTTTGGGTCTTTTCTTTACACATATATTGCATTTCTTTCTGGCTATAAATTGCTTAATACTTCATTTACATTTGGACCACATTTCCACTTTTTTGCAAGTCACATGCACCATATTCAAATACGAGCATTTATCATATAGTATCACCATGAATACATTTCATCATCGAGCTTATTATCATTTGGTCATAAATATTCCTGAACTTTTAGTGAAAAAGAATTTTCTTTAATAGCACTCATCTTTAACATGCAGAAGTTACCTACAGCTGCGTAAACCAAGAAAATGGTGACATGAGCATAGAAAATAAAAATAAATACATATGTTAGCAAACCACAGCATGCAATAAAAACGTGACCGCCACGGGTAGCCGAGGTTGTTAAGGCGCTAACTCGTGAGCGGGAGGTCTGTGGTTCAAATCCCGCCAGGACCGTCCTCCCTGACTGAGGTTTTCCCCAGGTTTTCCTCAGTCCTCATAAATGACAAATGCGGGGAGATACCCTAAACTTAGGCCTGGAACGTTTCCTTCCTTAAAAAAAAATCTTTTTCCAATATATCATTTCATTTCATGCATCATCAGTGTCCACCGCCTGTGGTGCCTCAGTAGTAAAAAGGGGCGTTTAACACTGTTAAAAAAATTAATAAAGACATGCTAAGAAGTTGGCAAATACAGTTTGTTTTTTCTTAGCTGCTGGTAAGAGATAAAGTGTGTTTGGTCGCCATCTCCTGTGTTAATTTTCTAATAGCTGAATTAGCTATGCATCTTCCTTCCAGATATTCGTACAATTTTCTTCAGTATAGGGTGTTCTAGTGGTTAGCGTTGCTGACTGCGAGCCAGGAGGCACGGGTTCGATCCCCGGTACCTATTTAAGAATTTTTCTAAGATAGGGTGGTCTGGAACGGGGTCCACCCAGTCTCGTGAGGACAATTGCAGAGGTGGCGATCTTCGATCTAGTAAGTCGCGATCAAGGGACCTTGTAGAATGTATAACACACATTCCATTAAATGTACTTGTAGTAGAAAATATATTAAATTAACAATGTGTTTACTTTTGAAAATTAGTAACCACAGAGACAGACAGACACACAGACAGAAGATTTATCTCCTGGTAGTAATTTGGTGATAGAGTTTTTTCATTGTATATTATATATATACTTATACATCAATTTGGGAACAATAAAATAAATACGTGTTTTAAAGGCTGTTAAAGTTAAAATTCGCAGTATTAGTTCAGTAAAAGTAGCTGAAAGAGAACCAATATAAATGATTTAGTAATTAAGGACGTTTATGTAAAATAAACTGAAAAGTGAAAATCAGGTTGAATTAGCTTGACTCATTAAATAACCCTTTTACCGCAGGTTTTGGCATCTCGATGTCTAATGAAATGATGACACGGAAATCCAGTGTTACGGTCCTTTTGTAAAATGGTATAATATTATGCAATATTTTCTATAAAAATATATATGAGCTTCGTAAATGTTACTAATTTAGCCGGCATGGTTACTGGTGTGTAATTAGGTTTGGTAGCAGCGATGGCTATGAAAACCAAGGGATATTTAGATTTTCTGCACCTAAAGGAAAAATGTAGGAAAAAAGAGAAAAAGAATAAATGAATTTAAGAGGGCCAGTAACACGTTTAATGCATGACCATCAACAAACTCAACAATGCACTTAAAGAAAGAAAAAGTTTAGAGTGCAGAAGAGAATGCCTCGGATTCCATATAAAAAAGGTATATTCAAATGGAAGAAGGCAAATCTGAACGAAAATTCTAGAATAAGAAATCAGGAATTGTAGAATTGAGGGCAAACTACTTAAGGAAAAACAAACATCGTGTACCTTGATGAAATCTGTTTACATCCCACGCACTCGGTAAGTTCTGCTAGCAGGCTCTTCAAAGAATAAGTGGAACAAAACTTACTTCCTTCATTCCGCCACGAGTGGTCGAGGTCGTTAAGCCCGGAGTCGTGAGCGGGAGATCTTGGGCTCGATTCCCACCAGTACCGTCTGTCCTGACTGAGGTTTTTTTTTTCCAGGTTTTCCTCGGTCCTCACAAATGCCGGGGAGGTACCCTAAACTTAGGCCTGGAATGTTTCTTTCCTTTAAAAAAAATCCTTTCCCAATTTATCATTATATCACCAGTGTCCACCGCCTGTGGTGCCTCTTTAGTAAAAACTCGCGTTAAACGCTATTCAAAAAAAAAAGTGTCCACCGCCTGATGCCTCAGTGGTTAAAACGGGCGTTACACACTATTAAAAATTGTTTAGAGTTATGCAAAATATTTTTGAAGGAGCTGAAAAATGTCTGTGGTTTCCCTCGCTAAATCAAAGTTTGGTTCTTTCTTGGCCAGAAATGCTGAAATCAGTAGAATTTATAAATCCTCGTGCACTAAAATCAATTGAAATTGATAAACTTTATTGATGAAGTGATAATTTTAATGAAATTCTAGGCAAATTAAAGCTACAGCCTTATCTTCCTGTCTTGTAAATTTCAGATTAAATATTTTTGGATAGAGATATTTAAAGAACTTAGGGCTACTCACTCTAAATGCTAAATCAGAAGGTAATAGAAATAATTTACTGTCTTCACAGTACATCAGCATCAGAGAGAAGATATTTTCTATCACGAAAACACGTACACTTACTAGAAGTCAGAAAAATTTCAAAGTTACTGTAAATTACAGTGAACATCAATCTAATGTCATGTGATGAATTGTTTGATTAGATCAAAAGAACGTATAATCTTTAGAGAAAGGTGCCGTTCTCTTGTTGATATGACTGACATATAGAGTCGATTCCAATACTTCTCAATAAGCAATGTTAAACATGATAATGTTTAGTGAAAGCCCAGTGTTGTTATTGTATACATTAATAAAAATCCAGTGCGGTTTCTTCTGCAACTCATTGGTGATTTCATTTCCTCAGTTTCTGATTCCGCGGAGAAAAGTCCGTATTTTTGCTTCAAGAATTATGGCAATCCTAGTTAGAATACTAGGATGAAACTATTGAAAAATGTTAGTGAACGCGTCTGGTTTTCCAAAGTTTATTATGTATGTCAAGTGTTTCGGTTGTTACATGGCAAAAATAGAGCACCATTAGCGCAATGTCTTTGTTATAGTAGACTAGTAAGGTAAGAGTGCCCCAGCTTACATGATTAGTTGTGTCTTGGAGCATGGCAACAACATAGTACTGGAGTACCCATGGAGCCGTCGTGGTCGGTGACCCTGACCTAGCATGACCTGGCCCAGTAGCTCTCTGGATCAATACGCCGGGAGTGTCGGCAACGGTTTGCACCACTACTGCACCACCGCCGAGCCATTGTTTGCTCACCGCCAATTGTGAGATATGTTCTCTCCCATTCACATTAAAACTGTCGGCAACACTTAAAAGAACAACATCAACGCACTATAATATTACAAAATACCAGAACGGGAACAGGAACGCTGTGCCAAGAATTATGGTATACCGAAGTGTGGAATCAACATAATAGAAGCGTTCAGACATTGGCGAGACTGCAAGTATACGCTAAGCACAATGTAAATATTAGATGTGGTCTCATTCTTAGAACATTTAGATGCGCAAAGATATGTCAGTTCCAAAGGAACAATCAAATGCATTTTCGAATCAGCGGATTCGCCTTATCGCATAACGAGTACATTAAAAAGGTCTCTAAGTATATAAACTTAAGCTAGCATAATGTCTGAGAGAGCTATTAAATTTCTTTGATATGATAATACAGGTATAATTTTTCGTATTTACATTTGACTAGTTTAATAGAATAACACAGTGATGGGTGTCTAACTGTTAAGCTTTGTATATCTAACTCGAAACTGACGATAGCTTAAGTATCGTTGAGATGCTGCATCTGAAACTTTAAATTTAAATACGAGTTCAAAGTTTTAATAAAGAGCGCCATATATTGTAGGTCTAGCAACAATATATCCACCACACACCTTCCTAGCTATAACCCAACCTAGAAAAATGATTTATACCCACTGAAAATCCTTGGCATAATCAAATGAATGTAGTTATGACGATAAAAAGAAAAGCATTCATGAAACGCCCTTAATCGTGTTTAAAATGTGAGAAGTACAAGTTACAATGAACATGAAATAAATTAATGAAAGTAAATAATTGCAATCCTTGCTGAAAATAAGAAATAAAGACACCCAAAATCTGAATCAGTATATTAACCAAGTTTTTTTTTTTTTTTTTTTTTTAATTTCTGAGGCGACACGATATTTAGAACACTGAAATAATAAGAATATTTTTTGTACTACATATACACTGTACACGAAAAAAGAAAAGAAAAAGAAAAGAAACAAGGAAATACGTCCTTTGGGAGTGAACTTTTAAAACTTACACAATACAAATCTACAAAATAGTATTGCTGCATTAATTTCTTCCCTTTCACGTATTTGAGAAGTAGCCACTTGCAGATCATAAAGTCAACGTTGTGTTTATACCAGGCATTTAATTGCTGCACTATAAAAGAAGCCAGAAACAGTGAAGAAACCATTATGAGGTATGAGACTTTGTTTATAATTTGTCTGAGCGTAGTCTTAACAACAGTAAAACTGAATTGCTTAACCTTACAATTGCTGATTCGTTCGAAGATAAGCCTTAATCTATGCAGATTCAACTACATTTTTCATTTACGTCTAACAGTTTTATGAAATAACACCAGACAAATAAGATCCACAGCCCTATATAGGGATCTTCAGAAAACTTGTTTAGTATACCGGACTCCTATCTGACAGTTTTAATTCAGCATACATTTTCATTATTCTAGCATGAGAGTCACCCACCTAACGAATCATATCCTGAAACCTTTGAACATTCTTGACCCATAAATTCACAAACTTTCTTTAGCTTCTCGATTTTTAAAGATAGATGTGAAAATAATTTAACGCAATACCCTCACATCTATTGGCAAAGAATTCACTGCTATATGTTCACTGAGTTGTACAATGTCAAGGCAGAGCTGCAAGTCAATATGAAAATATCTAGCGGTTTAAACTTGTATTCCTGTGAACGTTAACTGAAGGAATGTCATCAGGATTGTTCTCAAGAGCTTGGTCAGATTAGTAGACAGTAGGTTTCTGCCAAAAAAGACCTAGTATAATTGAAATACTTTCAAAGAGTGCATTGGACACTGGAATTAACATTACAAATGATATTGATATCAGTAATTCACAGCATTTTGGTGATTTCTGAAAGAATGTACATAATTCTGCACATGTACCAAACATAAGTCCGTGTTTAATTTCTTTATCTCATCTTGTCCAAATATATAGAAATCTCAATTTCAGGACATTTTGGACAAATACGTGTAATTACAATTTCTAGATATTTTGGAGTCCAGGGCAGAATCAAAATTTTGTCTGAATTAAATGACCTTTCCCCTGGACAGTTGGCAACCCCATATTTAATTAAGGACTTTGTCCAGCTACATGTAAACTTTTTGTCGCAAAATGTCTTCGATAATCGATGTCCAGTCTGTTGACCGAAAACTCTGATTATGGACCACCGCATGATATCCGAAAATACCTTCTTGTATGATAAATTCATAGTCTTTCTTAGATGACTGCATTTCTCGAAATAATATGGGATTGAAGATGATGCTACTGTTGTTAAAAAGAAGTTTTATATTGTTATTGTCTGGTATCAATATTCGGTATCAACTCCGTATATTAAATGTGTTTCAAGTTGAACAATGCAATTTGCTTTCGCTGACGTAAACTGGATGAAAATATACAATCGTTGCTCTCACTGAATCATTAAAAGTACACTTTCATTTGCCCTACCATCCACTGTTAATTCTTTCACTTTCTGTGGGTACAGAACTGTCTCGTCTCTCGTCTCGAGTATGTTTAATGTTCGATGTTGTTCGTAAATCAGGTGACTCCAGTTCTGCGTATAAAATTCTGTTGAAATATAATTTGTGTAAATTCAACGCCATTTCCAGTAGTGCATAAAATGTATATAATAAAGAATTAATATCACACTATAGCCAGTATGATAAACAAAATATTATTTACATCATTTTTGCGTAAGCCTGACGTAGGTAAGACAAAAGCCAATAGTGGCAATATGAAGATAGCGGTAAATGAAAGATAACAAGCACTTATACGGCCATAGTACTTATTGTCGGTAGCACTTTTTCATTATTAATTATCATAAAAACCAAATATAATCAATAAAAAGCTTGGTCAAAGTGCACAGTGTATGAAAACGATTTAAAATTAGATATTCTTCTACGTTAATAATTTGGGAACTACAGGATTTATTCGGCGGGAACAATTTCTTTAAAGCTGAAATTGTTTCTGTATATCAGATGCTTAGTTTTATCTCACAAGAGGAAAATGAGCAGCTGAAATTGCTACAATCGTGGCAGAGCAATGGGGGATAAGAATTTGTGGCAGGACATCTATAAACGACACGTATATATTTTTACTCTAAACCTTAAATGTATAAGGTTTAGAGTAAAAATACATTTGTCAATTGTATAATTACATTCGTTAGGAAAAGGCTCCAAATATGTTCCAATTTGTTTTATATTATATTGGAAACGTACTAATGGACATCACTGAAGCAAATAAAAAGCTGGTAACATAGAAAAATCCATAAATACACCTGGATGTCAGTAATAAATTTACTACTATATATTACATACTAATAAATAAAATATATTCGCTCATTACTAACGCATGAGTATTTTCAGATATAGTGTAACTTCATATGACTGTTTATGAATTTACTTAGAAAATTTCCCTAATACATGCAGACATTTTAACTAAGAGAAATGAATGTGCTATAAAATAAACCTTCTTCCAGATCCTTGTAAAACCTACTGCAGTATGTTACACTAAATTAGGTTAAAGAAGAAATCCATTAAATGTAAATCTGGAATAGGAAGAACTGAAAGTATAAAGCTGTTTCTAAGCATAGAGATAAAAAAGGGACTTGGTAAAATGCAGGCATGAAATAAGAGAGACTATGTATAGAAAAAATATCTATATATTCAATTAAATAGTGATGAAAACAGGGTGTGATATAAAGCATTAAATGTAAAGAGGGAGACAGGTAAATATCCAGAGGCCATGGAATTGTTACATTTGCATTATGAGTACACATACTCGTGGAGCACAGATTATAAAATATAGATCGAATTTCATAAACATGAGAAAGACACAGCAAGAACAGGTTCCATTTCGGAAGAAGAGTTCATGTCTTAAAAGATTACTGGTAAGTCCTCATAAAACTAAAAATAATTTAAATCGTCTAATGTTTATGAAGCTGAAAAGATCAAATTACATGTATAATTTGTTTACTGAAACCTAAATAAATACTGAAGCCAATGGAAGACATCTGCTAATAAAGCAACATTGAAATGACAATATATCTGAATATTCCAATAAACATTCGAATTGCAGTGTTTTTAAAGTTATTTCTGGTTTTGGTTTCAAACTGAATATGTTAATGATCAAGAATCTATATGCAAGTTCTCGGAATTAGAAATATCAGAAAACCAACTGCAATATGTTTGTGTGGAAATTGTCACTTAAGGCGAATACTGGGATGGATCTTTACATTCCATGCATTTTCCGCCCGTTCTGTTACAGGTCGAAAGTGCCATGGGCGAAGCACTGGCGGCTTGTTCTTTAGCGTCTCCGCTTCTGGAATGAGACGGACATTCCGAGCGGCTGGAACAGGTCGAAGGGAAGGCTGCACCCACGTCGGGGTAATCTATCCGGAAACATTGTTAGGAACCCAAAGTCACCGCCCGGTGTCCCCTCATATCATCCCTTTCTCCCGGAGCTGCCCCCATTGAGGACAGCAGTGAGCAAGCCTCAAGTACCGGAAAATTGTATGGAAGATCAAAGGGAAAGTTTATGAAATGTTGGTAGTTCTTACAAAAGTAGTCTAGAAACTAAAACTGAGAGAAGAACGGCGTGAATATAAACCAAGTTCTTGTTGAATTGAGACAAAGTCCGCAAGGGAAGTGTGCAGATATAAGAACAACTTTCATATAACATAACAGGAAATAATGGTGGAAAGTTGTGCACAAAGCAGGAATGCCGACGATTCCCAAAAAAGTAATAGCAAAACGTTAGCTATAGCGAGTAACATGCAGCCCAAGACAAAGAGAGATTTAAATTATGGGAATAGAACGATGGAAATTAAATTAGGGACATTTTCATTAATCACAATGCACTCTCCTCTCCATTATTTGAATGGTTTGTTACATTATTAAGTATGTTTAAATACACCTACTAATTGTGGCACGATAGCCCGTTTAGTTATGCAACAGTCATTGCTGTCTATTATTTTATACTCACAAGTTGGACACACTGAAGCTTAACTAGAATAACAAAATGATTATATACATAAACTAGTATAATTTAAATATAGTGAAAATTGGCAACTTTTCTGTCTTTTCACTTCTTCGACATTAACATATTAAGAGATTTCGTAATATGGTCTTTTAGAACCTCAAGCCTGAAAGAGAGGCCTCTGAGCAAAATTTGTCGGCTGTTTCACGCCCTGAGTTGAATGGGACGCTGATGACCTGAGATGTTAAAGAGCGTCCATAAATGAATCAATCAAAAAAAAAGTAATATGGTCTTTACTCTCTTGCCTTTTTTGTTTTCATGAATTCGTCCAAATATCCTGTTGCATAATCTTGATCATTTACTGACACTGCTGTTCAGAGCAATAACAGAGTTTCTCAAAGAATTTTTAACACTGTGAGACAGAATATAAATTATCCCTATCTCTGAACTGATTTGGAGTTTATAGATATACTGCTCCAATAATTGTGAAATAAAATTGATATCTCAGATCGTTACAGCTACAGAAAGTTTTATTTAATTACATACTTTTTGAGCAGAAAAATGGACACTTCGTTGAGAAGTTGTGCCACACATAACTATATCGTCAAAGAAGTTTCAGAAATTCTAATATCCTTAAACTCCTTTATCAGTATTTATCTCAGATGATACACTGCATTATTACATGTTAAAAGTAATATATTGAAATAGCAACAAACTTAGTTACAGCTAAATTGTTACATTTAATTCTGTGGTATAAAAGGTAATATATTAAGAGCAGGTCTTTCTGCATTAATTCCAAATGCAACAGCAAAATACATCTATATATGTCTCATTGACAATTATATAAAGAGAGCTTCAATTCTAACGATAATTGTTGCCACGGAGAAATATGCATTTCTTGTAATCAATGCAATAAAGGAAAAATGGGGTTGAAACTTCATTGCAGCAAATAAAATAGGACAATTTGTTATTTGTAGCATGGCATTTTTCACGATTTTTGAAACGATTTAGCTTTGCAGTTTAATAGTGCCAGCATTTAATATTTTAATATAAATTAATGCGTTCCGTTATTGCGCTTTGAAACCCGAAGACCCCCTCTGATTTACAGCACAGAAAATAACTACTGTTTGTAGGTGGCAAAAATTATTGTTTTTAAATTAAAAGTTGGACATAAGGAGAATGCAGGAGACTATCTGCTTTAATTTTGGGAGGCATAATTTTAACACAAAAGAAAAAAAATTTTAGTGAATCTTAGCTAATATTCCCATTTGTCATAATTATTATTAAAATTACATTGAATATTCACTCCATTCTTTAAGCTTTAAGTCTCCGGGACTTAATTTTTTAAGTCATTCTTGGATTGAAGATGGCGTAAATACCGAATCTTATCCATGCATCAATGAAACATTTCGAGAAAGGTAATAAAACGTTTTGCTAATTCATTTACCTTTAGAACAACTTTCGTAGTCTTAAAAATGGCTTACTGGCCCTTCTGCCAAAATATATTCTTTATAATAAGCATTTAGTCATGCTTAACAATGGGGAATAACAGTATCTGAGTGGCAGATGCAGGTCCCGCCTTGAGCATTTTAACGTCTGTGCGTTGCCCTTAGTTGTCTAACAGGCGGCGGTGGAATATAATAATGATCACATTGCTATGGAGTCCATCATTCTCTTCAAGTTATCCCTAGGGGATCCGAAACGGCCCTTGTTCAGTTGATGATTATGACATACTTAACACAGATAACTAAGCGAACAAATTAAGTGAAAAAGTAGCCTAACTCATTTGCAAAAGTTTTGTGTTAATACTGACACTTGTGCTGTGACAAAGAAATGAAAAAAATTAAAACTAACCATTTCCATTTCAAAGTCAGGTATTTTATATGCAATTATGAAGACAAGGATTAAATTTTGCACAGTTATTTCCAAGGAATGAGTTCGTACACCGCCTACAAATCGTTAGAAATTTTTTGCTGAATTGATTTGATGTATTATCTAAAACCCCCATCTATGAGTGTTTTAATAGAAAGGACCCTTCCATGATTGGAGTGTTCTCATATTATGCGCTAAGGCAAGGGTAATCTATGCACAGAACGCGAATCTCTAAGAAAAATAAAAATAAAGTAACACTATTAACAATGCAACAAATTAACAGTAATTATAATAGTAGTAAAGGATAAAACACTAAGAAAAAGTCACACTTGAGATCGCTATATTTCGGACTCGTGGAGTCCTTCTATGGCAAGAAGACAAGTGACGTGATAAAAGTAAATATTGAGTATCGAAGGTAACGTTAATTATTTTTACATAAAGCGCGTATATCACCTGGTTTAAATCTTACGCATTAATCCTCCCCCCCCCCCACACTCTCATTTCTAGTTTCATCTGTTTCCATGCATAACGTTACCTTCGATACTCAATATTTACTTTTATCACCGCCACTTGTCTTCTTGCCATAGAAGGACTCCACGAGTCCGAAATATAGCGATCTCGAGTGTGAATTTTTCTTAGTGTTTTATCCTTTACTGCTATTATAATTACTTAATTTATATATACCAGGTGGCTCTCCTACGCCGTCTTTTAAATGAAGGTAGATTTTCCTGCTGAACAAAAATTTTCAGGTAAGCAATTGGCATCTGGGGTAAAATATGGGATTTTTATTGGCTTACATCAACGTATTGCAGGGAAATCTGTCTTAATTTAAAAGACGGCGTAGAATGGCCACTTGATATATAAAAGACAGTCCAAATAAATACCTGAAGTGTATAAGTGAATAATCGTAAATATTCTTATTTATGTTATAGCATTACTGAAAAGTCAATCAAGTTTGCATTGTAGTCTATTGTTTCTTAAAAAGGTTCATCTTATCAAATACGGTAATGAATATTGCGAATTACAATATGAATAGACTTCAAATGAAAAGTGTTTAATTCTCTTCAAATTGCTTAATATTTTAGGATAGGATGGAATACTATTTGAACATGCACGTATTTAATTGTCAACTAGCACTGCTGTTGTGCTATAAAGTTAATTATCATCAATATATAGAGAGAGGTAAGCTCTAATGACCGCTTAATTTTGCCCGATAAAGCCTGTTGTAAGCACACCGTTGCTCGTAAATATTTTATTCAACAGTATGCTATATGAAACTAAAAATAAGTGATGTATAGAAATAACGCGATAAAGGAGGTTGGGTGCAATCTGAAAGATAAGGTAAGATGATGATTTCTTGAAAACACAAATACAATAAACACTGGTTGTATTTGCAAATGCGTAAAGGGGAGCCAATTTACTCCATGTATTTTATGAATATTTAACTCCAATAAGAATACACGTAACGTTTATCGGTCGAGTACTGTGTTCCTGTGTTGCTTCGGTAGGAAATAGAGAAGAACAAGTTTAGACATTTAAACAGGAATGGAATGTTCTCTGGTTTTCGCTGGGCATACAACTACTGCTAACTGGCATTACTTACCTGAAAGTTAAAGAAAGATTTTGTTGTTTTTATGTGCCTCTCATTATTCTTTTAATCATTTGCTGAATACTTCACAAGAAGCCTGATCATGGCCAACGATCCTTGCTCATTCTAAGAAGTCAGCAGTGCTTATTGTTAAACGGGTAACATAAAAACTAGGCGCACGACTAGTGAGATCGCAAGAAAAGAAGCTGTTTCCTTAGAGTGCATGCGTTGGCGTTTAGACAGATGATTGACTTCTTACCGTAGTTTTCACAACCCAAGAGTGAATATCCAATAGTTTTGAAAAAAATCGCAATTCAAATTCTTAATTGAGTAATTTAGCTGAATTCATAAAGTTAATCGGCCCAGGGGATGATATAGCAAATTATTGAATTCCTCTTCAGAACCCTATTCCGTTGACTTTTAAAGTTAGTGCCAGTATATAAGATCGAAAAATACAGTGAAACTTCATTTTTAAATTTTATGTTAGTTTATTAAGAAATTGGATGCATATTGCTCATTGATGCTCATGAATTGTGCCCGACTGCAGAAAACTGATAATAAATAGGTTAAGTTGTATAAAATATGTTAGACCAATTTCATTTGTAGAGGATATCTATTGCAGAAAGGTTTATATTCGTTGATCATTTTCTTTGAAGAAAGTTTTGTAAAGATGTTAAGTAAAGCAAGGATTCTCTGTTTTATTCGTTATGACTCAACTCATGAATATAGCAAAAAATTTCTGAATTTAAAATGCGGCCAAATGTACTAACCATGCCGAAACGGCCAACTGACTGCTAATTGACAAAATCCCCATGTTGTCGCCTCCTTGCAGACGTTTGAGTGGAATACACGACAATATGTGTAACCTTTGAAGGAGTTGTACAGTCTATGAGTTAAATCCTTGTTTGCAGTTCACAAACACTGCTGTAAACCTTCTGGGGTATTCCTTAGTTTCATGCATATCATGGTATTCAGTGAAACATCACAGCAACCATTGTTTAGCGTGTTCCTCTTTCGTGATTAAAAGAAAATCTCTAGCTCGTAAGCCGAACATATTCTCTAATTACTGCCATTCTCACTGTAGGCCACGGATAAGTCATTAAACATTCAAGACGAAAACTGCGAAACAACAGCGCGCCCGCGCGCCTCACTCGTATGTTTGTGTATGCAGATGAAAAGCAAAGTTCGTCAAACACGTCTGGTGACATCTAATTTAAAACAAACAATGGACTTCTTGCAAAAGCTTGCATGATAGGATGGTTTATAATTCAGCGGAATGTTTCCGTAAAATTTAACCGGACAGTTTCTAATAGCTATTCCTTGTTGCTCTGTGTTATAGAACAGAAGTGCGTACCAAGCAAGTATCGACAATTTAGACATTTTACAAGAAGCTGTCGAAGTAGCTTTGAAAGCGTAAACAAACTTTCCTCTCCAGAAACCAGCATGTTACATTCCATTTTTTCTTAAGTGAATGCACCAGCTTTCTGGTGAGGTTTGGTTTCTGTGTCTTGAAGTCGTCAAGAACAATCTGATGCAGTACAAACAAGTTTTAATGGTTTCTTGTAATAAATAAGTGTTACTGTTGTGGTGTGAAGTTGACCATTTTAGATGTTCATGTTCCATATTATATTGATGAACAGGCAGTATTCAAATCTTAGATATTTCTTACATATTTCGTAAATATATTACATTACTTTAACCACACATTAGACGCACACCTTTTCCTTCTTTCTTTATTTGTTTGTTTTCTTTTTTCTTTCCAAAACGCGTTTGTTCACAATTTCCAAGTGATTGGTAGATAGCAGCGGGGAAAAGATTCCCTGTACGCCAACAGGCTTAGAGGCCTTGAATAAAGACGTATGCTAGCTCACCAAATGCTAGTTTTTTCTAAGTCCTGATAGAAAATTCTGTGAGTCAATTACAATTGGATCCCAGCACGACATGAGATGCAAGGTTAAGGTCCGAACTTTATTGGATTCTTCTGTACATTGTGCGTGCAATAAATTTAAATATTTTAATGGTGGAAAAAGCAAGATTTAGTCCATACCAAGGTAAAAAGCTTCGTAAATGCAAGATATATTGTATCCAATTTCCTGTTAACAGCGTAAGAGCACTGAAATAATTATTATATTGAGCCGTCAGAAATGAATAAAATAAAAAGTACACCATTCCTACCTCGTCAACTCAATGAAAAGGTCCACATTAAAAGGTCCTCTATATCCTCATAAGCCATATTAAAAAAATTCTGTAGTGGCTACAAGTATTTATAATATTAAATACTAATTCATATGACAAGATAAAAAGTGGTGCTCTTTAAAAATGAAGAGTAAATACTTTCTAAGCCAAACTTTATCATAAGTTTCTTTTTCTTCTTTGACTGTTCTCCGATATTAGGAATTAATGCTCTGAGGTCAGTTGCCTGTCAGGTAGCTAATTATTTACGAATTAAGTACACAGACGTACTGAATGGATGATCAGTTCAACGCCGGGCCTCCTCTAAGACACAAAAAGATGCAGAGGCAGTCCTTATCCGGAATTTTATCTCTCTGAAAAGGATTAGGAATACGACAGTCACAGACATCTATAGGATTTCAACCTGAGAGCTCCCGAATAGAGTTCCAAGCGTCTACAAGAAGCGTCAAGAATACGCTATCTTAACTAACTATCTTAACTATTGAATATAGCTCATTTCCTTCATTGCACTCAGGATACCCTGAATGTCCTTGCTAGCTAATGTGTTACTGTCGAAGAGCTAGTATTTGTCTTTACATTCAGAGCAAATTGCATTTTAGTTGCTGCATATGACAAAACCTTTATTTAAAGTAGTGCAGTGTGCGAATCTCGTTCAACTGCGCGAAAGGTGCAAGACTGTCTGAGTAAACGCTGCGTGAGTTATTTTAATATTCCTTTTATTTACCAATCCAGTATACTTACATTATAAGATAATGTGACATCACACATCAGTAGGTTACATAATTAAGCTTAACAAAAGTTCTGTTCACAGTATTTTACCGAAGAAGAGCGATACACTTGCTTAAATTTGTATTTTGGGCGAATATCACTACAGCGTACAAGGATATGCGATCTGGGCAAGCTTTGGGAAAGTACGTGGATACCCACAACGGAAATGAAAGGTTATTACTTTGCACGTATTGTCTGTCTTAGTTGTCTTTCTTGGTGCTGACAGAATGGAGATATCAGTACAACGAACTCGCATGGATAGATCCACATGCGTAGACACGGCCATAAAAATGTTTGTTGATCACAGCTGAGTTTCTGTATCATAATCTTTAAATGCTGATAGACTCTCACATTCAGCGAGAATAAGTTTACAGGTGCTGTCAGATGTCTAATTTCATGTCTGTTTCCCAGTTCATTTAAAAATGTTGCTAATTCCTCATAACGTTCTTAGTAAAAGGGAACAAAATCTCTTTTGGCAGTTCGGAAAAGCCAAGCCAAGGGATTAGCACCTCTGTTGCTTTGGACAATTTTATACATGAATTTCTGAAAATAGAAGTCCAGTGAAATATTAATGTCCAAAGTGCAGAAGTTGAAAATACATTTTAAGCATAAAGCAGAAAATTCGAACATGAAGTATTTACAATAATTCCTAAAAGAAGAGACGCAAAAAGAGAAACAGCCTGTTAACAAAAGCAGAAATGTGTTTTTAAAAATATGAAAGCGTCCTGTAGACAGACTTTAACACGAAGATGTCGCTTGTACAATTTTATCTAACTTCTTTCTCTGCATTCCGTGTTACTGTCTACTTACAGTTCTATAGCGGTATCAATTATTTTAGTTACAAAATTTTCAATGGCGATGGTCAACTCCAAAATAAACTGTATGAAAATATGAGTACATTTCAGCATGTTTTATTATAAAAAACAGTTGTAATTCTTGAGTTAATGGTGGATTCATATTAATGTACAAAGCTTAGTGGTTTTACAAATAAACTAAATACTGTACTGAAAGAAAAAGAGCTTTATTTTAGATGTTCCATAGAAAATTTGCTGGGTAAATCTATTTGAGCCCTAGAATTTTCTTTATGTTTTTACTTATCCATATTTTATGCACATTCCCTGATTTAAATGCAAGCAATGTCTCTGGCTAATGATGCATATCGTACACAATTACGTTTGTTAAACTCCAAAATGTAAACTTTTAAATATACGCTACAATTTGTGGGAAAGAGCATTGTATTACGATTACTCTAGGGTTGCCCTTCTTTTCAAGTGAAACATTGCTTCGCTGAATTGAGTAATTAAAAGCTAAACTTGTTAAAATTAAGCGACAATTATACACCTGTTACATGTTATTGTTTATCACATATACTGCAATAAGCGTGCTACCTAATCAATGCACTTTAAGATGCTGATCTTAAGGATGGTGCCGCATGCCAGCTGTGTTAAGCATAATTCACGTACCGATATATTGTTGGAATGGGGAAGGTTTCCTCTTCCTCATTGTTGTTGTTTGTGTCGTTATTGTTGGCATTGCTGTTGCCCAGACTGCAAAGTACGATGGACGACATTGTTGTTGTGAAGACCCTCGATTCTTCCGCATGCAGCCAAGCGTTGCTTAGCAACGAGGTGCACTATTTTTTCCGCAGCAGTCAAGCCTCCTCTTCGATAAAGTTCGTCAGTCTTCGGACTCGACCGAAAACGTTAATTCTTGTCCTTTTTTGCGATCCGTGGTGACCATGAAGTAAACAATGTCACAAAAGATAAATGCAGTTCTATTTCTACGTTTTAAGTTTGCTCCCAAAATGACCACTTCTCACCTCTCAAAAGAACGAATGCTACCACTGTTGCATGTGCACGTTTTTGTACGTCTACAACGATTGGTCCTAGTGTGCCGTTAACAAAGCTTTAAATAAGAAAATGGATATTCAAATTATTGTCATATATGAATTCGCGTTGCACTCTAAGTACTGTGCGACGTCGTTTTAATGTTCAAATAACAGTTTTTTTTAATCTAATAGCACCTTTGATTAACAAGCGATGTGTTCGCGTAGTTGCTCACAAGAGATAAGCAATAAAATGCAAGATTTTAAATATAACGTAACTTCAAGTCTCACTACAACGTTACGATAATCTCAAATGAAACTGGGACACAGCAACATTTCAACAAACTGTGTTATGTCCGCCCGGAGTCCTTCACCTGCAGTGTTGCATGTGTCTGTGTGCCCCTAGCCGCCGCCAGCCCGGCGACGCTAGCTCCCCCTCCACTGCGCCCACCCCGCGAGGAGACCCGAAAACGCCCGAGCGGGGGCCCACATTGCCCTCCCAATAATGCTTGCCTTAGAATCAAATGTGGAAAAACTAAATAAACTACCTGCATAATAGCTGTAGTACAACGTTGACTCAACACTTTTTAGTAATAGTATATCATGTCCTTTTCCAAACATCCTATGTATTATACTAACCACTAGCTGTGTTATAAAACATTAAGTAAATTGGAAACTTTCAAAGTGCTGTGTAATCTCGCTCTCGCTCGCTCTCTCTATCTCTCCCCCCTCTCTCCCTCTCTCTTTCTCTCTGACATCAAATTAAACTTTTAGCATATCTTGTCTGCTTTCAACAGGCGGATAGGTATTCAACTCTAGGGGAGGACAAGCTCCCTAAACGGAGTTTTTCATCACCCTGGAAAGTAAGATCAAGTGTGGAAGATCCGCACTATTTTTTCTTTCAGAAATTCATAGGTATTCGTCTTCTAAAAGATCTAAGGCAGCTGATATGGAATCATTTCCGTATTCGCTGGCTCTGACAAATATACGATATATACGATAATCGTACAATAAATAAGGGAATGTACTATTTAGAGATAAATTAAAAAATATTTATATAATTCCATTTCTGGAGAAAGAGATAGCTACCATTTGTTAACGGGAAGAGGGGGCAGTGGCAGTGCTGGGCTTTGCTGGCAGATAGGAAGGAGGAGGAGGGAGTAGGTAAATTGTTAAACAAAAACAGCTCAGACCGGAAAAGGCAGATAACCGGGAAGGGGGGTAGGGGAATATGAATCGTAATATCCTTTATTGGAATTATTTGTACATATATATGTGGGAGTGTAAGTTATTTATTTTTATTATGCTGTTTTCTTTTCTGTTCATTTTATTTATGTATATCTAAAAAAAATATTATTATTTATACTATTATATATTTTTTTTCATTTTTAATTCATTTTGTGTATATTGTTTGTTTCTTAAGAGTTAAATATTGGTTTGTGTAAATTTATGTTTTCTAGTGCAGTGGGGAAGCAAGTACGGGCCAGGACCCGTACAGCAAGGATGAGTTAGATTTTAACAAATATATTTTGTAAATAAATACACAATATTACAACTACTACTACTACTACTACTACTACTACTACTACTACTACTACTACTACTACTACTACTACTACTACTACTACTACTGTAATAGATGAACAGACGTTGTTTCAACTAAGTTCTGGCTTTACGCTAGTACCACAGCAAGCCGTTCATTTTTTCTAACAGTTTGCCCTTTAAATAAATTACGATGCTGAGTGCCAATGAATGAAATGAACTAATTATGGTATTCCTAAAAACAATTCCAAGTCCAATGGTAGCCTTTAGACCACGGTAATGAACAGTCTTACTCTATTCCCATGGCAACATTTTGTTGATTGCTTTATGAGTTACATTGAATAGGCATATGTGATGTAATTTGATATATCAGAAGAAATCCCACAAAAAGCAGAAAATCATGCAAAATTGGTGGGTTTATGTATATATATATATAAATATATATGTCAATAAATAGTCCCTAAAACTACCTCTGGTTCGTCACAAGAAGTTATCTATTGAAAGGTAAATCGGAATTGGAATCGATAATTTCAACTTTCTCCAATATTTCGTTCTGAGTACTTTCTTTCGTAGCTTATTGGGCAATAATGGAACGCAGAATAGTGTCTGTCTCTTTAATAAATAGCACAAATAACAGAACTTCATCGGCACTCCCAGTTATGACTTAGCTTTAGCAGAAAGTCAGCCAGTTTCTGATTCTACCTGCTCCGTCTGCAGTTTCCGACTAATGGACTACCGGCTAATATTTTTAGAACATGTTGATTGGGTTAGAATCTAAAATAACAGAAATTCAACTCGAACTATTTATCTTCACAATGAACGAGTGCATAATGTTTGAAGATTTTAGTTAATGCTTTGCTTTCGGTCTGAAAACCCCTCAATTATCTCATAATATTCTAACAATCAATTTTCAGAAAAATGACCAAATGCAAAACACGAAAACTAAGTGTGATGTATTTACAGCACATTTTCAGCTCAACTCAAACATCTGGTTGAGTAAATTGCATAAGTCATTTATTCCGTAGTTTTCTTCATTCTAACAGCCTAACGCCTAATGTCCAGGTATGAATTTATCCTTAAAAATGAATTGATGTATTATTCATTCATCATTCTGAGAATTCGATCTATATGAAATATAAAATAGAATAAAAAGTACTATCATGTAGAATGTTGGTCAAGCTTAACCCTTTGATCTAGACTTCCATAAAAATATGCCAAATTTCAAGTTAGTAGGTAAACTAGAATTGCAGTTCCCAAGATACATGTAACAGATCTGTGCATTCTGAAGCAAGAACTATTCTATGTCTGATTATTATTTTTTTTTTTCATGCTCCATAAGTGGGCAGTTCGAAAGAATAATTGAGATCACCATCATTGTAAAGATGCATAGTATCGTAATGGAAGATCGTTGAATAAAGGAGCAGAGACTGCAGGAATTTCAAATAAAGGAGTGAACTAAAATGTGCATATGGAAAGGCTGTATACGAGATGGATTTGCGATTGTTGACAGAGGGAAAAAAAACGCAAGTAAAACGTAATTTGAATGCAAAGTGCGGAAGAGTTTAATCGCAATCCGTAGAATTTGTGACCGCGGACGGAGCCTGGAGCTACCCTTACACATCTTCGCACAAGAGACAATCAAAGCAATGGACAACTTTTTGGCGAATGACCATTATTGGGAGGGGATTTCTCAAGGAATAATTCTGGTATAAAAAAAGGAAAAGAAAATTTGAAAAAGCGTAAAACAACATGAATTTATTATGCTACATTGTTGGGATGTTTGAAAGAAGAATTTAAGGAAACCAACAAAATTGTTTTGATTTGAGCTAATCAGACGCCGGCACACGCAGCACTCCGCCCACTCAAGTCCAGCCTCAACTAACCCGAACCAAACCGCAGACCATGCTTTTCCTATTGTACATAAACACTTTGTCAAACCCTCCACGCTGCAGTCTATATGCAGATGGCACGGCAGTGACTTCTACGTCCACGTGGCACTCCATAGCCGCCTGCAGAGATACTCCGCCGAGCTCACGATGTGGTTCCAAAAGTGGCGTCTAAATATCAACGCCAGCAAAAGCCAGACCATCATGTTCTCCAGGAGACATCTGGCTGTTCTACTGGCCGGCAGTCAGGTGCAACGACGTTCAATACTTAGACGTCACCTTGGACACAAAGCTGTCTGGAAACCACAGACACAGAGTTTAGCAAATAACATCAGTAAGCGCATGGCCCTTGTACAACAGGAAACATGAATGTCTGTTCACTACTTGCTGTTACTCTACCAGCGCTCACTTATGCAATGGGGAATGACAGCAAGAACCAACTTATGTCATATGGAGACACTTCAATGCAGATTCCTACGTACCGCTTTACACATTCCATGGTACATTCCAAATCACGACCTCAACTTTCCTACCCCTATAGAGTTCATCCATCAAATATACAACTTTAACCAACTTATCCGCGGTCTCGGCGAGACCGGACCCCGGTGAGACATAAAACGCCCCAGATAACCCTAGGCCTTTAAAACCCATCCTCAAAACCCTGATATCCTCAAACTCCTGCACATCATCCCTAAACACAACGCACCAACCAAACCAACATAACTACCACCACCCCATTCTCAATCGTCCCACATCCAGTAGAGGACATAGCCGTGGAATGGCAAAGGACGGAGGGTGGCTTGCCAAACTCTTTTTGGCAGCATTCACTCCGGCCAGCCGCTCGTATGTATATCGCAGCCCAGAGTGCAACAGAGACCTCCTTTAGAGCACTTCGGCCTCGCTACTGCCACTGAAGATGTCTATCGTAGATGTAGACGAAACGTCTGGGAAGCAGAAGGAGCCCAGTACACTACGGCCCACAAGCCAGGAAAACAATGCTTCTAATAAAAGTTTTTTTTTTACCAGAACATCGCGCTATCCCACATTTCGACAATCCCAATGGCAAAAAGTGCAAGAAATCAGCTTAAAATTATTTATCATTTATCCTGTTTCCCAGACGCAGCCTTTGTCAAATTCTTACTCTTCTCAGAGTTAAAAAGTTGGTTCGTTGGAAAGAAAGTTTCATGAAATAACATCGTCAATGATTATATTGCAGAGCTTGAGAACTCATTTTGAAAAGACTAGACCAAGTTGCGGTTGAAATGTGGTATAGTTATATCTTACAATAAATGAATAAATAAACAAACAAATAAATAAATAAATAAAAATATTCCACTTCCTTGTTTGACACTACACTTTCATAAACATTGTCATCCCATTATTTACCCCAAATTATTTTCTCTTAAGTTTTATCTGAGCAACGTTTCGCTATCTGCTGTTACAAATTTGTGACAGCGTCCCAATTAACAAACAAATTTATATAACAGCAGCACAGTAATCAGAATCACCGGAAAAAGTTAAAAATAAAAAGTAGAATGAGACAATTTGTATCTTACACAAACAACGAATTCCACCTGTCATCATGTAATTATTCGAGCTGCGGCTGTACTGTAAGTCGGACTGTGGGGAACTGGACGATGTCAAGCAGCGGCTAAACCGATTATTGTAATTCTTTTGTGCCATGCATTCATCATCCACTGCGTCACAACATGACAGTTTGCATTCGATCAATGCGGGAAGTTCTATGTAGTGTAGACTTAATGTTTAATTCTATATACAACTCCAATCCTGCCATATCCTTTTATCGCTAAGCAATTTAGGAGATCTTTGTTTCCCTTTCGTAACGCTTTACAAGGACCAGGTCTTTGGATGATATCGCTTTCCTTGGGCGGAAGATTCCTTGTTGCTTACCACTTTGTTTATGGATATACAAGTAGTTTTAACTTCGCTGTGATATAAAGCAGAAGTTAAAATGTATTGAGCTCCTTTCCACTTTGTCATTTTCATCTCACAAGCTATCATGGAAGCAGACAATTAATTGCCTTATAGTGGTTTTTGGATATATGATTACACATGGAAAATTCTCTGAAGGGAAAATACACTATACTTATCCAATGTACATGTTTTATAAATGCAGTGCTCTGGCCTAACTGTTCAGTTTCTGTATTCTCCATCAGCAACTTTTTCTCACAGTGCCGCCCTGTATGCTATCCGTTTACTGAAAATGTTTATGATAAAAGAAGTGTCTGCAGCTTTTGCAGATGTCAGGTAGACATTTTCTGAGCAGCAATATACACGATCTTTAAGAAAAACGCTTCTTTCAAACGGTTAAAATTATCAGCTTCCTATAATTACAAATTTAACCAACGTTAAAATAATACAATGCAGTTTTACAGTTGCTTGCTTGAAAAGTACCCACGCTTTCTTAAACCTGCTGAGGTACGTTTATATAATGCTCATTTTGGGATCTTATTGTTTGGGGAGGAGAAGAATATTTCGATACTTCAGCCTTACTCGTGTCTGTTTGCGCATATGCTGTCAATGGAAGCACCTCCAGAAGGAAGGGATGTGGTGAGGGAGACATCGGGCAGTGAATGTGCGGTCGTAGATGGAGTCCCTAAATCCTTCGACGCCTGGGGAGAGACCCCTCAGAGTTTGAGGTTCGCTTCCACACCAGACGCTGGGGCAGAAACCGTACAAAACGCAAATTACCATCAAACAGCGCCAGCGCATCTTTCCCTGGCACTTTCGATACTATAACTGAACCAACGGGATTAAACTACACGTATGAAATGAGAGAACGAAAAATTCTGGGAAGTACAGTTCCCGCTCGGTTTTGGGATCACTCAGGGACTTCCAGGGAGGAAATAATTTTGCATTAATAAGTATTCTGCTAATTCATAATTTAAGCTATTTTACATCCAAATTGAGAAACAAACTCATTTTTGTCATATTTATAATTTACTTTTACTGAATATCGGGTATGTGGTTTTTTCCTTCCTTTGTTTAGCCACTTATATCATTATTTATTAAGCTTATTGTTTAATAACTGATGTAACTCTACATGTGTTTTTCACTTAAGCGTTAAAATGGAGAAATCATACAGGCTGTAGAAGGGTCCAAGTAAAATATGCTTTCCTCGCACTATCCCAGTAACCTAAATGACTGAGAATAGCTGTAGCCACGCTTTAATATAGCCGAACGGAGTGGCCCAGGCAATAACGGTTTGAAACTGGCACTTATTCCCACTGGACTGGTCATTCTGAACTTGAGCTTTTTACGTGGTTTCCCCTGATCTTCTAAGCGATTGCTGGTATGGATATTGATAATCCACGAATTTGCCGCTCACTTATTTCATATAAGCTGACTCTGTTACAGGATCGAAAATATCAGGTTGAGATAGACTGGCGCGTAATGGAAGCGGACCATCTGGGGAGTTCGCACAACTCAAGCGGGGGCTCTATGGTGTCACAGTTTTCTATCTTGAACATGTTGGAGACCCCAACTGTGTCCGCGCAGTCACCGCCCGGTGTCATCCTTCCTCCCAGAGGTGCAGTTATTGGGCCAATCGCGAGCAGGCTCAAGTATCGAAAGTATTCTCCTCCATCCATATATGAGGTAAACTGAAACGAAATAAGAAGGCACACGGGGCTGCGCCAGACGAACCTAGGGCTAATGAGGCGCTGTTACAGTAACGTGGTGTCTCGCGCAGGAGTTACGTTTCATTTTTACCTTTGTACTTATCAAATCCAACACCACTGAGTAGATCTAGAGTTTTTGAAGTTGTCTGTCCGAGAAGTAAGTTTCCCTGTGTTCTTTGGCTGTGAGTAAACATTGCCCTGCCAGCGTTTTACAGTTGCTAGCAACCAGTCATCTTTATTTGTATAACTATAACATAAACATTATTGTATTGTTCTCTTAGGATTCAGATGCTGCCAAAACTGCAGATTAGTTTAACCAAGTCTGACGCATGTGCTGTGTTATTTGTCTCACAGCTTTGCTCTGTTCATTATCAAAGTCCAGCTCAAGGGGCACACAGACATAAGACCGAAGGAAAAGGTGCTGCATTCACATAAGCGAGCTATAATGTCTATGCGTTTTTTAAAGAATTAACCTGGGAAAAAGTGCGTGCTAATGTTGCATTTAGTCAATGTAAAGTATAAATGTGCATGTGAGCATTCTTCTTCTTCTAAGCCTAGTCTTCCATGTGGGTCTTCGGCTTACAGCGACGACCGTGCGTCTTTTATTTCCATCAAGTGATATCAATGGTAGAGTGCAGTATTGCAGGAAGGTATGTGATCAGCACACCGCATCCCGCTGGTAGCTATATCGCGGCTTAATAGACCGAAGATCGCCACCTCTCCATCAGGCAGCTACCCAATTGTCCTCACGAGTCTGGGTGGACCCCGTTCCAGACTTTCCTAACTGACAAAAATTCCTAAGCAAGTACCGGGAATCGAACCCGGGCCTCCCGGCCAGCAACGCTAATCACTAGACCAAGGAGGTGGTCAAGTGAGCATTTGATGTTGCGTATTCTGAAACAAACAACCCTTCCTGTTTCATTCTCCAGGAGAATATCGCAAGAGAGAAATGAGTTTCCAATCTGAATGACTTTCAAAAAGACGTACTTCATTACACACGTTTTCAGATGTATGATAGCGGTGAATATCCTACAATTAAAACATTTATTTGGTGAAGGAAAAAAAAATAGATTATAAAAGTTCCACGTCACAATGCCGCAAATAACAAAGAATTTGGGATGAACAAATGGTGACAGGGACTTTCTGTTAGAAAGGAACGACACGTTGCAGCTAGAATCCAATTTTAAGAACACTCGAGAACTAAAAGTTTCCCAAATTTTACCTACATGAGACCTGGGGGAACCAGAATCATTCCTGAAAAGAAAGGAAAACGGTGACCCCAGAGTAATCCGTAGGAAAAGGCAGTACACTCGTTATTTATCATGTAGCATCTACAAAAATGGGTTCCATATCGTAGAGTAGATGGGGTTGTCGTGCTCGACCACCAAATAGAAACATGAACTTGGAAATGAACACAGAAAGTTTCAAAGATGGTTTGGGAACCAAATTTAATTTTCTAGAGGATGTCTCAATTATCATAGTGGAAAATGTAATTATTGAATCCCCCATAAGAATCCCCAGATATTCAGGAATGGGCACACCTACAATATTGCACATAATTCCTCTGAAACAGTAGCAGGATTACTCTAAATAGTTAAGAAGAACAAGTCATCAGGAAAAATACGTGTTAGATGTAATAGCTTTGGAAAGAGATCATTAAATTATTTAATTATCCCTTATCACAGCTAATGGCTCAATCGGAATTAATTCATTTGGGCAAAAATGAAAGTCAAAGTTGCGGACCAAAATTCAGCATTTGGACTTGGATATCAAGAAACTGATGCAAGAGGTTCTTGATAGAATTATTGTACAGTACTGTACAACGTGTTGCTCATGCTAAAAAACTTCAAAAAGAGGATTTCCACAAAATAGCAAGAGACTGTATTTTCATAATAAATTAGAGACAGCGAATCAGACTCGAGTGACGAACTAATAGAGGAAGACGGAGGAAGCATTTGCAGCACTTTTATAATTTGAGTTATGTTATTTCAATACAGGTTTTATTTTAGGTATACACTTCTTAAAGATATACGTTTTCGTGATAAGTTGAACTTCCAAATGAAAAAAAAAATGTTCAGTCGAGGAATTAAAGTTTAAAGTAAAGCAAAAATATTATATATCTATTTTCTCATTTTTCAAGGAGGGAAAAGTCCGGAGTATTTATATTATGTATCTTGAACTCATGTGCAGATCACAGGAACGTGCATATCTTCTCTTTTTTTATTTTGCATTACAGCACACTGACTACCTCTGATCACGGAATGGAGTAACGCATATGTCTTATTAATTCGTAAGCAGTTGCTATTCACATTAGCAAAGAAATAGCAGGTGGAAACAGACGCCTGAACCAGTCCACCACGAGTGCTTTGAGCAAACGTTATTGAAATAAAATGCCTGTGTAAAGCATCTCACGAACAAATAACAAACATATTCCTTGCAGCAATTGGCCGCTGTGCCACGTCAAGCTTATAAAGTTTTTAATACGTATTTTGGTCTATCCTTAAAGCGACAATCGATAGTCTTAGGTGCATGAGATCCTAGGGTTCATTATTTACTGTCACCAGCATCACCGTTGTTGTTATTGATTTGGTTTATTTACGAACGCTCTTTGGCATCTCAGGTCATCAGCGTCCCATTCAATCCAGCGCGTGAAACAGCCGATAAATTTGCTCAGAGGCCTCTTCTTTCAGGCTTAAGGTTCTTTTACGTGGCGTAAACGTACGACACGGGACCCACGGCTTTACTTCTCTTTCGAATGAACCCATACTTAGGATTTAAAAAAAAAATAAAATAAAGATAAAGATAAATAAAGAAATAAATAAATCATCTACCTTTTCCGGGATTGAACCCGCAAAGTTAGCTCTGCGAGGCAAGTATGGTTACCACTGACCACCAGGACCGACGTCATCATGCTAAAGCTCTGGCCAATCCACATAGGGAATTAATATAAATCTAATATAATATCTACAGCATCTCTTGTGGCTCTACAAACAAAGATTTAGATTAAAATTCTGCAGCCTTTGGTCACCTAAGGCTGGGCTCTACTAGCCAATTGGTTAGACTGCAGAATCTGATCATTTATTGTCTTTTCCATCATGCTTCATACTCGTAGACAGGATAAATAATAAACAAATAAAAAATAATAAAAAAATTTGAGGATTTGGCCATCTAATGCTCTAGCCACCATGGCAAATTATCCAACAAACAACAGGTAAAGGAAGCAAAATGTCTGCAGCGGCGATTCTTTATGCAAGATACAACAGGTGAGTAGGACAAACATCTGCACGCGTAGACCAGAAAACCTCGATGCTGCAGAGGTCCGCATTGCGCAGGTTCCGGTACTGCTGTTTGTAGATGTAAATAAAGTAAAAAGTTGTATGTAAGGAGATCGGGTGGAAGATCGATAGCTGGTGTGACGTCATGGTGTTACGATATCAGCACCATTCATTGCTCTCCAGTAGGCAGTGGGCTAAGTTTTGTTGTGCTTCTATTAATGACATACAAGCTGAAGTTTGTCTAACGTAAGCATGTCCATTACTAGTGTTTCTCAAACGCTTTTGACACAACCCTACAGCGAGGGAAAGCAATCTTAATTATGGCCATTTCTGCCCGTAAAATACAATATTTTAAATATATTTCTTTTATGCACCACGTAACGTTACACCTACGAGGATGACAAAATCGATAGAGAGATATCAGGATAAGTTTTTTCGAAACCTATAGAAATATTACGAACGCTTCAGAACGCTTTCGGGTGCTGTTGAACCCTAGCAGAGTATAACAAACTAAACAACCCCCGTTTTCCATTTGTTAGGGCTAAACAGATTCACTAAGAGAGAGGTGTTTACTGTACTTTGAGTTTGTCATTTATTAAGTCAGCCTCTATGCTTATGATTTTTTTTTTTTTCGTTAAAGCAAAAGATTAAGCAATCAAGTCGAAGAGCATTATTGTTAAAATACAAACAACTAGGCATTTCTCTTGGTTAAGTGATAGTACCAAAATACTTTTTCAATAACTTCATTAAATGTTGATTTGCGCAAGCTTGAGGGTTGTTATTGAAGTTATAGATCTATGTATAACAGACCTGAAAATCAACCATGGTTTATTTACGGACGCTATCTGATATTTCATCCAGTCAATTCAGGGCGTGAAACGGCCGACAAATTCTGCCCAGAGGCCTCTTATTTCAGGCTTGAGGTTCCTTTTCGTGCCATAAATCTACGACATGGGATCCACGCCTTTACTTCCCTTCCCAAGGAAGCCATAATTAGGATTTTTACGCCCGAAAAAAGTCATCAATCTTGGCAGGGATTGAACCCGTGATCTTAGGTTAGAAGGCATGTGTGGTTACCAATAGTCCATCAAGACCGACTGAGTGTGTTGTAGGCAACGAATAATAGAACAATGAAAGTATGGATTCTAGCAAACTAAACCTTTTAAGACTAAATTTAATAGTTACTTAAACCAATTTTAGGCATTTGTTATCTCATAAGTGAAGCAACTCAAGTTAATGGAAATAATAACACAATTCCAGAAAAAATGACAACTAGTCAGTTATTTAGTTTTTGAAATAATTTCCAGGAAAATGCAGTCACATATAAGGGCTGAAACTATGATTTTTACCTGCATGTAAATATGGGATAACTAAATCTTGTTAGGAGAACCAGATGTCAAAAGATACTGTTTCTCGCCACTCAGAAAGTGTGTCTGCATTCTGAGAAAGTATATGATGGAAAAAGTTCACTTCAACTGGGAGATTTGACAGACATAAACAAAAAATACCAATTAATGAACTGTATAATAATCTTAGTCGAAGACTCGAAAACAATGACCAGCTCCTAGCGCACGCAAAATTAACCCTGACTCCAACTAACTTATACATTATAACTCAAAATGAGAGTTGACAATCTGGGACGCTATAAAAAGTAAAGCTTTCAGAATATGTACATTTTATGGACACGGTTTGTTCAACCTCATAAACACACATTATATGCGATTCAGATAAGCTGGCCACTTTATGATCCTGACAGAGAATTCTTGTTGGAAGATGTCACTGGGGGTGTCAGTATTTCGGAGAGTACTCGATCCTTGAGCATGATAAATTGCCATAATTCCCGTCTTAAACATTTCGTTATGTTGACTCAATATCTAAGCAGGTGACAGACAAGAAACGTTGTGATAATTGTTTGTGTTGCGTAACCCAAGTACTGTTATACTGTTTCTGAGTTAACCTCATACCTGCTGACTGTTTCTGATTTTTTGCTTACATTAATTGTTATTGAGGGTTTACATGAAAATTTAGACAGTAAGTACGAGAAAAACTTAAAGGTTCACTTCTGTTTATTATAAATTAAATACTAACGACTAAATTGTGCTCAGTCCTTCAAATAGGTTCTGACTAAGATGGAAAAACGCACTTCACAAGCTTTGCTAAAGCAAAATAGACCTGCATTTCTTCTAAATACCAGGGAATAATAATAATAGTAATAATAATAATAATAATAATAATAATAATAATAATAATAATAATAATAATATATTACCTTTCAAATTTAGGACTGTAAGGCCCTCTCTTCCATTTCACCAGGAACAATTTCGATTACAATATATACAATACAGTTAATGACATTAACAATTTGAATATACTACTTGTTAAATGCCGCATTCTTAAAATAAATAAATTGTCATTGTGACTGGCAGTTCTTGATATGAGACCGCAGAGGAGACGAGTAGTGACAACTGTGAGGGATGAGGTTCGGTGTAAGGATATAGAAAGAATAAAAAAGCTATTTGATCGGGTGTTAAAATTATGATAAAAGATAAGGCGTGGAAAGGGTCGAAAGACAGTGTGGAGCTCAGGTGTATAGAATTGGACGCAGAAGGAGGGAGTGCAACTTTCTTCTGCATCCAGTCTACACTAGGGATAGAAGTTAAAAGTTGGATTGATATGGTCTGATTTACGTAACGAACGTAGGCATTATGAACACGTTGTAGTCTTTGTGCTGATGTCAGTTAACAAATATCACAGTAGGATTGCTGTTGCTGAAGAACTAGTAGGATGCCAGTGGGAACAAATTGTCTGAATGGCGAATTTTTCGAAGATTTTGTTTATCCCTGAAGGAAATTATGTAATTTTATTTAGACTTTAGTTTTTTTCTTGGGCTTTTCTCATCAAGTGTTATTTTTAGCAATTTAACCCAAAGTATCTCATCTCCCTTAGCAATAACTGGCATAACTCATCCACCTTTAAAACGCTTCATTATGCTCCTTATACTCTACCAAATACTTTATATAATTTTGTTATTAATTTACTCCTCCTAGCAAAGATTACGTGAGCATTTCAGTTGAACACTCCGTAAATCGTTTTTACTTGTTATGTAGAGCCCAATGAGTAATTTGTAAGTCAAAACAATGACATTAAACTCCTATATCACATGCACAAAGAATCAATTTGTCTATAGCATTATAGTTATGGAACGTGGTATGTATTAAAAGTATTAACGACAGAATCTTCTTTCTCGCTTCCCAGTAGCATTACCGACGTAGCTCTTGAAGAGGCAAAACAGCTGATCAGACATTGAAGGTAACCTGGTTATTCAATGTGCTTATAAGGTGAACTGTGAAATATTCCAATACGATAAACATGACCGGTTAAAAACTTGCTATTGATTCTAGAAGGCCAGTCCGACACAGTTCCCGTTCTATTGATTTCCATACATTTAATCAGGTGATGTATAGCTCTGGGGTTATGATACTTCCCTGGAATATAACATGTGCTTTTTTTCCTACGAGGTTGTCCTTGCCTCATTTCCAGCAAGGCTACAACCAACTGATTATGTTGTGTAAGGAGACTTTTAATTGATATTCGACATTCTTTTATACCTCTGAGTATGAGAAGTTGGAATGGAAACGCATAGTAAAATTCGCATTAGAAAAATTTGCTGATCTACATAGCAGTTCTTTCAAGGTCATTGTTTAACTGCGTCAAACGGGGAGTGAGGGTCCCCCCCCCCCACCCTTAGACGCAATAAGAAACTGTTACAATGTATTTCTATGCCAGAAGTGCAACGAGCCCTCTAATACACACTTCGAGCGAATGATCCCTAATGCAACTGCTTTGTCGTTTCCACTAAGTGAGAGTATGATCCATGTTAAACAGTTCAAGGAATTGATACTGAAAAGGGATTAAAAGAAAGGTTTAATGTATATTAATTTGTAGGAAACTTTCTTGTGTCTGTGTGCTTAATTATCGAGGAACATTTATATTCAATGGGCTAATAATACAACATAAAATTTTATTCTTGATCCAATAACAGTAAAACGTGTTAATTTACTAGTTCCAGTGTAGACAATGTAATATTAATACGGATTTTTTTTGACAACATAAATTGTTTGGCTCTTGTCCTAAGTTTTATGACGGCTTTGATTAAAATGTACCATAGATTCATTTCATAAGAATTTTAACATATAACTTGAAGCTTGTGTTTAAAGTGGAAGATGCATATACCGATTAACTTCAAGTCAGTCATTTTATTGAGTAGTTTTCTTTCCTTTCAATTATTACATAAGTGATGCTTTCGTGTTCATTTTCAGTCAAAATAATTCCCAGACATTTAAATGTTGCTATATATTGTTCTTATAAAACTATAAAAGTATATTTAACTCATTTTTCTCATTTCAGAATCTATGAATTTTGAGTAAATCAAAATGCGAAAGTGCAATTGAATACTGCATGAAAGGTAATATGATTACCCTTTCCTCTACATGGTAATAAACACAGTGATGGTGAAGAATTTTACACAATGTGAACATTACACATAGAGGATTTGATTCTATTTCACAGCATTCAGCTTTTAAAAAACACAAAACATACACAGGAATTACTTGGCCCGAATTAAATGAATTTATATGATGTCGTCTCTATAAATTAACTGAAGTGAAAAATAGCCGACTCTATAGACTTCAGCAAGACACCTCCGTGAACACAATAACTGCAATTTTATTTCATTGATACCAAGCCATGCTTCCACGAGCAGCCTCTAATACATTATGTCCTAATTTAAAAAATGAATATATGAGTATACCATTCACTAAGTTATAGCTGACCTCACCAGACATATAGAACTAGAACCTCACACTTTATTTGTCTTCCTTAAACATAATTATTTTGTAATCAAAGTGGTACATAGCATTGTTTAACACACTGCTAGAAGTGATGGGGCTAAATAGATCATATCGTCCTTCTTTGTCCACAGATGTAAACAATATGAACAAGCAAACATGCGTCAAACATTTTAATTTGTAAATTACACTATCGTCTTCTATTTCCTTTTATAACGTGTTTAGAATTTCCACACTATTGTTTTAAACATACACCATGCTATTATTAAATTCTCCTTATACTCTTGACCGTTTTATAGCATTTTACACCAATTTTAATTCCTCGGACATCACAGGCGGTTGACACTGATGATAAATAAAATAGAGTGATACAATGGGAAAGAAATTTTTGGGAAGGAACTGTTACACGTATAAGTTTAAGCTACCATCCCTTCAGTGGTAGGACTGGGGAAAAGTAGTAAACCTCATTCAGGGAAAACGGTCCAAATATATTTTCGAACCCAAGACCTCACATTCATGAGTAATGGCCTCGCTCACACATGTCAGCAACTCCTCGCGGAGAATTTATTTCTGTGAGTGAATTGCTCATTGCCTACCGAAAAAGGTCGTTGTTATATAATTTTATTTTCGAATAGAATAATAGTAGCAATGGCGACAACGACAACAACAACAATAATAATAATAATAATAATAATAATAATAATAATAATAATAATAATTTACTGCTCTGAATAATAACAGTAAAAATAGTAGTAAAGTGTAAATATCTATTATGTGTATACATATACGTTATACATTTACCTGGTACTAAGATAACACAAGTATGGTGAAATGTGTAACTATGAAAAAAAGAAAGTAACATTTGACAAGGGAAGAAATAAGTTGAGAGAAAACAGAAGAAGAACAATTAGAATAATTGAAATTGTATATTTTAAAAGAAAATCGAACCAAACAAAGGGAGAAAAAGAAAGCTATATAACAGGAGTTTGATGAAATTACTGTCAGGTCGAGAAAGTTACACATGAAATATTCAAGAGCTCCACTCAGCTCAAGAAATGCTACAGGGTACTCGTTCATTAAATAATTCTGAACAAAACGGATTTAGGGAAGTTGAAAAACGTTCTTTATTACAACTTTTTCTATTATGTTTTAGTCTTTGACTTCTCTGGCTATTCTTTAAGGACTTTTTTATTTACATTCAAATTTTGTCTTACTAACCGAGTCGTATTTTTAAGCCTCTTTTATGCGTTTATAAATATCATATTTATTCTTTTCATTTTTGAAAGAAGTATTCTCATGCCAAGCGTTTACCTGACAGGGGTAAAGCTCAGCCCAGCCCAGCCCAGCCTTTCGATACGAGACATTAAACGCTCATAAAATGTACAATTATATTGCTAGAGATTGATAGGTGACTTCTTCCTGTAATGTCCTAGTAAGCGGCAGTAGCGTACAAAATAAACTGGTGTTCTTCCTCCTGATTACTTATTCTTCTCTTGGTACCAAAATATGTTATTAGCAACCTGTAATATTCACTAGCCACTCACAATAATTTGTTTTCCTTACAATCAACTATGCTTATGAGGTTTATTCTTAAGTTACAGATGAATTATGAATGGATTAAACCACTTATGTCCCATCCAGAGCTAGGGCCTCCGCATTGATTTCTCATATGATGAGCTAGTCCATATGAAGCTATTGTACCTATGAGTTTGTTAAGTCTTATTGTTAACATCAAGCTAACTAGAAGGTTCAAGTGCTGAGTCTATTTAACTTTTGTGTTATAAGTTTGGTATCACTTTCACTGTTGGCTTAGGTTGTCCTCTTCTTTCTGCAGCTCTGTTCCTAGGCTCTTGCAGGTACTGCGATTCCGTCCAGTGTGTCCCGGCTGCTTTCCTGAAGGATTCTGCCCACTTCGTGCTCGGTCTCCCTCTTCCTCTACTACCTATACGTAGATCCCATATGGTAGCTATATGTCCCCATCTGCTACATGTCCGCCCCATTTCCACTTCAGGCTGTTTGCAGTCCCGACATCTTTCTTAATTCCACAGATGATATTTTATCCATGAGAGATGTCCCTAGTACTTTCCGCTCCGTTTTATTCTTTTCCACTTCTGTTAGGCTCCAAGTTTGGCATTCATACAATAGTGTTGAGAATATGCATAACCCCAGTTTTGACTCAAAATATTGTCCATCACTAGGAATTGCAATGACCAGAGTGCTCTCCATGCTGAGGAAATTCTTTTGTTGATTTCTTTGTCCAATGATACTGGAATGCAACTATTTGTCCTACGTAGACATGATCTGTTACGTATTTTAATGTTGTTGAGTTCATTCAAACAGGCGTTAGCTGGCTGTTTGTCATGGTCTGTATTTTCTCCATGTTCATAGATAGACCGCAGTTTTACATCTTGTAGCATTCTTTGAAGGCTCTCTGCTGATCTAGCAAATAGTGCTATGTATCTGCAAATCTTAGGTTCGTGAGTTTATGACTATTTATGTTAATTCCAAATCTGTTTCCCCATTTTATTTTGCGGAATACTTTCTCTAATATGCTTGTAAACGGTTTCGAGAAAATTGGATCTCCTTGCCTTACCCCTCGGCCTAGTTTTTTTTTTTTTTTAATATTTTTAACGCCCATTTTTACTACTGAGGCATCACAGGCGGTGACAATGATCACTGATGATGAATGAGATGAAATGATACATCGGGAAAGGATTTTTAAGTAAGGAAACGTTCCAGGCTTAAGTTTAGGGTACCTCCCCGGCATTTGCCATTTATGAAGACTGAGGAAAACGTGCAAAAAACCTCAGTCAGGGAGGACGGTCTGGTGGGGTTCTAACTGCAGACCTCCCGCTCACGAGTTCGCGCTTTAACGACCTCGGCCACCCATGGCGGTCCTGCCTAGCTTGAAGGGTTGCCCTTTTTAGGCATTACAAAATATCTTTATCTGTATCTGAGATAGAACATGTATGTATTTGAGCAACCAGTTTCTACCACCATACTGTTGAATACTTAAAACTGTTTTTCATATATATCATACATGCTATTTCTTATTCCACAGCGGACACCCACCACTTGTTCACATTACCTTTTATATTAAATAACTGAGTAACAATTTAAAAAAGTTTACTAAGCCTGTACGATACGCTACCTTGTTTAATTCCTTCTTTTTAGATAATAGCAGAGATGTAAAACAATCAATAAGTATTTTTTTCGCTCTAAAGTATTTTTATTCTGTTTAACGTTTTACTTATTAATATTTGCTCCAAAGTGATGCCCCTGCTCTAATCTTGACCCATTTTAGTTTATTTAGATGTATATAGTACAATGTAAAAGCCGCATGCCCAATTTCAAATTTATAAATTGTTGTATTACTATATAGTAGCTGTTTAAAAGAGAGATGTGGTGATTTACTAGGTGCATTCAAGTTATATAACACCTCCGATTATTATTTTTATTTTTTTCTCTCCTAACTAATTACATGAAACTGTGTCACTTCTCGACGTAGTGTCCCTGCAGCCGTACACATTTTTCACAACGTCGACGCCATGATTCCTTGACCGCTGCGAACGTTTCTGTAGGTAGTCCGTTAGCATTCATGACATCCACCTGGAGGACACTTTTCGCATTTTCAGGTCTTCATGCAGGATTGTGTGCACATATCCCACGAAAATGCCAACTTTGGAGGCGACGTGTTCCACACTCATTCGGCGATCCTCCAAAACAACTTCCTCCACTCACTCGATCATGTCATCAGACCGGCTTGTGCGAGGCCGAGATTGCCCTGGTTTGTTGTCACACGACGATCTGCCTTCCTTGAACTGTCGCACCCATGAACGCACATTAAACACACCCACCACATGTCTCACTCAACTGGCAAAGAATTTCAATCAGAGTCGAACCACGCAAATGCAAAAACGAATGATTACACGCTGTTCTTTTAACGAAAACGTCGCCGTTTTGAAGTATCAAAAATAGTCTTCACTCTCACCGCTGCCGCTAGAGTTATGTGTGCCATACAGTGCTGCCATCTCTCACGGATTGACAATGAGTTCTGGCGTATTTTAAAATAAACCACATGTTTCTGTCTGTTTCCAGTCCTGAGAAAAAAAAATCCGAGGTATTATAACTTGAATGCACCTAGTACTAAGTCAAGCATCTCTAGGTTATAGAAACTAAGAGGTAGCCGGGAAGAAGAAAGCGGGAATCAGCGTTTGTTATACACGAAGATAGCCGAATGACTGGTCGTCATTATATACGCGAGCATAGCGTTGGTTTTTCGAAAAATGTGACGGGAGAAAATAACTGTTGTAAAATCTACGAATGACTATCGCATGTATAGTAGATGAAACAGCTATCGCATACCATAGTGTATACAATACATTAACTAAAGAATTAGAGATGCAAGATGTGTACCTTGAATGTTGACACCTCTCAAAAACGATTTTTAAACAACTTCTGTTATTTTCGAGCAGAAAAACAGACATTTCTTGACAGATTTGCAGTTATAGATCGTCATTATGATCCTGAAATAAAAATGAATAGTAAGGCATGGAAACGAAACGGCTCTCCCTCTTAATAAATTCAAGGTACAACTATCAGTATGCAAGATCACAGTGTTTCTTTTTTGACGGAGGTGCACAAAATGTTATTCTGGCTGATTATTTCCGTAGAGGAGTCACAAATTTCCGAACCGAAATTTAAACGCTTCAATTTTGATCTCCAGTAGGAGAAGGAGATCGCATCTTATATCAACAACTTTTCTGACTTTTTTGGACAGTCGGAATTTTATATTTTAATTCTTGGTCATTATTGCTAGATTTATTTTAAAAAGTTATGAGAGGTAATCAAGGAGAAAGGTCGCGAAAAGTTGAGGCCGTGTGTATTCCTTCTTCAGGACAATGGTTAAAGCCTCAAATCTTGTGATAAATTCAAACTTGAAATGTTGGAACATTTTGTTCTCTTCAGATCTAGTTTCCAGCGACTTTAGGTGGTTCCTTAGACGAATTATCGAAAGAAATTTTGGGGTGGAAATCTTTATCAAATTATGAAGTCACGAAAGTTATATACCAAAGGCTGGACAACAGGAAACTATGATCATTGAGAGAAGTATATGAATCTTCAAAGAGAGCATGTTAAGAGTAGGTACACAAACTTTTAGGTCACCTAGAAACGAATTGGGATTTAATTGTTTTATAAATAGTATCAAGTAAAAAGGAAATATATAATAAGAATTCAAATTTAGGTTCCTTTATTATGAGTAGATATCAGGTTTTAGAAAGAAATTATTATTATTATTATTATTATTAATAATATTATTATTAAATACTTCATCACGATACACCAAATAACGCTTCTAAACTACGTTCCTCCCGCAATGTCAGCAGTTTTTAACCTTCCTATTTCCCCCTCAGTCCAAGTTGCAACATTTCCCTTTCTCGTCAGTTATTTAGAAAATACGGCAAACGTTTATATTCTCCTTATATACTTGTTGTTCACCCCAGTGAATGTTAAACTCGTCTGGTAAGTAAACAGAATAGAAGCAGACTCAAGAAGCAGTACAGTTAACTTCTTGTCGGCTCGCATCATTTCAGAAGCACTTTCTTTATTGGATTTTTTTACGCGACAGTGACTATTAGTGAATACATGTACGACTAAACAACATGCAAGAAACAGATATTTCCTTCTGCGTGTGATGCTAATACTAAGGTAGATGAGAAGCATATAAAGAACACATCTTAAGAAAGTGAATGTAAAAAACAAAGAACTAGAATCAACCAGTGTTCATCAAGAAAACTTTGCAGAAGTCACAACAAAAAGATAAGCAATAGACGACATTTTGTACTGACATCACTGCTGCCTTTGTACAATGCGTGGCTTTCCTGAACTTATCAAGAGGCATCCCGAATGAAAGCACTCACAGAGTGTTTATGAAGTCAATACAGGAAGCATTCAAGAACATCTTGTTTGTTTTACATCAGATAACTACTGGCAGCTGACAGGCAACATTTGCACAGCTGAAGATGATGCGTTCCGATCTCTATTACAAACCTGCATTTGCTCAGACACAGTTGAATATCTTATAGAAAGTGTTTTCTTATCCGATGACAACAACTCTGGGTAAGGCATTACAAACTTTGAAGGCGTTAGATTCAGTCTAACCCAGACTTAGTTGTAAAGCGAAGAGAATTTATAGAATTAACTTTTACATCAATTTCATTAGCATGTAATATTTAAGTTCTGAAGTTTCTTAATATTAAGATAATAGTAGTTGTTTCGTGTATTTACGGTTCAATATTTGAAAATATTATTTGCACAAACTCGTCCGCATGGGCCTTTCGATGGTATATGGTGTTCATTATAATTTCCACTTCAAAACAAATACATTTTACAGTAATTATCACATAAGCATAAACACTTAAATATGTGTACACTATTGTTTGCAAATATAATATATATTATAAACGAGAGTGTGTGCGCCAGCTGTCTCTCTGTGCAAACAGCTCAACGTGCTAATCTATCCCTATTCAACTTAGCAAACTTAGCTCCAAGCGCAGTCAACCTCCACCGTCAATGTACTGTAAGTTTTCTCTGCCCCCACAAAAAGAACACATTCTCTTTCCAGCCTCATCTCTTATTTTAGGCGCCTTCCATGCCTGCCACTCTAATCCCGCTAGACCCCGATCTATTTTGAGAAATCGAGGAATATATATCCATCTCTCTGCCTCATCTTACTTTGAGTTCGTTACAAAAACTGTTGTTATATTTTTTCTCCGCTTTCTGCCTCTATATTCTGTTGGTTAATTTTTGTAAGCCTTTTCATACCTTCCTCTAAACATAATTACCATTCCTTTCTCCTTTTTCCCCATGCATCCAATACCAATGCTCTCTAGGCCTCTTTTAATTTTCCTTGCCCAGTATCTTTAATCCCAGTTGCTAATCTGTTGTAGGATAAAAAACCTTGAAGTTGTGCGATCTTCTTTTATTGTTCATAATAATTACTTACTTATTCTAATTTTATAGTGAACAGCACCTTTATAGCGCCCCAGCTCTCGCTAAACCCCGCAGTTGGCTTATTTCTCCCTATGCCTAAAACTCACTTTAGTAATTCATTTTGGAATTTGTTCACTTGATCCACTTTCTCCCAGCCTCATATCTCACAACCATAGAACATGACTTCATAGTTTACTAAAACTATACATATTACCCATCATATTTATAGGAATATCAGGCACACGCGAAAATGTACGCAACACCTCTACCGCTCTCGGGCTATATATGACGCCGCCTCTATGTGTTTAATCCATCTTCCATTCATATTAAGATAATCAATAATCAAAATCTTTTACATTTTCCTTCTCATTTTTACTGAACAATGAACCATTTTTAAAAGCTATAGTTTTTATTTTGTTGATGTTCACGTTGGGCATACTTCTCCTGTATTTCAGCGAAATCAGTACATGTAAGACATTTACAATAGGAACAAAATTACTTTTCCTAGCCAAACGAGCATGTATTAACACTATTCAGTTACTTTTCGGTTAGTTGACATGTTGAAAGTTGAAGGGAGGTATAAGGAAAACGAATGTAACCCCTTCACACAGTGCAAAGTTTGCAATTTATTGACAAATTGTGCTAAAAGGAAAATCATTTTACCTTTAGAAAAAGTTTGAGGAAAGACAATGATTGTGAAACGTATTTATTATCAGGAATCCGACAGTAGTAGATTTGTCATTGAACACTGCGACAGTGACACAGGACCTAGTGTAAGTATTTCAGTTTAATTTTTATAATACTTATATATTAAATGCTTCATTTATAACGATATACAAGTGCAATCCAATGTTCTGTATGTAAAGAGTCCACAAACCTATATTTTGTCAATTCTTTTAAAAATAAGCCTCTTTATGACTTCCCCTAAGCTTCTCTGCTTGTTTTTCTAACGTTACATTTATGAATACAGCCAGCAAAGAAAAAGACAGTAGTGTACAACATTACAAATTCGGCAGAAGGGGAATGTACGCACGTTGTAAATTTATTAAGGATGTTTGATCATAGAAATATGCAGAACTGCACTTCTGTTCACCGAACAGACTTTACACATATCTCACAACCACTCGCTGCAACCCCATCAAGCCCACAATGGCTGGCACTTTCCACCCTGCAAACATACGAGTAAGTATGGAATAAAATAATATAAAATTGGGCAGTGGAAAATTTCCAGCTTTCGCCAAAACAACCAGGGGAAATCACAAAAAAAAATTATGCAAGGCTAGAATTGAACCGGGCCACTCCTCTGCATCTTATTAATGTTTGTTCTTCCGTAGAACAGAAAGAAAGATAGGCAATATAATCAGTAACAAGTTTTTTTTTATTTTAAAAGCTGAAATTATTAAAGAATAAGTATATTCGTTTAATGACAATGTAGCAGGATTTTAAAACAGCATTTTAATACTTACAGAAATATATTTTGCATTTAGTGGCGAAAAAATCTACTCAAACATGTTCATATCACAAGTTTGATGTGAATGAAAGAATTTATTCGAAATTACATCAGAGATGCATGTGCTAGTTGCTTAATAAAACATCCTCTCAAACGTGTTCATATCTCAAGTTTGATGTTAGTGGAAGAATTTGTTCGAAATTATATCAGAGATACATGTAGCTTAATGGAAGATTAGATCTGGAGAAGCTCACGGTTGCGCAGAGTGCTGTCTGTACTCCATCTTATTTGAAGGACTAGTAAATTTAACAGCCACTCTTGAGAAGAGGTCATTGTTTATTATCGGGTGCGGAGTTGAAAGCATGGGAGATAATGTTCAAGCACATCCTTACGTGCTCCTACACTGTAGCTTGCTTAATTTCTAATACGTAGGTACTTGAGTATGTTCTAGATCTTCTCTTAGCCTTTAACAGCCCCATGGGGGCCTTGGCGTACCGCGACGACCGCTACGCTCTCTACCTCATATGATATCATAGGTAGAGTGCAGTATTGCAGGGGGGGGGGGGCATGTGATCAGCATACCGTATTCTGGCGATCGCTATATTGCGGCTTACTATATCGAAGATCGACACCTCCCCAATTGTCCTCACAGGCTGGGTGGACCCCGTTCCAGACCTCCATAACTTAGAAAAATTCCTAAGTAGGTACCAGGAATCGAATCCGGGCCTCTCGGCTAACCATTAGACCAAGAAGGTGGTCTGTAAGTTATAGATACTGATGCAATATTCTTGGCTATGTATTTGGATATTTATTCCGAAATGTCTAATTTGTTGTTATCAAATTCTGGTTTACATTAATCGTAATGAACGCCGTTATCGTGAGTCAAAGCTTATTGCAGTAAAGTGCCTCTTGCTAGCAGCCCCAGGCCATCTCATGTAAATAGAGACAAAATGAAGACAAGATATGCCACATATTGTATTTGTTTTAAATTGACGTCAAAGTACTTTGTTTCTGGCATGAAAAGTAAAAATGGCTTCAGTAAAACAAATAACATGCTCCTTTTCCTTACATGAAAGCATGTGATCTGAGACGTGGATGAAATCAAGAGTGTTTAACGTCCGTTTATGCTACAGGGGTACCACGAGTGATGGACACTGAGGATGAATGAAATGAAATATGGGAAAGGATTTTTTTAAGGAAGGAAACGTTCCAGGCTTAAGTTTAGGGAATTTCCCGGCCATTTGCTATTTATGAGTACTGAGGAAAACTTGGAAAAAACCTCATAAAGTTCTAAAAAAAAAGTACTTGTAAACACCTATAGTGGACATGAAGTATCCTTTAGGATGCTCAGTCAGGAAGGACGGTCCTGGCAGGATTCGAACCTCAGACCTCCCGCTCACGAGTCCGCGCGTTAACGGCCTCGGCCACCCGTGGCGATACGATCTGAGACGTGTATATTAAATAAATAGTACTTTCTCTTTTTATTTTATGGCATAAAATATTGGTTTGATATCCGCCAGGACTAACCTCCCTGTCTGACGGTTTCCCACTTTTCCTCAACCCTTATGAATAATAAATGCCGGGGAGATACTTAGGATTGGAACCTTTCCTTCCATCCCAAATAAAATTTACTTTGCAATATATCACCCCATCTTATGTATTATTCTTTAACCAGCTTTAAAAGTAATAGAGACATGTCTGGGAAATTAATAGTAATAACTACATAAGGTTGTGTTTCTGCAACTTTTAATGGAATAGCACAGAATTGAAAGGTACACACCGATTAAAAAACATTCAAAGAAAAGTGTGCCCTGGTATGTGCAAAGATGTCTCTAAAAGTGCAGAGTACATAAAGGTGCGTACAACTTTTCTTGTATAATGCAGCGTCCACAATTGAGAATGTCAGACGTGCCAAATTTTAAGAGGTTTATTACTGCTATTTAATAATAGCAGGCATACGAACTAAATTTTGAAAAGCAGTGTTAGAGATAAAATCATTACAGACAGAAAGAGGAAGAGGACGAGCACGAGCCAGTTTAGAGAGACTACGCAAAAAGGTATTACTTGGACGAGACATGGATCAATGATGACTTAAAAAATCAAAGGTACGGGCAGACACAACAACTAAACCCAAGAAAACAGGTTTTCATTTCAGAGTTGTGTATCAGGTTGAAAGCTCCTGCCGGAAAGCGAAAGCGCCTCACTGTAGGGTGTAACATTGCAGCTTTAGAGAACAGCTAACTAATGTTTAAATCACTCAAGACAAGAGTTTACCGAAACTCCAGTGATTAGCATAATTTCCGCTAAGGGTTTGAAGGCCAGCACTTAAGCAAAACAGTCACGTGTGGCCGAGGTCGTAAAGGTGCGGACTCGTGAGCGGGTGGCCTGGGATTCGATTCCCGCCAGAACCGTCCTCCTTGAATGAGGTTTTTTTTTCAGGTTTTCCTCAGTCATAAATGACAAATGCCGGGGAGGTACCCTCAACTTGGGCCTGAAATGCTTCCTTCCTTGAAAAAAAATAATAATTTCCCAATTTATCATTTCATCTCATGTATCATCATTATCTACCGCCTGTGATGCCTCAGCGGTAAAAACGGGCCTTAAACACCATTAAAAAAAATTTACGCAAATAGTAAAAAGAGTTGTATTTAGTGTGCGTTCACAACTGAATGTCGGCTCCGTTGATGCACACAAATTAGCTTTATTTCATAATTAGTACTACCCTGCGTTACAGGAGCTGCTAAAATGCTCTCCATGTACACATTACTGATGATATCTAACAGCTCTGCTTCTGTGATTCTTCCACTTTTCCTCCGGATATTTTATTTCAATTTTCTGTACAGTATAAGGGAGCAGTTTATTTTTCTTTGTTCTAGTGATTAACATCTCAACGATACATTAAAGTAAAATTTACTTTATTAACAACTCTTCTTGATAACACTGGCACGCACTAACCTGTAATAACGTGCAATATCTTAAAGACTTGAGTTATGCATTAATATCTCAACACTGCAGTAAAATGTATTCCCTTAAACACTATAATTAATTACATTGACGCACCTATATCTCATAACAGCAAACTGCGACTGACTTCCTTAGCATGTGAACCAGGTGCTATCATGGTAGTCCATTGGTGTGATCTAGGCTCAACGCTGTTGAGCTCAGCCGCGAACGCAGGCCAAAAACAACACTGCATAGCCTTTTGCTTGACAATGTACCGCATCATATACACACCTTTATCCATGCCCTAGCAATATATCGCAAAAATATGTCATATAATGACACAAGGTGAAAATGGAGCTACTAAGTATCACTCAGAGCCATGTGGTTATACGTTATAGACGGTTTGGCGTATAAAGGTTGCCTACCATCTAGAATTGTTTTAAAACTATAACAAATACCATGCATCTTAAAACAATAAGATGGTTACATTAAAAGAAGTGGGTGAAGTTTTTAAATCTAATTAAATATTTCCTGCTACAATCTGGTAATGAAATTGTTATTATGTCATCACGGAAGGAAAAAAAATTGGGAACTCGGTAATCTTAGGGATAATATCGTTTCTTAATAAATACAGCAGAGGAATACAACGATTCCTGTTTTTTTATGGACACCAATCCTATCTAGGTACAGGATTAATTTCAGAAGAAGAAACCGAGAAGCCATTCCGATAGTTCTAATTCTAATTCATTTTATTACACTAAGCCATGTATTGTTCTCATGTAGGCGTAAATAATTGGATACAACAATTTTTTCACTCTAATACAAGAGTTCATTGCATAAATTGTAATAAAACATTTCATTCCCTTTTGAATCTAAAAACGCAATACTGATTGTGTTTATGCCAAAATAACTGTATACAATAGGTACCGAATAGCTGTGTTTATGCCCAGTGTTGTTGCCAACATAACTAGATACAATAGGTACCGAATAGCTGTGTTTATGCCGTGTTGTTGCCAACATAACTGAATACAACAGGTACCTTATAGCTGTGTTTATACCGTGTTGTTGCCAACATAACCGGATACAATAGGTACCGTATAGCTGTGTTTATTCCCAGTGCTGTTGCCAACATAACTGGATACAATAGGTATCTTATAGCTATATTTATACCCAGTGTTGTTGCCAACATAACTGGATACAATGGGTACCGCATAACTTTATTTATGTCCAATGTTGTTGCCAACATAACTGGATACAATAGGTACCGAATAGCTGTGTTTATGTCCAATGTTGTTGCCAACATAACCGGATACAATAGTTACCGAATAGCTGTGTTTATGCCGTGTTGTTGCCAACATAACTGGATTCAATAGGTATCGAATAGCTGTGTTTATGCCGTGCTGTTGCCAATATAACTGAATACAATAGGTACAGAATAGCTGTGTTTATGCCGCGTTGTTTCCAACATAACTGGATACAATAGGTATCTTATAGCTATATTTATGCCCAGTGTTGTTGCCAACATAACTAGATACAATAGGTACCGAATAACTGTGTTTATGCCGTGTTGTTGCCAACATAACCGAATACAATAGGTACCGTATAGTTGTGCTTATGCCCAGTGTTGTTGCCAACATAACTGGATACAATAGGTATCTTATAGCTATATTAATGCCCAGTGTTGTTGCCAACATAACTGGATACAATGGGTACCGTATAGTTGTGTTTACAAATAGTTTCCAGCTGGCCAGAAACCAGAGAATAGAATACTTACGTTCCTTGTTGCAATTTACTAATTATGCGAAGACTTATTCATAAGATAACATATAACACTTTTGATTCGACTATACAGATTTGGTAATACATTATACAGTTACTGAAACAAAGATTTTGTTTTGCTCTTCATACAAAACAGTACTCATTCCTAAAGAGTATCCCTGTACCTAAGTAAAATGTTGAAGTATTAGAAAGGTTAGCACTAAAATTGCGTTATAATTCTCTTTCAACACACAACTCGTTCAAAACGACGAGAAATTCAATTATCTACTCAATTTCACCTTCGAAATATATTCTTCAATCATATATATGTGTAATATAAATTAAAAATAACGTTACACTATTAAGAATTAATAACTAAAATAACAATAACTAGAAAAGTATAAAACACTTAGAAAAAGTCACAGGTTAGTAATTGCAATAGCATAATAAGAAAGAAAGCCTGTGTGTCCTGTATGTTTAGCTAATTGCTTGGAGCGGACTTACATTTGTTAAACCAAAATTTCATAAACAATAAATAAAATAAATAATAGATAAATAGTAAATAAATCAAAAGCCAAACACGCAAAAGCATATTTAAATTAATAAGCCAAATTAAAACAACACTAGAGGTGCAAACAATATAAATGAAAAATAATGTAACACTGTTAACAATATAACAACTAAAACAACAATAACTAGAAAAGCAGAAAAGAATAAGACATTTAGAAGAAGTCATAGATTGTGATGATTAGTAATGAGTAATTAATAATTAGAATATGTATTATTGATCTAACATCTCTTAAACGGCTAGAAAATGTTTTACGCTCAGGAAAACTTTGCGGTTTTTTTTTATGTCACTTCTCTTTCATTTATTCTTCTATTCGGACCAAATGAGACACAGGCTTTCACACTGCTGAGGTAATATTTGACCATATGTAAGGTTGTAAGTAACCAGTCGATAGCAGCCCATTTAATTCAGCGAGATCCTGCCATCTGGCGAGATTCTATGAAACAGGAAGCGCCAGTCCCAGAAGCCGCCGCGAGAGAACAGCACTGCAAGGCGTCGCGACGTCAAGTACACATCCGTTATGCCCTTAGCTCCATAGAGAAATATGAGAGTGTTGTGCGGGCGAGCTCCCGGCTTGTTCATTCCAGACCGGATGGGCACTTATAGCTTGCCTTGCGAGGCGGCGAAACAAGATTTAGTAACCTGTTATACTCTCTGATGATAAGCTAAAATTTGCAAAATGGGATATTTTTACTTTTTCTATTTGTCTCTGGCTCAAGTAATAGGGAGATTTGTAATTTGTTTCTCAGAGTAATAGAGTTTCTAGAGAATCTCCAATGATAGAACATCAGGAAATTGCTTGATATTGACGTATTCTTCAATAAATGGATAACACGTTTGGGCAAATAAATTACTTGGAAGTATTTAATGTGTAGTATCATTCAATAATCTGGGGAAATGCTACTTTATTTTATGCAAATAATAAATCGAAGGCACTTATTCCGGTTCGAGTGCATACCCCGTACAGATTAGCTACAAGCGAGGCAGGTAGACATTCCTGGCAGGATACGAATGCCCCCTACGATCCACAGACCCCCCAAGGATAAGAATATGGGTCGTGATTGCATGATGGTATCATAACGTTTACGAAAGTATATTATTAGCAGGTATTTACTTGTAATAAAAAAATATAACTCGCGCATACGAACAACCAAGAGTTCAGCATATATATACATAAATTAAATATAAAATAACACAATGAACAATGATATTAAAATAACAATAAATAGATAAACAGAAAAAAGATAAAACACTTAGAAAGTCACAGATTTAATATGGCAACATTTCGAACAGCTCGTGTTCTTCTAAGGCAAGAAGTAAAGTGAACGTAATAAAAATAAATACTGAATATCGTAAGTAACGTAATGCATGGAAACAGATTAAACAAGCAGAAGAATGTAAACATATGTTAACACGTAAGATTTAAACCCGGCGCTATACGCCCTTTATGTAAAAATAAAGCTGCCATTTCTCTATCTCTGAATAGACTTTCATAGCTATGAGTACGTAATTCATCAATTAAATGCATCATCGAAATCCTTACAGTGAGAAAAGGCATGTTGGACAACCGGAAAGGGAGACTTGGGTTTTAACAGAACGTCTATGATTGTTCATGCGTAGCGAAACAACAGTAGAAGTTAAACCAACATAAAATGCTTTGCAAAGCTTACAGGATAACATATATACAACGTTCTTAAAAGAACAGGTAGCAAATGAAGAAATGTTAAAAAAATCTAGATAAATTAGAGCTGCGGAATGAATGGCACGGCATAATTACCGCACAGGTTTTACATTTAGGGCGTTGGTAAGGATATGAGCCTGCAACGAGACAAGGTAAATTGGAAGGACATGGGTTGCGGCGAAATAAACTTTTAAGGTTAGGGGGTGTTCTAAAAGTAAGGTGGGGTACAAATTTAGAAAAAAAAACACTTAAAGAGAATGAATTGATAGGTCTGATGCTTTCAGTTCCAGGCACGTAAATAATAGCAAGGTTAATGAAGTTATAATTGGAAGTTTTAGGTTTGCATTGGAAAGATTTGTGCTCTGAAATGATACGGGATCTTAAAAGAGAGGAAGAATATATTTGGTCTTGAAACTTTTGAGCTAGGTTTTTAGTATACTTGTCTAGAGATGAAAAGTTGTTACAAAGACGATGACCACGGATTGAAAGAAAAAATGGAATAGTTCTTTTGGCAAGCAGGGGATAACAGCTATCAAAATAAAGATGCTGTTGTAAATTAATTGACTTAATGCGCACTGACATGAGAAAAGAGCCAAGAGTTTTGTTCAATAACAAAACAAAACAAAAAATACATATTCTTGAAGAAAATGTAAGAGATTTTAATGCACGCCCAGTATTGGAAGAGACAGAAGAAGTGAACTTAACTAAAAATTGGGAATTAAGATTAGTAAGGAACTGAACGACAAATTCTGAGCCACGGGTCCAAAGCACGAATATATCATCAATATATCTGAACCATAATAACGGTACTAAGGGTTCTGACTAAAGAAATCCATCCTCTAAGTGAACCATAAAATATTGGCATAAGACGGTGCCATTCTGGTGCCATCACAATGCCTTTAATTTGTAGATAAAATTTATTATCAAAAATACACGCATTGCGAGTGGAAACCAGAGAATACACGGCGGACTTAAAAAATTCAGCCTGTTGTTTTTTGTTTGTTTGTTTGTTTGTTTGTTTTGTTTTTTTTTTTTTTCTCGGTGCTTAAATTGCAAGTGCTGACAGCAAGTGAATGCCCAACAAAAGATGAGAAGTTTGGCGAGTGTTACGCTGTTAATCTGTTAGGTTCAATCTTTCCTAGTGTTAGCGAGTACTCCGAGAAGTGGAGTCAAACAAGAGCATCCTGAAGATGATCATATGAGCCGGTGTGCTCTACATATGGAGCGGAAGCCTTCGGTGCTGATGCTGTGAATAAAAAACCGTGCAAAGATTGTTTTCATAGTTTCAAATATTGAATAAAACCCTCGAGGACGAGTTACGGACAGGAAGAGCAACTGCAGTTCATAACGAAACTCTCTTGAGGCGAACAGTCAGACGTGTGAGAACAAGTTAGGAATGGAAGATAATGTTTCACTTCCATCAATATATAAGTCACTTTCAGCTGGGTATTCGAGGAAGATTTAGTTTTCGTTTCTTGAAAATCTTGGGTGTTTTGAATGTCTTACAATTAACGCATCACGTACAAAATTTAATAACATTACCTTGGATAGATGTCATAGTATAAGAAGTATTAAATAAATAAAGCTTAATAATAACAATGAAGTATATTAGATAACATACTTCATTATCTCCTACTCTGATTATAAACTAAAACCATTGTTAGATACCAAATGCTCCTTCTAGTTTCCAGTTACATCTTCTAACATAAGGAAACCACATGTGCATGGAAGTTGACGTTATTTTCAAAAAACCACGAAAAGTATTACTAAATAATTATTCTTGTAATATTTTAGCTTTATAACTTAAAACAACTTCAGTATGGTTTCTCAATATATACAAAACGTTAGTTTTAAATGTGTTATAGATTCCTTACAGGAACACTGTAAAGAATGTGCGTGTGTTTTTACTGATTAGTGTTGATATCACTAGTAAAACAAGTGAAATGTTACATGAAACACGAATAACTTTTATACGTAATATTTGACATAGAATATTTCAGCGATATACTTGATATTTCGTTTAAAGTTGTTATTATACTTAGTTTTTCATCTAGAGCAATATTAACTTAAGACGTCAGCGTGAAAAATAATGCGAATACATTTCTGTCCTTGTCTCCCCTGTAGTCACGTAAACCATGCCACGCCTAGTTTCTGACATTTCCTATTTGTAATCGTATCAATGCTGTTGTGCATCATTGTGCAGTAAAAGGTGGCAAACAGCCACAAGTAAACTGTCCCCGTACTGCAGGGAGTACAAGGCCTCTATTTTACGCGCGTAGTTATTCTTCTAAAAGCAAAGAAAATATGGTCACCTTTGAACTACATTCCATTGTTAAGAGAAACCTTCTATCGCATTCTAACAGTGCAATTTACCAACAAAATTAAATAATAATATGGTATGCACTATTACAGATTGTCGCAGATCTGCAGGCTTTACCTATTTGTCAAACTAATATATTTAAACGGTATAACGTAAACTATGTGTTTTTATAACTAATTTATTTTGTCTAGAAAACGCCATTTGCATACACGCAGTAAAATCAATTTTTGTATACACAGTATATATTTTGTGATGGTCCTAGAAAACTTTCAAAACAGAACAATTTGGTAATAGGCATGCCATAAAATAATATTCCGATTAAAATCTTCCTCCTTGCATGACATAATAATAAAATTAAACAGTTATTTGGACGTTTAACCCAGTGAATATTTTTTTCGCAAGACTTCAATGGTGTTAATTGAGACATAGCCACTTGAACGTTTGGCATAAGCTTTCGGAACCATTTTCAACTCTCCTCCAGCTCGCAGAATTTAAGAGAAGGATAAACGTTTAAAGATGAAGAGGAATTAGCAGAAATCAATGATTGAAAAGACACACTTTTCCGGCGGAGACTATATAAATGGAGATGCAAGGATGGCCTTTAAGTTCAAGCCTTAGGCTACAGTCCCATGTGAATTTATACCTTCTTAAATGTGCATGCTAGGAGTGTAGAAAATGCTGTCGCTGGTGCACAACCTCGCCGAAGGGCAGATGTATGCAGATCAAAGCGGAATGAGCAGGGAATTATTGGAAAGACTAAGTAATGAAGACGCTCGGGGGGTTTCAGTCGTAATAGACTTCGTCCGGAAATCAACCGTCTCGACATCGGCTTGAGTCCTTTTTTTGAATAGTGTTTAACGCCCGTTTTACTACCGAGGCATCACAGGCGATGACACTGATTGATACATGAAATGATAAATTAGGGAAAGGGTTTTTTTTAAGGAAGAAAACGTTCCAGGCCTAAGTTTAGGATACTTTCCCGACATTGCCATTTATGAGGACTGAGGAAAGGGTGGGAAAAAAAGCAGTCAGGGAGGACGGTCCTGGCGGGATTCGAATCCCAGATCTCCCGCTCACGAGTTCGTACCTTAACGACCTCGGTCGTTATAGAGAGTGTATAGAGTCCTTGATCTCTGACCAAGATAAATAATTCAAGAATTTTTTAAAAAAAAATAATCTTCTGAACAAGCAACTAGGTAACCTGTAAAGTGGTACAGAAGTTTACCTACTTAAAATGTTCTCAAATAACTAAAATAAATTACCATTTTTGTCCAACAACAGCTGATTGTCCTCTTGAACTTTGGGGATTTCTCCCTTGGCATGGCGATATTGTAGCGGAGTTATGAGGCCAGGATGCCCATAGAACGCCGATGTGTGTCCCAGTGGAGATGAATGGTTCATCACAGGAATCTATGGGTACCTAAATGTGGTCTGTGGGAATGAATTAATGTTAGTGCAAATGAGCTCGGAGTCCTTCACGTCTTAAAGCTATCTGGCATTCATCTTCTCAGGGTAAGGAAAATCCCACTAAATAGCCCTATTCACATAGCTTGCCCTGACTGGAATCGAACCCGGATTAATAATTCCCAACGCTATCCTTAGAGCATGGAGACGGTCTAGAACAGGGAAATAGACGAGGATGCAGAGCACGACAACGCCTCTGGTCGCACGGCCAATCTCAAGAGAGCCGCTGCAAATTTTCCATCCACTCTGTAATTGCGATTTGCCCCATGCGACTTCTTACTGTTTCTCAATGTGAAGCGAGCGTATGCCATGGAATGAAACGCATGATGGCGGAAGAAACAATTTTTTTAATGGTGTTTAACGTCCGTTTTTATACTGGGGCTCCACAGGCGGTGACACTGATGATACATAAAATGAAATGATAAATTAGGAAAAGTTTTTTTTAAGGAAGGAAGCGTTCCAGGCCTAAGTTTAGGGTACCTCCCCGTCATTTGTCATTTATGAGGACTGAGGAAAACCTGGAAAAAACCTCAGTCAGGGAGGACGGTCCTGGAGGGATTCGAATCCCAGACCTCCCGCTCATGAGTTCGCACCTTAACGACCTCGGCCACTCGTGGCGGTAAGAAACAAATATGCATACTTAGATTACTCTCGAGGTCTAGAAGGTCAACCAGTTTGCTCATGAGTTAAAATGGAACTACAGGTGTTAAAAACATAGGCAGACATAAAGAAGTTAATAATAACAAGAAATTTAGAACGGTGCTCTAGAAGTATTTATGCATCAGCAATGACGTCTTTCTTAAACTGCTATGTGCAAAACGATGTATTTAACAAAGCTAGCTGCTTTCGGCTTTTCAGCGATTGCAAATCTGTTGTGTTACGAATTAGCTATATCAGCATCCGATATAAAATACACAGTTTCTAGCATCTTACCTTTGACCAAAAGTGATATGAAGAGAAATCAAATGTTTCCAATGCTTTTCAATTTATTAATATGTATTTTAAATCAAATGTGTTTTCTCTGCTAAAACAGAGTTCCAGTGATGAGCATTCAATTAATAACGCAACAGTTTGCGTTTCCTTGGTCTATTTGTCTAGGAAAAGTACAATGTTTTATACGAAGTATGGTTGAATGTTCCAATCACATAACTATAGTTTCATCTTCAATCTTATCAAATGTGTTATAAACAAGGAGCAAGAATTGAATTCCTTTAGACCAGACGAGACGTTACGAGACATTAAAGCAAAGCTTATGAAGAGATGAGAGCGCCGTTAGTCTTTAGACAAAAAGACACTTATCATTGAAGCAGTCTTCTTATCAATGACTACCCACATTCCTGACGCCAGTAACCTGTGCCGAAGTCATTTTCTACTAAGCCTTGAACCAACTGAAGTGTGTGTGTATGCCCCCTGTCCTTGGAGCATTCGATGAATTGAAGTGTGAGAAACAAGTAGCAACAAGTAACTTGTCTTTGCAGATTCTGCCTTCATCCATATGGGAAAGGGGGGTCGTGATTCAATGCGATGTTGGAACATGTAGAAGAACAGCGAATAAAATTAGATTCCAATGAGTAGCAAGGGCTTTCTAATGGGGAATAAGCGCGATTTAGCCGTGACAGCAAAATTAAGTTTTCATTTGTAAAATTCATGTCACAAAAAAAAAAAAAAAAAACATCCACTGACAGAAAACAAGACGCAAATAAATCACTCCAGCTGGGGCGGAGCTTTTGGTCTTGTTTCTGGACCGCAATTCAAGACTAGAAAGGGAATTTTGAATAGATAAGATACAGTTAATTAGAATAAAATAATTGGTTTCAAAAGAAGCAGCGGTAACGACAAAAGACGGGGTGAACGATCCTTCACGCAACCGGTTTCGTTATGTGCGGCCGGCCGGCGTGGCTGGCTGCTGTGTCGGTGGTGCGGGTGACAAGAAGTCCGCAGTAAATATAGTACGGTTTGTCGCGTAAGTTTTCTAACATAAACACTCAAAAAGAAAAGTAAATTACTCACCTATATTAAGCAAGGAGCTGCTGGACCTGCCTCCCTTCGTTGCTCAAGCATTTCTGACATCTGCTTAAGAAATTGCTCATTAGACTCTGCAGTTCCGTTGAGAAATGGCAGAAATTTCTTGACGAATGTTAGTATTAAGTTTTAACTAAAGTGTGTGAATTGGTTTTGTACACGGGGGAATCAGGAAATTCCTCTTGAAAAATCTCCTTACAGTACGCGCTGATTCTGTACGCACGTATGAATCATACATGAATACTCTTTGGGAAACAGAATACATGTATATCCCCATTTCATGTGATACACTTTCACTCAATATGCTGTATTGCTTCGTCCAACACACATGCTACTTGCGCTGCCGGTCCCGCGGTTGCGTCAAGTTTTGCTCATCCAGTTCAAGCTCAATGACAACTCTGCATGAGACGGCGCATGAGTTATAAGTTGAGAGCACGTCATTTTCATGTGTTATAAGCAAATTGCAAAAATATAAATAGTAAATTAACCGTCTTTTGGAACTTAACAGATATATGATTGAGATTAATTACAGGTAAGCAGGCAAATAAACTATAGACCGCAATATAAAGTTCATAAAAGGCATAGATGCAGAAAAATGATATATGCAACGTTGTTATGAAAGGATTTTGAGTATTTTGGTTTGTTTATGGACGCTCTTTAACTCCTCAGGTTATGAGTGTTATATTGGAGTAGAAATATTAATCAAACGACAGTAATGCAATTATGAAACATAATTTAATACAAAACAAAGAGCAGTCTTTAAACTGGAGGTTTAAATATCTCTGGTACTAAAAGGAACAGATATAAAGGAGAAAGCCACACATGCCTTTATACTGTGAACGAAACGGCTGTTCCAACCACGCCTCCTCCCAAGAACAAGTGCGGAAGGCAGCGGGGGAAACGGAACGCATCCTTAAGTTTAAGTTGCGATGCATCGACCCGTTGTTTCCTCACTATTACTTTCACCCACACTCCACGCTAAAAGAAAGACGCACTGTAACATGGCGCGAAAAAGAAAGAACCGTTTAGAACAGGAACGACATAGGCGCGATAACTTTCACAACTCTAAACCAACACTAAGGAGGCGATAAATGATAGGGAAAAAGGCATACGCTTTTAATTTATATATATTTAACTTAAGCTAACCTAACCGAACTTAACCAAACCAATATTTGCAACCTGTACGATAACAGTATAACTTTTGCATTTTTTTAACTTAGCTAAGCTAAACTAACCTAACATAGCCTAAGCTAACCAAACCAAAATTTGCAACCTGTACGATAACAGTATAACTTTTGCAATTTTTTTAAACCTAAGATAACTTTTGTATTTTCTTTTTCCTTAACTTAAGCTAACCTCAATATACTGTTAACACACAGTTAACCCTCCGTCGGAAACTGGGGTTACCGAAAACATTACTTTTTGTTAGTAAAGTAGACATTATATAAAACACATTTTTGTTGCTTCTGTAATCTTTCACGTAAATGAGACGCTTCATTGTTCCACACAGTTGAGGTTTAGCATAACCTGCTACATTCCATGTATTTTTTTTTTTTTTTAATTTTGTTGTTATGTCACTTCTGACGTCTAAGAAAGCAAGCGACTAGTTTTTCTGATTTTGTGCTCCTCACTTTGGACGAATACGACAGCATAACCGAACTTTGGTGACGAGGTTTCATTGGATAAGGAAGATACTGTCAATTTTTCCTCTGAAGTAAATTCTGAAGGAGAAAATGGAGACGGTAAATTCACCTTCTAGAATAATTTTCAGTAATCGTATATAATTGCTTTCTAATACTTCCTTCTTCCAACAGAACTCAATACAAAAATATTCTCAAAACTCCTAGAGTCAAACTTTACATACAGATGTAATTTTAGAAATAAATACTTTCAAAGTTCTGATGAATCAAAAGATAATAGATGATATTGTATAGCATACTAATGAGGAGATTCGTAGAAGGAAAGTTAATTATGATAACCAAAGCCTTGTTTACGATACCATTAATGTAGAAATAAGTGCTTTGGTTGGTTTTCTGTATATGGCAGGGTGCAGAAAAGACGGACATTTAAGTAAAATGGGGATATGGGTAACGTCTTCTTATAAATGAGCATAATTACATAAGCAGCTTAAGAGCTGTCATCTTGTGTGTTACAAATTTGATGATAAAATGATGATGCAGTTGTGGACAGTATTTATAACCCAATGACGCACAATTTACAATCCACATTGATGAGGAGAACTTTCGTGGGAAGTGTTAAATTTGAGTATATATAACCTCAGAGTATAATAAATATGGGATAAAAGTTATAAAATTACATGACGTTCGAACTTTCTATATGTTAAAATAATGGGGGATTTTTCCTTCAAGGGACCGCTCCACGCGAAACAGCCGGTCGGTCGGTCGGTTCAATTTTGTATTGCGATATAAGGAAATCAGAAAGTTCACAGCTAGGACTGTGGCATAAGTCACTACTAACACTTAAAAGAAACGTTTACGTACCATTATCAAGGAAGAACATGTTTCCCTTCATTTTCCATGCATTTTTGGCATCGGCTCATGAAATTAACCATAAACTTATGCAGTTTCCTCTGAGATATGAATGAAATTTCTTCGCGTATTTTATTTTTCAGTTCATTTTAACGATGATTTGTTTTATTTACGGACGCTCTTAAAAAGCTCAAGTCATCAGCGTCCCATTCAATTCAGAGTGTGAAACGGACGATAAATTTTGCTCAAATGCCTCTTCTTTCAGGCTTGAGGTTCTTTTACATGCCGTAAATGTATGACACGGTACCCATGGCTTTACTTTCCTTCCGAAGTATTTTTACGACCGAAAAAAAATCCATCAGTCCTGGCTGGAATTGAACCCGCGATCTTGGATTTGGGAGGCAAGTATGGTTACCTCTGGATCTCCAGGACCGACCTCTAATCAGTGTGCATTTGCTATTTCTTTTAACGCTCCCCAGAGATAAAATCGCAGGGCGTTAAACGGGGGAACCAAGGGGGCCACATGATGACTCTACCGTCGAATATTTCTTTAATTACATGCGAGGAGACATGGGCTGTATGTGTCGTTGCAGAGTCCTGTTGGAAAGTCGTTAAACTACTTGCCCTTACAGTTAATTCACGGAAAAGAATTGCAAAATAGTCTACCACTATTATTTCTTAAAAATAACAGGTCTATTATTCTCTAGCCGCTAATGGTGCACGACACTCCTATTTTTTGATCATGCAGGAGTTCCTCATGAAGCAGATTAGGTTTTCAGAACTGCAGTGTCGTTTGTTTCGTGAATTAACATACCCACTTAGGTGGAACTAGATCCGCCCGTAAAGAAAATTAGCGCCAATTGCTCTGTCATGCACATTATTCCAACTCCATTAACAAAATTTACTTCTAGAAGCGGGGTCAGCCGTTTTAAGTTCTTGCACTACAGTAATTTTATGTGATTTTAATTTGCTAGTTTTGTAACTGTTTGACAGAGGAATAGGATGTTCCGATTTGCTGAGAAAGACGTCGAAGTAATTTCACGAATTTTACTCGGTTCATAAGTGTCCATAAGTGTTGGCCGAACGAAGAAGTGTTTGGAGAAAAACAAGTAAGCAGGTGGAGAAGACAGCTCAACCAAGCACAACTGCGATAGACAATGCTGTTTACCATACTGTAAGAGACAACAAACCTCCCACCAACAATTTGAGAAAGCAAAAGATTGAAACTTGACAACATTTTAATATTCTCTATAAGAAAACAGCCAGAAAATGTTAACATCTTCAGATGGTGAAAATTAATGAATTTCCTTCTTCATACAAAGTAGATAGGCTATTCCAGACTCAGAGACAACTTTTTAAGGTTACAGCCATGTCACTGAACGCCTTTGAGTACATGTGGGGTATTACTAACCAAAGAGTAGCAGAGAAACTCTCATATATTTAGCTTGACAAGTGGAAACACTCATAGTTGAAGCCTTACAACCCTGATGACTGAGAAATGGAAAAAAGCTAACAAACATGCGAGAGCGAGAGACTTGTATTGGTTGACTTTTCCTCACTGTAGATTAGGTGGCTAAGGCAAAGAAGATGGGTGGTTTGTAGATAGGGAGAACGCTCTTATTCTGCTTATAGCATATGCTTAAGGTTACATGGTTAAGCATTGAATTCCTGTACAAAATGTAACTAAATGATAACATAACACCAAGTACTCGAATCATGTAGAACAAGCTTGCAAATGCTGTGAAGAAAATGACGTCCTTGCACTTACATCGACTGTAGCGAGGCAGAACGGCATTCCCTCTGCTGGAGCCCCGGCTGTTGCTGTTGCTGCTGCTGTTGCTGTTGCTGCTGCTGCTGCTGCTGTTGCTGTTGTTGTTGCTGCTGCTGTTGTTGTTGCTGTTGCTGCTGCTGGAACTCCTGCTGCTCCCGAACCTCCCGTTCTAGCTCACGCTGTTCTCGCTCCAGGGCGCGCTCCGCCCGAGCTTGTGCCCGTTGCTGTTGGGCAGCCTAAGGCAAGAAAGAACTTTCAGCGTATTGCTATATTTCTTGCACCCGACATATTGGTTCCTCCCAGTCCTCCTCTTACCTGCTGAGCGTGCTCGGCTCTAGCAAGGGCCTCTGCCGCCTCTTTCTTTTCCTTCTTCTCCTCGTCGGTCTGAGAGCGGCTACTGCCCGCCCCCGGTGGCGGGTAGCTGAACCAGAACTGGTGAGCCAGCTTGGCTCTGGTTTCCTCGGACCGAGCGTCTGAAACACAAAAGCGTCGGTTTAATAATTGAAGTACAATGTGGGCAATTAGGGTTGCAGTAATCTTACGTGGCATTGGTCTATTATATTAATAATTGGACTATGAACCGCAATCATTTGAGCTTCGTTTTACTTCCAACTCATGTAGTTTCCGGCTTCGCTGTACGTTTATATTTGGGTTAAGTCTTTTTGATAAAATTTCCTGGCGAGTTTATATATTCGAAATAATGATAACTAATGCATCTAGTTGAATTCATCACATATGACCCATACTGGAGGTACATGTTGACACAACTTTTAAAAGTGAACATGGCGAATTTGTTATAAATATCATCGTCTCATTTTAATCGAAAATACTTGTACTATGAAATAACACGCTTTTACTCAATATAAAACTACAGGAGTTCAAAATAATTTATTTCTAGCGCTTCCTTAGGTATTAAATATGTGTGGTGACGTCCTGAATGTTATAGACATGTCATTTTAACTACATGGTAATTGCTTATATATCAAATAAAATGCTTAAGTAACTGTTTTCTGAAAAAGCTGTTATTGATTATTGAACAAGTGCACTTAATAAAGGTGTTGCAAACTGGGTTATGCAAGCAAACCGACATGTCCCTTTACGTTAACAAAATACAAATTTCGATGAAAACAACGGCCCACAAAAAGCCCATTCCCAGTTTTCATCAGAAGGAAGTAATCTAAGTTTCTAGTTCACGTGTACTAACGCTCAGTACACAATACTATCTTTCTTAGCCATTCTTTGAAACAAAAATCACGGCCACTTTTCTGTTGTCAACACTAAGTTCTTGGTGTACATAGCCAACTGTCACATAATTTGACCTCTTTTGGGATATAGTAGAACGTAAATGCGTCTTCAAACGACGAAGGAAGGTCAAACTTCTTTCTACTTCATAGTGACGCTTAATGGTTTAAAAGTCGACATTTTCCAATTCGTGCACTTCAAATAACACGGAATTTAATGGACCTCCTGTAAAGACAACACAATATTTGGAACAGCTCCCAATAGGAAGCGGGCTGTTTCATCCAATGGCGGTCTGAAACTACTTCTTTGATGTTTTCTATTTTAACTTCATAAATTGGTTGCAAATACATATTTCATTTTAAGAGTCCTTATATCGGGACAGATCTTGGTGTGGATTTTTCCAAGAAATGCTTCATTACAGGAGAATTCACTTTGTAAAGAGAATGCAGTGAACTTTACTATTCCGCTTTCTGAACATCATTTTAAGGCATTCTCATGAACCTCTGTGTTTTCTGATGCTTTGCATACCTAAGATGCTTTATACTCTCCTCATAGCTTCTCCTTTACCTTCATATTAACTTCTCAGAACATAAAGGAATCCCATCATCTGTTTCCTGCATTTTGTAATTTACTCCAGATCTAAATAGCCACTGTCATAAAGGAAATTTCAAATGAAAATATAGTATAACTACTTTTAAAATAATGCAGCTTGAAGAAATGTTAACTGCATTTGTTCTATTCAGAGGCAACAATACATACTGCAGGACTTACCGCACTAGTATGCCCTGGTGGTGTAGTGGTAACTATACTTGCCTTCTAAACCCAAGATCGCGGGTTCAATTCCGTCCAGGATCGATGAAGATTTTCGGGCATATAAATCCTAAATATGACTTCCTTCGGAAGGGAAACCGTAGGTCTCGTGTCGTAGATTTATGACACGTAAAAGATCCTCGAGCTTGAAAGAGGAGGCCTCTGAGCAAATGAAGCCTTGTGTGGTTTCTATTACGAGAATATAATGAACTGAACTTTCACAATTTTACTCAGAAAATAGTACCAGAAAGAAACATTTTGTTAAAAACGAAACGGGAACTGAAAAATGTTAAAATCACGTGATTTTGCGGGTGGAACCTGTTTCACATTGTGGAGACGTAGGCTTACGCGGCTCGCGTCTGTAGTTAAAATCTTGGCTTTCGGGGTGTTGCCGCGTCCTGATGGTCACTGCCGAAGCTTCCGCGTTTTTAATATAACGTCTTTAATATGTCCAACATTATTTTCAATGCATAAGGCATTGGAAGGGGCTTATAACTTTTCGTGAAGTATCTGACTGTATCCCGTTTACCTCCTCTAGGATTCAATTTCTTAACTGTTTTACGTTTGCTGGTTTGGTCTAGAACACTTTGTGTTTTAAGATAGCTCCACAAGAAATAATCTGGTACTGTCAGGTCGGGAGAACCAGCTAGCCATTGTCACGTCTCAAAATAAGGAAAGTAGACGTCCTGGAAACATGTTCCGTAGTGCTGACATGTTAGGTGCTGCAGCATGCGCAGTTGTTCCATCTTGCTGGAACCAGACCATTATCTTGAATTTCAGGCACAAGAAAAGTTTGAATCATGCTGCTTCTGTAGCACATAGAATTTATAGCTCACGTTTCTCCGCCTTCATTCTAAAAGAAATACGGCCAGATTATTTTGGTGGCCATTACAGCGCACCAAATTGTCACCTTTGGGTAGTGAAGTGGACGCTCTAGAGATTGTTGGGAGCCCATATTATGCTTATTCACACTTCCACTGACATGAAAATGTGCTTCGGCACTCAACACTAAATTGTTTACCTATGTAGGATATTTAGTTATCAAATCCATTAAGCAGTTACAGAAATCTTCTTGTGATCTGAGAGACGTCACATGACTTGCATCTTGTATGAGTGAAATTTTAAGTCTGCATATAGAATTCGCCTCACGCTTCGATCCGATATACTTAAAGCAATGATATGCTTCCTTCCGACCGGCGTGGACTCCGTTGCAATGATGTCTGTACTTGGGCAATGTTTTGATCTGTGCGTACAGAGCGAGGTTGCCTAGGCGGTGATTTATTTGTCGCACTACCTTCTTGATTCCATTGTTGCACCAAACGATGAATAGCATCCTTAGAACACATCGATTCACTTCCCGTCGAAATGCTCTTTGGGTTTCTGCGATGGAATCGGTTCTGATGAACGAAGTTACGGCACAAACACGTTCCCTCACTATCCAGCGCTCCATGACTAACTTAACACATCAGAGAGAGAATACCAAGCGGCGAACGCATTTCCAAGATCGACTCTATAGTTCTGCTACATATTTGAGAGAGACAAAAAAATCAAATTCAAAAACTCGCATATTATTGAGCATTTTTGTTTTAAAATAATAATATATATGACTTTCATAAACCATGGACAGTTTTGCCATCGCGTGATTTAAATGGCCGCTACATCATTAAAATGTCCTTGTGTGGAAGGGCGTGGCTCTTTAAACTACTTCAATCTCTCTCTGCTGCAAATCCTAGTGAAATTTTCATATTTAAACTGCGCGACTTGGAGTGAGAAGGTACAGAGATATCTGGGATTTTTAGAACCTTGTAGATACCGGAAGAACGTCATGGGCTTGTATCGTATTGAGAAAGTTACCACGTGGTGGTGTATTTCGTTATTTTTGCAGGCAATATAAAGTTTTTGTAAGGGTGGTGTATTCATAGTGAAATTCAATCAGATAAGCTAAAATAAGAACAGATATCTGTAAGTCAAAGACTGGCAACAAATATTAAATAATAGTTTCTAGCTCCCAAATTATAGCCTGGCTCATTTGTAAACTTTTACTACAAACAAGGAAGTTTAGACTTGTAAATTTCTGTTTCACTTTCATAAGCTAAAACTTTTCAAGGATATATATTCTGTGAATTGAATCTTAGTTCATTTACATAATTATAGAATAATGAGTAGACCTATTAAGAAAAGACCAACTAAAAATGTTATTGCAGCAAGAAAGAATGCAATGTTGAGAAGTCTAAAAGTCTTTTTGCCTGGCAAAATATCAATAGTTATGAACAGGAATCGGATTTGTATGCAAATGCATATTTAGTTTGCTTTTACTTTTAGCAATATGTTTCATGTATTTCTTTGCTTGTATGTAAAATTTTATAGTGCATAAAGTTGCATATTTTAATCATTTTCCAAGCATCAAGCATATAAGACACATCATTTTAAAATTTAAATTTTAAAATTAATATTTAAAAGCATTAGTGACGAAATAATAAAGCCCTTACTATGGATACACACATAAGGAGCTTCTCCAGTGCGGTTACGACAAAAATCACCTGATGTTACGGAATTCCTCGTTCCATTTTCCTTGTCTATATTGCGTCACCATACAGCTCAAACCTGGCCTGCTGATCTGACGCTGTTCACTTATTTCATGAGACAGTTCTGTGAGGTTAAGGTCTTGTTATAATACGGAAAGAAAAGTCGTCTAGAAGCTCGCTTTTAAAACTATGCTTTAAAGAATGTTGAGAGCAGATTTCACTTACACAATAAAGTTATTTACTGTGTCGTATGCAATAAACAAGTTGCAAATGACAAAAAAATAAGTTAGTTCAGCACATATTCACCAACCAACACATTGCAAACAGACAATACAAACACTACTGACACAAGTTCCTTCAACTTCACGAAAGAATGAATTTTGCAGTGATTTCGGATGTGAAGCTCTTATAGCCACAAACCTACCGTGAACTTCTCTCATTTACCACAAGTTCCGCTGTTTCTTGGAAAAAATATTATTATAACACCATTCCTGACGAATCTACCCTGAGAAAAAAGTATCTAGGCAGCTGTTACCGTGCAGCAGTTTTAGAAATCCCGGACAATTTTAAACACTCTCATGTATGGGGCAGTAGACGAAACTACAGATACCTTTGGCCGTCATATGGCAAATTTTCTTGCAGGGAAACTTTGGAAAGATGAGCCATGAACACTGTAGTTGATTGCTTGTAAGGTTTTAGATAAAAGAAAATTTTGCTTTCTTCGTGAATTACGCTCTGAAATAATTACTTTATCCAGAAGGACATAATAAATACAAATTTCGGGTTCTGCTTTCAGATGCTGCAACTTACATAATAAAAGCTGCTCAGCATGAAAAGTATTTTCCCCAAATCATTCATGTTATGTGTATGGTGCATGCACTTCACATAATAGCGGAAGCCATAAAGGGGGAAAAAATCCGAACAGTTTAATAGCTAGCATTAAGGAGATATTTGTTAAAGCCCCATTCAGAGTTAGTGTTTACAAAGAAAAATTTCCGGACATCTCATTATCCCTAGAGCCAAAAATATATCCATTGGGTACGTGGATTGAAGTTGCTCTCTTCTATTTAAATAATTTCAAAGTTATAGCTAAAAGCACAAAAATAAAAAATGTGGTTTGTCTTTACATGAATCTTTGTCAATTCTCAATGAAGTTCAGAATAAACTTAAGGTTGCTCCGTTAAAGAAAAAGTAGGTGGTAAATTGTGCATTGTTTTAGAGAGAAATCCTGGATAAATATCTCCAAAGTGCTTCCTGAAGAAATTTCCTCAGCATTGCGAGTGGTTTTAAAATTTGACCTGTAGACGTGGAAAGAACCTTCTCATCTTACAAATTGTGTTAACCGATAAAAGCCATAAACTTACACCTGAACACTTGTAGAAAATGATCATTGTACACTGCAACGACAAGAATGAAGTACATTATAAGTACAAAAAATAATCTTAAAGTTAACAATTTTAGCGCATGCTTAGTGCATATTTTGGAAATTATAAAGAATATTTGAAAGATTTTGACAGCTAAATGCATGCATAGTTTAGTACATAAAAGTCCGATGTCTAATGACACATCAGGTTGCTTTTTTTGCAAAGCAATTCAGCGGAGGGGAATCTTGAGTGAGGATCTTCATGTTGGGTACATAAATGTGGTAAGTGCGATAGCTTTAGAACCATGGTAGATGTATCGGCACTTAATGAGATAAGAACACGATCAAAAAATAAGTTCATTCTCTACATTTCCGCTAATGACCACCAAACTTATCAACAAAAACATATTACAAGGTTAATTAATGAAAAAGTAAGAAATGCATATGCGCTAGACAACAGGCAGAAGGAAAAATTACTTGAGATATTGTGGGGAAATAAGCCGTGATTTCGTACGTGGGTGATTTTTTTTTAAATTGGATGAAGATTTGGAGACATGTTTAGATCAATAAATTATGTCATTCCGTGATTTTAATACAGAGGCAGAGTTCTAAGGTTACGTCCTTTCCGCGGCAGGTACACGTGCGAACACAGACCGGATAGAGGCAATTAAGAAAACCCCTCCGCCTAAGAATTTCAAACAATCGCAACGTTTCTTGGATATTGTCCAAATTAAAAAAAAAATAATGAAATATTTAAGCTAAGCTACACCACTTTAAAGAACTTTTAAATAAAGACAAGAGGAGAAGATGAGTCACAGAAGAGAGTACTGCTTATGAAAGAATAAAATGTTTATTTGATTACCTTTTTAATTAGGACAACCAGGAAATAACTCCACTTTCATAATGAACACATCTAATAAAGATTACGGGGAGGTTCAAGGTTAATTCAAGAGTACAAAGATGGGAACCGTTATATGATCTATAGCTTCGAGAGGGATATCGAGAACAGAAGCGAATGCTTGCATCACAGAGCAGGGTAAGTCACTGCAAGTTAACAAGTTAACTACTAATATAAGATATTAAATTACATATATATGCCAAAAATGTGTACACACTTCAAGGAAAGAAAAACTGTATTAGCATAGCAAAACTGAATTCACAAAACAGAAAATGATGAGCACTAATCATCTTAGACTTTTACGTTACAACAGTTGCTCAAAATGTCAAACATCAGTATCGGTACACTTCTGATTACGTTGAGGACCCTTTCGCAAAAGATACTCAATTTTAAGTACTTTTTTCACTTTATTTTGGAAATTGGTTTATTTTTGAACAGTTTTCAGTGTGCTTAATCATTTTCTTTTATAATAAGCCTCTGTCACTAGTAATGAATTTATGTAAGTAATTTTTATTCCTTTTATGTAGGGGGGGGGGTCTTGAAATTACAGAGGTGTAAAGTTAACCGAACAAAATGTGAATTTTATTTGTTTTAAGTATAATATATAATTTGTCTATTTTTAATTTTGTAATTTTACTGTTACACTTTTCATGTCATACTTAGCGTCCAGGAGTTCAGCTCTCAAAAGAACACACATTTACAGATATACTTAACAAATGTTCTACTTTTAATATAGCCTCTGTCTGACCGGATGTTAAAATTTATTTATTTATCTATTTATTTCCCCAATTCCAACACCAGTTTATTGTATTGTGCCACTCACTGCTGAATTTTTTCTACCGGAAATAATGTGCATTAATGTCTACAGAAGAAAAATTTGCTCTTCATTTTTACATTAATACAGGTCTTCTATGAGTATGTTTATCTTTGTACCTCAATAAATGACAATACACTTAATGGGCTGCATTTTAAGATTATTAATTGTTAATCCAGTCCAATAACTGTATTTAAAGTCATAAAGATCCTCATTTTCCAAATTCTAACATTTCTGCAAATAGATGTGTTTTTGATCTTTTATAAAATTACTAAAAACTAAATTGACTTTTCTCTTCTTTAGTTTATATATAAAACTTCCAAAGTCCGTCTTTATTAACTTTACAACCAATGTGTACCTTTAAAAGTATCTCTAATAAATGTAAATACTTTTTCACTTGAAAAGTAATAAACGTTTTTTTGGAATGAGTAAATCAAATTTATTCTCAATTCTAAAAGTTTAAAATCTATTCTGAAAAGTTTTCTCAACTAATTTAATTTAGTTATTCCACTACTTTCTGGCTTTTCAAATATATTTGTCAAAAAATAAAATGTTTACTTTAACATCCTTTCTTTCTTTCTTTCTTTCTTTCTTTCTTTCTACGTATTGTATGTACATAATTTATGTAACCGTCATAAAAGAGCAAATATTCGAAATTTTATTTCTTATTTGACTATCCATATAGTATCCATTTGTTTCATACTATAATAATATTCAACAATTGATTTTATTAAAATATATTTTCTCAGCTTTTTATCTTAATTTTCTCCCACTGAATTCACTTAACTGACCCATTGCGATTTTTAAATAAAAATTATCAATATGGAGAGGAAATTTATACTGTGAATTTTAAATTACTAAACACATTTTATAAAGTAATAACAAGTTAGTGTATATATCATAAACATCATAGCAATAAGCATGAAATGTTTTCATGTATAAACAGAATTAAATAGCTCATATGAGTTAGCAAAACAACATGCACTAGAAAAAAAAAAACGAAAAATGTAAACGTTCCGTATTCCGTATTAAGTTTAGTAAAATATGGGGAAAAAATATATTCGGCTCTCTTGATGAAAAATGAAAGCTACCTAATTCTTATTCAAAAGTATTTGATGAATGTATAAAAACAGACCAATGAAAGATATACTAATTTAGCACAAAAAAGTTTAAAATGAATAAGAACTGCAAATCAATGATTTAAATATTGTTTTCTAAAATAAAGTGATTAATTTATCATTGCTTATATTTTTTCTGATTATTCAGGGTGTAAACGTTGTGAATTTGAATGTTTCGTTAAAATGCAAATATTTACTTCGTGTTTTCAACTAATATTTGTTATGTAGGTATTTTTTTCCAAGCTTAAAAGTTTGATGTGATACAAACAATTAGTTTTACTATTTATATTGCTTTAAAAAAACTGTAGTTAAAAAAGAAGTTAAGCACTAATTTCTCTGAAATTAGGTTTTTCCGCGAGAGTCCGTAAATCATTTATTTGTATTAATGAAGTCATGAAGTTCACTGTACGTCAGCGCCTGGAATTCGCATCTCCAGAAGGAAAACACATCCCACATTATATTCAAGCTTAGTTTTACCGACTGATTAGTGTCCCGTGAACGTTTATACCAGTTGCAATGAGACTTAATTTGGGTCAATGTTGAAGCACGTAAACAAAATTTGAAAATTGATGTACGCAAATAAGTTGAAACAGTTTGGAGATTTCAAAGATTACTTTTAAAAACCTCCAAAGCACCGCCTCTACAGGTAAACTTATTGCATATTCTAAAACTACCTGCTGTTAACCGTTCTAATTTCGCAGAGTAACAAAACAAGCTACCTGCAGGGTAGCGCAAGTACCTCTAGGTATACGCAAGCACGGCAGAGAATGTGAGGGTATACTTTAGAAAGCGCTTGAACTGCGCACGAAACAAGTCGGCAAGTGATATTTGCGACTGCGAGAGTCTGGGCGTGTTGTATACTCTTACAGTGGAAGGTTAATGTATAAGCGAATTAATAAAAGGCATTTCCAAGGTTTATTAAAGCAACAAAGCAGGGCGTAAGGGATTCTGTTGTTATAGTAAGCTTGGCTTTCATTTTCTCCAGTATTGAACATAACTAAAGATAACTCCAAGTTTACAGAAGAAAGAGGATTCTGTTTAAAATTGTTACAGAGAAATAAATAAATAGAAACAGAAAGAGTGAATAAATGTACGCAGCTGTAAAATTGATGATAATCACTTAAGCTAAAATCCTCAACCGTAAGTTTACGACCTGAGAACTTTTTGAACGTTGTAATAAATAACACAATAACAAAATGGTTGTGAATATAATGATGTAGTACATAAAGTAAATCATATAGAATAGCATGCAAAAAATCAAACATGGAAACACTTTTGACAGTAGTAAGTTTCATTCACATATTTTAATTATTTTTAGAAGGAATCTCTATGTAAATTAGCAATATCGTTTTGATATTTTTAATTCAATAGTCACATGGCAGTCTCATTAGCTGTTACTTTCTGGGCATGAAGAAGGGGATTCAAAAGTCTTACAGCGTACTGCCTAATAAGTGCCGCATGCAGTAATCGCCTTCAAATTGATAATTTACGAAACAAGCTGTAGAGTTATTTACTTACAGGTCCCACTTAGGTGTGCGCTTCTGTCGATTCTATATTTATTATCTATAACAATGAATGTATTTCTTTAATTGCGATCGATGACTCCGGAAACTGTACTTTGTCATACCACAGTACGCCACCTTCCAAATATGCCAGCAGCTAAACTGTCACTCGCGTTTTGTACTAAAGAAGCGACCTGATATGAACTTCAATTACATCATTAAACTTCCCGATAGCCGTTTAACCTGGAATTAAGCCAATGCGTAACAAATTAAGTGATAAACGCGTCGACGATGTATTAAGTTGGCATCTCGGGAGTGCGCAGACGTATTATTTTGTACTCACCGCTCCTCAAGATATGTCACCACTCTGAAACACGAGGAAACTCCAGCAATGCTACCAATCGACCGGACTAGACCTCCCCTTCTTCCTCCCCTCCTATACAAAGTTGCGTTCCAACGCATGTTCAGCACAATGTCGCAGGCCTGCATCCTGTGGGCCGCGATCCAGCCTGCGTGGCACACGGATGTCCACAGCATTATTTAGAGAAAACATCTTCCATCTTATTGTAGAAAGGATAGAGTTATGCTATAAGTTACAGTCTTTGCATTTGATCAGAAAGTTATTATCTCTCTGATTTGCAGATTTTTATCACCTCTAACAGGAGGTAAAGAAAATACGAACATTCAGCTTTAACCACGTTGCTTAATCTCAAATCACTTTAGAAAGAAACGGCAGTAATTGTTTGTCTCATTGCCTTAAACATTACAGTGACAGGAGCAAGTGGGCTCCGTTTGCGTGCTGGAACATGCCACTTCTAAACTTTATTCGCAAAGCTCGGAGAGCGAGAGTGAGACGGAACCGCTTCAAGTTGGCCTCCTCACCTGAGCCCAGTTTACAAACACTTGCTGCCCAATCTCAAGAGGCCCATAAAACGATAGTGGCAATGACAATTACGCATTATCTTAAAAGCGATAAAAGTAATAAATGAATTAACGAAACCCATCCACAGTCTGTTCGGATAGCCGAGATCGTTAAGACATGGACTCGTAAGCGGGAGGTCTGGGGTTCGAATCCCGCCAGGACCGTCCTCCCTGACTGAGACTTTTTCCAGGTTTTCCTCAGTCCTCATAAATGGAAAATGCCGGGGAGGTACTCTAAACTTAGGCCTGGAACTTCGTGTATCATCAGTGGCCACTGCCTGTGGTGCCTCTGTAGCAAAAACGGGTGTTAAACACATTAAAAACAGTCTGTTTGCAATCTGTTCATGGAGGAAATAAATTCAGAGAAAAAAGTTGACTGTAGACTGTAATAATTATGATAATTAAAAAATTAAAAACTATATCTACTGGTTGTGCTTTTCAGTCCAATAATTTTCAATGACAATAGCACTGCCAGCGCGAATGACTGAGGTCATTAAAAGACAGGACCGTGTACGATAGATCATGAGGATTGGATTGTCGCTAGGACCATCCTTAGTAACAGATTTTTGCAGATTTTCCTCATTCCTCATTAATAGCAAATACCGGTAAAATATTCTAAACTTAGGCTGAAACACTTGCTTCCAAAAAAGAGTATTTACCTATTTATAATTTCATCTGATGTATCACCACAATCCATTGCTTGTGATGTCTTGGCAGTAAAACTGGGCGTTAAACACTATTAACAAAACGGTGGTCAGCTCTAAATTTGTATTACAACTGGGTCATATACACAAAATGCTGTCAGAAATGTACCACCTTTTATTTAAAATCCCTTATTTATCTGTGTACAACATAAGGTCTTGAGAGTGAAAAGAGCAAAAAAATTATATAGTCATCATGGTGTTGCATTACCTAACACCATGCACTTATTCAAACTTAGAAGAAGAACTTGACACATTTCAGTGTGCAGGAGCAAGAATCCACATAACAAGTTCAGTCTGTTGAATGGAAATCGGTTCGTCTTGCATACAGAAATATAACAATAAAAT